>JBAJHW010000001.1:218825358-220025358 GCA_037013535.1 Intellagama lesueurii | reverse complement strand
GTTTCTGTGCAGAGTGCATTTTTTGCATGCTTTCTTTGACATTTTCATTGTATTGCTGTCTCACACACTTTCAAGAAAAATACCATCACTAATTTTATTACCTCCACTTCTGTAGGGTTCTTTCAGAAAACATATTTCTTACACCCCACCCCATTAGTGACTCAATTTTATCAAGGGCATGCTTAGGTGATGCTGGTTTACAGGAGACAAATCTTACTGTTTTAGCTCTTTGAGGTCTCTAGAGAATTGACTAACCTCCCCCTCCCTACTTCAGATGGCCCCTATCCCTGGGCTGCACAGCTGGGATTAGTTTGGCTTGATTTCAGTTAGAAGTGTTTCAGTTTGAGAATACAGTCCTGTTCATATTGAACTGATCAGAGCTGTTCGGTTGAACTGGGTCGTAGTGTATCATAGCTTAATTTAGAACAATTAACACAACTCTTAAACAATCAAACAAAAGCTATGAAAGGAGATCATGTAGGATATGTTTCTTTATTTATTCTGTTTGGGGTCTGTCTCCTATAGGACCAAAATAGAAAAAGAGAAAAAAGAACATGCTAAATTACATGGAATGATCCGCACAGAAATAAGTGGAGCCGAGATAGCGGAAGAGATGGAAAAAGAGCGGAGGTTCTTCCAGTTACAAATGTGTGAGGTAAGAGTGAATATGGAGCTCTTTCATTTGTTTACTAACACTGGTGAGTTGTGGCCCATTGTGCAATTTCTATGTCATGTATTATCAGTTGAGGGAATTTTGAAATTACTTCAGTGTTCTAATTTCAGGAAAAGATGCTATGCCTTTGAAACAATTACTGGATTAATTTCTTAGCAAATATATTGACAGACAACATAGGCTATTATTTGCAGATTATAAATAAATGGAATAGGCAAAGCCTTTACACAGCCATCCTATCTTCAGCTTAGAGGATTGTCTCTTGTACCCATTCAAGTTGCCATCTGCTACTGTATTGTTGAGAAATGAAAATCTCATTTTAACTTGGTTAAGTAAGGACACTTAACAGCTGTTTGGGGGGAAAAGCCACTGAAGCCCTGAAGCATTATAATGAACTTGCTGCTTTAAGTGTTGACCTATAGCGGTTTAGGGTGCTAATTTTAGTTTTAAACATGGTTGTTCTTTGCTGTCATAAAAGAGTAGCTCAGTTTGGCTCACCCTTGAAAATACATTTTGGACTGTTGCGAATGTGGTGTGGTTGCCTGTCCCCTTTATAGCTTCTCTTCCTGGATCTTGAATGTCAGCAGTTCTCTCCTTTGTTGCTGAACTGCGGTAATCATGGTTTGCTGGTTTCCTAATCAGGAAATTAGGATTTGTGGCATGATTAGAAGTTGGTTTGTAACCTGTGGTTAGATAGATCCAGCCTTATTATTAGGCAAATACAGGTGATTGACTGCAGCTACAGAGACTTGTGGGGGAGGCATTGAGCAGTGGCAGCCTTCTGGCTGAACTTCTAATTTATTCCTTCTATATGAGGACAGACCTGTGTAGACCACGTAACCTGTCCTCCAAAGCCCCCTTAACTAGCTTGCTGTCTCAGGAGCTGTTAAAGGCGCTTTCGTGTTCTCAGTGCAGACAAGTAAGATTTAGCTCTGTCAACAGAATAGGAAATGGGGCCAGCTTATCACTTCACTCAGGCAGTAACAGTTAACTATAACTCTCCCTTTCGGATATCAATGCAAAACTTACAGTTATGGGCACCCAGGAATGGAAGAGGGAAATGTAATGTCAGAAGGGAACAGTTTATCTTTTCTGGGGAGTGGGGCAGGGTCTGTTTAAAAATATTACAGGGAATGTATTCTCGAAGACTTTCACGGTGGGGATCCAAGGGTTGTTGTAGGTTTTTTGGGCTGTTTGGCCGTGTTCTGGAGGTTCTTCTTCCTAACGTTTCGCCAGTTTCTGATGCTGGCCACAGAGACTGGCGAAACGTTAGGAAGAAGAACCTCCAGAACACGGCCAAACAGCCTGAAAAACCTACAAGAACCATTACAGGGAATATTTTTTTATTGGTTTGCTTTTTAGAATACTTTTAATCCAATTCTATTTTACTATTTTTAATATAAAAACTTTTTATATTTGTATCTGGAGCTGGTTTTTTGAATTTGTGGGTTATTGGAGTCCACTTTTGGGAGAATGGTGGGATGGAATTTAAGTAGTACACGAATCTGTAGCTAAAGTCTGATCCTCCAGTTTACCCTTCCCCAACCTGATGCTTTCCAGATTTTTGACTGCAACTTCCATCAACTTCTCCCAGTGTGGGCAGTGGTGAGCGATTGTAGTAGCTGATTTCCAAAACATCTGGAATTCACCAGGCTGTGGGAGGCCATTTGAGACAATAATCTGAGGATGGTCTGACTTAAGCAAGTGTGGCAGAACATTTTAAAATTCAGCATTGTAAGATTTTTCTGCTGAATTAAGTTAGGTCAATCAAGTCGATAATGACAGAAATGTAGTGATAGAAAACTCTTATGTGGAGAATTAGAGCATAAGGTTAAGAACTTTTAAGTGCTATAATAAATAAAGCAGTAGTAATATTACAACTCTCTGTCTAGGATCTATTAAAAATCTAGTGTGTATGATTTCACTTCTTCAGTTCTTCTCTGATGTTTTGTTCTTCACAATAATAATAATAAAAAATAGCTGTTCAGTCTTAAATTGCCCTCCAGAGAAATAGTGCCTTCCACATTATGATAAGATATGAAAGAGGATACCTATGTATTTGTGTAAAAACGTAAGTCATAGTTATTATTATTATTATTTTTTTGGTGATTTATATTTAAGCTGGCTTCCAAAATGAAAATTCATTTAACAAAAAAGCAACTGACACATGGCTTCTTTGTACAAATGGAGATGAATAGTGTTTGGTACTTAAGATCGTTTTTTAAAAAAATATAATTTATGTTTATCTGCTACAGAGTGTTTGTTTGCCCAGTTAATTAAACATGAGCTGCCTTTGCTGAGGGTCTGGCAAATGATAAAGCCCTATCCAGGCATTCAGAAGAGGGTTATTCTGATCATGTGACTGAGGAGAAAGTTGTCACCCTGCCCTCTGCCTGGCACTGCCTCCACATAGGATGAAGGACAGCCTGAAGAGGAGACCCTGTGTGCATGTGCAGCATCTCCATGCAGTTGGAAACCCTGACTCCCAGAGTTCCTAGTTGTGTAGAGAGGTTCTGCATGTACCAAGTATTTTCCACTACAGACAGTCCCCTTTTTTGAATTACAGATGTACATTTTTGCTTATTTCATTCTCAAAGTTGAGTACAAAAAATTCAAGTCCTTACTCACATGAGAATTTTTGTGAGTTTTTGACATTTCAGCCCTCTTTCATGAAAAATTCACAAAAATTGTTTGGGTGGTTTGTTTGTTTTTTGATAGAAACCTTGTATTTTGTACACAGTAAACATTTTAATGCAAAAGGCAAGTTTTTCACAGAAGGAACACAGTGGTTTGCAAATGTTGGTGACCAAAAATGTGCCTGTCTTCCCACTGTTATGAGAAGACAGGCACACAGCATTTTTTTGTTAACAATAAGAAAACTTGCAAGTGTTCACCGCTGCCTTAGTTTGAATTGCATATAAAATGGTCCAGATATCACAGCCCTATGAGTCTTACTTTGAAGTAGTAATTAATATTCTTCTCTATATGCATTGTATCCTAACAGTACCTGTTGAAAGTCAATGAAATCAAGATTAAAAAAGGAGTTGACTTGCTTCAGAACCTGATCAAATATTTCCACGCACAGTGCAAGTATGTTTTTTAGCTTGGTAAATTGTGTATGTGGGGTTTTTAAAGAAAATATTGTTAGTTTCTCTGAGAAGCTGTTGTTATTATATATTTTAAAATGCATCTACAGATTTATGTGACTCATCTGTTCATACTACACTGTTGCTCTTCCTTGAGATGAATGATAGTAAAAGGTCAATTATTGTCTTGGTGATGTATTATTTCAAATGAAATGAGGCGTGAGGCTGAGATAATACCGAGGCATTATCATTCGTAATTTCCACATGGCCATTTGGCATGATTAGTAGTCTCATCATGAAAATGAGCAAGATGGGCTGCTAGGCCAGCTTTCCTGTTTTGCAGCATGTGTCTAGAAACAAGACATGAGTTTGGTGTTTGTTGGTTTGTTTATTTTGTGGGGGAGGAATACACAATTAGGAACAGTGGATTGCAAGCCCTGACTTCCCATTCATTTTTGCTACTCACACGCCAAAGGATTTATATTTTGAGGCGTCAGTAGCATACATAGCAAGCAATCAGGTCACCACTACATCTTCTGCTCTTGTTCTGTTGTCGGATGATCAGCATTGTGACTGGGTTTGGATTTGCATGATACTGTAGCAGGTTTGAAAGCATCAGAAATAATGAGAGAATTCTGATTTTCATCCTTTTACTCTTCTGATATTCTATAAAGCAAGTCTTAGCTGTTATATCCATCAACAAAGGAAAGCCAACTTCCCATGCTCAGAATGAACCATGAAGAGCCATTGTTTTAGTATTTTATTCCTTAATTAAACATGCAGTGTTCATAATGGAAAGTACAAAAACTGGTTTTCAACAGTAGTGGACTACATGTGAATAAACCCGGAGAAAATGAAAGGACAGCAGATTTGAAGTTAATTTGTGTTTTGGCCAACGTTGTCGAGTACACATTTTGTATGGCCATGATACAAATTAGGGGTTTAAAAGCCTATCAGAAAATTAGTCCCACATAGGCAGATTTCTTGATAGTTTTGATAACTGTACGTTTCCCGGGCAACAAAACTGAACACCAGTTTGCTTTGTCAGATGAGGGACTACAGAAGTAAAATAAATCTGTATATAGTAATAATAATAATAATAATTAGTAGTAGTAGTAGTAGTAGTACTGTAGTAGTAGTATTTTGTTAGAGTGGGTGTTCCACTTTTCATTTTTAAATCCTCTGCAAGCCATGTTAGTCTAAATTCACTGCAAGCCATGTTGGTCATTTGGTTCTTCATTAAGCTTGGGGAGTCGATCAGTCTTTGCCCTTTGGTTCTCCTGTGCAGATAACAAGAGAAGTCAGAGAGCACTGGAACAAAGTCTGCAATAAGGCCTATAACTCATCTCTTTATCTCAAAATATCACTTGCCTAGGCAATCAAGGATGCACTTTTGTATAAGTTTTCCCTCTTATTCTTTTGAATCATCATCTGTCATGAAAATAATTTAGGGTGAAATCCCATAAAGCAGAGGTGGTGAACTTTTGATGCACCAGATGTAGTTCAACATAGAAATCCTGCTTGTACTGCTATTGATAAAAGTCTGTGGGAATTGTAATCCAAAACATCTGGCGTGCCAGAAGTTCACCACCCCAGCCATAGAGTTAGACCTGAGCTTAGTCGTTCTGACCGAGTGAAACCAGTGGGACCAGTCAATCGTGATGGACGAAAGTCCCATTAGTTTCAATAGACCTATTCTAGGCATGGCTAAGTGTGGATCTAAACCATAAAAGAGAGGATTCGTAAGACAGCTGCTTCTATGCCAAGACTACTGAAATGTACTTCTGCTGTACTTTTTACAACAGGGGTGTGTGCCTTTGTAGGGTCCGAGGCCCAATTTTCTGTCCCCCACTCACCCCTGGCTCCACCATGGGTTGGCTATTCTGATAAATAGGCAAAATAAATAGGCAAAAATACAAACAAAACACAACAAAAATAATAAAAATTGGAAAACTTTGAAGTGAACATCTAGTTTTCATTTGGGAGGGTGGGCCTCTTGCCTCATCTTATTGCAGAACTTTTGCTTCTGGAACCTTTAAGTATGAAAAACTACATAATTCCAGTGGGGACCCAGCCCCCCCCCCCCAAGGGCTTGATATCAAACATGGCTGATGGGGCAAACCTTTCCTTCCTTTTTTATATGGTGGGAGTAGATTCTGTACTGTAGCAGTGCTTATGGAAATTTGTTGAAGATTCTTAACAGATTTTCACATTTTGACAGGGGGCCACCTATATGTCATAAAGCTCTTCTGTGTTGAATATTCAAACATCTTAAATAGTTGTGTATAGTTTGCTTTTAAAACGTTTTTATTTTTCTGAAGCTTCTTTCAGGATGGTCTGAAAGCAGTTGAAAGCCTTAAGCCCTCTATAGAGAAGCTCTCTACAGACCTTCACACAGTAAGTAGCCATATGTCAGTCATATCACTTAGTGCGTATGTATTCTGCCTCTCTGACAGGGCCTGTAAAAGTGACTGACAAAATTTGTAATGCACACGGTTGCTTTCAGAATCTAAATTAAGTAACAAAAATCACCCTTGTACTTTGAAAGTTAAATTAGTAAAAGAAATGGATCCATAGGAAAAGATAAAGAGCAGGAAGAGGGAAATAAAATAAATCAAGTTGAAAAACAGATTTTGAAAATATAGATATTTAAAAAAACCGAAACAGAATTTAAAAAACAAAATAAACCTAACCAGAAGCAAAAGGTGGTAAATATTTATTTCTGAAAAGGGTAAGAGAGACCACTGTAAGTGATGACTAAGAAAAGACATGTAAAATATTTTCACCTGATTCTCCTTGTTCCATCTTGTGGCTTCAGCTGAAAAAAGATATGTGATAGATCAGGAACATGGGGAGGGAAAGCAGGACTACACTGAATCACCTTACATCGGAAACTGTTGGCCCTGCTGCCCTAACTTTTGCTTGTTCTAACTTCCTATGAAGGGTGGGGGCTGTCCATAAACAGAGAGGGTTCTGTACCATCATAGAATTGGGGGGTCATCCAGTCTGCCCCCGGCCAATGCAGAAAATCTGGAATTAAAACATTCTGGACAGGGAGCCGTCCATCTTCTCTTTAATAAAAACCTTGAATGAGACAAAGTCCTTCACCTTCTAAGCTAGTCTGTTTTTCAGTTGATTAGCTGTTCAATCAGGAATTTGTTCCTAATCCTTACTTGAAACATCTTGTCTGGTCATATGAATATCTTGATTCGGGTTGTACCCTCTCAAGCAGCAGAAAACAAACTTGCAGAAATGTTGGTTGATTATGCAGAAGGAACTCTGGAGCAGTCCCTGGTACCCACTTTGTTCTGATAAAGTGCACATATCTCCCCCCCTCCACTTTCTTGGATAGAAATTCCCTTGCCCTTTCCTGCCAACCTTGACATTTCTGACATTAACATTAATAATAAGGATGGTTAGTGTAAACTAAGTTGTCTTGTAACCAGAGTTTGATAAACCAGCTTCAAAAGCTGGTTTCAACTTCTAGTCATTAATTTTAATGCTGTTGTAACAATTAAATGCAGTTAAGGCCACTTGGAAGGGCAGATGGAGTTGTGCCATAGAAAGAAGGGGTAGGGAAGTCTGCTCCTGATGTTTTAACAACAACAACACAAATAAAAAACAGCTGTCAGAAGCCAAATTAAGACAAGGAACAGATTGCTATGCCAATATTGTATAGTTCCTGATATGTTTGAAGCCTCTTTCTTTATCCAAATAATACAAAAGAATCTTCAGGGACTATTTTACATAGCTCAAACAAAGTATAATGATGTTTTCTATTCATGCTGGGCAGAATCCCCCTTGTGTAGCTACACAGATGTATCTGTGAAGATGCTCAGTCATCCAGGTGTGGTTATCTGGAAGTTGAGTCATGGCAACTGGACTTCTTTCTTGTCAGGTTGAAACATTTTGCTACTCATCCAAGTAACTTCTTCAGTCTAATGAGAGTCGGTAGGAGATCCCTGATATACCTATCCTCCACGTTGGACCAGGGGGAAGTGAGACCAACGTGGAGGATATATCAGGGGTCTTCTTACCAACTCCCCTCAGATTGAAGAAGCTATTTGGATGAGTAGCGAAACGTTTCAACCTGACAAGAAAGAAGTCTAGTTGCCGTGACTCAACTTCCAGACTATACAAATGTAACTCAACGTTATGCCCGCAGTAGCACTTCTTCTGGCATATTGTACAGTGGTTGCATTGGGAATTGTGTGACTGATTGCACAGTTGAATTTGCACAATTTCCTGTTCCTGAGTGTAATGCAGGCATAGGTTTATGTTAACACATTTATGCGGACATAACTTTATGTTAAAACCTACACGAACAGGATTTTACTCAACATAACTTAAAATAATATAAAGGATTATAAATAGATGTAGAAATTGTGGTTATACTTGCTTGTTCCAAGATTAGTCAACTAAATTTTGCAGACTTTTTTTTTTGTTTTTGTTAGTTTCCCTTGATAGAGAATCTAAGAGATTCGGCACCCAAGATATATACTGACCTATATATTTTCTTACATCTCAATTCCAGATAAAGCAAGTACAAGATGAAGAAAGAAAGCAGTTGATTCAGCTTAGGGATATTTTAAAATCTGCACTTCAGGTTGACCAGAAAGAGGTGAGCATGTAAAGCGATTTATCAAACTGTACTAATTTAATGACAATTACTAATATTTTCTTTTCTACGTGACATTAGTACATTGTGCTTTTGGTTTAATGTTGTTCAGCTTTCTTAGATATTCTGAAAGATTTTTCTGTCACACATTCTTCCCCCCACTCCCCACAAAGGCTGCCTTGCTCCATTTCAAGAAGGCATTATAGTACATATTTTGCAACTGCAGAGTTTTTAAAAAAAAACCCAAAGGAGTCAAAATATCATGTTTTGCATCCATGTGACAGCTTTTGGAATAATTCCCAGACAGTTCATAGAAATGAAAAACTGTTCTTGGTTCAGTGTGTCAAAACTATGTCATTTGTTCAAAGACAAGTGATATCTAGTAAATCCTCTAATCATCTTTGAAAAAAATTAAGCTGATGATAATGTAGAGACAAAAAAAAAGAAGGCTATGGAAACTATATTCCACAATTTAGAAATGAAAGGGTGAGCACGTTGGGCTTGGAAGAGCCACGCTCTGTTGGCAGGGTGTGGCCCAGGGCCAAACGTGGCCCCCACCATGATGTCTTTGCGAACCCTCTCTTTTTTGGGGGGAGGAAAAGTTGAATTGAGAAAGTCATGGTTCACCTCTTAAAACATGCCATGGAGTCCTCGTCTACAAAATAGCAGTTTTTCAAAATCAGGAAGTGGACTCCCAGCCACTGCTAATTTCTCATAGGCGTTTTGGCTGGGGTGGGTGCAACTTCTGGAGGATCTTGTGGGCAGAAAATTGGTCCCTAGATCCCCAAATATTGATCCACCACTGTTTCAGAGATGTAGATTTTCTTCAGTTATAATTCCACCTTCTCCAGTACTTTTTACAATTCAGAATGAAGGCAAGTGACATGCTTGCTTTTGAGCTAACTCACAACCTCAGGTACGGTAAATACTTGAGCCATTTTCCGGTGCCAGTGTTCCAATGTATATCTCCCATGCTTTGATGGTTGCTGCATTTAGGTGAAGGGATTCTTTTTGTTTGTATGTTTAAATTAAGGCTAGATTTTCTGCATTCTTCCTGAGGTAATTTTCTTCTCCAGAAAAGCCTTTTACTCCATCTTTCCCCCCGTTTCACTGCCTGATATGTTACCTTTACAAATAACAAAAATGATGTGAGATTGCTGATACGATTTAAAACTTTGTTCTTCTAAAAAATAAAGGAAGTCTGTGCTCTCTCCTTGAAAAATTCCCTATCACAGTTGTATGCACTACGTCCGGACGTTCTATCACCAATCCTGATTTCAGGTGGTATTTCAAAGTTTGACAAGGTCACCATGAGCAGTGAGCAGATATGTAGAGCAGTTTCTCATGAATTAGTTCACGGTCAAGCAAAATTTAAAGGGTTGAGTTAATGAGTTCAAAGCCTGAAAAGTATATTTCTGGTCATATCAGAAATTGCAGTTTTCCTATGTATGGCTGTTCTGGTTATATCTGAATGTCCTTAAATTGTGTAAGGAATAATCATATTCGCCCTTAAGAGTAGGATTGTCTTACTTATCACATTTCTACAATTTTTCAGTGGCCCCCATGCAACAATTCTATATGTACTTGTCTGGATCTGACAACTTGAGGCTACAAAAGGGCTAAGATTGGGAAATGGGCCCAGAAGATTGGTCCTACATTAGTGATAGTCAACAGAGGTTTGGTTGAATCTGTGACCACGAACCACAAACAGGAAAAGTCAGACTTCCTTACTTGGGCAATTGACTGATGGTTTTGTGAGCTCTTATAGGCTCCTCCCTCTTCCTCAGGATTGCAGCGTTTTATGGGGTCACTCTTCTGGCTTGGAGCCTAATATTCTATTGCCTCTTTCTCATTTCCTGCCAGATGCTTTGTCTCCATGGACAAGCTGTCTCTTGTGAGTGTGAAACCTGTAGTGGCTAGTAGGGTTCTTTTTCTCAGCGTTACGGCCCAGAGGTTTCTGGTTTGGTGAGTTCTTACTTGCCCGTGCCCAGGTGCAGTGTCTCTGCGGCCTTTGCTGCTATTTCTTCCAACAGTGTTGGCACTCTTTGTTCTGTGCATAGCCTGCTGAAAGGACCGAATGAATGAACTGTGATATGAACACAGTAGCATCTTCATGAAGTATCTAGCAGCATGTGCAGTACACCCCCTCTATGTGCATATGGTTTTGTTGGGTTATGGCTTAAGTCCCTTGAGAGGAATCTAAAACACGGTGTTCGAAGGGATGGCGGGTTTGTGTTTTTTAAAATTGGGATGAACCATCTGGTGGAAAGTAAATCATCTAAAACAATATGAATAATTTGGTATTGTGTGTTTGCTTCTGTTGCATGTCAAGTAATACGCTGACTGTCCTTCAAATACACTGGCCTGGAATGTACACCCTTAGTTGCATATTCAAGGGGATCTATATTCATACATTAACCTTTTAGTGTATTCTTTTGAGATACGATCTGATAATGTTTCTGTTTTACATTGCAACTGATCTTCTCTTCTTCCTAAAATGCATTTGCCTTTTGTGACCGAAGTCTAGGAGAGTAAGTCTTTTGAACATTTTTTGTGAATAGTACGTTGCATGAATGTCATGTCCATCTCAAGTAACTGGCCTTCTCTTCTTAAAGAGGCTGTTTGCCAAAGTTTCATAGCTTACAGAGTAGGTGAATATTAGCTGTTTAAACGAAGACACATGAATTTTAAGCCAGATCATCAGACAGTGAGCAGCAGTCTCAGTTGTGTGCAAAATAGTACTTTTGTAGATAAAGCAGTATCAGGCCTTCACAAAAGGTGGGTACCAATTGGGGGAAACCAAGGTTTAGTAAAGTACAAAAAATATGTAGAGGGGAAAAAGCTCATGGGGTTGGGTTACTTCCAGCAGCCTGGTGAGAAATGAGAGTGTTCAGTGGGCATGGAATGCTGACTGGATATTGGCCAGGGGGTGGGCAGGAACAAAAGAAAGATGACGTAGAGTGTGTAGCGTCTTGAACTAGAGTCCTCCACAGAGCAATATTTTGTGGCCAGACCTGCTTTCCCGAAAACTGTTCTCTTTTTTTTTTGAAATCCAGTTGCTTGGCTTTTGTCATCTGAGAAGCCCATTGAAGCTTTCCCATGTCTTGTATTGTGTTATGAAAGATGTGTGAAATATATTTATTTATACACGGAGTAGTTGAAATGTTATATGTTGTCTGTGTTCAGTATTATTTGAAACGTTATGTGCAATTATTTTTACTCATCAACTCTTATGCACTTGGATTTTTTTTAAAAAAGAATAACTTCCATTAAGTAAGTTTTGGCGTATGTCCTGATCCTAGTGAAAATTTCAGTGTACTAAGGTTAGGGTTGTGTCTGATTTAAGGTTGGATTAGAGTTTTATGTACATACCTTGTATTTCCTAACCCTCATGAGAATTCCACTGCCTCACCCCATTGGGTCAACCTGTTGGCAACTAGAGCATGTCAGTGGCACATCACAACATGGGACTTTTTGTCCCACCCCCTGCCCCACCGTGAAAAAATGTGTTACATTGGCTGGGACAAAAATGTATCCCAATGGCAATAAACAATAAATCTGCTGTATGTTTTCTTTCCTAGCTGATTTTTATTTGTTGAGGAGCAGGTGAACAACAGTACATAGAGAAATCCTTGCCACTATCAGAGTGACGTTGCCACAGGTGTCTGCATTGTAAAGAAGCTGCTTTGTTAATTCTGAATAAAATTTAGCAGGACTGAAATGTTACATCCTGGTGCATGAGAGTTGAGATAGACTGTTCTTTCACTCTGTATGTGCAAGATTGCTCATTAGAACATATACTGTCATTAAGCTCATGTAAGTTAGCAAGACTCTGTTTTGCAAAGCAGATAGAACAAGATTGTATCTCACTAGGTGAGTTTCTACTCAGAATCAAATTTCTGGACATTAGTGTTGCACATATGGAGGGCTAGTTAATCTGTTCACGCTTTCTGCAATTGTTTTTGGAACCTGCTGCCTGGATGAGGCCATAACGAGCAAGGGGAGACTGCACCATTGGTCATCTAAGAATCTTGAGTGATATTTGATGAAGATTTTTGCAAGGCAATCATGAAGAACTTTTTAGACCTTGTGGGATTGTCTCCATATAGGGATTTGCAGAATAGATATTCGTGATGGTGCTGGCATGTCTGGATTTTAAATTTCACTTTGTTGCAGAGTGGAAAAAGTGAACGTTGTTGAAGCATCTTTTTGTTAGTCAAAGCAAGTCAGACTGTTTCATTCTAGTTTATTTATGTTTATGATGAATTGAACTGGAAGAAATTGGATGCCATTAATTCTGAGATGGTTGAGTTAAGAGAGTTCAGGGTATCGTGATCTCTGACCAGTCTCTTTCCCCTCCCCCTGCCATAGGATTCTCAGCTCCGTCAGGGTACAACTTACAGTTTACATCAGCCTCAGGGAAATAAGGAGCATGGAACCGAAAGAGATGGCAGCCTCTATAAGAAAAGTGATGGGTATGTATAATGCAGTGATTGATTGACTCTGTGCCATCAAGTTGATTCCGACCTATGGCAACCCTTTCCTGGATTTTCCAGGTAGTGATTACTCAGAAATAGTTTGCCTTTCCCTTCTTCTGGGGTGCCCTGGGACTGTGCAGGTTGCCTGAGGTCAGGCTGGCTCTTCTGGGATCCACAGTGGGGAATTGAACACCCAACCTCTAACTCTGCAACCAGATACTTAATTCACTGAGCTATTTAGCCCGCTGTATAATACGACAGTTGTAACATTATATATATGTATATATGATATATATATATATATACACATACACACACACACACACACATATATATATATATGTATATATATATAAAACATTATATATATGTACGTAGAAGATAGTTTGGGATCATGTTCAGTACTGCAAGTTACAGCAACATTTGGATCACTTCATCTTTTTTTTATTTTTTTTCAAAAAACAGAATCAGAAAAGTGTGGCAGAAGAGGAAATGCACAGTTAAAAATGGTTTCCTTACAATTTCCCATGGTACCGTAAGTATTTGTTTATAGCATTTTGTGCACACGGCTTTTTGCAAATACAAAAAGCCAAATTAGGCTGTAGTATTTATAGTTATGAAATGGGATAGATGCTTTACAGGGGTCGTTCAGTGAGATGGCTGCAGCTTTAAAAAAAAAACTTGGCAGAATTGCCATGAGAATGGAATATTCTTGGTCTGAAATCTGTCCACTCATTCGTTGCTATGTCTGATGATGGATTATGAAAACAACCTGACATTTTAATGTTCTGATAAAAATAATGAGGCCTTGTTTTGTGCAGCTAGCTGAGGAGGTCAGCTATCCACACAGAACATAAAACTGTGCTATGAAACTGTGTGACACTTGCTGTTTTTGAAAAACATTCTGTTTTTGTGGCATCTTGTTTAGAGGAGGCTTTTCCCCATGTACAGTATATAGAAATTTTCTTTTTTTAAAGGGTGTGGGAAGAGGTAGAATGAAGGCTGCTAATCAAACATCCTATGCATGGAAGGGTGATTTTTGTTGGTGTACCGTTAAATCAAACAAAATCTTACAGTTGATGTCTTCTGCTAAATAAGCCAAGTGTGCTTTTAATCACCAAGAAAAGGAGGTGGTTTTATATCACTGGTTAATATATTTCTTGAACTAGAATGCAACTAGATAGAACTGTTACACTTCTTTGGGGCATAATCCAAAACTCTCATTCTGCTTGTTTCCTGCTTCCGATATAGAGTATGTGTTTAAGGTAGCAGGTGTGAAAATTTCTGTTTTTTCTTCAGTGTACTGGTTAAGGAGACTGGAAAGGTAATTTATTTGGAGACAACATGTCCAGAAGCAAAAGCTGGTAGTTATTGCCAACACGTAGAAGTCAAATGTCTGTGCTATTTCAGTTCAAATATTCATTAAGTGTACAGCCATGGATACAGTATATGAGATACTGTGCCACATTCCTGCTTGACCTCAGAAGTTGCACACTTTGTCCCTCTTTGTTTTTCTCTGTAGAAAAGAAGACAAGGAAATCAGACAGTAAAGTGTCGTAGAATGTATTTATTTATTTAAAATACTTATACACTGCTTTTCGCCTCAAGAGGACCCAAGGCAGCTTGCAGTATTTAAAACAATATAAAAACTGGAAGGGGAGGTGGGAAACAAACAAACAACAAAACAGAGTAAAACAAAACCAAAAACCCAGCAGTCCAACTGTTATGCAACCAGTCACTGTGGAAAAGCCTGCCTGAAGTGAAGAGTATACAGTACATTCAGGTAGCATTTTATACCAGATTACTTAGGGAACACATAGCATAACTGTAACTTGCAGTGATGTCTAAATTAGCAAATGATAGTACATACTTTCCAAACCAGATTAATGACCCCATTTAAAGTGATGGTTAGAAAGTTATAGATGAGTGCATATCATAGTGCATCGAATTGTTGAAGAAAAACACAGCATGTAGCACTAAAGAGAAACTGAAGGGAGATGGGCACGTGATGGTTGGAGAATGGAAGAGGGAAGTGTCTCATCTTACAAACCCTGATTTTGAGATTTGACTGAAATGAGCCACTAATTGTTCAGAACTCCTTCATGCAGCATTAATTTCCAAAGTTTATAGTGCAGTCCTATGTGTCCATTCAGAAAGTCTCATTAGCCCAGATTTGCTTAAAAACAATGTTGCAAAAGCTTTCCATGCACAGAGTAGAACCATATCTCCAAGCTGGAAGTACAGTAAAAGTTAGGAGTAGGGGTTGAATCTTTCTGGATACAGTGGTGCCTCGACTTATGACCATAATCTGTTCCAGAAGATGGGCGTAATTCGAAATGGCCGTAAGTCGAAGCACCATTTCCCATAGGAATACATTGAAACCCCATTAATCCGTTCCGGCCGAAAATAATAATAATAAAAAACCCAAAAACAACAACAAACAAACAGAGCAAGCCCCATCGGAACGCAATGGGGCTGAAAAATAATCACAAAACACACACACACACACACACACCCAGCCCCATCAGAACGCGATGGGGCTGAAAAGAAAATCACAAAAAACACCCACACCCACCCACCCAGCCCCATCGGAATGCGATGGGGCTGAAAAAAACACACACACCAAAAAACATCACAGCACAGAAACATAACCCCCCCCCCCCAAAAAAAAAAACCCAAACCCACCCTGGAAAACAAAGTAAATGTACTTACTCAGGAGCAGAAAGCAGCACCAGGCAGTCCGAAGCCTCCTCCGACGCACACTCTCTAACCGTTGGGGCGAAAGAGCTACAAAGAAGCTCTTCGCCGACCACCGGTTAGTACCTACATTTGAATTCCCCGCCTTTTTTCCCTGCCTCTTTTCCATTTGCAACTTGAAGCTCCAGCTGCAAGTCGAAGCAAAATTTTGCGGCCGGAGCTGGTCGCAACTCAAAATGGTCGTATGTCGGGACGGTTGTAAGTCGAGGCACCACTGTATTCCATTTTTTTAGATCTGACTTCTGCCGGAGTAGGTATGCTTTGCTTTAAAGTTAGACAGATTGTAAATACTTTGAATATTTACCTACTACAGTTTAATTATCAATCTGGGTTTTGTTGTGTCATCTGTAAGTATTATTAGATTAATGCATTCTAAGGTTTTCTGGGTTTGTCATCTTTGAGGCCAAACTAGGAAGAAATCAAATGCTACATGCATCACTGAAACTTTCCTTTGACAGTGCTAGAGATTATTTTCATGTTTGCTGTAACTGTGAATTCCTGCAAATTTTACATTGCTAGGAGAGGAGGGGAGTCACAAAATAGGATCTCCATAAAATAAGTTTACAAGAACTAAAATAATGCTGCTGGCATCCCTTCTGTTTTACAAGCTGATGCTCAAACTCTTATTGGGATTTTATATCAACGTAATGATATGGTTGTTCGAAACCTGCCAACCTAGCAGTTCGAAAGCATGTAAAAATGCGAGTAGATAAATAGGTACCACCTCAGTGGGAAGGTAACGGCGTTCCGTGTCTAAGTCGCACTGGCCACGTGACCACGGAAACTGTCTTCGGACAAACGCTGGCTCTACGGCTTGGAGACGGGGATGAGCACCGCGCCCTAGAGTCGGACACGACTGGACTAAATGTCAAGGGGAACCTTTGCCTAATGATATGGTGGCACTTCAGCAGCAGATTGCCTCAAGTGAGGAAACCAGCATAGCCATCATCATCCTAGAACTGCAGAGCTGGATGGGACCCTATGGATCATGGAGTCCAGCCCCTGTCAAGGAAGCACTGTGGGGAATCGAACTCCCAGCCTCTGCCAGAGACCTAAACCACTGAGCTATCCAAACATCATCTGTTGTGCGTCAGGTTCTGTGATTCAGTATGCAATCTGAATAGATAATGTCTATGGTGATTTCTTAACTTGAGGCCATTCACCTCCAATAGGTACGCCATTTGTGTTATGCTTGTGGATGTAACTAAACAGGATTTTAGCTGATAAATATTTCCTGAGGTCCTCTGGATTGGCATGTGATGTAAAAGAATTAAGACCATCATAGCATAATTTGATAGTTCCATATCAATATGTTCAATTCAGTGGTTTGTGGGTAGCGGTTCAGTTTACTTTTTCCTTTGCAGTCCATCTTACAGTCATTTGGAGATCCCTTCCCACAGCTGCCAATTGTATAGCTCAAAGTTTTTATTAGATATGTTTCTGGTATCCAGTTGCCCGATGTCAAAATTCTGTTACTTGGAGAATCTGCATGTGCTTCAGACACTAGGATATGCACTTAAGCCTACCTCCTTGAAATGCATGAGTAGGTGATATCTTGTATTGGACCACTTAAAATAAAACAAATAGCAAGCTTTCATGGATGTAATCCAGTTTTTTGGGCTCTAAGCACACACCCTTCATAGATGGTGCAAAAAACAAAACAAGAATCATCCAGAAATTGATGTTACGTATCTAGCAGAAATGATTGGTTCTTCTTGTGGCCTCTTACTGTCTCTGTAGCAAGGTTTGGGATGTTTACACCCAGGCTCTTGAGACTAAAAGGCTGCAAATTACCCTGTGATTGCCCCTTATTTAAAATGACCACCGAGACTGCTTATCCTGAGTTTCTTCTTTGAGTAGCTGGGCTATGGAGAGCTCCTTGCTCTTCTAGTATGGGACTCACACACAGACAGACTTGAGTGGCTCTAGTGTGGTTTCACACTTTCATTCCTCAGTTACCGTTCGCTGGGAGTTGTGGAACTATTTAAACTTTCTCCCTATAAGCTTCCTTTTCTTTGGCAACTTGATGCGGTCATTCAAAACGGAAAGCAGTGCTAATCCCTGTATCTGCTCACATGCTTCCCCGGGCTGTGTCTTTTCTTTCACAGTGCTTTTTCATGGGGCATTTGTAGTAATTACTGTACACAGAATGACGCCAAGGAGCAAGTCTACCAGGTTTTAATTTCTGTGGTCAGTAAGCGTTGCCCCCAGATGCCAGACAAATCTACAAAGCTTTGGCTACTGTGTTGTGAGTTAAAAGAACACAACATCTGTTGAGAAGCACTCTTATTTTTTACTGTAAACATTATGTGACTAGGGCCTAGATCAGGTTAATCCCCTTGTTCTTGTACCTGGATCTTGGAGACCTGATTGGTGCAGTGTATTCTTTTTAACTTTTCCCCAAACAGTTCTCTGTGGTGTACATTATACCGCCCAGTTGTAATATCTTGTTTTAGGGAAATTGTGTTCTTCACCCTTTTCTCTTGTATGAGATGCATTTCTCTCTCTTTTCACATCTATGAATAGAGAAATGAGTTTTTTCCAAGGGATTTGGAGTGTGGCATCTTTTGACATCCCCATTTTAGGTCTCTCATTCTTTCTCTCTCTTTTAAAAATCTTGTCTCAGCAGAATTATACGAATGAGTGCTCATGTATTTCAATCATACTAGCTCGCTTTTTGTATTATTTAATTGCATGGGGCTATAAAAGGCAAATTTTACAAGAGCACAACCCTTCCAATTTATGAGTTAAAGACGAGGCACATGCTGTGTTTCCAGGACCAACACAGTATCTCTGCAGTGCAATGTTATGTTCTTTGACATTGCACTAATTTAGCAGTGAGTCTGCACAGTCCTGAGTCATATGCAGTTTCAATAAAACTCTTTGGGTTGCATTTCTGGTTGAAACCTATGGGACTCTCACTACATATGTTTGTTAGTCTTCATGGATTGTACTGAAATGCTTTTTTAGGTTCAGTTAACACCGTAACCTGGCATGTAAGTAAGAATAAAGGGCAGATGTAGCTCCATGGTTTGGAATACCTGGCTGTGGAGCCATGATCTGGAAGTTTGAATCCCTGCCATACCTGGGAGACAGGATGGCCAAGATCACCCGGAGCATTTATGACTGATGGGACTACATGACCTGTCTCCTATGTGGCCTTGTATAAGCTGCACAGTCCCGAAGCACCAGCAGAAGGAGGCTATGATAAAACACTCTGAGATATTTCATACTTAGAAAATTTTGAGAAGATAGCTATAAACGAGAATTGACTTGCAGCACATTATTAATTTTTTAGATAGAAATATATTCACGTGCTAGCTCAAAGAATTAGGTATTTGAATTCAAAACTAGATGAGAGTTCAGTTCCCCAATACCAGGCAGAGTCAATCAAAATTATAAAAGCATTGACTGGGACTATATAACAGATACAAGTTTTAAACAAAAACCTAATTATCTGCTGTTGTTGTTGTGTGCTGTCAAGTCAATTCTCACTTGCCAAGTTTCCTAAATATAGAGTGCTCAGAAGTGGTTCACCAATTACCTTTTTCTTGGGATGTCCTGGAACTGTTCAGTTTGCTCAAAGCCACACAGGCTGGCTCTTCTCTCAGGAGGTATAGTGGAGAATCAAACTCGCAATCTCTGGCTCAACAGCCAAATAATCCAGCTAGCTGTTTTAAATATAGGTTCCTTTGATAAATAGAAACCATTTAAAAAAAATGTATTCTCGAAGGCTTTCACGGCCAGGATCCGATGGTTGTTGTAGGGTTTTCGGGCTATTTGGCCATGTTCAGAACATGGCCAAACAGCCCGAAAAACCTACAACAACCATTTAAAAAAACTTCTACTACATAGTGATGAAAAGTTCCATAACATTTGAGTCTGGTGTTCAATTGTTGTTGGCTTTGCAATATGAGCTTTTCCCTCATAGTTCATTTCTGGAAACTGCTTTGTTTTGTGTTTTTTATGACAAAGTTTTGTATGTAGTTTTTAAATGTTGTGTCAGTGATTATAATGATGTAATTGTCTCCAGCTAATTAATCTGCTGTAATAAATAGAAGAAACTAACATTATCTGTCATTAACTGTATTTTTGACCACAGGACCATCATGTTACCTTCCTTTCCTGTTGGACCCACTACAAAAGTACAAACTATTTTAATTAGATCAACTTGTATATCTTATCGCTAAAGTAGCTCCATCCTATGCAACTGTGATACTGTTTGTCAAGCGTTGCAGCAGAAAAATGGGCCCATCATTAAATTCTTGCACATATATAACAGTGCATCCTGTGGAACTGTGTGAATTTCAGCCGTACCTAGAAGGACACATGACAGGGGGGCTGATGGCTATAATGTCAGTGGGGCAGTGAATCCACTCGGGGCTTTAGACTGAACTTCAGACGAGCTGTGCAAGGTGCAGAACAGATTTTAGGGACAGAGTTTGTTACCAGTTATATAATAGTCAATTTTAAAATGTAGATGTTCATCACTAGGGATGAGATTTGGGGATTTCTTTGGACTACAACACCCATAATTCTCTATTCTGGGAGTTCTGCCTGACAGACTGGTATCTTACAGAAACCTAAATGTGGCTTATCTGGGAGAAAGGCTTCAGCTAGAAAACTTTGAGGCTTAGCTAGGCCTAGCTCCACCCATGTTTCATGTTTCTGCCCCAGTTCTATCTGGGAACCTTCTGAATAGGAAGCTAGGCCGAACTAGGCCTTAAAGCCTTCCAGTTTAGGCCTTTCTCCTAGATGAGCCACATTCAGGTGACTGTAAGGTGTGGATTTGTCTGGTATAACACCAAGAATGGTGAATTATGGGGTTTGTAGTGCCAAAAATCCTATCCTGTTCATCTCCATAGCCAGCCAAAAAATATCCAAATATTCAGGCAGCTGGATTGTTCCCCATCAATAGTTGAGCCATTTAAAAACAAGCTACTGTATGCTTCTTTCCTTTTCATTACAATAGGGATATTTTCAGTACTATGTAGTTCCTGTGAAAAATCCCTTTCTTACTTCGTTTGCAGCTAAGATCAGAATTAATCAGGAAGCTTTGGAGTGTGTGGATGATGTCATAATTCCTATGACTCAGAAAGTCCCAGGGCTTCAAACATGTGAGCACTGGCTCCACTAAACCAACTCCTTGGCTTAGGCTTGTAAAGTTCAGATCAAACCCCAGAGTGGATTCATTGGCCTACTAACAATGGAGGCACCAGACTCCACTAATGCCTCCCAGTGGAATTTTACGACTACGGTGTCTTGACCAGTCTCTGCAGTCTCTAAAATTTCTGAAATAAATACAGATTTTAATACTGTATTGTAACTTGGGAAGTTGCAGCTCCGTCCAGTCCTTACAGTTCAGAAACTTTTCTACATCTAGCTGCTTATTCAAAAGGCTGGACTGCCGACCTGTTTTGGTAATTTCCTATCTTGATATCTTGGTCTGAGGTGCAGGAGGATTTTTTTTTCCCCTTTGGAAATCAATGGTAGTAGAAAACATTGTTGTTCTTCATGCATTCTTACTAAGGGATATTCCTTTTTGTTTTGTTTTTCTTTAATTAGGCAAACCGACCTCCTGCAAAGCTCAATCTGTTAACTTGCCAAGTGAAAACAAATCCAGAGGAGAAAAAATGTTTTGACCTCATATCACGTAGGTTTGTTGTTTAGTTCCATAGGTACTCAATATTAGTTACTTCTACATACCTCCATTTTGTTTCAGAAGATAAATTAATGATTCTAAAATTCAGTCTAATATAGTTGGTATCTGTGATTACTGCATCTTGCTTTGTTTAAGCCTAAGTCCATTCTTGTATTTCAGATGTCATTGTTATGTTTGTCAGTAAAACTACTTGTTTGTTGTTGCATCCATCATTGGGTCCAGCAGCACAAATAGCTTGCTTTGAGTGTGAGCTCCTGATTTCACTGCAGAATCAATCTCAAAACCAGTCAAGTAATTTGTTTAGGGGCCCATCATGTGAAAGACTATATTGTGTATTTTCCTGAGTTTAGGGTTTTCCCTTTCATATCTGGAAATGATGTAGCATCTTACGTATATATTAGCTTAAAATTTCTTGTTGCTAACAAAGTTCCATGTGTGTTGGATTTCCACACAGCCGTTTTAGCTAGACTTAGCATTGGTCCTCTGGTTTCAGATACTTCAATAAACTCTGTCTCAATTTTTTTGAGATGGTATTAATAACATTCTTCATGAGAAGGTAGGTACCCAGTGGGGTGTAGTGGATAGACTGATGGACTAGGATTCTGGAGACCAAGGTTTGAATCCCTACTCAGCTATGGAAGCTCATTGGGGGAGTGGAACTATTAAAACCACACCTTAAACTTCTCGCTTACCTTGAAAAGCCGTATTAGGGTCGCTATAAGTCGGTTCCAACTTGATGGCACAAAACAATGAACAATGAGAAGGTATTAACAAAAGCCATGGCTTCTAGTTTGCAAGACTTGATCAGGGCAAGAATGAAGGAATCTTTTTGAGGTCCCTGATTTATAGGATCGCCACAGTTGGAGGCAACTTGATGGCACCTAACAAGAAATTAATAACTGTTCCTTTTTTTGATGGATCATTGGAGTTTACTAACCTGAATCTGTAAGAATAAATGGTACTATTCCTACCATCCTCAACAGTGGCCTAAAATGCCATTGCATAGTTATATTATGCCTGTGCCAAGTCAACATTTATATCTAGTAAGCAGTTCCATAGAGCCAGTTGCACAACTAGTTGTACAGTCAGTTGCACAACCAGGCATGCAATGAGGAATGCCTGGGTAAAACTCTCTGTGAAATTCCACAGGCATTACTTTACGAAACTCCAAGTGCAATAGGATTTCAGCCAACCAGTGTGAATATGAGAATATATATATATATACTAGAGTTATTTAATATATTATTTATTTATTTATTGTGATAATCTTCTTTTAGTTGTTCAGGATTAAAATACAATTATGGCCGTATTTTAGTTTTCTTTCTGCTTATGTCAATCCTTTCTAACTTTGAACGCTGTCTCTACCATGTAAATATTCCAAAGCTGCTGTGTACGATAGACATTTTAGCATTTCCTGTTTTGAGTTTTTGGCTGAATGCTCTCTTTAGTTCTGGTTGTTTTGATAATGGTTTGATGCTGATATATAGTTCCAAATGGAGATTGGGATCCTTTTGTAAACTTGCCCAGCCCCTTCTTTTCCACTTTTTCTTCCCACATTCATGAGTCATCTCTTCCTTTCAGCTGTTTGCTCTGACTACAGTGTAGTTTCTCCCTGTCAGGGTTAACTATGGTTAAGACTTGTCCAGAACAAAAGCTGTGGGAAATCATTGGTTTAGAGCAGGGATCTCCAGACTTTTCAAGGTGAGGGCCACAACATATATGTTCTAGATTTCCGAGGGCCAAAGGAAGATGTGTGTCCGCACGTCCGCATGCATGCACTCCCGCCGGCCGGCCGGGCCGGATAAAAAGGCAAGGCAGGCCAGATGTGGCTTGCGGGCTGTAGTTAGGAGACCCCTGGTTTAGAGGCAATGTTGGTTAGCCTTTTTGGTAGCTAGTGTGGATGCAGACGTGATAAGTTACTGTGAAAACAAAACCATGGAAGGAAAGGTGAAATTTGCATATAAATGGCTCAGATCCTGTCAGGGACTTGCCAGTGTGTGAGTTAGTGACCATTTGCTGCAGAAAGCTGAATAATTTACACCGAACTCATCAACAGGATTCTGTCTGATGACTGGGTTAATATTACTAATTTTGTGTTCAGAAGGTGCTTTTCTGTTATTTTTTAATTTTTAAAAGAGTCACCCACAGAACAACAGTTATTGAGTAATTCAGAAGTAGAATTATTAAGTAAATAAAGAAATAAAGTCTACAAGCTATAATTTGGAGATTGGGGGCATTGTACACTGATGTGTTAGAAACTGTAGAGACCGCAAAGTGCCTTGTAGACCTATATTTACCCTGTTTCCCCATAAATAAGACCTAACCTGAAAATAAGCCCTAGTATGATTTTTCAGGATGCTCGTAATATAAGCCCTACCCCAAAAATAAGCCCTAGTTAAGTGAAACCCCGCCCTCCACCATTGTGCAGCATTCTGCAGCAACCAGAAGATGACATGACTATAAAATAAAACATCTCCTGAAAATAAGCCCTAATGCGTTTTTTGGAGCAAAAATTAATATAAGACCCTGTCTTATTTTGGGGGAAACACGGTAGTAGAAGTGTCACAACCTATTTTGTGTTCTTACCTCAATTATGTATGGTCAATGGAGTTACCAACTGCATTTGGATGTGACGCTGGGCCACAACTGCTGAGCATTCTGGCCTGTTTGTAGACAAGCAGCCTGATGAAATAGTCAGAAAACTATCAGGAAGGAAAAGCTTCCTGTTACAGTGAAACCTGGACTATCATTTTGTCCTTGTTTTAACCAACTGGAGTCTGAAGCCAACATTTAAAGTTGATTTCCTGCTCCTGGTTTTTTAAGGGAACAACAAACCAAGGTTTTGCTTCCTGTTGATTCTGTGATCATCTTTTGAGAGGAGGTACCAACAAGGGGATTACCAGGCAGTATTTCTGGCAAGTCCTTGTCTCCGAACACATCCCTTAACTGTTGCTTTGCCTGCCCGTGGTCAGAATTCTTCCCCCCTCTTTTTGTATTAAAACATTATGACATAACAAAACATTTATATCCTATAACATGTCAGAGGTAAACTGGAACATTAGTTGTCTTGAGCATCTCCTTGTTGTGGGTGGCATTAGTTTATTTTTCAGTAAGTAAATACCGCCCTGCTTTGGTTTCTAAAGCAAGGTAGTATTTGGAGAATTACTGTAATTGTCACCCATTGATGTACCGTTTTTCCTGGGTGAGAAATGACCAGAAGAGTTTGCCTTCTGCTAGGTCAGGATGTTCCTTTTCAGTTAAAAGAATGCAAGTGTTTCAGATGAGTACCAGTTCAATCAGAGTTTAAATTTCTTTCAGACCTAAAATCTATCAAAGTAAATATTTTACTTTTAGAATTGGGGATTCTCTCTCTCTTTTTTCTACCTTAAACATGCTTCCCATTTACCTCCACTTTTATAGTGCCTTTGATACAGATGTTCTTTCCCCTGTTTTCTTCTGGCTGGGAACCTAAGCACTGTGCTTTCCACCTAGCGCACTTGCTTCTTCATTGACTTAAATGTTTCCCTCACTCATTCTTCCATTTATTGTCCTCTACCTTCTTGCTAATCCCTCAGATCTGTCTATGAATTAAATACATGCTCTGATCCTTTCTCTTTGCCATGCAGCTGCTCCTCACAGGATTTTGCATTTTGTGATTCAGGTTAAAGTGGTCACCCTTTTTGTCTTAACATCCTTTCTTGAACATAGTGAAGTTCAAAATAAATGCTTGCTGTTGTCGTCCTTCCAACATCCTTTATCCTTCTGATCTGGAAGTTGTGTCAGGGCAACTGGACTTCTTTCTTGTCAGGTTGAAACATTTCGCTGCTCATCCAAGTAGCTTCTTCAGTCTGAGGAGAGTTGGTAGGAGACCCCTGATACATCCTCCAAGTTGGTTTCACTTCCCCCTGGTCTGAATAGGCTTGTTAGAAGGACAAAAGACTTGGGGTGAGGGATAATCCCACTTCTGCAGTTCTTCTTATGGGTTGTTAACAGTCGTTAACAGTGTTCTTTCCGGTGTGTCAGGTCTTAAAGATTTTGGACTGAGAAGATAGGTGGTTTGAGAGAAGAGTCAGGGAGGCCATACATGTACATATAGAAAATACCTCATTCAACAGGGGTGTGGAGGCCTTAGATACAATCTGTCTCCTATTTATCATGCTGCCCTTTCATCCATCCCCACAAAGAGCAGGACCACACCCACCACAAAGACCACAGTTAACAACTGTTAAGGATCCATGACAATGGGTGGAGAAGGACTGCAGAAGTGGGATTTTCACTCCCCCCTCCCCCCATCTTTTGTCCATCTAATGAGCCTATTCAGACCAGGGGGAAGTGAAACCAATAGGGAGGATATATCAGGGATCTCCTACCAACTCTCCTCAGACCAAAGAAGCTGCTTGGATGAGTAGTGAAACGTTTCAACCTGACAAGAAAGAAGTTCAGTTGCCATGACTCAACGTCCAGACTAAGCACACCTGGATGACTGAGAATCTTCACAGATTTATCCTTCTGTCTTAAGTGACTGCTAGGAAGGGATTCCCACCACTTGTTTAGTCAGGAAATTGTGCTGCTGCCACCTGTCCTATTTCATTCCTATGTTCTGAACATCTTTTTGTACACTTCATACCTCCTTTCATATTTCCTTGACATATTTTTTACATTTCAACATTCTTATGTTTCCCTCTGCCATATTAGGTGGTTCATAACAGGGACTTCACCTGAAGGTTTTGCTAAGAGAAAAGGCACTTCCACTTATAGGTGGAAGGTTCCTGGTGTTTTCCCCCCCGTCTCCAATCCTCCTGTACTGCTCCTCTTGCTACTCCTCAATTCTTTTAAAACTAGTTTTCAAGGAGTTGCCGGAGGGGTAGGATCTGTGATGGGTACTCTCTCCTTATATAGATTGATATAACAAGATCTTGGGATGCTACAATCTTTTTTCTTTATAACAGGAAACATTCCAGTTGCTGTAAATCACAGACATAACTCTGCTGCCAGTGTAAGTTCTCTAGATGTTTTCACTGTCAAGGCAACATTTGGAAGAAAACTGTTCACATCCATTGGCTTGCATGTGTGAACATTTATCTTTAAGTGTGACCAGTGTGATATGCGTAACACAGGGCAGTGGTTTCCATGCTGCTCAGGTAATTTATGGATCAGATCTCTTTTCTGACCCATGGCAAATGCAGCGCCAGCCCACTGCATGAATCCCAGGCTTCTGGAGAAAAGGGAATATGTAGCCACCCTTTGCTGGCAGATATCCCAACACAGAGCTCTGTCATATCTCCAATCCCTGTATATTGGAACTCTGCTTATACGTCATATTCAGCAGGAAACAAATGATACAGGCTGAGATCTAATTCTCTGAGATGTGTCTATAGGATACACATGTATCTTGTGACACCTTTCAGAAATCTGGTTTTTAACTGTGGAAGATTTACTTAAATGTGATAATGATATTGGAAAAATGTTTTAACTTCCCATTTTAAATGATATAGAACCTTCTTGAAGTATTGTTACCTAAATATTGGCTTGGCAATGTTTCAATAGAAATATCACTGTAGAAGTTAAGGGAAAAGGAAAATCAAGTTTGAATAGCAAAGGGAAGATCGAAGAGGGACACTGCTATGTCCCAAAGAAGTACAGAAGAGCTTTCAAAAGCTAAAGGTTGTCTGGGACCGAAGAGCGTATATCAGGGGAATGAGCTGTTGGGGACCATGCATGGTGGGGAGGTGGAGTGCTGGGACGCCCTGCACTGATCCAGCCAAGCATTGCAGGAAATACTGTACTGGAGGTGAGCCAGGAGAAACTCATGGTGTAAGAATGTAAAAATAACCTTGCTGGATACGACCAAAGATTTCTTTAGCTCGGTATCCTGTTTCCAACAGTGGTCAGTCAGGTGCTTCCAGGAAAGCCCACTGTCGTACCTGTCATTATTACAAGTATTTTAAGAATAACTGAGCAGTTATTTTAAAAACGCTTGCACATTTAGCGCAGAACATGTATGTTCCAGATGTAAGATAGGGAGGGAAATAGTTGCACCACCCATATTTACTGATGATGTCATTACAACATTTCTATTACCGTCTATGTTTCTGGAGTAGTTCTGAATGGATCACAAAAGAAAGCATTTAATCTTACTGCAAATGATATTTGGTCTTGTATGTAAGACTGTAGTAGAGTATAAAAAATGTAGAGTGTTGTAGCACCTTAAAAGTTGTCCATTTTTATTTAGCAAAGGTTTTTATGAAATGCTTCCCACTTCATTAGACCCAAAGTACTTGTGAACCATTTTGACCCTGCTACTACACATGGGTGATTTTAATCTTGATTATCTTATTCTAGTAACGAGATAAAGTATTTGATGTACAAGTTACTGACATGCATAAATATTCTGATGAACTGAACATGTCTATTTGGAGCAACCCCTGATATATTCTATCATTTTATAGATGACAGAACATATCATTTCCAAGCAGAGGATGAACAAGACTGTCAGATGTAAGCTGTGTTAATATTTTGTTATCTTTACTGTTTCACTTGCCCATCACAAAGAGGTCTATAGTAGAAAAAAATAATTGCTTGTATTTGAAGAGAGACCTGTTCCTCTGTTCTAACCATCTTGGAGACAAACTAGTAATAATAAACTTTCTGTAATTCAGCTGTATACTGTGAAATTAATGTTTAGGAAGCAAATACTTACCCAAGTTTCAAATACTGGGGGATTTTCAAGAGAATCAATAGACATCTAGAATAAAAATTAAATCCCCCCCAAAAATAGAGGATACTTAACTTTCCAGAAATCTTGAATATTTGGTAAAGTTATTTTTAATTCAACAGCCACTAAAATGTGTACAGAAACAACCCAGAAAACCTGCTTTGAACATTTTAACTCAATCTGATCAGAGATTAGCTTTCTTTCCACTGAAAATTCTCCAAAACGTCACTCCTTGTTTTTGGTCGGTGGGAGGCATTTGAGAAAAGAATACCCCACAATTCTTTATCCCAAGTGAGAGGTTCCCAGACTCTGCTCAGGATATTCTCTCTGTTTCTTTAGCCCTCTTCATTAATAGTCATTTCATGTGGCAACCTGAGGTGTTGATCTGTCAACCATTTTTCTCCACTCAGAGATTTGATGAAGGCCCAACTCTCAACATTATAAGCCTTGCTTGATTTTGTTCAAACTTAGTTCTGAAGGATAGAAGCTTAATTGCCAATACAATTTTAAAAATACATGTTTTTGCTTCTGTTTTTCAAGTTGGATATCTGTGCTACAGAATAGTAAAGAAGAAGCTTTAAATAATGCCTTCAAAGGTGATGACAACACAGGAGAAAACAACATTGTCCAAGAGCTGACCAAAGAAATTATATCTGATATACAGAGGATGCCTGGAAATGATGTGTGTTGTGATTGTGGAGCACAAGGTGAGCTTAACATGTTGAAGTACAGTAGTTTTGTCCTTTCCCTAACAGCTAACAAATTATAAACATGGATAAAACTACAGCACTTAAGCTAATCCGTACTAATAAAGGAAAATTTGCCTTAGCTTCTGGACCATGAAACCTAGACACTTAAAACTTGGCATGCATAGTAAGGACCCCCCCCCTTCTTTAACGGATTAATGGACTTTTAATTATGAAGATTTAATTGTAAATCTGTTGCCTGCAGTACCATTTTCAGTCCCTGTGTGTCAAGACTCCCTTAAGACACAGAAAGCTAAAGTTGGGCGTGGTATATTCATTTGCTTAGAGCAGTGGTTCCCAACCTTGAGACCCAAATGTTCCTAGACAACAACTCCCAGAAATCCTGGCCACCACAGCTAATGACGAAAGCTTCTGGGAGTTCTAGTCCAAGAACATCTGGGGACCCAAGGTTACAAACTTCTGACTTAAGAGTATTCATCCCAAACAGAGAGACATGAACCCCAAGGATTGTGCAAAGAAATAGCAAGCAGAGTGTGAGACTCAGATTTTCATAAAGACAAAATATTATTTGATCATTTTAACAGGTCTCTGTGATATATATTGTTACTACAATTTAGGATTTCTCAATAAATACCTGGTTCTGCCTATTTTTCATTGAACACTTTTAAATTAAGTTTTTGTTTTTAATGTTATATTTAGAAATGGGCACTTACTGTGGTTCAGTGCGGTTCGATGAATCGGGCTCACAGGTGTTGTGTGGGCGCCCCAGATTCCATGCCCCACTTCCTCCTGTGGGTGTCCTTATCAGTGTGAAAAGTTAGCCATGACTTCACTTGATGCTAAGATTTCATTGGAAACTGAGTACAACTAACTCAGTCTGATCAAGGTGTGAACACTTCTTTAAATAAGACTGCCAAACATCTATGCCTTTCCCCATGTGTTTCTGTTTGTGTATATAAAATAGAGCACTTAATTATGAATTGCCCTTAAGAACGTCTTTTATATGGGCACACAATTTGATTTGGTGTATCAGTTGGATGTCCCTTGTAGAAATTCTGTTATTTCAGTGCCTTGTGTAACCTAGATCTTTTCATTATTTCATTTTCAGACCCCACATGGCTCTCCACAAATCTGGGCATTTTAACCTGCATTGAATGTTCCGGAATCCATCGAGAACTTGGTGTCCACTATTCCAGAATGCAATCACTCACCCTGGATGTGTTGGGAACATCAGAATTGCTGGTAAGCTAAGGATGTTTATGTAATTCATAAACAATTTCAATTCCAGCTCAAATGATGTGCCTGCTGTCGTGTGTTAGGATTTAGGTCAAGTCCCTTCTGCCAGCCAAAATCTGTTCTGCTGCCAGCAGGACTCTCTTCTGCTGGCCGATCTCAGATCTGTTGACAGAACCTAGGTAGAATGGCTGAAAGGTGGGTGGAAATGAGCAGGGCAAGGGAGGAGCTGAATTAAAATGAATCCAAACCTGCAGCCTAGGGATGCAGGTGTTGTGCAGGCGTCCAGTTAGACCAGGACAGGGTTTCAAGCATCCTTGGGCTAGGAGGAGCTTGGATTCAGAACAGTTTCTGCTGCTCTGTTGTTGGTTCTTGGCCAGTTAGGATTTCATTGTTAGCGTTTGGTCAGTGTATCTTTTCCCATTACTGTAATTACAGAGACATCATTTTACCTCCTTCACTTAATGTATAATATTAAGAAGCTCATATATCATGTCAAAGAAGCTATCCTGTTCATGAGAAATGTATTACACGTATGGGCTAAATCTAACATTAGTCCCACTAAAATCAAGGAGACTGAAGGGTTTTTTTTAACCTGCCAGCTCCCCTTAATTTCAGTGAAGGAGGACCATAATAGGATTTAGCCCTGCATACCTGTAAACAGTGGCTGTGATATTGGAGTTCAGTTTAATAAAACTTGTTACGTTAACATCCATTTGGATACCTTGTAGGACAATACAGATGCAAAATCCATTCAGTTTTATATCAGATTTTCAGCATGAATTCCTACTGTCTTAGAAAATGCAGAAAATGAGTAATGACTGGATTCATTCACTTGACTTTATTGATGTTTTTCTTAATAGCTTGGTAAGAATATTGGGAATGCAGGATTCAATGAAATCATGGAATTTTGTCTGCCTGGAGATGAACAAGTCAAACCCAATCCAAGCAGTGATATGTAAGTATGAAAAATTGAAATTATGGTGAGCTGGTACTGTGTAGTATAAATGTGGGAAACTTTGCCACTCTAAAACCTGATATGCAGATCCCCCAGCTACCACCATTTCAGCCTAGCCCAGAAAAAGTCATTAAAACAAGCAGGACATTCTTGTTTCAAAGGAATGTTTGTGGTTTGTTCCTGAACCTCTTAGAATACCTTTAAAGCCAACATCAGAAGAAATCCAGCAGTATACATTATGCTGCATAACGCTGATGGTTGTTTATATATATAAACCTGCCCGTGGTGATTTTTGGAAATTAAAGCGACTTCCCCACAATGGAAGGGATCCAAAGGAGCCTTGGGACCTGAAATTTTTAATCCCCCCCCCCCAATCACTGTGACTGATGATGTCATCAGCCTTATGTGGTTTAAGGAATGCAGCAGGATTTCAGCCCTTGTCTGCTTATTTTAAGGGGTTCTTGGTAGTTTGCCACTGAATTTTGCTGGTGCAGATCTTTTGGGGGGCAAGGGCCACGAAAATTGCTTGGATTGCTCTGTGCAGGCTATGCATTGCTTAGCCCTAGCTACAAGGGACTCTGGGTTGTTGGCATTGAGTTGAATGGTTCTCGGTTCTAGTGTTGTCCTCATTATGGACTTGCAAGATGAATCTGGACAAATTACTTTCCCCTGTTCTTCCATTTGCAGTACAAATCTTCCATTCATAATATATCTGCTGTTGTGAGGATTACACAAAAGTTACATCTTAAATTCTGAGATCTCTCAAGAGTTCCACATAAATATTTATTATTAATAGACTCACTAATTAACTGTTCCTCACTAGAGATAAAGCATACAAGAAAATAGGCTCTCAAAACTGGACAGAACTGAAGAACAAAAAAAAAATTATGAAGGTTTTAGAAGGTGATTCGTATTTATAAGCTAAAAGCATTGAGCGTGTTAAGGCTAGAGCATTTCTTTAATTTTCTTCTGTGTAGGAGACAGTAATTCTGATTTAAGGTATACAGTTATGCCCTTTTATGTTATGCCTTAAGAACTTTTATGTAAGCATAATCCTGGAAGATTCTGTGCTTTCGTTGGTTGACATTTAGCCACCATATTAATTAAAGTCATGTAGAGCTAATGTAGATAGAAAATCTTCTTGGTTAGTGACAAAAATTACCCTGTTTTTTTGAAAATAAGACCTAACCTGAAAGTAAGCCCTAGTATGATTTTTCAGGATGCTTGTAATATAAGCCCTACCCCAAAAATAAGCCCTAGTTAAGTGAAACCCTGCTCTCCACCCTTGTGCAGCAACCAGAAGAAGATGACATGACTATAAAATAAAACATCCCCTGAAAATAAGCCCTAATGTGTTTTTTGGAGCAAAAATTAATATAAGACCCTGTCTTATTTTCGGGTAAACTTAAATTGCTATTTTTATAAAGCAGGTTGAAAGCATCATCCTTTACATGACTCTTAAAACTTTCTTATTAGATTTCTTCAATTAATTTAAAGGAGCAATAGAAAGAAAGAAAACTGGGCACAATGCAGTACATGGAGCAGTTTCTTCTTGCCATTGTTGTTATCGTTACCATTATTATCTTGAAAAAGGGAGCAGCAAAAACAGGTCAACTGGAAACCTTGACTTTGGCTGATTCTAGATCCGAAATGCCTATTCTTGTTGTCTGTCCCCTTTTGTGTCACATTTCTAAACCCAAATTAGCTTATGTCCTTAAGAGGAAATAATAGGAAAAGCTGCCGTGATCTGTTGGAATAAGAATTTGAGTATAAATTTGACTATAAAAATAAATTTGACCAAACTCCGGGAGGCAGTGGAAGACAGGAGGGCCTGGCGTGCTCTGGTCCATGGGGTCATGAAAGTCGGACACGACTTAACAACTAAACAACAACATAAATCTGAATTCCCATAAAATGTCAATCTAATAGCAATTAGCACATATATTGCATTTGCATGTAATGAATAGATTGAACGATCAAGTGACACAACAAGGTAAGATATTTCTGACAATAGCAGAGAGAAAGATGTAGAATTATCCAGCAGCTTTTTAAAATTTATTTTTTATTTTGTTAGTCTTTTACACAAAAGGAGAAGAAAGCCTGAAGAACTGGCCTTTGAATGGAATGGACTTGATCTGATTATCCTCTAATCTGTAATAGATCTTGTGTTAAATCATACATGACAGCAAATGTAAACAACTGACCTCAAGCTAAATAATGAGAGTATCTTAATTTCCTGCAGAAGTTTTCCCTTGAATAGTTGAAGGAACAGATCAGTTCAATGATTTGGAGTTAGTTTTAATTTAATTTGCAGACTATTTAAAAGTTTCCTGAAGAACATTAAAGAAAATAGTGGACAAAATCTTATTCATGTTGGTGTAATGTCAAGTTACGCCTGTGTAAATGCTCTGGGCATTGCTCTCACCAACAAGGAATTGCTCTATGCCATTGGTCGCCCATCCTGGCACAATCAGTTGCTCAGTGCATGGGCTGAAGGGCTTCAGGAACTGTAAACCACCCAGAGTGGCCTTTGGCCAAATGGGTGGCATAAAGATGAAACAAATCGACAAATAAATAAATAGTTTTAGGAACTGCACTTTTGCCTTGGTGCTAGTGCAACTACCATGGACACAACCCTGAGTTGTGCATGCCTAAGTTGTACAACAGGATTTTGGCCAATGACTCGTGTTTATGTACTTAGTGTAACCAATCAGTTTGTTGTTTGTACTGTATAGTGCAATATTTATAGACAATAAATTATGGCTACAAAAGCTAAGAGGAGGATAATGATTGTAAGAGAAACATGTTTCCATGAGCCATTTTTTATTTGTAGTATTGTGCCAAGTATAATAACAAATTTTGTGATCTGTATATGTGAATAGTTATGTCAACAATTCATAAAGCAAATAATGTCTCATTTCAGGAATGCAAGGAAAGATTATATTAATGCCAAATATATTGAAAAAAAATATGCAAGGAAAAAATGCGCTGACAATGCAGCTAAACTACAAAGCCTATGTGAAGCAGTCAGAACAAGAGACATTTTTGGGTTGGTTCAAGTATATGCCGAGGGTGTGGACCTAACAGAGAAAATCCCACTAGCTAACGGGCATGTAAGTGTATAACTTTCTGTTAATTGGTACATATACTCAAGGTGCTACATTTGTGGAAATAGGATCGTAGCTAGTTTGTTATGCTTTAAAGATAATCCACTGTCACTGTCTTAGTAATTATGATAAGTTAAAGTACTTCAGCAGAGAAAGACCTTGGTCAAAACTAAGACTTGTGCTATCTGTTATAGTTTTTTTTTTAAACTGTGTCACTAAAAAAGTATATAAAATAAAACACGATTGTGCAGAAATATTTTGCACTGGAGATGGACATTAACATTCTAAATAGAGTCTAAATATAGCCTAAAAGGATTATATTTATAACTTTTACTATGCAGTTTTATAGAACGACAGTTCTGTGGCACTGTTTCTCAAATATGGGTCCTTTTTAAAAAGTCTGTTATCTTCCAAAGTCCGCTGGCAACCATCTCTTTGACTGATGCATACAATCCTCGCATGTCACTGCATGTATTCAGCCTACTGCTGTGTTACTGAGGATCTCTGTGCTTATGATTCATCCTAGATAACTACAGTTACCAATACAGTTAAAATATTATTAATGAGGCATACTCTGTAGTCTTATTGACTTACTACTAATCTAAATTACCCAAGCCTAAATCCCCATGAATTGGATATGACTGACTGATTCTTCAAAAGAGATGTGATATTTTCTTCTATACCTTGGAAATATCTAACAACATTAGTCCATGCATTGGTAATCTCAAAAAGTGATTACTGCAGTCCTCTCTGTGTGGGCCTGCCCTTGAAGATGTTATGGAAGCTCTAACAGGTCCAAAATGCAGCAGCCCAGTTAGTTTTCAGGGCTTCTGAAATTTGATTATATCTCACTAATCCTGATCTGCCTGCAATGACTCCCTGTAGGCTTCTGTACCAAATTCAAGATTCTGGTGTTGATATACAAAGTCCTAAACGGTTTGGGATCTCAAAACGTATCGGAATGTCTCACCCACAGAACTGCTACTTGTATCACCCATTCCTCACAGACCTTGCTTCTATGAGTGTGTACACCAAGGGAGGCCTGGAAGGTGCCAGTTAGGAACCAAGCCTTCCTGGTAGTATCGCCGTCTTTGTGGAACTCACTTCCACCTGAGGTTCCCTCCAGGTCTTTCAAAAGTTAGTCAAGACTAGACATGGGGACGAATAAAAAAACAGATCGCAATATTTGTGAGAAATTGCTGATTCATTAAATATTCGTCCCTTCATATTCGTCAGTTTCAGAGACCCCGACGAATACGAAGGGACAAATATTTCCCCATTTTTATTTGTCCCGCATACAAAGAGAGGGAAGGCTTGCCTTCCTTCTCTTCCTATGGCTTTCCCATTCTGCCTAGGGACCCGCCGATCAGCTGATCGGCGGGCCAATAGGCAGCCACCCACCCCCACAGCCTATCCCCTGCACCCTTCCTTTCCCTACCTTAGTCGCTGCCACCATCCAGCGCCGCTGTGATCCAGCGCCGCCCCCTGTGGTGGCCTCCACAGCCACAGCCTGCAGTAAGGGACACTGTCTGCCCTTTGCAAATATGGTGGCTGTGGCTTCATTTAGGGTAGGGAAGCTACAGCTGCCATCTTTGCAAAGGGCAGCCTGGATTCCCTTAGCCTGTCTTAAGGGCTGTGGTGGGGCGGGGTGGCAGTGGGGCGGCGGCAGGGGGTGTCAGATTTTTTTTAGACAGCCTCAGGCTGTCTAACCCCCCCCCCCCCCCCGAATCAACAAATAAATTCGTGCTTTGTCGGTTCATGGGGGGAGCTTCGTGAACTTTGACGGATCACGAAGCAGGATGAATCGCCAAAATGGCAATTCATCCCCATCTCTAGTCAAGACACAGCTTTTAAAAGAAGTTTTCAGTGGTATCCAACCTCTTTGTTAGCTTTTTGTTGGCCCTCAGTTGTATCATCTACATCAGCAGACACCACACAATCTTACTGTCACTGTCTTTATTATTCTGTTCTTGTTTTTAAATTTAATTTTATAGTTTATGATGGGGGAGGGCTGCATTTTAATGCTGTTCTGAACTGCCTAAGGCAACGACTTTTCACTGGATGGGCAATATAGAAAATGAATGAATTAACCTTCTGATAGTATCCAACTAATTCTGTAAATTCTCTCTGTTCTGATACACCCACTAAATCCAAAGGTTCTTGTTCAGAATTAAACACTTCAACTTGTCTAGTGTTAGTTTGGTGTGTTTCTGATATTGATGGTATTGGCAGGTGAACTCACCCGTATGCTTTGATCTTCCCTGGATGACTTTTGCATGCACATTTTTGACCAAATGCCCAAAGTCAGTTACAGTCAAATTCTTAAAACTTGTTTACCATGGTGGAGCAATAAATGTAGCATTTAGAACTAGTGAAATGTTTCCAAAAACGTCCTTGTGCCAGAAAATGCAAATGCGTGTATTGTCTGATTTTTAGGAACAAGATGAAACTGCTCTTCACCTTGCTGTGAGATCAGTTGATCGGACCTCACTTCACATTGTTGATTTCTTGGTGCAGAACAGGTGAGTAGTTCTGGAACGATTAGCACATTTTCTGTGAACTTCTTCAATATTCAAATTAAGGAAGGTAAAATCTGCAGATGGCAAAAACACAATTGCCTAAGTGTCTCCTGTAAAGCAGCAAGCCATGGACAGACATATCCGTTATGATCTAAACACTTTCCTTTCTCCTTGCATAATAGTGGCAACCTGGACAAGCAGACATGTAAAGGTAGCACGGCTTTGCATTACTGCTGCTTGACAGATAATGTCGAGTGCCTCAAACTGCTCCTTAGAGGAAAAGCTTCCATCGAAATAGGTAAAAGGGTGAAGAGTACCCTCTTTCTCTTTTTTTCTCCAACGTTTGTGATGCCAACATAAAAGGATGTAATAACTTCTGTCATTTATTTTGCGTTTAATATAGATCTTTGTAGAAGACAGTGCATTAAGTGAAGATTATTGGGATGATATAGAATGTGTGCCTTTTTAATGCAGTATTCCAAACCTTGTTGAACTGCATGATGGCTTTTTGCTGATGCCTGTGAGGCATCCTTATGTAGTGAACGTTAAATTATCCCAGTGATAAATGGAACAACTGGCTCATATTACCAAGTACTTAATCTGAGTACACAGCTGAGCTGAGGCACTCCATTTGATAGTATGGACAGATGGGCAGAATTTATCATGTTTAAATCTCTTTGATGTATTAAGCACATGTTTACTTTTCTCTTGTTGAGATCAAGTGAGTTCCTTAAAATGCACATCTTTATCTAATAATGCTCAGTGTTCCCATGTTTTCTTCAGATGCAAAAGCCACTGTAGAACCCTCTTCATATGTGAACACCATTCTTAGTAACACTGCTTAAAGTTTCAAACAAGAATAAAACATATTCCTTCCATTGCTTTATAGCCAATGAAGCTGGAGAGACACCACTGGATATAGCTAAACGCTTAAAACATACACGCTGTGAAGAGCTGGTAAGATGAATCTTCCCCTGGTGTTTTCTTTAGTGTAGAAATCTGGTTATTTAATAGGTTACAGTGAGGCGTCTGTGGTATTCTGTTCTGAATTGTGGGAAACATGTAATAAATATTTATTCATTTAACCTCCTTAGGGAACTACTTTGTTTATATTTTGTATTCTGATACAGATATGTGAAGATACCATACAGTTGCCTTGTCTCAACTGAAGTGGTGCACACATGTTTAAATCCCATTTCTTTCCTTAACCAAAAAAGACACCAAATCAAGATGTAACACATTTGGTTTCTTTTGCTGCTCTCAGTGTTGGGTTGGTTCTGGGCTTAGTTATGATTAAAGAAGCCTCATTTGGATCCAACTCATCATTTATTACTTTTTAATACAGAAGCTTCAAGATTGCAGAAATGTGTGTTGTTCAGCGAATCTTAAGGCTTGAGCCTCAACTCAGTTAAAGATTCCGTATGTCCTGAGCTGACCCTGCCATTAACTGTAGCGAGGAGGTTGCATTAGACAGCAGAGCACTAGGACAGCAAATGCACCATTCCCTTGTGTTGTGGTTACCACCCTGTGAGTGTTTCCTCTGCCTTGGAGAGAAACTGCTTAAGGCAGCTCTCCAGGACCTCTGAGCAGCTCAGCCTTGAAGAGGGAGGCACCCGAACCCTGCTGTGTTGGAGGTAGTGGTGTCCTCACACCTTCCCTGTGTGCTGCTGCCAAAGAAGGAAGAGATAGGTAGTGAGGCAAACAACGTACTTGAATTGGAACCTGCTTGCTTGCTTGTTTAATTAATTAATTACATTACTTGTGCCATGATTTTCTCTGAGCATTCTCCTATCTGCTTTGGCTCCAGGAAGACCCTTCAGAATTAGGTCTTAAAAAAAAAAGACAAACAGACAGCAGCCTCTAACTCGAAACACGTCACTACACCTTACCACGGATTTCTTTTATCTCTGGCAACAGTGCAGGGAAGGGTATGGAGGGACCCCCACATATAGTGGAGAGAGGCTTCTTCCCCTCCAAGGCAGCAGCAACAAGGACTGGAGCAGCACTCTGTTCCCTGCTTGAAGCAGCGAGAGTGACTGTGAGCTCAGAGATACAGCCTTTGCTTCCTATCCATCCTTATACCTGGAAAAAAAGGATGTTATGATGACAACGGCGACAATGATGATGGACTGAATCCATAAGTAGGGTGGGAGTCCTGTCTTAAACTTTTCTATAGGCCAGTCCCTGGATTTTCTGGTTTTTTAAATTTAGAATGATGCCACAAGAACATGACTGTGATTTCTTGAGAGAGTGGGTCTAGAGTATTTTCTAAGCTGCAGGACCCTCATAGCTGGTCTTGTTTTGCTTATCTGTGAGCCAAGTTTCATGTTCAAAAGAATCAAGTGGTATTTATGGGAAAGTTAGAATACAGATAGGCCTGGTATGATTGTGTGTTCCTAGAACACCTCTCCCAGTTGTCCATGGGCAGGAGTTATTTCTATGTATTTTCCACAGGCAGGGAATATTTTTAAAGTGTGTATTATCTTTGGTAGCATTCCGGGAAGAGCTATAATATGCAGTCCTTCTGTGAATGTTTAGCTCATTTTCCTAAGAGAGCTGTATGTGTCCCTGAGTCTTTCATGAAGAGGACACTGAAAGTACCCTTGAGTTCAGACGTAAGGGCGAAAGTCAAAGCTTGTTTCATAAACCACCTTTATTAACCACGTTAATGAAATACAATTCTCCCTTCAACAATGATGGGGTTAGGGATGCTAGACCCGTGCGTAGTTCAAAATCTGTGTATAAATCTTATGCCCACATAACTGCAAAGCATAAACAGTTGATTTACTCACATACACACAAAGAGAGAGAATAGTTATCTCTATAAGAGTTATCTTCCATTGTGTTGACAATCCTTTCGATTAACTAATGAGCCTTAAAGGTCTTTTATGACTCCCTGATCTAGAGGTTGAAATAAAAAATGTCATTTTTGGGGGACAAGTAGACTACTTTAACACCTTCTGATTGAAGAAAGTGAGTTTAAACTCTTGACAGCTGCACTTCATAATGCTTAATTTGCTTCTTAGCTCACCCAAGCCTTGGCGGGAAGACTTAATTCTCATGTTCATGTAGAATATGAATGGCGATTACTTCATGAAGACTTGGATGAGAGTGATGACGATGTAGATGAAAAGTTGCAGGTACACATTTAAAGAGTTTGTGGCTTTAAATACTTCATGGAATACTGTTTTAAATGTTTTTAACTTTTTGGGATAAAAGCTATCTTAAACTGAGACATTATGCAAAGGAACAGGGAGAAATAAAGAAAAATAAATGATATTTCCTTTTTTGTGCTGGAGCATCTCTTTTGCTGCTACTCTCATGTCCACTTATTGTATATGAGAGAGTGATAGGCACGTGTGTCCTTAATGTTCCATATCTGTCTTTTAGTGACTATGTATTTTCTGAATACCATGGCTTTTGTATGTGAAAGTGAGTGTTTATAGGTATTCATGGGGCAATGTGAGTTTACTCTTGCAAGGACATTGCAGTAAATTGGTGATAGGACGTACTACACAGCAGGAAGAGTAACGGATGCATCCTTGCTTGTCCCTTCGTATTCCGACCACTGGAGGAGTGGTGAGGAAAAATCTTGATACCCCAACGCTGCACAATGTTTTTGTCAGGAATAAGGGAACCATTCTTGAGATCAAGCAGAGCGAGCTAGCTACTTAGCAGCCAACACAGCTACTCTTCAACCTGAGTGGTGAATAGGTGACTGCCAGTTATATAGCCTGGCAGTCATGTGGTAAGAGCAGTCATTGCAGAACCCGGACCTTCATCCTTTACATCACTCACATTGAAAAAGATCTGTGTTGGCTGCTGGCAATGCCACACAGATGTTGTTGCTTGGTGAACAAGGGAGAGGCTGTTGCCTAGATGAAGCCCTTCACCGTGTCTCCATCTTTGAGGATGACATGGGATTTGCCTTTCCTTGGAACTTGGGGAAAGAGCCAAGAGTGTGATCAGTTGAAGACAAAGTCTGATCAGCAACTGTCCAAGTTTCAGATCTGTTCAAGTCAGAACAGGGAGTGGCAGTTTGTCTTTAATTCATTGGATACGGAGCACTCACATGTGCCCTCACAGATACTAGAGAATAAATTCTATACTGCTGATAACAGACACCCTAACTGTATGTATTTATAATGTTAGAAATCTACCATTACAAAATAGGAAACACTGTGTTCAAAAGGGTATTTTTTATTATCAGCGTGTTCTTTGTAAAGTGTTGCTGAGGATATTAGTGGTTATGTTATCCAATTCTTAGATCCATGCGTCAGCTTGACATTAGTATACCGTGGTTCTATATGTAAATGAAACTCACTCATGGGTGTGTTCATGATGAAGGCAGAATGGTTTATTTATGATGTGATTTATAAGATCTGTGTCACTAGCTAAAATCCTGTTGCTTAGTATTAGACATGGGGGATACGAATACAAAGCTCAGCACCACAGGTGCCATGGCAGTCTATTCCTGCCCCCCAGAACCAGCCCAGTCAGTTCACCTGGCTCCATGCAGCACATGCATCTGATGTTGGTGACCTTGCACCAATCACAGACGTAGTCCTGCCAGCACTGCCCTGCCTTTCCCCTTAGCCGACCGCTCGAAGATGAGTCTCCCTGCTCAACTGCTGAGGGGAGAGGCGGGGCAGCACCAGAGGGGACTACATCTGCACTTGGTGTGATGTTGCCACTGTCGGATGCATGCGCTGCATGGAGGCCAGTGAGTGGACCGGGCTGGTTCTGGAGGGTGCAAATGGACCACCTTGGCAACTGTGATGCCGAGCTTCGTATTTGTATGCCCCTGAATACGAATACGAAGCTCTCATATCTACATAAGTCACACTAGAGTAAGCCTATTGAATCAGTGGAGATTTAGTGAGTCAGTGCTTTCATAAGTTGCATTGATCCAAGTAGGCCTACTCTAATTGTGACTTAATATGCTAAAGTAAGTCACAGTTAAAGTAGGCCCATTTGTATCCAAGGAACTTATGGAGGAGTTCACTCACTAGATCCTCATTGAGTCACTGGGCCTGTTCTAGAGCTATTTATTATGTTAAGCAACAGGATTTGGACCATCGTCTTACATTTTATCTACACTCTGTATTTGCCATAGTGTTCTTGATCAGGAGCAAGATTCCTGTTGAAGCAGGAAGTAGCGGTGTGTGGGGTGCTCTATTCTGTCTGGCAGTTGCTATTTTATTTGGCCTCAACTCTGTAGCTGTCCAATTTAGTGGTGTAGCTGAAGATTAAACGCAATTTTACTCCTCACTCACTATTAATAGGCTTTCAGACTATAGAGCCTTGAAAAGAAGATTTAAGGCTATTAATGGCATGACTAATGTCTTTATTACGCTGAAAGCATCATTGAATGATGCCATTGCATGCGTGTTTACCTTGGGTCATGTTGGAGTTAATTTCTTAAGAAAAATGGTACAAAATTGAGATTAGCTTCTCTAGCTTTTTTTATCTGCAACTGATTGATTTTAAGAAGCCACGAAATTCCACTTTCGTGTTCTGAAAAAAGGAGACACAGTTTGAATACATGCCTGTTTAGAATGCAGCTTCAATAAAACCAGTTAAAAGTTAATGAAAGTTCTTGTGCAAGTGACTGTACTGAGGTCAAAAGATGGCAAGTTCTTTAATTAAAGCAGAGGTGGGGAACATGTTGCCCTCCAAATATTGTTGGAATCCCATTGCTCTTAACTGCCCAGCCACCCAGGGCCTGTTATCGAAGATTATGAAACTTGTACTCTAGCAACAGATGTGAAAATATGCTGTTTTGACACTGGACTAATAGTTTTAAATGTATGTCCAGAGAAAGTATGAAATAGGGCTCTTCCATTGCTGGAAATTCTAGAAAACATTATTCTTACTAGAAATGAAGGCTAATTTAATCACACTGCTGCATATATATATTACACTGCTGCAATATTCATACAGGTATACTGATATATATATTATAATATACAATATTTACATATTAGTACACCTGTATGAATATTGACTCAGAAGCAAGTCCCACTTTGTTCAGTGGGTCTAACTCCTAAAAAGTATGTATGTTTAGAAATTATAGCTTTAGTTATGGAAAACAGGTGTCACATCTCTGGTGTTCTTTTGTGTGCATTAGATCTTTATCAAGACTTGAAATGCTTGCAGATGTGGCCATTGTCTTTATCCTGTTTGTTTATTTGTTTGTTTGTTTAAAGCAACCAAGCCCCAATCGAAGAGAAGACAGACCTGTAAGTTTCTATCAGCTAGGATCAAGCCAACTTCAGCCTAACGTGGCATCGTTGGCAAGAGATGCCGCCAGTATAGCCAAGGACAAGCAGCGAGGCTTTATGCCAAGCTTATTACAGAATGAGACCTATGGAGCCATACTCAGTAGCAGCCCACCTCCGACTCAGTCTGCAGCACCTGTTACAAGTGCACCCCCTTTGCCTCCCAGGAATATTGGAAAAGGTACTGGTGCCATCACACTTTATAAGATAATGGAATTGCAAAGTGTAATTTCACTTTGAAAATGTTATGGTTAATGCTTCTGGATAGGTATTAGGATTTTACTGTGTACTTTCAGTTTCAAAGTGTGGTAGAAGAGAAAACAGGAGAAATCATAATTTGAGTGGGAGTTAAATGTTGTGTGGGACAGCTATAGAAAGTAAAATTGGAGAATAGTTTTTAAAAGAATTAGTAAGCTACCACTTCTGTTCTCTGTTGCTTGACTTGGCGTAAGATGAGGAATACAAGCAGTAACTTATTAACAATTTGCTGCTGTGGTTTACATCATTGCATCTATCCCATGTTTAAAGTATCAGTAGGACTCTGGCCAAAATGTTCTTGTTTGTTAAATATATTAACTCTGCATCCCTTACAGGGAAGGGGAACAGAAAAGAGCCCACTCAGACGTTGGACCTTCGAATGAGTCCAGAGCTCTTGCTAGGCTGGGTGCAAGTGTTGGCATTGTCTTGTTTTCAGCCCTTTGCTCACCCCTTTTCATGCTGCTTGGCTTACTGTTGTCCAAAAACAAATACTGTCATTGCAAGAGAATTAGGCTACATAACCCTCAGAGGCATGCTTACCTTTCTTGTGTATTGTGGGGGGAGGAGCATAGTCAGAGACTGACTGCTGTGGATCAAGCAGATCCAGATCTCGTCCTTCGCCTCTCGCTGTCATCTTCCCATCACAGCTGCCTTTGCACTTCTTTAAGGTCAGAGTTCTGAGACGAGGCAGGAGGGACTACCGTAGGGACCTCCACAGTTGGTCAAATTGGTGGAGGAGGGAAAATAATATTGGATCGGTGGTGGGAGCTTCATGGCAGGGAGCTTCATGGCAGACGCTGGAGGGAGAGATCTGTTCGTTATTGGGGAAAGTAGGACATACTGAACAGCCTGAATGTGCAGGTAAAGACCAGGTCTGAATTTCATCAGCAATCCATAGGTTTGCCACATTCTCAAGGATGGAAGTGAGATGATTCTGGCTGTGAGCAGCAAACCCTTGCTCAACTGGTGTTCCTGAGCTAAACTGATTCGCATGTCATTATCATAGAATTGTAAAATTAGTGGAGTTGCAAGGGAGCTATAACGCCATTGAGTCCAACTCCCTGCTGGCCTGGCAAAATAGACAGGAAGAGGAATGGTTAGCTGATGTTAGGCTGTTAGGATCATGCAGTGGTCTTCCTGATAGGTTGAGTTGTGCCTGGTAATCCCTGCTTTCCTTGGGTCCTGGATATGAACTAGAGGAACCTTCAGTGTAGGAAGCATTAGCTATCGCACCAGCTTCTGTTCTTTATGTTGTCCATAACTGAGAGTGGACAGGGAACATAAGCTCTGCTGGGCTGGCCTCTGATATTTGCAGAGTTGGCTGCAATCCGGGGAGGTCCCTTTCTTTTGATCCAGACATTTATTTCTGGACATGCCAGAGGAGGATTGGGACACACCGTTCCCTTCACACTGATAGTAAGGATTGAATACATGTCTCCTGCTTTCTAATTCTGTGCCCTTAAAAGTGGAGTCAGGTTAGTATCGACATGTGGCATGGTCAGGCAAATGCCCAAGTGCTAGAAGGAAGGGCTCAGAGGAAAGGAGGCCACCATCTCTCCCCTTTTATCTCTGTATGACAGCCTTTGACTTGACCTCTCTCAGCAACACTGTGTAGAAGCCCTGAAGCATGTAGTCATTTCTGCTGGGACTCACACACACTCAGCTGTGTATAGAAAACAAAAGCCAAGCTAGACATGTCTCCACAAAGCATCCACCTCCACAAAGTGCCAGCCTGGTGAGCCTCTTCCCAAGGATTTCATGTCCACAGGAGGTGCTTATCACCCTTTTGTTCTTCTGAGGGCCTGGTGCTATGAATGGCTGCATCATAGGTATCTCTCTGTCATCATCTTCTCCCATCCCCTGCTCCCTGAGAAAGGGCATTTTGAGGGATTCCAGAGTGGCACTTGAGGCAGCAGAGAGCTTCTTGCCATGGAGCTTGACCTGGAGTGGCCCAGTAGAACGAAGGTGCTGCTCTCTCGCTCTCTCTTTCTGTACCTGGCCCCACTTGTGAGTTCTCCTGCCCTGCCTTGGCTACTGAATTTCTTTCCCCTTGAAGGTCTTGAACCCTATCAGAGGGCTCTGTGCACCCCTTGTCTGGGGAGTTACATGTGTAGCCCTGTTCAGTCATGCTATAAGCGTGTGGAACAGTAAAGGGAATGTGTTGTATGGCGTTTTTGTATTTTCTGCTTGTGTATTTTTCCTCTCTTGGGCTGAGCATGTGTTATAGGAGTGGAGGAAATGTTGTTCTTGTAGACATTTTGGCGTACAACTCCCATCTCAGTGTGAGTAAAGGTACGGCACTGTGGTCCAAAACATGTGAAGAGCCAAAGGATTTCCCTCTGTGAAGTGTTGGATATGGCAGCTATTTTGCTGGTGTAAATTGGTTTGGGCATGATATTTTTCTGCCTGTCAAGTGCCACACTTTCAACAGAATTCTGTTACAGATGGAAGCTGTGGTTTAAATTTGAATTTCAAACCAGAGAGGCACGCCTTTGTTAATTTCTGAAGCTCTTATTTTGTTAGCACTGTCGCTCAGTAGCACTAAGTAGCACTGACCAACTGTTGGTCAAGGCCTGACATGGCAAACGTGCAGGTTTGTAAAAAAGCGTGCTTGTACATTATGTTGTTACAGCTGTAGAGACAGAAATCTATTATATACCTTTGTGGGTACAAGTAGCTAAAAAGCTGAAGTCTTTGGAGGAGCAGACCTGATGTGAAGACACCGATCATTGTTATTCTCTTCCTTGTTGATCCATGTAGCTTGGGTTCTTCTAACGAAACAATTCCTCTCTGCGAATTTGGTTGCAGTTCTTGCCTTTTCATTAACTAACAAGCTTTACTGGATTTCTTGCTAGTATTAATGGCTTTTAAAAATTGTATTTCTATTCTGTTCATCAGCAGAGTCCTTTTTAGTCATGAGGAAAAAATTCAGACTCATGGATTGGTGCCTGTTTCATTTTTACTTCCCCCTCAGTTGCTTAATCTTCAGTGTACAAAGATTTTAAAGTCCCCCATGGGGAAGGGCTGAAAACATCTGGTCCCAGTGTTTGTCCCATTGAAATCAGTGGGACTCACCTGAGTAGTGACTAACATGCCCTGTTCCCTGTAGTGGGTCTACTTTAATGTGATCTTTTTCTTCCCCGTCCTGCTATTTGCCCCTATTCTTCTCCTGCTACATAGCAAACTTGAAATCATACTTGCTTACAGCAGGTAAAGGAAATGGGCCAACGGAAGGATTATACAGGTGTGAACTGGTTCCCACTGTATCAAGAGATAGAAAAGTTCTCAGCCAAATGAGTTAAGTAAGAAAAAGCTGCTGTATTCCCTATGCCAATCCCTTAGCCGTTATATCAATCAGCATGGGATTGTAATATCATTTTGATCATAAATGATTAGGTTTAAAATTGTATGGCAATAACAAAACAAAAAATGTTCTAAGGTTAAAAAAAAAAAAAAAGACAGTGGAAGCCCTTGATTATTCCTCACTGGACAGTGGTTCTCCACAGAACAACATTGTTTCAAGGCAGTATCAAAGGTTTGTTGGGGGTATGTGGTTTCAGATTACAAAGCTTTGTGTCTAATGTTTGATCTATTTCGGCTCACTTACCCGTGCTTATCCCTTAAATATCTCAGTCATGAAGCAGTGATATCCGTGTGGGAACAGCATGGTCCAGTCCTTGTGCAAATGCTGAAGTATACATGACTCTGGATTGCTAACAGTCCACTTAAGGAAAAGTGCTGTTTCATCCTCATTCAAAAGCCAGCAGAAATTCTAATAATAATGCAGTGTTTCCCTTTTTTTTTCTTTTTTTCTTTTTTTTTAGTTCAGTCTTCATTTCTTGGCAGTGCTGTTCAGACAACTTCTTCTTCGAACACACTGTGGAAGACAAATTCTTTAGGAATGGAAAGCATAAGCAGGCAGAGGTCTTCATCTGATCCACCAACTGTCCATCCCCCTGTTCCACCATTGCGTGTAACATCTACAAGTATGTTTGCACTTTTCCGCTGCTTCCTTTTTTCCTTTATTTTTTTAAAAATTTCTTTCTTTTTTTCCTTACATCTTTTCATGGTTGGCCTCAACTCTCCATTCTGCAATTCATGCTTCTTTTTTCTCTGGTGGATGTAGTTTTAAACCTGCTGCTTTGCCATCTTGTTACTTGAATATAAATCATTTCTTTCAGCACAGTGCTGGAGAATAGATACCTCTGGACTAGTTTAGCAAGGAACTCATTCTCTCCCCTCAACGTCAGGATGATTTTTAATAGCATAAATTCTATTTTTAATAATCCCTAACCATTCTAGTATAGACTGTTAATGATTATGGAACTCATAGTATAGTTGCACATTTTGATTTTCATGAAAAAACACAACTTAAAGTGTGACAATAAAATTACTAGATGGTGTTAAACCACCCCTCAAGAAGATCAGTTTGCCCATTAGACATGGAGTTAACACAGTACGCTGATTCTGTAGGAAGCCATTTTCTGCTTATTCAGCTTTTCATGTGTGAATATCCACTGGGTACCTGTGAAGTAACATTGACTTCTAGCTTCTTAAAAACTTATATAGTTAGTGGCTAAATACCTATTGCTTAGCACAGTAAGTTGCAACTGTAGTAGGCCCATTGAATCAGCAGGGATTTGGTAAGTCAACTTCTCTGATTCAACGGGCCTACACTAGTTGTGACTTACTACACTGAGCAACACGATTTCAGCCACTGTGGCATAAGCTCAAAGAGCCACAAAACTCCTTGTTGTGTTTAGTGTAGAGGTTAAAACAATAGTGATGGATTTTTTAATATAAAAGTGAACTGTGGTTTGTCATCACAGGAATGATTCTTGGGCTGAGACAATCCTCTTTCTCCTTTTGGTACAGCTACAAAAAAAATTGTGAGATTTGACACTATATTGGAAACTGGGCAAACCATGGCAATATTAACTACAGTTCCATGAAATAAGCGAATTTTGCAAACCAAAGTTTAAAGTTTGTTTATTTCACTGAAGCAGAGTTAAGACTAAGCACACTTGTCCAGTTTATATTGCACTTGATTAAAAAAAATAGAAGAGAAAGTTGCGATCTCACAGTTGGAGAGAAGAAAGGACTTATAAGGCAAAGGTTTGCCTAGACTTGTTCTTATAATAATAAGCCATTGTTTATCAGTCCATTAAGATAAGGCCATTGTTTTAGTTTTGGCATTAAACAGATCACTTTCAGTAATACCCATGATATCGGTTTTGGATGTTAAACATCCTATTTGGGGAGGTCTCCTTCCCCACAGCTGTGCTACACCAGGATGTCTAAAATAATAAATGTTTCGGGGACCGGTGTTTGAGTTAACCCACTGATTTTTTTTCCATGGCAAAATCATCTTGTATTTTGCTTCGATTTATTTTGCAATAGTAACACCTGTAGGCTTATGCAGAAAAAACTCTGAGATCTGAGGTGAGATTTGAAATTGATGATTAGTAAGGGAGGTCTGAAGGTAGGTGTTCAAAAACTGGATTCAAGAATCTGTCCTGGGAATGTATCCAGCTTCTATATCATTCTCCCTGTCATCAGAAGAAGACTAACCGTAAATATGATTTCTCAGACAGCCTACTGCTAAATTACTTCTTTGGAAAAGATGTGAATAAATATATGGACTGTTTACAAAAACATTTATAAAAATTTGAAAACCTGTGAATATTCTCTTCCATTGGTTTGAGATAGGAGGAGAACAACCATACTGCTGTTCTAAATCAAGGTTAGAATGACATGGTTGTTGGGGCACATGGGCTTCCCAGGATCATTTCTTTTGTGCTTTAATGTTGAGCAGTTATTTTAGGTTTGCAGTCTGAAGGCAAATGACAGCACAGCCTCCCGTAAGCTAAGCCAGTCTAGGTCTGATTAGCACCTAGAGAGAAGATTTCCATGGAACTCCATATAGAGTTTCTTGTGAATGATGGAGAAGATATAAATATGATAAAGAATACTGAAATCTAAGGACTTCAAATGTATGTTTAGGCATTTTTGTTAATAGGATAAATTTCAGTATATTTACAGTCATTCCAAATCTGCAGCAAGAGGAAAGAGTATGTTGGGGGGGGGGGGGGGGGAGAATTGCCTGACAATGAATAGTTTAAAGGCTGAGGCACCCGGAAGATTGATTTCCTGTTGCTTTGAAACAAGGGTGCAGTTCACATATAGCTCTGGCATGTGGAACTGAGTCTTGGACATGCACACAAATACGTATACACAAACTAGTCTGTACCCAATTAGGCCATTCCATTTTATTGTAGCAGATGGAGTCTGTGAGTGGGGTCTAGACATGCATAATAATAATAATAACAATTTTGTGCCATCAAGTCAGTTCTGACTTATGGCAATCCTTTTCAGGGTTTTCTAAGTAGCAAGTACTCAGAAGTGGTTTGCTTCTCCTTTCTTCTGGGGGCATCCTGGGACTGTGCAGCTTGCCCAAGGCCACACAGCCTGGCTGTTCTCATAGAAGGCACAGTGGGGAATAGAACTCCCAACCACTGGCTTCACAGCCAGAGACCTAAACCTCTGAGCTATCCAGCCAGACCTAGACATATCTTTTTCATATGACAATATTGCGTTTTTTTCCTGTTGCTGGAGGGTGGGGGATCATGAGGCTAAGGCTGCTTCCTGGTATATGGAACATGCCAATGCCATGAATGAACAGGATCCCACAGTATATTTCTGTACATATAATACAATATGTGCCGAAATGTTCATACTGAATTTGCTGAGGCTGAGTCCTAGAAAAGTTTGTGTAGGGTTGCAGCGTTAGTCACGCTATACAGTATCTTGGGCCTTAGGTTTTACAATAAAAGAAGGATTAAGTATATTTCAGGAATTGTTCCACTTCCCTTTTTCCTTTTGGAAGCAAACGTACACAGTGTCGTAATATTATTTGGAGGATTCATTTCAAGCGTTCCAGTTTTCATCATCAATATACTGTTCTGGGTGAATTTTTGTAGATATGCTCTCCTCAGCACCACCTCCAGTTTCAAAGACAGCCAGTGTTCTTGAAGCTTTGAACCAGCAGTCAAAAACGCCAGCTGTACCGCAGTCCAAACCTACTCCACCACCACTTCCTCCCCAGCCTCCGAGTCGAATTTCTCAGAAGAAGCCTGCTCCAGGGTAATGAGCACACTTACTTCATAAAGCTGGGCAAGCCTGGTGAAAAACCTTGTGTTTAAATTGTGAGCTGAATGTGGGGTCCGTATTGCAGTGGACTCTTGTTTTCTATTAAGTATAAGAAGGGCTTCTTGGAATGGTTTTGTCTTGTGTGCTGTTTAGATCAGTTTTCCCCAGCTGGGGGCTTGAATAGAAATAAGGATTCATAGGGGTATCAGGTGCAGCCACATTACTATGTGAGGGAAAATGAGTCTAAATTTCCTATCATGCTTAATGACACTTAACAAAACCTTATTTGACTGTGTCCGAATTCCTGTTGTTCAGATCTGGTATTCTTTGCTATCGCTGATTAGCCAAAATGTTAGAACAAAACAAGTCACATCTTGAACAGCTGCTCAGGCCCTTCTCCAGAGAACAGAGAGCATGTGCTTGTACAATTAAATTGGCACCTCTCCACAATTAATACATAACTATTGTATGCTATGGGATTCTGGAGGTGTAAGAGTGTAAGAGGTGCATAGTAGATCATCTGCTGTTGGCTGTTTTTATTATAAAGCCGTCCACCAACCCAATTCCTGGATCTCTTATAGAAACAAGAAATAAAGTAACAATAATAAAATGCCAGAATGTAGTAAATGGTAAAATAATTTTAAAAAGTAAGTTAGAAAACTTAGCTGACAAAATAATAGCATACCATGCACAATGAAAAACTCGATCTTATTCCATGAAGTCGTGGTTCCTGAGAAGGGGCTGAATGAATGAATGACTCTTTGCTTAGCATCCAGAAGGCCATAAAGGTGGAGTTAAGTGAGCATCTCTAGGGAAAATGTTCCACAATTAAGGTGTCTTCACCTTGCTAACCACTCACTCTTGTTCTTTGTTTGCAGCATCTGCTACTTGATGCTTTATTCCCTCTGGTCCTGTTGTGCTCGAATGGCTCATCATTCATTTTTTGACTGAAATGACTGATGATTTGGTCCAGCCTTTTGGAAAATCCTCTTTTACCAAAAGTTTGTAAAGAGTTGTACTTTTAAAATGAAAATGTGGGAGTGGGTTGAGGTGGAAGGAAGAAAGATTACTCTTTTTATGGCCAATCAAGTACCCCACAAAGCAAGGTAGTATATAATCAAGAGAATTGCCTGGTGTATAATGTGGATGCAGTGGAACATGACTTAGAGGCTCTGGAAGTGGACATGAGGTGTCCATGTTTTTCAAGAGTCTTCATAACTAACCTCTAAAGCCCATCGAGCAGAAATTGGACAGCATTGCATTGAGAGGGGCCACCAACATCATTTTGTCTCACAGAATCTTGTGTCTGCTTATGTATATATGCATACACTTAGGTATGTATGTGTACATGCAGACACCTCTTTGCTCTGGTGATGATGAGTGGCATTGGTTTTAAGAAGAAATGCAACCTCTTGCTGAACATGCTTCAGCTCAAGTTGAAAGCACCGCACATAATTGTTTTCTGGGATTTAACTATACCAGGAAAAAAGACACCAGATGTTGCAAATTACAGAAGTAATTGATGGGTACTAATTTCTGCTTCTTTCCTGAACAGGACTGACAAGTCGTCCCACCTTAGCCAACAAGAGCAAGGGGCCTGGATCCCTACAGCAAGCTTCTGGTAACCCTTTCTAAAAAATCGTAACTGTAATTTTCAAAACTTGGAAAAGTGACTTATTTGGGCTATAAGTTCCTCAATCTGCCAGCCATTGGTCCACAAATAACTCTGCCAAGTTGTGCTAACTTTATTTTCCTTCAACATCAACTTTGGACCCACTGACACGGTAAAACCTGTTTTGTAGCGAGTTTGCCATGTTGGTCTTCATTCAGCAGATGTCCATGACAAGAACTGCACGATTTCTTCATGAGAGGAAATTCTTTAAAGCAGTGACTACTTAATTGACCCTAGCATTTTGGGGCTGTCAGACAAACTAGCTAACTATCTAAGTAGTGGCAGAGAAACCATCATAACTCCTCAGTTTTGCTTATGAGAATAAAAGTCCTGTTCTTCTCAATACTCCTGAAGTTCTCCATTGGTATGTGCTGAACCACAGTCTGGGTTTGAGAGAGTGACAAAAGTGACTTGGTGGGCAAAGAGATTATGTCAGATGTGGTCTGAAAACGGAGGAGTGCCCACTATTTTAGAAGTCAGTTTTACCTGCATTCTTTTTCTCTCTCACTTACTAGCAGGAGAGTCTTCATCATCATCTGAGACGGTGGGACCACAGATCACCTCGGGGACCAATATGTCAATGCCAATCCAGCCTCCTGCTCCGATGCCAAGGAAGTCCCAGATCGTAAGTAGAAGCTGGGTCAGTCTCTTACCAGTTTGTATCTGGTGGTGTTTCTTCATGGGAATAAAGAATCCTATTTGAATTTTACTTTAGAATAAGTCAAATAATGTTAATTGTGGCAGAAAATCACACCTAATTAACAGAGTGCTGACTCTGTAATGTGCTGGGTGATTGGCATATAACCAAACACATAACTGAAACTTGTGTCAATTAGGCGCAAATTGCCATTATGTCTCAGGCAATTTCACAGAAAACTTGGCTAGATGACCAAATTAGAGTGGGCAGGATCAGGCTACATAGGGTTGCTTAAAGTCAGTTAAGGTCAGACAGAGATGCACAGTGTGATCCACATGCAAGGATCGAGTGGTTTTGGATCAGGGAAAGCACACTGCACCTCAGGCACCCTGTTTAGCACAATCAGGATTCTCATTTCTCAGTTGAGAAATCTTCAGTTGAGAAATGGGGAGCTTTTCCTTTAAATCTTTGCCTTTGAAGGGAAAGGGAGACAAAAAAGCTTCTCATTTGTTTTTAATGGTTGCAAACCGATGTAGCAAATCTGTGATGCTTTGACAGTGCTTAAAAAAAAAAAAACACCTTTCGAAGCATCACCCATACCTTAGCAACAATTAAAAAGAAATCCAAAATATTGTCCCTTCCCTGCCCTCCAAAGGAGAGCTCAGATGAAGCTTCTACAAAAGGACAGCCAGCAGCTGCTTTGGTTTGATCCCAGCAATCACACACTGGGATCAAACCAATATGGAGCGATCCTACCCACACCTAAAAAAGAATAGCCCCTGACAGCGACCTGGAAATGTGTGGGTAGGAACGCTCTGGGCCCAGGCTGGTTTGCTCTAGCCATTGCATCATCTGATAACCAGCAAAGGAAGCGCACCAGTCTGTCCCCACAGCAGACCAAAAAGCAGGCTAAATGACCAAGTAACCGTATAGTCACCCTCATACTGTGGAGTTAAATTTAAATAAGATGCTGGTCACTATATAGGTCTGATTGCTTTAAATTTGGAGGGGGGGCAGAGAATCCATTGGTACTTCCCCCCCCCCTCTTCATTGTTATCCTTTGAATAAGATCATATTCTGAGATTGGAGTATGAAAAATAAGTGAGCATCTGGTGTATGTGTGGTTTTTTTTTTTTAATGTATCCCTTGTTTTTGAAAGAGCTTCACTGAAATCACCTGTCATTCCTGGAAGGCTGCCAAGAAAGTGGCTTGTATGTTGTAGCTAGAAACCACAGCCAGCCTTTGTGGGACAAGTTCTGAAACTGTAGCCCATGCAACAGCCCTTCGCTGAAGAGTCCGTCCTTACATTGGAGCCCTTTGAGTAATCCTGTTTAATTTGATTCATGGCCTCTGACAACTGCGAATGTCAGCACAGTGAAAGAAGAGGGGGAAGAGGGACAGAATACACAGTAAGCTAAAGGGCTTTTCCTGCGCAAATCACCTTAGCAGAGGCTTTCGTCCAAAAGGACATTAGCGAGATTAAGCAAGGTGAGCTAAATAATTCTTCCCGCTCTCTCTGTTTCTTTCCCAAGTTACCATGAAAATGAGCCACGGATTAGATTCTTGAATTCGTGTCTTTAGTTTTAGCCAGAGAGGGGAGATGTGGGACTAAATGGGGCAAATTGCTGCTCAAAAAAACTCATGGGAAACAGGGCTAGAAAACATGTTAGAACAGGGGTAGGAGAGTTAAGTGAGTGTGTGTTGTCCCTTCTTTTTTTTTCTCTATTCTCTCTGTGTTCATATGGCTCCATCCACTTCTGGCACCAGCAGAACGATAAGTCTTGGGGCCACGAAACATTGAGCAAAGAGTGCCAACCCTTGTTATACAAACAACAACATTCCTTTTTTCTTTTTTTTATTTCTCTACTTATTTGAGTTGTATTCCAACTTTTTCTCAGAACTGGGACCCAAGGTGGCTTCTTGATGCTTGTGTCATTATTCCTTAAAGTGTTAATGTCTTGGAAGCCACAGCCAAATATTTGTTGGACAAGCTGTGGCATTCATATTGTGATTTTTCTTTTAATACCGAGTGATAGTTACTTCTTAATTTAAAATGTTAATGTGGAGCTATTATAGGTGGTTTGGGACATTTTTGCATTTTAAATTTGTTTAAAAACAAAGAAACCGTAATGTGTTCATATTGTGAAACCAACAAGCAATTTAATATTTTTTTTCCTGAGCCATTAATGTGTAATGGCAACAAATTGCAAATTGTAAAAATAATGCTAATGCATTAGCTTTTAAAGTAATGCTTCCAGTGTTTTTTAGAAAACAATTCTTTATTAAAGAGGGTTCAGTGAAATGCAATTAGTTTTGAGCTTAAACAGCTCTTCATCATAGGAAAATCCTCTTACACACTTCAAAGACAGCTATATACGTTCTTTGCTTTAAAATGGTGATGTACTCTTACTCCTGTAAGAGTACTTTGAATTGAAGAGGAATATTGCTACTTTTTGCTATGTCTCCTTTTGATGCTGCACTGTGGGTGTGATGTTCATTCCATGAAACTGCCATTCCCTGTGCCTGTAAAATCTCTTTACTATTTGAAAATCTGTTCAAATATGTTGGTGAATCGTTTGTGTTGATTTATGTGGTGTTGCTATTGTTGTTATGATGGATTCAGCGGTTTTTGTGGATTGCATTATTTTGATACTGTGTAACAGACCTACAGGGAATGTAATTGGTACGTTCCACAGTTTTCACATGTTTTGACAGATGTTCCAAAGTCATTTTCATTCCCAAAGGATTAGAGGTATTGCATCTTCAGAAGTGCATGTAGGAAGTCTTGATAAAGCAGCTTCTCCAAAGGGACAACCAGCCAGCCACTTTGGTTCAATCCCATCATACACACTGGAATCAAACCAGAATGGAGCCATCATACCCACACCTAAAATCAATAGCCCCTGACAGGGAGTCAGAAAGGTGCGGGTAGGAACGCTCTGGGGCCAGGCTGGTTCGCCCTAGCAATTATGTCATCCGTTTGCTGGTGAAAGGAGTGCACCTCTCCTCCAACATTATTTTTTCAATGAATTGATTTTTTTCCCTTGTATCTTTCACATCCATACATAGTAATTGGGAATACTACAGTATGGATTATTTGGCATTGGTGTTCACCAACACATCCCTATCTTTAAAGATAACAGCAACAAACTTAGAATTGTGAGGCTGGAAGGGACTCTATGGATCAGTGGTTCTCAACCTTAGGTAACCCAGGTGTTTTTGGACTGGAATTCCCAGAAACCCTGGCCAGCACAGCTGGTGGTGAAGGCTTCTGGGAATTGCAGTCCAAGAACACCTGGGTTACCCAAGGTTGAGAACCACTGCTATGGATCATCAAGTCCAGCCACTGTCAAGGAGGCACAGTGGGGAATCGAACTCCCAACCTCTGGCTCCATAGCCAGATACCTAAAACAGTGAGTTGGACAGCAGTAGATCTTTTCTAGTTTCTTCATAGCTGGTCTTCCAAGTCTCAGTCTTCTGAACACTTGACTGCACCCTATTCCGATTGATGACTGAACTGAGGTATAGTCATCTGTTTTAAGGAGAGATCCTTACGGGTCTGCTGCAAACAAACAAACAAACAGAAAAAAACAGCACAGGGTATTGTGACTGCAGTTGTGAAGAAGTCATGAAACCTACAATTCATGAAAACTTATGCCAAATAAAACCTGTTAGTCTTTAACAGATCATCTGTTTTTTGTTTCTCTGTGTATTTCAGTCCAAGACAAAGCCCAAGAGAGTAAAAGCCATCTATAACTGTGTAGCAGATAATCCAGATGAACTAACATTTTCAGAGGGTGATATTATCATAGTTGATGGTGAGGAAGATCAGGAGTGGTGGGTAAGTATCTTTCAGCTGAAATCTTTGAAAGACTGTAAAATATGTGGTGTGCATTTTTATCTTTTCAAAATTATCCAGGAAAGGAGATGTGAACAAGAGTACTGTTTACATCAGGAAAGGGAAGTCTACTCAGTTGGACAGTGCCACTTCAAGAGTGATTCCATCTTTGTTGGTCTTTAGCTATTTTTCTAAGTAGTTGGGAAAGAGTTTGTGAAGAAGAGGTTTAAGCTTCTCCTCTCCATGATCTCCCCGGTTTCCTTGCTCAGGAAAACAGCTGGACAGTGGTGAAAAGAGCCAGTTCACCAGCCTAGCTAGCTGTGTGAGGCCAGCAAAGCAGAGTGCCCTAGACTTGCTTTACCAAGTGGTATTAAAGTCAGAGGTGGCCAGTTCCATGTCGTCAGGTAGGTTGGCAAAATCATTTCCCTTTCACCATCGCTCAGCAGTTCTGCTGAACCGCACCCTGGAAAGGGGGTGGTGGCTCCCCTCCAATTTTTCAGCCCTCCTTGCTTTTGAGGAAAGGACTGAGCAGTTGCAAAGGGAGAGTGTGAGCATTTTGAATGAATGTTGGTGGATGTTAGGCAAAGATCCAAGAAACTGCACTGGTTCTTCATGTGAAACAAAGCTTGTGAATGTGAAACAAAGCATTGTTTAGCTTGCTAGAGCTTGGCCTCAACCTACAATTGAGCTGCTTAATTTTTATTCTGTACACTACTTATCATGCGTGGTCATCAACTATCATGCAGTTAAGTAAATCTTCACTTCTGTAAATACAATACAACAATTATGCCTACTGTTTCATTTTGTTTTAGACGGTAGAAAGAACTGAGAACATATTAGAACTGTATTAATTTTCAGTATTAAGAACTGCAAGCAAACACCCCTACATACCTGAGATCCTACATTTCATAGCTGGGGATCCATTTTTGTTTCCAGCTACAGCTTATACACTGGAAGTCAGCTTTCTCTTGAGTGCTCGTTAATACAGACAAGCTCCAACCTTTACTACTTATGTGTTATTTCTTTTCCAGATTGGCCATATTGAGGGAGAACCTAATCGGAAAGGAGCTTTTCCTGTATCATTTGTGCACTTTATTGTTGATTGAATAGGTGGAGAGATGATCCATTTCGAGATTTCTCTGAGGCTCCCTGCCTGTAATTGGAGGCTTTGCAAAGATATTTCATGAAGTGATACACAGTTGTTGATGCATTATTAGAAATGTCATGACAGAACTTCAGATTTTCAGTTTGACCATGGAAAGATTTGGCTTTGTAAACAGCAGATCCGCTCACATATTTTCGTGGCGAATTGAAAAGCTCCAAAATACAAGCCACTGGCTCAGAAAAATATGGAATTCAGTCCAAGTTATGTTGACAGCAAATCCCCCTTTGAAACTTCCTCAGCATCCTAGGCAGCATGGTTTCTGGCTTCCTTAAGGAAGGACATTTCTGGCCCTGGGGCTCTTGATTTTTAAAAGTAGGCGAACCAGTTGAGCTACAAGACTAATGGCTTGACTGCACCGGCTATTTTACCTTTCAGGGCCCATTTTGGGGCCTGTGATGCATATCTCTTCTCTGTTTGCACTCAGTGTCCCGAGCCCTATCTCAGGACAGTGCAGCTGCACCGAATACTCAGATTTTAAGAGTGACAATTTGTCCTGCTTTTAGTACACTACAAAAATGAGAGGATGTAATATAAAATGGCACCCGAGCATTGAGATGTTGTGCGCTGATCCCTTATTGCCCTTGTTCACATCCGTTGTGTAAGATGAACTCTGCTGACCAGGGAGTGGTGCTAATGAGGGAGGAGGGTTGGACTGCTTGGTGGCGGTACACGAACCTCCTACAAGAGCCCTGACAAATGACCCCAAGAGAAATCCCTACCACGATGTCAAAAAAGAAATAGTTTTTTAAAAATGAAGAGCTGCTTCTTCAGACAAGTATAGTTAGAATGTGTAAGTTTATAATACTGATTTGGGATGTATTTATTTTCAAATGCCTGGATAGAGAGGACCGAGAGTGGCAGAAATCAGACCTTATGTAATGCCCTAATAATTCACCTGAGCTATAATTGTGTGACTACCTATGTGAGTACATAGTCATGGGAGAAGTACAGAGGGGTTTGCTTATGCACCCACCCATCCTTACTCAGATGAACCGTCTGTCTTCTCTTTGGTGACTGTCTGCTCAGGCAGGACTCTGTAGAACTGGGCTCTTGCAGGACCATCTGGTGGAAACCTGTTACAAAAATTGCACTGATTCCAGTGCCTCGGCTCTAGCAGTCCTCGGGTGCAAGAAACACTTGCACTCATGTAGAATTGAGTCTGAGGGGCCAAAACTGGTTGCATCAAGAACTATTAATGTGTTTGAAGCCTAAGAACTTGGCAAATCTTTCCCAGTGATGAAACCAGCTGTATTTTCAAGAGGCTATTCTACCAGGACTTATGGGGTTTGATCGCTTTTAGCTGCTGATATAGGCTCTAAAGCCCTATTACTACAAACAAAGTGACAGGAAATATTTACCCTATGTTGGCAGGGCTGGGGGAGGGATTTCCCTCAAAAAGATGAGGAGGACTCCTCCCATACTCCATTGGCCATGCTGTGGCCGGCCATCTCTGGAAGTCTAAAAACCCCTCCCCCCACCGTATGGGTGCTGAGCAGAAAGGCATCACGGTCCTTTCTCTTCTATCTACAGTGAAGAAAAAGCCTTAAGATGGGGGAGCTCTCCCACCCCTAGGGCCTTACCTGTGGCCTTGTCTGTCATCCACCCCTGCCAATTTCCAACCAGCTTCTTATGGCTCACTCTTTCCCCACTGCTCTCCGCAGTGAGGACTGAACTTTCCAGAGGATCATCACTTCCTCCCAGTAAGGAAAGAGGGATCACTGGTATTTTTGTACTTGTGTCTTAAAATCACATATTGCCCTCAGAGAGAGAGAAAAAATGAGGTCCTGCTCCCTTGCCTTAACCTTGGAGCAGTCATTTTAAGACGGCACCTATGAAGCAGTTGCATGCAAAAACTGCATGTTTCAAACACTGCTATGATAGGTGAACAAAGTGCCGCCCTCCAGAAATGGCTGGGACTACAATCCTCAGCGTTCCTGACAGTTGGCTTTGCTGGGTCAGGCTGATGGGTGTGGAGGGTCATGGTTTGCCCGCCCCTGTACAGTATTATTGTAAATTCCCACCATGGGTGTATGCTCAAGTTCCTGACAGGCCAGAATAAACATCATTCCTATGCCATCTGCAAAAAGCACACAACTAAGGCCTCAGGTTTTCCATCATCAGCCAGCATATCTAGGTAGAAACTGAGCTGGCCATATATCCAGCAGATTTTCTTCTTTGCTGGAATCTTGGCAGCCAGTGTAAAAGGATAGCTGTTCTGCCGCTTGTGATCTCTAGGCATAAAAACTCTTAGCAGGGAATAATCAAAGTGTTTGAATACTGGGGACATATAATATACAGACATCAGATAGAAAAGAAATAAAATAGTTGTATTTATTTATCCAAAAGCTTGTTCCAAAAAAAAAAAAAAATCCCCATTCCACAAAAGAAATATTTTAATAGTTTGATGTAGATAACTAGCTTTAAATCCTGAACCTGTTCCACCTCATATTTTGTAGATATGAGGTCATACTTTTTCTATACGAGTATGCATTTGACATGTTTTATTCTTTGGTCTTATTTGAGGTAAGAAAACCTCACACCAATATTATTGGTAAATAAACTTAGCTGTGAATTGTTCCTCAATTTTATTCAGCTGTCCTTTTCTTTGGAAACAGAAGTAATGGCGCCTAGATTTTTTTAAAAGCACATTGTGGTGGGACAATGTAGTAGGATATTGATCCAAGTGGTCCTGTACTAAGGTAAACACCACTGTCCTGCAAGCAGTTCAGTCCATGTTTGCAGATTCACACTGTATACTGTGTACTTTGGAACATGGTAGTTAACACTGTTAATAATTGTGAATAGGTTTCATAATTCCAAACGGATAATAGACTATTACAAAACATAGCAATGTCCTTTTAATGTTTGTATATTGTGATATTGTAACAGGTTTTTATTTTGCATATGCTACCTAAAATGTTCACTGGTAGCATAGAATTAGAATATCAATGTCCAGGTCACATTGGCTTTGATCACAGGTTTTGTGACTATTGTATCTCTAGATTTATCAAGAGAACTTTGAATTTCTGACTCAGAAATTATGTATATATTGGCTAGCCATAAGTTGAGACAGAAGCGGGGAAAGCCCAGTTGGTATATTTATATTTGTCAGGGGGTGGCAAGAAATGCCAGATCTTACCCTTTTTACTGCCTTGCAAAAATGGTACATTTGAGGAAAAACTTGTCAAATGTTTGGCTGCAAATCAGTTGGCTTATGTTGGAAACTCACGTTAATACAAGCTGTTGCAGTGTTTATGGGAGCAAACTGGAATGTTTAAACAGTTTTGTTGCAAGTTTCAAAGCTAAGTCTGCATATTCAAAGTTCCCACTAAAATATGTATGTATATTAGAAAAGTAGTTTGCCACTACACATTTATTCAGATGCTGATGGATCCAGTTTGGCTTTTGACACTATATGTTTCTATGCTGGTAAACGCTAGAAGATAAATTGGCACATTATTTTGCACAGTTCACTTATGTACAGTATTTTTCAACACATAATCTTTCAAATGCGATCATGTGCAGAACAGCACTTGGAAATGTATTTGGCCCATAAAATTTTCACTGGCTAGGATCCAGTGAGTCAGATTTCACTAAGTATGCCTCATGGCTGAGGTGCACCTGAAGGAGATGCCTGGAGTCTCATCTCAGTTTGAAAGCTTTCCAGTCTCCTGCCAACACCTAAATCATGGCCACTGGAAGTTTTTTCAGGAGCATTTTCTCACACTACTGTGTGATGATGACCATAGGCTTGTAATAGACTATCTTTAAAATCCATTTTGTTTTTTAAGGCACTGTTTGACAATCTAACTTATACTTGTCAGATATCCTGGTAACATTTGTTTTAAAGCCAGATACTACAATTTCCAGGTCATATCATCTTTCACAGCTGGCAACATGGAATGATGATATTTAGCAAACTATTGGAGAGCACATAAGATTACTGTGTTAATTATTTTTAAAAGGAGCATAAAATGCAGCTCAGAATGCAACTTGAGATGTGTAATTTTTCAATGTGATGGTTTTGGTTGTTTAGTTGCAGAGCAACTGTATGCATTGTATAATCTAAATCAATTCTTATTTTTAGTGTCTGGATGCATTGATTTATAATTGGAGCATGATTAATTTTACTTTTGTTAAACCAGTCACTTAACTGGAAAAATAAACTACTTTTAAGCCTCCTCTTGACTTTCTATTACTGGATGCAGAGATACAATGAGTTATCTATTGAAAAATAGAATACATATAATGTATGATTATACATTGTAAGTCTTATTTTAAAAGCACATCACTTCAACTGTAATCTTAACAGTAAATTCCTGCTTTAACCAGTTGTGAAAGAAATCATGCTTTACTACATGAACTTCAGATGTTCATACAGAGCAAGATAATACATGCAAAGTAAATGATAGTCAGTAACTAGCAAGACACAGCTTCCATGAACATTTTTTATTCAAATATAGAAGAAAAAGATAATCTGCAATACTTATTGCTCAGCTTCAAACATCACTGTACAAGGTCATTAAGCATGACCTTAATGTTATTGGCTGGACCCTTAGCAAAAGAGTTTAAAACAATGATTTTTCATAACACCTCTAATGTTCCCTCAAAGCGCTCAAACAGTTCTTTATTTAAGAAATTAAAATTCCCATCTGCTTTGGAATACTTGTTTCGATTCCCGTTGCTGCAGGCACAGCAGCCAGTACTGCCTCTCCATATGAAGTGCAGCTGCAGAAATTCAAGGCTTCTCAGATGTTAAGATGGAGTCAAAGGCTGTTGACAACACCTTACAAATCGCTTGTGCTTGTTCCTGCATTTTAAAAAGTAATGTTAGCTTTCATCAACATGTAATTGCACCCAGTCTTCTAGGACCATGTGAATAGCTCCATTACATCACATGTTAATGAGATTCAGTTGAATTCTGAACCAGAAACCAAAGGAGGTTGATTGAGGCACATTCGGGAGTGTCTGAAGCAAGGCAAGGCATTTTTGGAAACTGGCAGATGTTCAGATGCTTGTATCTGCCCCACTACATACTTGATACTCATCCCTGTTCCACTGCCATTTGTGTGACTTTTGAATATGAAACAAAAGCAGTAGTTGCAACCATCATTCCCTCCTAGTCCCTGCACCAATCCTTCTGCAAGGTGGTTGTTGTTGGGGTTTTTTGGGGTGTTTTGAGCATTTGGGATACTTCTTGCATCTGTCTTTTTATGCAAGATGTGAAGTAGGCGAGGAGGCAGTGGTGGTAAAGGGAAGTAAATCAAGGCCTTTCTCAAACTTTGGAGATTCCTCTCTTCTGAAAATATAAAGGTACATAGCCTGAAACTGCATACATCTATTTTTCTGAAATTGCAGACATAATCTCTTCAAATAAAGTAATGCTATTTCGGCAAATTTCATTTAACGCTAACAAAAAGTTATAGCTGTCCGGTGATTTACAAATGGCAGGCAATGGAAGGCATAAAACATTTGGCTTCCTGAACTGGAATGCAAGCCAAGGTGAATGAGGTGATTCCGAATCAATGGAAGTTGACTTGGGCTGCTTTCCAAACTAGAGTCCAAACTGTTCCTGTAGTCACTGTACACCCCTAGTACAGGTTCTACTTCACTTAAATTTCAAGCTAAACTATGTTCATCTGCAACATATTGGTGAAACAGTGCCATCAACCTAGAAGGGTGACTGACGTACAAACTTCTCTGTGCACATGTTCGTTTGCTAAAACAGTGTTGCCTCTGGGATACCAATCTCGTTTGGTAACAAAGAATTGCATTTTGAACAGTTTTTCTTCTTTTGCAGAGTAATCACAACTTGCCAGCACAGGAGACTATTGTGTGCTGAAATGCAAAGCTAGTCCATCTTCCCCACAATATACTGTAGAGATGGTTCATTTTTTGGCCAAACAGGTGTTTGGCACTTCAAAGCCCCTCCTCCTCCAGCAGACGCCCACTCAGAGGCAGCACCTGGAAGAGGCGGGGCAGGGAAGCCAGGCGGCTACCTCTTGAGTGGGCATCTGCCAGAGGAGGCAGGGCTTTGAAGCACCAAACATCGGTTTGGCCCATCTCTAATATACTGATTATCTCATTCATTCCCATGTGCAGACATGATCTCACTGCCTCCCCACATTATGAGTACAGTGAAATGGCAAGCCTGTATGTTTGAAATGGTAATATATTGCAGTTACAAAAAATAAGTCACAGCTGCTTCTTACACTATATTTGGTTTCTCCATTCCTTGCGGGTCAGAACAACTACAAGACTACCTGCTCTGCTTCATTTCATGAAGTTATAAACTTTTGCACACTACTTTATCCCTCAAATCTTCAAGCACCATAAAATCAGAGACTGAGATGAAGAAAATCATTATGCCAAAAAGGCAGACACAGTTACTTTCAAAATACCAGACTATAATATCCCTGCTGTTTGTTATTAGTATTGCATCTCCTGCCAAAGGTTAGGATAGCAGCAGAAGGAATTACTATATACTTATAATTAACAGGATTCAAGCTGGTTAATTCACAAATAAGGGGGGGGGGCAAGCATGCCACAGATCATGTGCCAAGTAGGAGGCAGCACTATTCCATTCTTACATAATTTCCTGGAAGTTTCCCTGGTTTTACCTCTGGTCTAGCAATCCAGAAAGCAAGCTATGGGAATGACAAGTCAACTGTGGGAATGGTACACAGAGCAGAGTACACATTAAATTGCTTTCTGTCAAGTCTACAGTGTCTGAAGGGTTGTCTTGAAGGATGAACCTTACCAAACTATTACACTGGTATATCCAAAGATTGTATTCTTCACAGCTTGCATCTGTTGTCTTCAAAGCCAGCAGACTCTTCCCTGCCCCAAGGCCATCATCATAGCAGACCATGCGGACAATTAGGTAGAGAGCATGTCTATGCAAAACATCCTGAAAATTCCACAATAACTTAGAACTTCACATAACAGACATTAGTTCTATATACTTGCTATTCATCAGAACAATACATCTAAACATTTGTCATAAGTTTTTGGAAGGAAACCATTATTTGCTAAAATTGTTGGAATTCAGCTTAAGAGCTGTTCATAGGTGATCTAAAAAAATCCCTTAGCAATAAAGGAGTGACTGACCTTTACATTTCAGGGCATGAAAAAGAACCACAGTTCCCCAGAAGTGTCTGGTTAACTTCATACTGTCCAAAGCTTATTTTGAATTGTCCTAAAAGGCTGATAAATCCCTGTGCAGGTATACACACCTACCACAATTTACCTTAAGAATCGGGCCTTAAGAATCGGGGGGGGGGGAGGGTTAGCTCGTGTGGCCTTGAAGACACTTGGGTCCCTCCCCCGAAGCAGCTAGAAATAATGACACTGCTGCTGCAAAGCTCAAGAAAATCACTAACACAGGAGCTTCTACAGACAGAACGGAATTCCTTAAATTATTTTTCTTTATTCATGATTTGGAGGGCAATATGCAGCCTTCAGCTGTTGATGGTCCCCCCCTTATCTCTTATTTTTTATTTCAGCCCCCCCCCCCCGGGCACTTTATGAAATTTGGAAAACGGAATATTTGAAAAACTTAAAATTGGCAGAACAGGGAATGTGGAAAGAGAGCATTTACCTTTAAAACAAGGTACATACAAAGGGCAAAAATTTCAGAGAGGCTTCCCAAAGGGCTCATCTCCTTGTAGGTGTCTGCTATTTGTGCACCATATTTGAAGTTGGACAGTAACTGTTTTCCCCTACCACTGTGCAACCTAAACCTGGTAGCAGGAGGTGTGGCTCCTTGCACAGCCAACAACGCCCTCACAAGTTGACTACGCCTGGTTTAGGATGTACAGAAAAGCAAATCCAGTTGGGGCGGAGGGGAAGAAACCTTGCAATTCACAATAAACCCACACCGTTTTTTCAAACCATAAATCACTTACATACTGGTCCAAACTTGTAACTTTAATACCATATTTGGAAACTCCCATAACAAATTCCTCTTCTCCTGGAACAAAAGGTAGCTTTCCATCTTGCTTTGGAAAGAAACAAAATAAATATCACATCACATCCATGTGAGCATCTCCAGTTAAGTTACTAAACATTTATTCTTTAAACACTTTGGCAATGAAGCATATTCTTTACAGCATACTTTACTGGAGACCCACAGGCCTAAATCCAACTGTTGGTCTCAGTTAGAACAGACCAACTGAATCCATGAAACGATTCATTCAGTGTGCTTAACGAGTTGGGACTAACAACTGGATTTTGCCAATGAAATATAAATCCTTAAAGATCAAAGAACGCAAACAGCTTGATGAAAATTTAGTGGCAACAGTATATTGATATGAACAAGTTGCCAAAAACCTTTTTCAGAAGTATTTTATATGAATAAGGACCTGAAAAACAATTGGACAGATTCTTTAAGACTTCAAAAGAAGCTTCATCAGTTTTGGTAATTCTTGTACATGTAAGAAAGTGTCCACAGAAGATAATACAATAAAACTATGTACACTAATAATAGTTTGATTTCCATGTTAATGTTCTTTCGTATTGCAAACCTTATGGATATTCAAGGGAAAAAATATACATGAGAGCATAATTCACAAAAGGCCAAAGGTTCTCTATTAAAATTGCTGTCAAGATGGGTTTTCTCCCTTTACATCTGTATACTGCTTTTTATTACAAGAACCTCAAAGTGCTTTACTATAAAAATGCACACAGTAAAACCAGCTGCTAAAACAGTCATACATACACTGAATTAAAAGAAAACAAGCAATATATTAAAAACGAGGCACAGCTAACTATGTTAATCAGACAAATAATCAGGGAAATGCCTGGCCACACAAAAAGGTGTTTAGCCCATGGCAGAAATACCCAACACCAGGAGCTAGTGAATGTAAGTGTGGAGACCATTTTGGATGGTGGCTACTATAATACAGAAGAAGACCCTCTTCAACTCTGCAACCAAATGGACTCAACAGATCATTGCCCCAGTATAAAGATTAAATGACCTACGTGGGTTCTAGTTTTACTTCAGCTGAACTAGTATGTTCAGGTCCAAAAGATGCCCACTGATTAAAGCTGAAGACATCTAGTGAATGAGCAGGGAAATGGAAACACAGGCTTCTAACTTCGGCTGGGACTGCTCCTGGTCAGTGTGCAATAAGAAAAACTTGTCTGACGGAAGGCCCTGCTAGAACATGCCTGATCATCATACAGTTCTCACTGGGAAATGTCACAACAGCTGATAACTCATTCACTTTCAAAGTCTCCTAATTTAAGCAGCAGGCATGTTAAGTAACATCACTCGCAAGTTGTGAGTGGCAAAAACACCCCAAGTGCATGTGGGTTATTTAAAATGGCGGTTACAAGTGCTGACTGAAGAATGCCAACTCTGGGTGTGTCCATGGCCACAGAGACCACTATGTCAAGCGGACTCTTAAACTTCCCCTACAACACAGATGTCTATAAGAAAAATGCAGATATATATTTGTATTTTCCATTCAGGCTATCCACATTGCCTTCACACACACACACATATATAAAATATATATATTTATATATATATATATATAAAGGCAATGTGGCTAGCCTGAATGGAAAATACAAGCTTAAAGAGGCTGCAGCTATGGCCATTCAACTAGGAGAAAGAACAGAAAGCACCAAAATTGGTTATGACCTCTCTGTGACTTGGGTCTAGGCTGATAGGCCATCTCCCCTAAAAAAACTTTGTCTGGTTTCAAGATCTTCAAGGGAGCCCCTTTTCTTTGTTCTGCTCCCCTTTTTGGCACATCTGGTGAGGATACAAGAGAGAGCTGTCCCCAAGTTGTAGCACTCTCTTTGTGGAAGGCTAAGATGTATTCTGCCTGCTGTCATACTGGGAGACAAATACCTTTCTCTTTGACAACTGAGAAGGCTGTCGAGACAGCTGCTTTTAATGGAACATGCTGTATTTTTCCTTCCTGTAAGGATTTGAATTGTTCTTCCTTAGTAGTCCTTCACTATGATTTTATGTTTAACTGTATTTTAATACTGTTATATGTTTAGCTGCATTTTAGTATTATGACATATATACACTTCATGAGGCATACTCTGCCAGTAACAATTATTTACACATCTCCTTCAAGCTATAAAAACTTAAGCCTCTGAAGTGTGTTTGAGGAGGCTTTGTTTCTCATAAAATCGGAACCATATTTTCTTTCAGTGAAGTCCTGCAAAGTTCAATGGGCCTGACAATCTAGTAAGTGGACTTAAAACACTTTGAAGTCTTTATCTGCAAATCTACACCTACTAATACTCAGACTGATACATAGTTGTTACCACTTCTGTCACCACTACCACTGTAAGTTTCAACTCATTCCATCAAAAGTAAATCATTTCTTAATGTTACAAAGAACCATCATGGACGATCAAAATGGTGCACTTACAACCTTTCTGCTTTGCAAGGCAAAAAACAAAACAAACAATTAACCAAGTGAAGCTTTACTATCTAGGTCTTAGGAGAAACAGTTCCTGAAGAAATGCTTATCAGCCTTTTGCTTTTATTGCTTACACCACAAGATCGCATTGTGCAAATCCATTATACTAGGTTTCATAGGGGTCAAAATGCTTTTTCTGATGGAAAATAAGTAACTCCAATGCTTTCTGCAGTATTTTGTTCATCAATCAGATGTACTCTGATCACTGCCAAACTATTATATCCTTTATGTGTTTCTGCTGTTTGAAAAATAAGCAGGAAATCTGTAATTTGGCAAATGCAGACAATTCGCATATCTGTATAGTCTGGGGCCAGCCAGATATGTTTGAATGCTGCAGCAGACATTTTGTGCATCACAGCTCACATCTAAGCAAACAGTTTTCCAACATTCTGGCTCTGCTTCCAAGATTGATCAAAAGTGGCTGCTCAGAATGTGGAAAAACAGGAGATTATCTCTCAAAAACAAAAATGGTTCACCTGCCAGTTGCTTTGAAGACCACATCTGTCCATAAAAAGACACCTAAAGTGAGATGTTCCCATTCAGTTTAGAAGTAATGCATTCAAAGAAAGGCTTTACCTGTGCCACATCTATATAGTTGATCAAGTCTAGTGGGCCCTCCATAATCTTGCTGTCGTTAAGCTTCAGTTTTTCAATGGCACCAACATATTTAACTCTAAATTCTGCACAGGTATCCAAATTACTATTGCTCTGACCTACAAAAAAAATCATAGTACTGTATTTCATTACATCATCAAGTAGCTACTCTAACTCAGTTGTTCCAATGACTGGCAAACATGCTGAACTCCACAAGGACAACTAGAGATGGCAATGTCCAGAAAGAGAATAAAAAATGTTAGAAGGAGTGTGTGTGTTGAAGAGTAGGTAAAGTAAGGACCACAACTTCCCCTCTTTGCTTTAAATAAGGTCCCAGTGATGCACCTTCTATCTATGGCCTGAATTTCCTTTCTTTTCAGTCTGCACCTTCAATGTTAACTTTTTGCTTTAAACCAAAGATTCTTCCCTTTTTAGAAACTTCCCTGCTTTTTGAAACATAGGAATACATGGAAAATCATCAATATTAAGAGAACAACTGCTTTTATTGAAAAACTTAAGGTATGACAAATATTTTTAAGGCCACTCTGTAATTAAACAAAACAATCAGTCAACAACAACATAATATCTTGGACTCATAATCCAAAGCAGATAAATGTCTGTCAACTAGTTCTAGTTGGTTCTCTAAAGAAGCTAGACTGATATATCATGTAGGTACACGTCAGATCAGCCTTCCCAATAGGATGCTGGTGTGCAGCCATATGCTTCCCGCTCGGAAGTGCACTGCAGAAACAGAGATATTCCACCAACAGGCAGGTCTACATAAAGATAGGAATAATCACAATTTTTACTACATAATTGCCACTCCATGTTATCCACTTGGTTACTGGCACAAGCAAGAGACATCAAACTTTCAGAATGTGGGAGGACTGAGAAGTATCAGTGAATAAAAAACAATAATGAAAATGTTGCCCAAAAGACAGCACTAGCGCTGTCCACCCACTGTCCATTCTGAAAGTTTTTCTACAGTTAAGATAATACAGAAATTCCTCCTCTGCCATAGTGATGTGGTGCCTAGAGCCACTATATAATGAGAAACAGCAAATATTCCAATACTATACCTAATACTACAAACTACCAAATCATGTTTACTGCATAATATATGTATGCATGTTTACACAGGCTGCAAATGTTTGATTATTTTCTGCTTATCAACAACATTATCTGCTCAACATAAATGCTCATGAATGTAACTGCTATTTATTTTCAACACTTCTTTACATAATCTGACAGTTTAATCTAGCCCACCATCAGTTTCATACCTGAACTTTTAGTGGAATCTGTATCCAAACTAGCGACAGTACTAGATCTTGAAAGCCCTCCAAGACTGGAATCCACTGACTAGGGAAGGAAAAATAAATAGGAAATACTATTTAGTTCTTCTAGTCAAATAACCTCTAGAAAATAGCTTTCTTACAATTCACTCACTCAGTTTTGAGGGGCAGAAATTAAAATGCATTAAATTCATATGACTTTAGGAATACTGATGTTAGGAATTTTTTTGGACAAATTCTTGTCCATAGTTTTTGCACATATTTTGTTGTGTGGCAGTTTCCAACCTAGCACAAAGTTATGACCGGGGACCTCCTTGTGCAAGTTTGGAAACTGTCCAACAGCTTACACAACAGACTGCTGTGCAAGCTGAGGAATCTAAGAGGCTTCTGCTCTTTAAGACTGTTTTCAAAAGAAACGGGGAGGAGACATTTTTTTAAAAAAATAAAACATTCAAAGAAATTTTTTCCTCCATTAACTTGCAAAATCATTCACCTTTAAATGTTCAAAATGTGATGCTGGATTTGCCTTTCTGTATAGGAATACCAGTTTCTCATCATCTAAGACAATGGAACAGAACACATCTTGCCTCAGAACCCTAGACATCTGGATTTTGAGACAATTAATAAACACAAACTATGCACACATTTTAAAATGTACAAAAACATGCTTCGGTCAATGCACAGTATGTTAAAAACTGTACATCAGAAAAACAGATGCTCTCAAACATGTGCATTAATGTCCAGGTTGAAAAAGTCTCACAACTTGACACAAGTAGTAGGGCAGAATGAGAAAGCCACTGGGAAAGACTAAGATATAAGATTCTCATACCACCTGCTCTAAATTCTGCCTGCTGCGCAACTTTCTTAGATAGATCCATGTTACATCACTCAACTTTATCGTTCTGTTTGAACAAAGCCATAATACAGACTATAATACAACCGCATGTTTAGCAATGAAAAGATTTTAAGAACTCTCCCCTATAGCCAGTGTTGTTTCACGCATTATGACACATTTCTCAGAGGATCCATATAATTGACAGTATGACAGTAGCATTTAGAAATAAAAGATTTACCTTAAATGATCATAAGTGTGTAAGGTTATTATTTTTTATCTAACTTTTTCACATGAGCAACATCAACATTATCCACACTCTGAAGGATGCTTAGGCAAAGAACTACCAAATACCTGTTCAGGCAATTGTCTATTTCCTGGTGGTGTGTAAGAGCTGACAGGCACAAACAGTGCTACTCGGTACCAAGTTACAGACATCCTACAGAGTCAGACCAATACCTCAGCATTTTGAATTCACTGCTTTGGCTTTCAAGAAGCCTCGCAAAGTAATCTTACCTTGCTTTTAGTACTGATTTCACTGCTCTGTGAACTGCTGCTGCTGTGCCGTTTCTTCCCTTTCCTGAACATCTTCGATCAGGCCAGGAGCCCAGGAAACGCTACCAAGAGAGAACAGAAAGCCCGGCTGGCCACACTACGCGCAGGGCAACGAGACCCACAGAGATCCGAACCCCGCCGATAGGGAACCGCTTTGAAGACGGAGGTCCAACCCGAGTCCAAATACGGACTCTCGGAGGTTTCGCCCACACCGGACAGCCGTGCCATCGGCGGCCGTATTTCTCCAAGCCCACCTTCCAAGGCCGGCGGGGTACCTGAAGGGGAAACCCAAACCGATCCTAGTGAGCCTCGCCTGACCTCTGACTATTCGTCCCGAAGTCTTCTCCAGCCACCCGTGACCGCCAGAAGGGAAACGGTGCCGCCGGGGCTCCTCCCCCCGTGTCGAGAGCGCGAGAGGCCGCAGGGCCCGCGGCTCCGGCCTTCCCTACGGAACGAGCCAGGGGGCAGCCCCTCCGTCGAAAGCCATCATCCACAACGGCCGCCCAGGGGGGCTTGGAAACAACGCCAAGGACCAGGGGCGCCTCGACGCCCCCCCCCCCCACTGCCTTCGAGGGACAGGCAGGCTCGCCTCCTTTCCAATTGCCCTCGTCTCTCTCTCTTCGACAGCGGAGGGGCACAGGCAGAGGTCTAATAGGGAAAGCTTCGTCCCCGGGCTGGGTCTCAACCCCCGCGTGCCGTTCACGACTTCGAAACACCCTCCTCCTCCTCCCTCAGCGGCAAAAGCCCGAAGCCCAGAGAATCCTTGCCCCAACGGTTTTCCTTCCGGGGTCGCACCCATCCCGGCGGGGAACTTCCGCTCCCTCGGCTTCCCTACCTCTCCTCCGCTCTAGGCATTTGCGCGATGTCTATGCTCCGAGGCCCCATTTTGGCCTCGGAGGGGCCGAGCCGGAAGTGAGGGGTGGAAAGACTTCTTTTCCGGATCTCCCCGATGCGAAGTGCGGGTGCCGGAGAAGGACAAGCGGCGGCGACGACGCTACGCGGTTCCGCTGTTTCTCCCTCAGGATGTCGTCGGTGAGGCGGAGGACCGAGACCTTCGTCCCGGCGGAGGAGAGCGACCAGCTCCTGATTCGGCCCCTGTGAGTGGCTGCGGCGCTCCTTCTGCAGCGGCCCCTCTACCCTGCCTCCACCCGCCCCCACAATCCTAACGAGCCATCATCCTCCGTGGCCACCCGTTTTGTGCCCCCTAGTAGTAGACGAGTGTCCCGGGCTGGGCAAGCCTTCTCCAGCCCTCCCTTTCCTCTGGGAGCTGGGAGGAAGGGGGCCTGGTCGGAGGAGGGGTGGCGCGTCCTGGGATCGGAAGGGCAGGTTTCAGGCACCCGGTGGGAACCAAGGCAGCAAGGAGACACCCTAAGGACTTCCCCTGGTTTCGCCTGGCCTCAGCTTTCGTGGCCTGCAGCCGACCCTGTATCTGAGGACATGGGCTGTGTAGTCCATGACACCTTGTGCCAAAGGAAACCGATTCCGTCTTTCAGTTGCGGGGAGACCCTTTTTGGCTTTTCTGGCAAAGGAACAAGACAGCCTTCGTGGAAGTTTTTTGTGAGAGCCAGCGTGCAGCTCAATAATAATAATAATCATAATAATAATGACCACGTTAGAACTGCAAGGGACGCTATAGATCATCAGGTCCAGCCCCTGTTGAGGAGGCACAGTGGGGGGAATCGAACTCCCAACCTCTGGCTCTACAGCCAGGGACCTAAACCTATCCAGCGGTTCCTCATGTGATCCGTCTTTGCTCGGCAGAATGGCAAATTTCAATATACACTCCTGTCTCAAATAAAAGAGGCCAAAGATTGCAGTGACCAAGACCAGTGCATTAATTTCCCGTGCAAGCAAAGAGGTGTTCAAGATATTATGGCAAATACTTGTACTGTGTAGTGAGCAAGAAATACCAGATGTTCATGCTGGATTTAGAAGAGGTACTAGAGATCACATGGCAAATATAAGTTGGCTACTGGAGTGTACCAAAGAATTTCAGAAGAAAATCATTGTGTGTTGTATAAAATACAGTAAAGCCTTTAATGATGTGGATCTTGAAAAACTGTGCTGTTCTAAAACAAATTGGTGTGGCATAAGTGTTTGTTCTGCTGTCTAATTTATACTCTGTATAAAGGCTACTGTTAGGAAGATTATGGAGAAACAATGGCTTCCCTTTGGCAAAGGTGTATTTTATTTCCATATCTCTTCATTCTATATGCAGAACATATACAGAAAACTGGATTCCATTCAAATAGAGGAGTGAAATTTGATGGAAGATACCCCAATAATTTGTGTCAGCAGCATGAGTTGGTGCATGATGAAGGGTATAAGCAGCAACTCATTAACTAGCATAATACACTGCTGCAGTTTATTCCACTGCAGTTGCACCAGAGTAAGTCATCTGTCAGACTCTAGCCATCAGTAGTTTAAAATATTCACGAAATATTACGGACAGAAAAAATAATGCGTTCAAAAAACTGGTGGTAGGAGTTAAAGAAAAGCCAGAACCATGATCACAGCTAAACAGTAAAAAAGGCAAAAACGATAACTATGGAAGAATTACATGTTTAATGCTAACAATGGAGAAATTCAAATAGATACAGATTTTGTATATCATGGTTCCAGCCCAGTTGGATATTACAGCCAGGCTGTATTCCAAATCTCAGAAGGCTGAGATTTGGAATTGCACTTTAAAAGGAAGTAGAAAACATCCTTAAAAATTGTAAGGATATGTCACTGGAGACCAGGGCTGGGATCATCAATACTGTGATATTCATGAGTAGTATGTATACATGTGAAAACTAGATAGTTAAGAAAGCTGGCAGAAAAAAGATTAATTTACATTTGAAATGTGATGTTGGAGAAGAGCTTTAGAGATACCTTGGGCCAGAAGGACAACTAAGTGGGTTCTAGAGCAAATCAATTCTAAATTCTCAATAGAAGCCCAAATGACTAAACTGAGGCTACTGCACCTTGAGCTTATCACAAGAAGAAGAAATTGCTGGAAAAGAGAATAATGCTAGGAAAGATGGTGGGAGCAGAAAAAGAGAAGCACTTAACTTGGAATGCATTGACTCAATAAAGGAAGTCATGGCCTTTGGTTTGCAAGACCTGAGTCAGTCTGTTAATGATGGCCCGTTCTGGAGGTCTCTACTTCATAGTGTTGCCATAAATCAGAAGTGACTTGACAAGCAGTTAAAAACACTGATCCTGCTAGATCCTTTCCTGTTAGAAATCAAGTAGGCCTTTTTCTCTCTCTGATTTTATGGCATTTCAGTAGCTTTTGTCATTACAATCATTATGCTTCTATCTGCTCAATGACATTTCTTGTCCTAAATCACATAGTAACTTCCATTTCTGTTCTAGGGGGCTAAACTAAATGGATGGATGATCATTAGGTTCATGCCAGGATTATTCTGTCATCTTAGTCTAGACAAGATCTTAGATAAGAAGCTTGTGCTACATTTTTAATACATCATCATGCATAAATCCTTTTCCTGTCCTAAATGTGACCAACATTCTTTGTTTCTAAACATACTACCTTTTATTTATCTGTATTAATGTATGTCTGAATGGGTATGATTCACTGTAATTGGTGGAATTCTCTCTACCACTTATTTTAGTTGTATCATAGCAGAGCATATGTCCTTATTTTAAAAACCTCATTTTGTATTGGACTTGCAAATAGCCATTGGCCTACTTGTGTGAAGTAAGAAAACATCCTGAAACAATCTAAAGGGAAATCATTAAATGAGAAGAGAGTTGATTTTCAGGCTGGCAAGGCAGGACAAAATGGCTAGGATAGATGTGGGTGGATGGCAGGCAAGCTTGCGGAATGCAACTTTATTTTATCCGCACTATTTTTAGGAGTTTGAAGAGCAGGACAAGCAAATCATGGCCCCCAGATTGGTTTGACACTAACTGATTGACAAAGGCAGATTGTCATTGAATTGTTATAAATTACCTCTAGCACAGGGATGGGCAGAGTGGAGCCCTAGAGATATGGTTGGACTGCAACTCCCAACAGCCACAGCTAATATAGCCAACAGGGAGTTGCAACCTAGCAGGGTCTGGAATATGAAAGATACCCTGAATAGCCACCCATCTGCAGCCAAACATAGACATTTAACATTGCACAAGTGGGATTGCAAACTGAGGACAACATCTTTCTCCAACCACTAGGTAATAGCGTTAATTTGGCTGCATTGGGCTTACCTAGTGTGTAGACTAAATTTTATCCCCATTTCCCTCTTAACAAGTTAGTTTCAATTCTGTGTACCCCCATCTCCAGTGGGGAGGTGGGAAAGCTGAATATACTCCAGTTCAGTCTGACTGAATATACTTCAGTCAGACTGAAGAAGCTGCTTGGATGAATAGTGAAACATTTCAACCTAACAAGAAAGAAGTCCGGTTGCCATGACTCAACTTCCAGATTACCACACCTGGTTGACTGAGAATCTTCACAGATATACTTCAGAGGCAGAATCTGAAATGTGCATACCTCATTTTGAAACATGCTTTGAACAGAGAAGCCTGGCCTATACATATGGCCATGAATTTTTGAACTTTTTTTGTGCTCCAAACATACCTCCTGTGCCCAGCCTGATGAAGATCCGTATGGATTGAAAGCTAGCTTCTGTGAATTTGTAATGGTCTAATAAAGGCATCATCTGCCCTTGCCTTTGTCTCATGTAACACCAACCCTTCATAGCGTGGAATCAACATGAGGGGACCTGGATTGTATAATAAAATCAACCAGGGATCTGTGAGAAACCTGGCTTCCTAGTTACAAGAGGTAGGAGGAGCTAATCACAGGCATTATTTCCTATTTGTTTTGTTTGATAATGGTAATATGCAAGCCACCAAGTCAATTATGACTTACAGTGACTCTTTCCAGGGTTTCCTAGGTATAGAGTACTCAGAAGTGTTTCCTGTTCTCTTCTCCTGGGGGCACTCCAGGACTATGCAGCTTGCCCAAGGCTATGTAGGCTGGCTCTTCTCCCAGGATGCTTTATCCCCCAACAAACTAGAAGAGAAACAGAACACAAATTCTGAATTCCTTCTCTGATTTCTTGAGGAACAACGAAACCCAAGGAGGAGCTGTCCTGCATTCAGATGACATGCTAAGCAAACCATGCAGTGAAGGTTTGCGTCTGTGTCATTTGTTCCTACTACAAATGGAAGCGATCAGGCAATGCATAACAAGCCAGGGTTCACGCAGATCCCTGGCTTTATTGTGTCATCCAGACTGACCTGTAGAGTTCAGTTAAATTCTAAGTTCTTTTGTTGAACTGAACAGCTGATTGTTTTTAAATTCAGTAAAGTGGTGATGTTTTCAGTAAGTTATCTTAATTGTCTTTTCTCAGAGGTGCTGGACAAGAAGTAGGAAGATCATGCATTATCCTGGAATTTAAAGGAAGGAAGATAATGGTAATCATTGGGCTAAGTTCTCATAAACATTTTTTGTTTCAGTCCATATGTTTTTTTAAATACTTTGTGCTTTTATTCCCAACTTTCACCTGCAGATGCTATTCTTAATCTTTTTATTGTAAAATTGCTTGTTTTAGCAGATTAGAGTTTTGTAGGGAGCATGATATATTAGATGTGATTGTGAGGTTAATGTAAAATGTGTTCATAAAACAGGGTGGATTTGACTTAAATTGATTTAAATCATGATTTAAGTTTTAAAAATCAGATTTTTTGACGATTTAAATAAAAAAATGATTTTTAATACCAGTGGTGCCTCGACTTATGAACATATTGACTTGCGACCAATTTGAGCTACGACCAGCTCCGGCCGCAAAATTTTGCTGTGACTTGCTACTGGAGCTTTGAGTTACGACCGGAAAAAAGGCGGGGAAAAATGCGGGGAAATTTGAACTGCTAACCGTTGGTCAGCGAAGAGGCTGCTTCTTTGTAGCTCTTTCACTCCAGCGGTTAGAGAGTGTGCCTTCGGAGGAGGCTTTGGACTGCCTGGTAAAGTACTGCTTTTTGCTTTTCAAAAACTGCCTGTTCTGGGTGGGTTTTGCAGTGTGGGTTTGGGCTGGGTGGTGGGGTTATGTTTCTATGCTGTGATGGGTCTTGCAGTGTTTTTTTTTAGTGGGGGGGGGGGTTCGGCTGGAATGGATTAATTGCGTTTCTGATGGGTCTTGCAGTGTGTTTTTTAGTCCCTGCTGGAATGGGTTTGTTTGATTCTGGGGGGGTTATGTTTCTGTGCTTTGATGGCTCTTGCAGTGTGTTTTTAGTGTGTTTTTAGGGGGGGTTTCGGCTGGAACGGATTAATCGCGTTTCAATGTATTCCTATGGGAAATGGTGCTCTGAGTTACGAGCAATTTGAGTTACAACCACCATTCCGGAACGGATTAAGTTCGTAACTCAAGGCACCACTGTATTTAAATCGTGAGTTACTTCAGTTTGATTTTAAAATGTCAATGATTTTTATCCACTCCGATAAGCACTGAAGGAAAATTTGGACTATGTGAGAGTAGTAGCTTATGTGATTATTTCTTGATTTTAGTCGCACCCTGTGTGGGATTCTAACTTTCAATCTAAGGCATGCCTGTATTGCACCAAACCTAACTCTAATATTTTTAATCTCACACGGTATAATCTTCTGATTTAAAGTTCGGACACATATCTCCTAACTCTTAAATATATCTTCTCCTCACCCTTCCCCATTTATGCAGATGTCCTTTTGAATTAAAGTGTTTATTGAGAAGCAGCTTAACATTTAGTTAGATAACACACATCTATGGGAGCAGATCCTCAATGCATTTGTGCAGTATGAAACATTAAGACAGGCGTGTGTGTTATTGGCGGGGGGGGGGGGGCTAGCTATTCCCCACCCAACCCCATTCATCAAGTGGTGTCCCTGACATTAGAAACATGGTCGTGTCTCCTAGCCTCATGGTCTCCACTGCCCAAGAGTAACCTGGAGCTTTTCTGCCAGTGTTTGAACTGGGAGTTGGGCCTAGCTCTCCCCTCGTTGTCTTTGTCCAGGGAATGTTGCAGGGGTGCAAATAAAGCTCAGCTGATTCTCTGAAAGGCGGCGACCATTTTATATGAACATTTTTAAATGGATTTTTAAAAATTGTATTATAGCCTCTCCATTATTTTTATGGAACCCTTGCTTAAAATTACAGCTGTCCAAGTTAGACGGTTACACACATTCTCCATTTTCACCCGCTACTACCCTAATAAGAGACAACAGTGTTTTAAAAACCACTTCTTTCTGAATGCTCCATATCTCATGGATAATTTTCTCTCTAAACATTTGACTGGAACTGGTATTGTTCCTTTTGTTGAAGTCAGACGTGGTTATATAATAAATAGACTTCCAAAGTGCTCTGTTCCCTGGAGTACTGCAACATTTTGGTTTTGCCATCTTAATAGGGAGACATACCATTTGAGTCCTCCCTACGACTGTAAAATATTTTTGACCATTAAGTATGTGCCACGGACTTTACTCATATGTCATTAAGAGAAGGTATTGATTTATAGTAACTAGCATGGGTCATTTAGAAGTTAAAATAACATGCATGTGCTATACACTGGATCGCTTAGGTGAAAAAATAATATCCGGTAAACCTTTTGATTGATTTGTATCTTTTTCAGCTTGACTGTGGAATCCACCCTGGCCTCGAAGGAATGGATGCACTTCCTTACATTGATCTGATAGATCCAGCTGAGATTGATCTGCTCTTGATTAGTCAGTAAGTGGCAGTGCAGATTTAAGTACTAAACTGACAGCTGCAAGCAACAAGGAGTTGCATGCAGATGAATGGGTGGGGGATGATGGAAGATGGAGGCCTCCATCCATTCTGTGCACCTGCCATAGAAAGCAAGTGGACTGTCTGAAATGGGAAGCACCCTTCTTCATCCTGAATGCAGAAACGTTGCTATAAGATATATGGATTCCTTAATGAGCAGGCTAGGACGCATTCTTTAAGACTAGTAAATTCTGTGGGTTTACTTATGGGGCTGGGATTGAGTATGAGGATATGCTGAATGTTTGAAATTCAAAGCGTTAAATGTTTATTAGCTCTGATGATGCTGAGGTGTTCAGTGGCTGATTATTTTCCTTGTATTAAGGCAACTAGTAATCAGAGTCTACAAATAGCACATATGTTGTAGTATTCTGTATCTGTTGCTTGATTCTAAGATGTGGTCTTCACCTGCCTCTTTCAGTTTTCATTTGGATCACTGTGGAGCATTACCATGGTTCCTGCAGAAGACAAGCTTTAAAGGAAGAACCTTTATGACTCATGCTACAAAAGCAATTTATAGATGGCTTCTCTCAGATTATGTCAAAGTTAGGTGAGTTAACCTTCTGAAACTGCAGGAGAAAATTATTGTGAAATGATAAACTAAAACAATATCTCGCTTGCACGCATGCGCACACCAAACAATGTTATATGATCACTTCAAACTATCTTCACTGAATCCTGCATGCTCTTTTAAAGTGATCTGAGAATATGCTGAATAGGATGATGTTTTTATTGTCTTCCCTAGCAATATCTCAGCAGATGACATGCTATATACAGAGACCGATCTGGAAGAAAGCATGGACAAGATTGAGACTATCAATTTCCATGAAGTAAAAGAGGTGGCAGGAATCAAGTTCTGGTGTTACCACGCTGGCCATGTTCTAGGAGCAGCTATGTTTATGATTGAAATAGCTGGAGTGAAGGTATTTCCTTGCCAGACTAAAGACATCTACATGTACAACTCATGGTTGGGCATTTATTTATATTAGTTTACCATTTCAGATTTTGGAGGTGGGGAGGGAAATGGGAAGTTTTATTTGCATCTGTGTTTCTGTTACACTAGTCACAGTGAGTTTCAGGAGCCAGTGACATAAGCTGTTGCCATTACCAGTGGAAAGCAACGGCTAGATCTGTCTGCAGTACTGGCGTGTTGTGCTTGAATGCACAGCTTGTCATCAGTTCTTGTGATGCAGATACTTTATTGGTTGCAACTAAACACTTACTGGTTCATCTGTGAACATCTGTTGATAGCCCAATGGACATTGGACAAAGTGTTAATAATTTATACATTTGGATATTAGTTTTTTGGCCTAATTACACTCTCTGTTCTTTGTTTCCTATGTCAAAGCTTTTGTATACAGGTGATTTCTCAAGACAAGAAGACAGACATTTGATGGCTGCTGAGATTCCTAATATTAAACCTGACATTCTTATCATTGTACGTTTCTTCTCTTACAATACTTGAAAGCAAATCTAACGCAGTAATTGTATATCTACATCCGACACTTTATGTTGTCTAGAATTGGCTGTTATTGTCATATATACACTCTTTTTGGGGTAAATGAAAGCAATTGTAATTATAGTGTTGGACGGGGCCATGGGAGGTCTGGTTAACCACCCCATAATATCCATGAAACCCTCTGGGTCAGTCTCTCTCTCTCTCAGCCTTACTTACCCCACAGGGTTGTTATTACAATAAATACCAGTGTATTTACGAATTAATTAATAAACAACCACAGGGTTGTTGTTACAATAAATACCAGTGTATTTACGAATTAATATGCAGCTTTTAATGTGCCATTTTAGGATGACTATTCCCAGAATTTGCTAGGTATAAGTAGTTTCCAAGTCCCTTCTTCTGGGGGTTGCTCTGGGACAGTGCAGCTTGCCTAAGACCTCACAGACTGGCTTTTCTCCCAGTGGACACTGTAGAGAGTTAAACTCCTGATCCCTCACTAGATACTCCAGCTCACTGAGTTACCCAGCTAGCTATGTATATGCATACTTGAATCTATAAGAATTTCACACAAACACACACATATCAATATGTAAATACTTAATTTCATCAGAATTTCATACACACAAAAAGGGCATAAATGGGGGGTGGGGTGGGCAGAATCTGTTGGTTAAACAGCCAGTTGTCCTTCTATACAAAATGGAAGGAAGGAAGGAATGGAAGGAAAGGAGGAAGAGCAAAATGAATGTGAGGTACAGACATACTGATATCCAGTGTGGTGTAGTGGACTGAGTGATGAGCTAGGACTTGAGACATGGTTTGAAGCCTGGTTTTGCCATGGAAACTCAGTGGGGGAGATGGTGGAACTATTAAACCCACTCCTTAAATATCTCACCCCGAAACCCCTATCAGGGTTGCTATAAGTCAGTTCTGACTTGATGGCACAGAACAAACAGACATATTACACTAAAAATATTCAAGTGCAAACTGGAATTAATTGCTCTTAAATGGAAGCCAAAATGAAGTTATAGGCAGCCAACGGGAGTTACAGGCAACAAAGAAGAATATGTATCCCTTTCTATTTTAATCATGTTGATTTTTCCCCATAGGAATCCACCTACGGTACGCACATTCATGAGAAACGGGAAGAGCGAGAGGCAAGATTCTGTAACACTGTACATGACATTGTAAACAGAGGAGGTAGAGGTCTTATACCTGTATTTGCTTTGGGACGAGCTCAAGAACTCCTTTTGATTTTAGGTATGTACGGCTTATTAACTTAGCATGAAAAAGAGCAGTAGTACTTTAAAAAAAGTTAGATATGTTTATACATAGTGAGATAGAAAAAGAAATCCTTAACTTGTAAGAGGAAAAATGGAATTCTGTCATTCTGTATAAAGGCTATACATTTTTATTAAACCAGTGTCTAGTGAAGATTATGTGGAGGAGTTAAAGGCACTGATTAGATAGCATGCCTTTTTTAAGATTTTCTGGGAAAGCTGCCATTTGTACCATATTTCGGTCATATTTTTACCATAAGTAGCGATTCTCGTATGTTTCCTTTTTATTGATTTATTGTTGTAAAATCATGACATCCACATGTCTCCATAAGAAATAGGACAACGCAGCTTCCCAAACTAACTTTTCTGCTGCAAATTGTTACTTTTAAACATTTTTGTCTTGATACCAGTTGTTCATTTGGAGTTTTTCCCCCCTCACATATAAACTGAATATAAGAAGTTGCCTTATTCTGAAGAGTATTGCTATTGATATCTGATAAGAGGGTGAAATCCTGTACCCATTTACCTGAGAGTAATGTGTGGGTTTATGCTAATAATTTCACCATGAATCAAGGCATAATTTTATTGTTACCTTCCTGGTTTTCAATATTTCACTTTTCACTTCTATCTAATGTTGATATTCTAGAAGTCACATAAATGTTACTTGAGATTTTAGCTGACTTTACAGCAAAGTAGGCCCGTTTATGTATTTGTAAGGAAGTACATGTAGGACTACAGTATGTCTTAGCTGAGATCAAATAGTTCTGTCAACAACTGCTGGCTAGCTCAGTGGTTGAGGCCTCTGGTTGCAGAGCCAGAGGTTGGGAGTTCGATTCCCCACGGTGCCTCCTTGACAGGGGCTGGACTCAATGGTCCATAGGGTTCCTTCCAGCTCTGCAGTTCTAAGATGAGGATGATGACTTTCATTATCACCACTGAAACTGGGAGGGTTTTTTTCCCCTTCTTTTCCTGCTGCAGCCCTATGTGATACCAAAAAGCTTGTTCCAGAAGGTCCCTACTCTCTGGCGATGGGTTTTAAGGCAGGAGGGAGTATAACTGATTCTGGCAGAGACAATGGGATGCAGTGGAAGCCTATCACTGGATTTTCCCTCCTCTGCAGGAAAATGATGTTTCCCACACAGAGCGATCTTTGGAACTCAGGCTGGTCTTGATCCTGTGTTTTGCAATTTCTACGTATTGACTCTTGGTGTTGGTGTTTTCTCAAACGTTTCTCTAGACGAATACTGGCAAAATCACCCTGAGCTCCATGAGATACCTATCTACTACGCCTCCTCTCTGGCGAAGAAATGTATGGCCGTGTACCAGACCTACGTGAATGCCATGAATGATAAAATCCGCAAGCAGATCAACATCAACAATCCATTTGTATTCAAACACATTAGTAATCTGAAGGTCAGTGAGAATACATTAGCTACAATTTAGATGGGAAGCCGGGCACGCTAATCCTCTCAGAAATATTCAAATGCCATTTCTAATGAAAATTAAGCAGGGGGTAAGACATGTCCATTCTTTGAATGCCACTTCTTGATTATTGACCAACAATGTTTTAATTTTTTTTCTGCTCTAATCAGTCTGTTCCTAAGCACCCAAATGCTTGCATGTCATTTTCCTCAGTTGAAGAGGGATTGTTGGGAAGGAGGGGTGGTGGTGGCTTACAGCTTCTCTCTGCCCTTTTCTGTGTGGTAGGGGCAGTAGTGTAGTTAGCTTGTTATTTCCACAGTGGCAGAATTTGGGTCGTAGGCTGGCTCCTGCAAACAGAGCCCTAAGGAAAGGGTGGGTGACCTTTCTTTCCTGCTTAGGAGCCTTGAAAGTACATAGTGAGAAAGGCACGTGCACTGCTCCTGCGGTGATGGGTTGGTTAATGCAGTTTTCAAGGACGTTTCAGACAGATGCCTTCCCACTTCAAACTGAGGTGGCTCCTTTTCGATGCAGACTCTGCCATTTCAAGTGGCACATACGTGTCAAGTGGATTTCACTTTCTTTAGGCAGGGTGCTGTGATTAGGCTGCTTGGCTTCTAGGATGGTCCCTCTGAAATCCAGGATGCTGAGGGAGTCTTGTTTCCTCAGTGCAGCCCACAGAGGCCCTAAGGAGGCCACTGACATCATCTGCTTTTGCTGAAACTCTTGCGGGTCTGCCAACAGCCCGTACTGTGTTTCCCTGGGACTCAGTGCGAGTATTGAAATAATAAGGATGCATTCACGGTTTCTGCATGCAGAAATATTTGGAGTTCTCATAAAATCTTCCCTAATTAAAGATGGCTACAAGGCTCTCTGCTTGGTGAGAAGACGGGTAACCTTTCAGGGAAGAACACTTCTCTCTGACTTCTATACACTGAAACAATAATCGCAGAAATATTTGTTCTTCTCTGCTTAGAGTATGGATCATTTTGATGACATAGGCCCCAGTGTTGTAATGGCCTCCCCTGGTATGATGCAGAGTGGTTTATCCAGAGAGCTATTTGAAAGTTGGTGTACCGACAAAAGAAATGGAGTTATCATAGCGGGATACTGCGTGGAAGGTACCCTTGCCAAGGTGAGGCTTCTTTTTTACTATCATGAGATTTAGAAATTCAGATCTGGCTGCTTGAGTAATGTTACATTATTTTGCTAATTAAGTGTAGGGTTTTTTTTAACTGAATAGTACCCTGTTTCCCCGAAAATAAGACCTAACCTGAAAATAAGCCCTAGTATGATTTTTCAGGATGCTCGTAATATAAGCCCTACCCCAAAAATAAGCCCCGTTAAGTGAAACCCTGCCCTCCACCATTGTGCAGCAACCAGAAGAAGATGACATGACATTATTTGAATAAACGTAGATTGTACATGAAAAAAATAAAACATCCCCTGAAAATAAGCCCTAATGCTTTTTTTTTGGAGCAAAAATTAATATAAGACCCTGTCTTCTTTTCGGGGAAACACGGTATGTTTTTGGTAAAGCTATGCTATCGGAGTGAGTATTCAAGAGATGCTGTCTCTGAAGAACTGTATTGCAAACCCAGTGAGCAAAACTGGTGTTTGCATTTCGGAAACAGAGAATTGTCTCCTAGTTTTTAACACACACTTTCCCTCTGATACCTCTCCTCAAGGTCGATAATACAGTGGGTCCTGCTTCCTTCTTCTGCCTGTAGAGAAGTAGGTTAAATCTAGCTGCCAACTGACCTTGAAACACAGCATACTGGCTCAAACTCATGTGCCAGATTTAATCCCAGTGGACCAAATGCATAGTTGTACTGGTGCAACCCAGAGCCAGGTGCCAGAAAGGTTTACTGTAAATGAATATAAAGTTTCCGATCCCCGCCCCTTTCAGGTTCCGTGACTCCCTAAGGATCCATTTTGAGAGCCTCGGGAAGTGGGGGTCTTTGATAGTCAAACATTGTCATTTGATTGCTGCTGGTGGTCTTGATCCCAACAGAGAATATGACAGCAATTTTAGACTATTAAAGACTTTCCCTCCCTGTTCTGAGGCTCCCAAAGCTAACCCAGGGCAAAGGCAAAGGAGAGGCCTAGGAAGTATTGAAACCTAGAGGTGGGGGGATAAGAAACGTCCAGTTTGTATAAGTTAATTATTTCCTGCACCAGAATCTTGCTCAATAGCTTGCTGTCCAAAGGAATATATAATGTGTGAAAACCAGATATGGGTGAATTAAATCAAAGACTGGATTCCCTTGGCTAATAAATAATTTAATTCAAAATAAACACCCCACCTTTATACTAAGAAGTGCTCCTCAGTTATGAAAACATTCTTATTGTATACATTAAGAAGTTACTAATAGCTACATTTTAGCTAGTTGCTGGAAATAAATTTACATTTCTCTCTTCTTTCTCACATATTAGAACTTGGCTATTTTAGGGTGTTCCTATTAATGGTAAACTCCCACAGAAGTTGTTATGGTGGAGTCGTAGGAAAGAGTTGCTGTGCCAAGCATTTGAGATGTACACGTTTGCACTTTATTGTTCTGAATGAAATAATTTTATGTAATATTGGAATGGGTGTCTTTTATGGTGTTGTTGCAGCACATCATGTCAGAACCTGAAGAAATTACAACGATGTCAGGACAAAAACTCCCACTGAAGATGTCTGTGGATTACATTTCTTTCTCTGCTCACACAGATTACCAACAAACAAGCGAGTTTATTCGGGCACTGAAACCTCCCCATGTGGTGAGTGTCTGTGTTTGTTCCTTACAAGGGGTGCAGTAAATGTTGCCCAATGCCACCATCCATTCAATATTAAGTAACCAGAGGTCGATACTTGAAGCTTACACTGTTTACTGGTTGGTTGGTTGGTTGGTTGGTTGGTCGGTCGGTTATAAGTCATTTTAGCATATTTGCTGTCATGTTTATAAAATTTTCAGAGCCATAGTTCCTTGAGAATATTACATATTTCAGTACAATGAAGTATAGAATGGCCACAAAGTGGGTTGTATTCACTATCGATCCTTTGTTTTTCAAGAGTATTGTTTTAAAGTTAGTTCTGGGGGTGATGGTGGAGGGAATTAGGTTATTTGTTTTGATAGAAAGCTGTCTGGAAGCGTGTTTTAAGGAAGCACCAGGACAGTTGAATGGTAAACAAGGGGAAAGAGAAAGGACAAGGGGAATGGAGAAGAAGCAAGGCAGAGTCAAGTATAAACTGTTTTAGGATGAGAATTCATCTTGATCTACCTGCTGCTGATTTTGTTGCATCTGGTGAAAAGATGCTTTTCAGGGTTGGGGGATTCTCCCAGGCCAGATAAAACCATATGGGGTGGATGCACAGGGAGGTCTGTCATGCCACCGTTCCTGTTTGCATGGAAGCCCTGTCCATTCCCAGATTGAGATTCTTCAATCCCAGCCAAGTGATACAACAAAGACCTAAATGCTGAGAAGGGGAATGAGTGGCTGAAAGGATGAAAGACTGGCAGGAGATGGCAAGGAAGACGTTACAATATTTATATGTAAAAGTGCTGACTTACCGTTACATGAAAACCTTCTGACATTACATGTCAAATTGCTGACAAAATTGCTTACTAAGTATAGAATGATGGTGTCCTCTTCCCGTATCTTATTCCAGCTTCTTTCTCTTTAGTGCATTTAGTGAACAACTCTTCTGTTTGTGGAGCATTCCTCATAGCTTGAGTGACTTTTTCTTGTAGATACTGGTTCATGGAGAGCAGAATGAAATGGCCAGGCTAAAAGCTGCACTCATACGAGAGTATGAGGATAATGATGAAGTTCACATAGAGGTCCACAATCCTAGAAATACTGAGGCCGTGACATTAAACTTCAGAGGAGAAAAACTTGCCAAGGTAAAAGCTAGCATGGTCTTTATCATAATTAGCATATTTGCCTGAAAGTTAAATACTTCACCCAAAATGAATTGTAAGAATTTAGAGAACCTTTCTTCTTAGGAGGCATATAACTAAACAAATCAAATCAGTTGTATAATGAGTCGAGTACATTCCTCTTCTAACCTGGAGGAATAGGATAGCTAAAGTACTCCTATGTTGTTGTTTAGGAATAATATTTCAGAATATCCAGAGATAAGAGCAAACGAATGATATTCCTGAAGGTGTTAAAGGAGGACAGATAGATGGATCATGAAGTAAAGAGTGTTACCATCAATGGTTAGTGGAATGTGAATTTTAAATGATTTTCATCGAGAGAAAAGAGAGAATACACAAACTGTGTGTGTCTTTATGTCACCAACTGAGGTACAGTGACTTCTAAATATTAGCATGTGGCATGGTGCACAACTCTACCGACATCAGATGTTGAAGCGGAGTCTGTGTTTCTTCCCAGTAGTTTAATCTCTCTTCCAGCCGCCCACTGTATTTTGCCTCACAGGTCTTGTTCTTTCTCAGGTTATGGGCTCTTTAGCAGATAAGAAGCCAGAACAGGGGCAACGAGTTTCAGGAATACTAGTTAAAAGAAATTTTAACTATCACATACTTTCTCCATGTGACCTCTCAAGTAAGTAAAAGCAACCAAACCATAATATATATCTAATAGCTTATCTGTTGTGTTCTGTTTTATGAACCAAATCAGTATTCCTTACTCAGTGTTTTTATTCCAATCAGAGTGAATTTCACTAATAGACATACAGTATAGCGGAAGATGGTTAAAAGAACAATATGCTGGCTGAAATCCTGTCGCTTAGCTTTGTAAGTCACACTAGAGTAGGCCCATTGAATCAATGGGAATTTGGTGAGTGAACTGCTCTGTATGTTCCATTGATTCAAATGAGCCTACTTTAGTTGCAATTTACTTTAGTGTAGGAAGCAGTAACTAGAGTAGGCCCATTTGAATCAAGGGATCTTACAGAGCAGTTGACTCACCAAATCCCCACTGATTCAAGGGGCCTACTTCAGTGTGACTCACTACACTAAGCAACAGGATTTCAGCCACCTAAACAGAGACAGGAAAGTCCCACAGTGGTTTGGCAAAGTGGATCATCCTGTATTGGGAAGTTTCTTCTTGCACTGGCTTAAACTGGACCTTCCTTCCGTGTATAGTTCGCATTCACAAAATAGCTTTTGTGTCTTCCCCTTGCCACTGTGGCCCAATATATGCCCCCCAAATTGGTTCTTCTAGGTTGGGAGACCCTTGCAGGTGACCAGGTAGGGGCCTATAGGTGGAAGGATGGCTGGCAGAAACTCTACCACCTTCTTACGTGAATAGAAGAACAGCTCAGGGTCCAAGAGGTGATACACACCAAATGTTGTTATTCGTTGTCCACAGATTATACGGATCTCGCCATGAGCACAGTGACCCAGACACAAGCAATTCCCTACACCGGCTCCTTCAGCCTGCTTCATTACCACCTACAGAAGCTGACAGGTCTGTAACTGAAGTGAGAGGTTTGAGATTTAACTATCCATTCGGAAACATTTTGTCCCTCAGTTTCAAGGTTGCGGTAGGCAGCACAGTTTGGAAGTCCATATTGAGGGAAATAAAGGAGGCCAAATGGTGAACATACACCAGAATAATGGCCACAAGGGGAAAAATAAGCCTCTTTTGTGCCAGCATTTGTGCCTCTGAAACCCTTTGGCTGTTCAGAAGTTCTTGGCAATCTCTTGATGGGAAGATCTGTAATGGCAAGCAGCTTAGCACTATAACCAGTCAGCCACATGCGGGGTGGGTGGTGGGGGAAGTGTGGGTTGCGTTTGAGGGCCCTTGGGCATCCCTGGCTTCGGATGTGCATTCAGTAGCCTATACCCTGCCGTGCCACATAAAAGGATTCCCTTACTGTTGCAGAAGGGTCTCTCTGGCAGACAAAGCAGCATTAAGAGGGTTCCCTGCAGACAGGAGGTTGGAAATGCAGTCCTCTGGTTCCGTTTACTTGCTGTCTTCAGAGCTGCCAGGAAGACTGCAAAACTGCTTGTCAGGGCAGGTTATTGGTCAGGGAGGAAAGGAGAAAAGAGCAGGACGTGTGCAGGAGGCACCCAGGGCATGGTACTAATGAACACTAAGGCTAGGCACAGAATAAACAAGTTATCCTTGCAAGCAGAAATTGTGACCAGTTCACCATTCGCCGGTGCAAGTACCTTCATGGGAAAGTTTGATCTGTTCTCCAGAAGGAGATCAACCATAAGGATCCTTCCAAGGACATGTTCGTGCTGCAATTTAACAAAGAAATGATTGTGCTCCGACTTTGCTTGTTATGGTGTTTTGTTTTTCTTTTAAGGTGACATTAAAGAAATAGACATCCAGGATAAGCCGGCCCTGAAGGTTTTTAAAAACATCACTGTCGTCCAGGAGCCAAACATGGTGGTGCTTGAGGTAAAGACCTATCAAGCCGGAATAAAGGTTTTTCTGTAGTTGTTCTAATATCTTGGAAGTGACTTTGATACAGAGGTAAAATCCTTGTATCACAAGCTGTTTTTGACAATTGAATTAATATAATAAAAAAATATAACATCAGATCTGTAGCAGAATTCAGTCACAACAGTCCACAATAGCAGGAAATAATTAAAAGTCCCTTCCGGAATGGGCAGGTGCTCACTGAAAAGGCAAAAAAGAGGGGAGCCAGCAGAGGGGAAGGAGTTGCATGATCTTGGTGCCCCCCAGCCACAAGGCCGGCTCCTCCTGTGTCCCAGCTGCAAAGTTCTGGAAGCAAGGCCTCCTATGGTCCATGTAGCAGGGAGGCAGATTCAAAAGACTGTGCTTCATATCGTATAGTCCCAAGTAGCTGCAAACGCTCTTAAATGTAAAAGGAAGGTGATTTAAAATAATTCCCCCCCCCCATAACCCTGACTTTAACGTTATTTTTCCTCTGTCGTTCCCCCTCCCCTAAACAGTGGGTAGCAAATCCTGCTAATGATATGTATGCAGACACCGTAACGACAGTGATACTGGAAGTTCAGTCAAATCCCAAAATTCATAAAGGTATTTGTCTTTTTATTTGTACAAGTAGTGTACACTTCAGCGTGTGAGTGGTGTTGTGAAAGAATGTGAGTTGTTTTGCATCAGATGACAGGATGGCCTGTCCCAGAGCCTCAAGTGCTATTTCCCATGGATTTCAGTGGAGGTGAAGTAAATAGAATGATGTAAGTAAATAAATGATGCAAATTGCCTTCTTTTAAAGTAAAAGGATTTAGGAACAGGTTTTGTGTAACATTACTATTAAGTTAACTTCATGTGCATGTCTTTTGAATATTCTTTGAACTTGATCATTTCAGTCAAAGAATAATTTATTAATCAAAATTACATATTTCTTTGTATAATAAGAATTGTTTAGAATACAGAAGTCTAGGAAATTTTCCAATAGCAGCAGGGAAGTACAGAGCTGTACTAGATTCAGCTACCATGTTTCCCTGAAAATAAGACAGGGTCTTATATTATTTTTTGCTAAAAAAAAAAGTGTTAGGGCTTATTTTCAGGGGATGTTTTATTTTTTTCAAGTACAACAATCTACATTTCTTCAAATACCATCATTTATTTTATTTATTATTATTCATTTATTCCCATTCTCCTTCCCCTTCTTTAAATGTACCTGGTGCCACTTCCTGCCAGGAGGCACCACGGTGGTGGCTTGGGTTCCTCCGGTGGCAGTGCCTGGGCTGAGGCTCCCGTTGGGGCTGGTGGGCGCTGGGTTTATTTTGCAGGAAACAACGGCAGGAGTGGAGGGGGCAGCGTTGGTGTGGAGGGTGGTGGGGTCCCAAAGTCGGCGAGCCCGGTTGAGGAGAGGGTGGCGGCTGCTTCAACACGGCAGTGGCCCTGCCAGCGGCACTGAAGAGGGAGCCGAACATGAGGAGGGTTAAAAGGCTTAGGGTAGGAGAAAGAGGGGAGGGGGAAAATAAAGGCAGGGCGGGGGCCTGGCTGGCAGGCAGGGGCCGGAGCTCCGAAATCGTCTCCCCCCTCCAACCTTGTGCTTTGTTAGCCTCGCCTGGGCGCATGCTGGAGGGGGGGGAAGCACTCACACTGCAGAGGCGCGAGCCCCAAGAGCCATTGGGAACTTAGGAGCCAAGTAGCAAGTTCCTGGCGGCACGCAGCTCCTTCCTCCCTGGCCGCTCAGCCCCTCCGCAAGCGAGGGAAGTGGGAGAGGAGGGGAAGAAGTTTTAAGTCTCTCTCAAGGGCTTGGAGAGTCCCGGTGAGTCCCTGGTGGAGGGCAGGGTTTCACTTAACTAGGGCTTATTTTTGGGGTAGGGTTTATATTACAATCATCTTGAAAAATCATACTAGGGCTTATTTTCAGGGTAGGGCTTATTTTCGGGGAAACACGGTAGTTCCAAACCATATTAATATGGAAGTATTAGTAATTATTTTCCAACTACCGGGTTAAATAGGTTGCATCCTATTTTATCTAAAAATAGAAAGTGAAGGATCAGTTGGTGTCTTACCAAACCATACTTGTCTATAACCTAAACACGTTTGTAAGTATTTAAAAATTATAGCATGAAATGCAAACCCAGATATTTTTTCTCTGCTTTCTAAATGAGATAAGTACAATTAAATTTTTTTAATCATGTAAGATGGGGTGGGTAGCTGTGACTATCAAATGATTTCGACTTACAGATGGCATCAGCTCTAACTGGCACAGCCAATTAATTGCTGAAGAGTTATGGGAACTGCAATACAAAAACATCTGAAGGGCCAAATTTGCCCACTACCCACCCATTGTAAAAGGTGAACAACCCATTCAGTCTTGTAAGAACTCTGAGGGGCCGTATTTCTCTTGACGTTTAAATCCTTGTATCAGTTACACTGTCACAGATAGCAGTACCACTGAGTGTTAAATCTATGTTTTTCAGCTGTGATACATAAAATTCCTAAAAAAGAAGAGATGGAGGCATATCACAAGAAGATGGAGATTATGCTTCAGTAAGTTTTATCTAAACAATGGAAATGTTTAGTATATTTGCTTTTGGATGTATTGTTTTTGTTATGCCAAGCAGGGCATCCGGGTGGGGTGGGGGGGGTCAATGGGGTTGTTTTGGATCTTTCCCTTGGAGAGAAAGATATGATCTCACAGCAACCTTCCCAGTCACCATGGAAACATTTGTGGTCATTGCCTCCCTGAGATTGGAGTTCTGATCTCTGTTGAGACAAAAAGGAGACATTTTATGGCAGATTGAGGGAAGATGGGGATCTGCAAGAACCATAACCTTCTATTTTCCCCAAAGTGCTTCCAGAATTGGGGAAGCAGGCAGTGGGCATACATCAAATCTCAAGTTGGCATATATAATTTCCCTCTCTTTCCGATTAGTGTGACAGATATTGTAACTGTCAAGGAAACAAAGGTGAAACAAGGAAGAAGAGGCAAAAGCACATTGCTCCACCCCTTCCATCCACCTTGTCAGCTAGAATTCAGCATGGCCTTTCAAGCAACATCCTGCTGTCTTTCAGAATCTTAACAATATGGTTCCTGCACTAAGCACCCCAACTCCCATATATTTCAGCAGGAAGACATTTAACTTTTCCATTTTAATCAGTAGAACAAAGTACACATCTAAATTACCCAATATTTTTGATTCACCTTTTATAGACAATTAAACTCTGTGCTAAAATCATGAAAGAGCTTGCTAGGTGCCTTGTATTTCAGTCATAGGTTGCTCAGAATGAATGATTTATAATCATCATCATCTTAGAACTGCAGAGTTGGAACAGACTCTGTGGAGCTTTGAGTCAAGGAGGCAGAGTGGGGAATCGAACTCCCAACCTCTGGCTCCGCAGCCAGAGACCTAAACCACTGAGCTCTTTTCTCTTTAGCTCAAATTACAGAGATCATTTTAAAAAGCTTGAATTTGGCTCTTTTATAGAAATCTGCTTGGAGCAGAAAGTTGGCACACACAGGCTGCAATTGTATACCGTATCGACACCGCTGCTTTTCTACATTTCTAACAGTTAGCCTTTCATTTGTAGGGACATGTTTGGAGAAGACTGTGTAACTGCAAAGAAAGATAATATACTGAGCATCACCGTGGATGGAAAAACAGCAAATCTTTCTTTGGAAACACGGGTATTTACTAGCTAAATTTGCTATATCTCTGTGTTTTGTTTTGCACACCTGATACACCTATAGTCGGAAATACGCTACTCATCTTACATTTGTTTTTGAAATCAGATTTATATAGATAACAATTTTGATGACCACTGTCATAACAGATGGTGCATTCAGAAATCTTAAAGTTCTGCATTTGATTTCTCTTGTTCTCCTGCGTATTCAGGCTTGTTGGAAAGTAGCATGAAATAGGTCAGTAAATAAATTGCTGTAAAGTTATTTCTTAAATAATTACCCCCTTTTTGAACTAGTATTCTTAAAGTAACTTACACTTAGTAAAAAGTATGGACAAGTTAAGTATCCCAAAGGATTATAGTTCGTGATGTTTGATGAGAAGTTTTGGAGATACCGAGTAAGGAAAGCCATAGCAAACCAAGTTGCTGATAGCTCACTCATACAGATATGATATGCTCAATTAAACAGCCAAAAAGCAACGCGGGTTTTTACGGAGGGCCTTGAGGTGGTGTCCCCTGAGTTTTCTGTTGTGAAACACTTGGCCCACATTTCATTATCACTCAATTATTTTGAATCTCCTTTCTATTTCACAAGCACTTTGTAATGTCATAGGGGAGACAGCTAATGCAAAGTGGGGTGGGGGAGTTAAAACTCTCCATTGTCCTCATGGATCTATGTTACATGGACAACATTGTAACAAGAACTTCTTTTTAAAGAAATGTTCAGACTTACTAGGCAGCATTATTTTCTAAATACAGTGGTGCCTCGACTTACGACCATAATCCGTTCCAGAAGATGGACGTAACTCGAAATGGTCGTAAGTCGAAGCACCATTTCCCATAGGAATGCATTGAAATGCAATTAATCCGTTCCGGCCGAAGAAAAAAATCACCAAAAAAAAAAAAAAATCACTGCAAGACTCATTGGAAACACGATCAGTCCCTTCCAGCCAAAGGGGGGGAAAAAGAAGAAAAGCAATCAAGCGTGCAAGACCCATTGGAAATGCACAGAAAACAAACGGAGCAGATTGGAAATGCAGAGAACAAAGAGGGCAGGTCGGAAATGCAAAGAAAACAAAGGAAAAAACAAGGAAAGCATGCAGGGTCCATCGGAAATGGGGGGAAAAACCCCCAAAAGCAACCAAACCCCCCAAGACCCATCGGAAATGGGGGGGAAGCCAAAAAACAAACAAATCCCCCAAGACCCATCGGAAATGGGGAAAAAACCCCAAAAGCAACAAAAAACCCCAAGACCCATCAGAAATGGGGGGGAACCGAAAAACAAACAAACCCCCCAAGACCCAGCACAGCACAGAAACATAACCCCCCCCAGCTCAAAACCACGCTGCAAAAACACCCAGAACAGTTTTAAAAAAGCAGAAAACAGCACCTTACCTTACCAGGCAGCCCGAAGCCTCCCTGCAAACACACACACACGCTCTCAGAATCAGAAGCAAGGCAGTCCCAAGCCTCCTCCGACACACACTCTCTAACTGCTGGGGCGAAAGAGCTACAAAGAAGCAGCCTCGTTGCCACCTACAGTTAGAAATTTGAATTTCCCGCCTTTTCCCCCTGCCTTTTTCTGTTCGTAAGTGGAAGCTCCGGTTGCAAGTAGAAGCAAAATTTTGCGGCCGGAGCTGGTCGTAACTCGAAATGGTCATAAGTAGGGACGTTCTTAAGTGCACCACTGTATGTTCTGACATTGATTCTTTCTTCCCTGTTAGACTGTTGACCATGAACCTGGTTGTGAAGATGATGATGAAACTCTTCGGGAAATGGTCGAATTAGCTGCCCAGCGACTCTATGATGCCATCACTCCATTACAATAAATTAATTGACCATTGTATATACTGAGAAAAATAATAATTTGTATGTAAACTTTTTTTAAATAAAAAGATCCTTTAGCAAAACAGAAAGACTTAATCTTTCTGGGGTTATATCATGGAAATATTGTGTTACGGAAGGATTACTTTCACAAGGCCTAGCAAGCAGACATATACAGACTGAAATCCTATTGCGTAGCTCAGCCTTCATAATGGGAAGGACTCTACTAGTTAAACTGTTGCTCTGAAACCAGGAGTCTTTTAGAAGGACCTGTGTTTTAGCAGGAGGACCCATCATTGCAAAAGGAAATTGGGAGTGCCATCTACAACATCTGTCTACATCCAAAAAGTGCTTTGTGCCCCAGGGTGATCAGCAGTCTTTGAAAAACTAGCAACAACACTGACGTGCACAGCAGCATGAAGCTGGCTTCAGGTACTCTTTGGATTCCAGTTGAGGCAGTGAAAGAGAATCAAGAACATCAGCTCTCACCCTGACCGAGCCTACTAAATAGAAGTAGAACCAGTTGGCTTTGGGAGCAGTATTTAATGGTTTGGAAACAAGTCCTATTGTCTCCTTGTAGTTCTTAAGAAGAACAAGAGCAAGTTTTGTTGTTGCTTGCTTTCCTAGCCTCTTGAATGCTGTCCCTTGGGAGATCAGGATGGCCCCCTCCCTTTTATCCTCCTGCTGACAGCTGAAGACCCACCTTTTCAGGAAGACTTTTAACAGCTATGACTAATATAGTTTTAAACATTTTACGTGTTTTTATTCATCACAATGTATTTTGATCAGTTTTACAGTTTAGTTGTTTTTAATGTACCGTATAACCTATCGTGTTTTAAATTCTGCTTTTTAAATATTGTGAGCCATCTTGAGTCCCTTTATTGGGAGAAAGGTGGCTTATACCTAAACAAGACAAATTAAATAAGCAAATAAGCAAACAAACAATCCCCTGGGCTATGGACTTGACACAGGTATTACTTGCTGACCTAATCAAAAGCTTATATCCCTATAAGTGTTTTTGACACGAAGATTGTGTGGCTAAGTTACCAGGAACACAAAAGATTATTTACAGAGACATACTGTTGCAGAGTGTAGCATAATGGATAGAGTGGCAGGCTGGCACTCAGGATTTCTGGGTTCAAATCCCTGCTCAGTCATGGAAGCTTATTGGCAATGTAAAACAAGTAAAGCCACTCCTTAAATATCTCCCTTACCTTGAAAAGCCCTATTAGAGTAGCTACAAGTCAGTTCTGACTTGACAGCACATAACAAGCTGTTGCGGAAGGAGAAATCTGTAGAGTCAAAATCTCAATCTTATGTGGCTGGGAAAAATATGCAGGGGTTTCTGCTAGTACTTCTGTCTTACCCTGAATGCTGTGCAGATTGCTGTGATTTTTCTGGAAATCCATGTTTTGATTAGTGCCCTTTCTCTAGTAATTCCCACTAGTTATGGTGGAACTTGCTTCATGTAAGTGCTTAAGACTGCAAAGACCCTCCTCTCATGATAACTTATTTTGTTATTTTTAATTTTGTTATCTAACTTTTGTCACTGCTGGGTTTTTTGGGGTGTGTGTCTTTTTTCCAATTATGTCTTACAGGCAGGAGGTTGGGTGTTTTTATGTGTGTAAGCCTCCCAGAGTAGTGACACACCACTGGATGGGTGGGACAAAAATCCAATCAATCAATAAAGATTTGGGATCACAGTATATAATCACTGTGTCTAGAGACAACCTACAAAAACACTTACTGATGTCTCATCGAGTCAGTTTTGACTTATGGTAAGCCTAACAGAGGATAGCTCAGTAAGTTGGAGTGTTTGCCTGTGGAGCCAGAGGTTAAGAGTTCACCATCCCCACGGTGCCTCCCAGGAGAAGCCTGGCCTGCCTTCCTGCTCATAAAATGACAGGCGCTTTGCAGAGGTCCGATTTTGCCACCACTACAGACAGAGGTGGGGGGATTCACTATTGCTGTAGAAGACAAGGCCCCAGAAAGCTCATGAGAAATTTGTACAGAGAGGCTATGTATGGATTCCCAGTTTTGCTTTTTCTTGCGCTTATACATAATTCCCAGGTGGCCCCGACTTAAGAGTGCCTTATACTCCACTGGCAATCAGATACCTTGGAAGGAATCCATTTATTTAAAGAGTTCTATTTAAAACTGGGATCTCCCTCCTCCAAACCCTTCCCCATAAACTGATGTTACATATTATCCTGTTCATTGTCTTCTTCCTTTTTTTGAAATAAAAGGCGTTTGCTGTATGGCCATTACAAAATACAAATGCAAGAACAGGCGATACCTTTATAGGCCACTAATAAAAAATAAAAAATCATACACTATGGGAGATTTTGTGGGTAAATCCCACTTCTTCAAAGCAGGTACCAAGAGTCCATTTGTGGCAAAATGGATTTTGCCAGGAGGTTATTCTTAGGTGTCAAATTCTTGTCTGGATGAATTTCACCAGGCACCTCTATCTTAGATGAGGCAGGACGTTGTTTTAAAGTTATGGGTTGGATTTCACACTCCAGTTCTCCAAAGGGGCACAGGCTATGCATGCGCGTACACACACACACTCTCTCTCTTCCTCTCCATTTGACTTTTCTTTGAAACAGACATGTTTCTGTTGGCCAGGAAAGCAGGGTTGCGGCAGAAAACCCTCCAGATGGAGTACATGGGTTTTCACAATTTCTGAATTATTTTTTTAAGAGATGGCGAAATACATAATTTTAATATACACGTTAAAAATTAGTCCTTCCATCAATTAGCTAAAATAGTTTCAAGGTGAAAAATGCAGATTTAATTATTACATAAACAACAGATCTCAATTTTCTGCTTAGCTGCCAGGCTGGTTATCACAGCCCATTGGAAAGGCATTAGGGATATATGGGATTGAAAACATTTACTCAATTGATCACAGTGAATTGATGTTCTCGGCAACCTTTTGACATCATCCAGGTTTGGTTTTTTTTACAAACTGAATGTTATGTATTTGTATAGTAATAAATTTTTCAAGAGCAAAACAAGGGAAGAACGAAAATGAAAAGACTGTCTCTAATGTCTCTTTCTGGTGCCATCTGCTTCTGCAGCATTCTTGCTAGAAACAAAGCTATGTTGTCAGTGACTTCTGGAGCCTCATGGGGCAGTAGTTAAACTGCAGCCAAAACTCTCTGCTCATGAAACAGGTTCAATCCCGGGTAGCCGGCTCAAGGTTCAGTCAGCCTTCCAACACTGGTAAATTGAGTACCCAGCTCGCTGAAGGGGGCCAATGTGTAGCTGGCATAATCACATTGCAAACCACCCAGAGAATGATTTAGTGCTATGGGGTGGTATATAACAGATCCCAAAGGGCTTATTTTAGGAGAGACCTCTCTCTCTCTGTGTGTGTTTGCTTTTCTCTCCCAACCTGTGCACCATCTTTCTATACCTGTAGCTTCCCAAGAAGCAGCTGGGCGAGCAGATCAGACAAACACAACAGCCAAAAGACAACTTTGCCAACAACTTATTTACTTACTTACTTATCCTGCCTTTTCCCTTACAAGGACCCCATGCTCTTGTGACCTTTCAGACCGACAATGGAAGTTATCCTCAGCCTGAGAGTCCCGTTCCTTTCCCAACCAACCCTTGGCCTTTCTTTTTTTCTTCTGGTCCTCAGTCGGTCCCACGACCTACCTGGTCGTGGGGCCAACTCTCCACACGAGAGTCCCTCTTGCACCGGAGGGAAACGAGGGCGAGGCCCAGAATCGGCCAGCCATTCCCCATCTTCAGGCTCCCCTCATGGAGAGGGCACGGGGGGGGGGGGAAGGGGTCGATCCAAGTCCCGAAGAAAGGGCTCTGCCCGGGCTGGGTAGGTGGGTGGGATTTTTTGGGGGGGGGGGGGCGTCTGGAGCCGCCTCGTCCTCCGGGGGCCACTGGTCCAGCCCGGCCTCTCCTCGGCGCCCACTCTCCCGCCCACCCAGCCGCCCCCAGGACGAGGAGAAGAGGCGAGCGGGGGAAAAGGCCAAGCGCCGGGCGGCGGCGAGGCAAGGGGTCCCCGGCCTGGAAGCCGCTCCCGGACCACCGGACGAGCTGCCCGGAAAGCGCCTCTCGCCGGCCGCCTCCGGGAAGCAGGAGGGCCGCGGGGGGGGGGGGGCAGGCCCGCCTCCGGGCCGAGGAAAGGAAGCTGCCGGAGCGGGAAGGGAAGCCATGGCGCGGCCCGAGGGCGCCGTCGGCCGCCGGCTGCTTCTCCGACCCCGGATCGTCCTTTTCGGAGACTCCATTACTGAGGTATCCGCGCCCCGCCAGGCGATGGGGCGGACGGGGGTCGGCTCGGTTCCGAGGCGAGGCGGGGGGGGGGAGGCCGGGACGCTTCTGGCCGCCTTGTCCCCCCCCCCCCTTCCCGCCAGCAAGAGGAGGAGGGTCCCGCTGGCGACCATCGCAACCCCCCACAACGCCTCCCGGCTCTTCTGCCCCCCCCCCCGGCCTCGGCCCCACCCGCCTGCCGGTTTCCTCGCCTCAGAGAAGCCCCTTCGTCGCCTGGGAGCAACGGAGCCCTGAGGGGAGCTCTCGGGCGCTACCGGAACCCCTACTTTGGGGGGGGGGGCGTGTTATGGGTTTCTTTCCCCCCCCCACAAAACCCCGCGGGTACTCCGATGGGCCCCCCTCGCCCCCCACAATCGCCCCGAGGGACCCGCGGCAAGAAGCCACGGGCGCGGTGGGGTGGGCGCGAAGTCCCTCTGGCTCGGCGCGCAGGGCCCCACACGCGTCTGGGGCAGCGGCGGTGTTGTCCTTAACGTGCCCTCCAGTCGCCTCCGGCTTAGGGCGACCCCGTCTCCAGCCTGGCCTGCTCACCTCTGGCAAACCCACCCCTGTGGGGTCCTTGAGGGAGTCAGTCCATCCCTCCCATTGGGCCCTCCTCTTTTCCTGCTGCCTTCCACCTTTCCCAGCGTTAGTGTCTTTTCAGAGAATCCTGCCTTGGCCTTTCCAGCACCTCCTGGCCTGTTTTAGGGAGGCAAAGGGCTTCCTTAGGGGCTATGGCATAATCAGCATAATCTATGAGGTGGTTTAATAAATTTAGGCCACCCTAGCCTAAATTTCAAGTGAGGAATTTGTTTCTGTGGCTGATAACTAGTGGGTCATTGTGAGGTGAAGACAGCCCAAGACTACCAGAAAAACCATCTTGCCGGTGACAGGAGACGGGACAGTAGGTTGTGGGAATACAGTACGTTTATTTGAATTAAATGTGCATTGCCTTCTTTTCTTCTAGTTTTCCTTCGAAGAGAATGGATGGGGAGCATCCATTGCTCACAGGTTAGCTAGGTAAGCCATATTGTATTTTCAGGTGTGTTTCCATGTTTCTCAAAAGTAAGTAAGATGCATAAAATCATGATTTTTAAATACAGTTCCTTTTGATTTGAGGAACAGTGAAAAAGTGTTTTGACGTTGCCATTCTTTTATATATATATGTTGCATTTATTTTATATTTGTAGTGCTGTTTTAATGTTTGAGAATGTTGTGAACCTCCCAGTGGCCTTAGGCTAGATGGGCGATATACAAATCAATCTATCAATCAGTCAGTCAGTCAAGCAAACAAACATTGATTGAAAATATAAAGCCTCTGCTTTTTTGAGACTAATGGCAGTTACTAAAATTAACACAACACAAGCTATATAAATGAGAGTATTCTGCATGCAGAGAATTCTTCCTACCCACATACAAACTGAAATATGCTCCTGCTGCACTCAGACATTGAAATGTATTCTACTGCGAGGTGTAGAGGGTGAGATCTAAACTATAATCCCGAGACACGTGTGGGTGTTTGTTTTTACCCTGCCTTTCTCCTCCGGTATTACAAATACTAAGCAAACCTCTGACCAGCAACTTTACATTTTAGAATGTGATTTATTACAGACTGGGGTTTCTTTAGATTAAACTGTATTTACAAACGTGTACTCATTTTAGAAAATGTGATGTCTTGAATCGTGGACTCTCTGGATATAACACGAGATGGGCAAAAATCATTCTTCCAAGACTGATCAACAAGGATTCTAATGCTAAGAAGACTGTAGCTGTAACAGTTTTCTTTGGCGCTAATGACAGTGCTTTAAAAGGTATATATATATATATATACATTCTTGCGCCCATCCTCCCATCCCTCAGTTCTATTTTGTTTCATTAGGTTGGAGCTGTTATCATGTCATCTCAGAGGTTTCAAATTCTGTCCAATTTATTTCAAACCTCCCAGCTTCAGTTCAACTATACAGTGCTTCTGCCTTTTTCTTTTTGCTTTATTTTAACTTGTTTTTTAATGCCATGAATTTATATACCATCTTTTCATAAAGGAAAATAAATAAAATAAGCAGATGAGGCCAGCCTAAAGCAGGACATATAAAACTAAGGGGATGTCTATATTGACAAATAATGTGGGAAATGCTCAGGGATTGGGATGGTCAGATTCTCTTTATTTTCTGTTGACTATGTGACATACAAGTCAACAATAATCAGCCCAGAGTGTCTTTCCCCAATCCATGGGTTTTCCCCCCTCTGCAGTGGAGTCAAAAGCATTTGTTTGAGTCATTGTGTGTAGGGTCACGAAATGAGAAGGCTGATAGGTTAGGTGATCACCAGATAATTAGGATAGCAAATAGTCTTAGAGACAGAAGTTAAAGAAGTCAGCCACACACAGGGATGTCTGCCAGCAGTGCTCCAGATGGGCGACTAGTAGAAGAAGACGAACCCCCAGGAGGACTCTCTTTTATTAACCTTACAAGCTCACAGATAGTTGACAGTATGCAGATAGTTGACAGAGTTCAGATAGGACAATGGTTACATAATGCCATTAGGATTGGCCAAAGAAAGGCTTTGAATTTAGCTCTCTATTACTATGAGAAAGAGGAAGAATGGGTAGTAGCTCCTCCTCTCAGAAGCAGCTGTGACATCATCCAGGAGAGTGTTCTCTACTACTGTAGAATCAGCCAACAGCTTAGCAACCTTGGGAAGAAGCGTTCCCCCACAATTGTGGACAGGTTTGTAACGATTCTGTTTGAAATCATTCCACCTGGCTACAGCAGCAGTGAGAGAGGCAGGGTATTGGGGCCACTGGCTGCTCTTTCATTCCTCTTTCCCCTAAACCAAGTGCCTGGGTCTGCTTGTTTTACCCTTCCATACCCCTTCAATGGTGGTCTCTGTGTGGACTGACGTACTCTTGGAGAAGGTGAGTCAACACTATTGCTGTCACTCATCAGTCTTTTTCCTTTTGTCTCTGTGGCCAAAAATGCATTGAGTGGAAAGATACATCTAGATAGGTCACCTCCTATGTACACCATTTGGTGCATGATTGGTCACCTGCAAGCTTGGAAAGTGAGAGAAAGCAGAAATGTGCCACCTTAAAAAGTGTAGCTTTGCAGGTACTGCATAGCTTGCATGTTTGCACAGCTGCTGCCAGCAGTGTGATCGAAGTCTGTGCTCTAGAACCCATTGCTCAGTTTAGTTTCTTGATGAGCTTCTGTATATTCACATGCCAAGCTAGGAAATATTGCAGCATTAGAGAGTAATGCTATTTTACTTGAATGTGAACCTTCTTCCCTGGACAGATGTGAATCCTAAACAACATGTTCCACTAGATGAATATGCTGATAATTTGAGAGCCATGATACAGTACTTAAAATCTGTGGATATTACAGAAGATAAAGTTGTCCTGGTGACACCGCCACCACTTCATGAAGCATCCTGGGAAAAAGAGTGTATTGCCAAAGGTAACCAACCCCCCTACTTCCATTTTGGATCAAGAGATGTTGCTACGAGAATGCTCGTATTATGCATTCGCCTGTCAAAACACTAAGACTACCATGAAATTGCTTTTGTTAGTCTGAACTTTTCCCCCACCTTTGTTTACAGTCTTTTTTCCCCTTTATCACTGTGAAAAGGTGAAAAATTAAACCGCCTCAACTCTACCACTGGGGAATATGCCAAGGCCTGTGTTAAAGTAGCAGAAGAGTGCGGCACTTCTCTCATTGACCTGTGGACATTGATGCAAAAAAATAATCAGGTAGAATCCCTGGGATTTTTAACACCATGTTTTTAGAATATGTTCCTTATTTCCAAAAATAAACGGTTTCACCTCAACCTTAGATAGCAGAGTAAATCTACTAGGAAAGGTAGGATCTCTGGGTGAGAAGAAAGGTTGGCTCAAAACACTCAAAAACCCGCCCAGCATTCTGTTTCTGCAGTCACCTGGTAGCTTACCTGCATGCATTCCATCAGAATTTCCTTGTATCAAGTCATTAACACACTTTCTGACCTTTCTGTATCTCCATTCTAGGACTTTTGCTGCTATCTATCCGATGGACTCCATTTATCAGCCAAAGGAAACAATTTCCTAGCAAACCAGCTTTGGTCACTCGTGGAACAAAAAACATCCACCCTACCTGTGCTGCTTCCCTACTGGCGGGATGTGGATCATCTAAATCCAGAAGCTAGTCTCCTGGGCAGTCCTCAGGATTGAATAGAACAGTACAACAGAAGCACCTGGGCAGACAGCAGCAGCATCTTTAAATGTAGAGAATAACATTTCCTTGCAGTGAGGTGAAGTGGGGGAATAAATCATTTTTTAATGAAACAGTGGTATTTAGCTATAAAGTGCGGTAAGATTCTGCAGGTGTGGTGGGCATTGCAATCCAGCTGGAGGATCCAAAAACCTGGGGAAAACACTAAAGGAGGAAGAGGAGCTGGCATACTGCTGTTCCATTGTACTAATGCTCTGATGAGATTTAAGAAATATGTACTTGTTCATGCAGAAAATTAGTAATATATTAGCAGTGATACGCAAGTCCAGTCTCAAAAGAAGGCTGTCATGTACACAAATGCAGTCTTACAACTTATCAGGTATGAAGATGCCCTCAGGTTTATCTAACTTTTCAAAGCATTCCTCTGTCCTGTACTCTTTATTTCAAGTAACAGGTTTCCAATCTTCCTTACTTTATGTTCTAATAAAGCATCCCAATCTCCAGTAAGAGAAATCAAAAGCCTACTTTTCCTGAAGACATTTGTTTCCAAGCATTTTGTTCCTGCATTTAACATTTATAGGAAATTGATAGGCAGAGGGAACAAGGTCCGAAGTTACTCTTTGTATGCTGCCAAGTCAGCAGATAATCCATGGCAAATGCTATCAATCAGTAGAAGAGGCCACATGATGCTTTCAAAGGAATATGGAGACGGGTACTAAGAAAGCAAATGACATTCTTAGAACTGCAGAGCTGGAAGGGACCCTATAGATCATCAGTTGCATCCCCTGTAAGGGAGGCGCAGTGGGGAATCGAACTCCCAACCTTTGGCTCTGCCACCTAGACTAGCTTGGTATGCTACCAATGGTGCACGTACTTGTCAACCACTGATTTAAAGCACTTCTGCTGGAAACAAAAGCATGGGGGTAAAAATTCCTATGTTCTCTCTATGGGGAAAAAAGATAGGAAAAACACCCAGTTACTAACTTGAGGCAAACAGTGGTGTTGTATAAAAGCTGTGCAGATTTGTGTTTTGGTCAACAATTTTGGGACATAGTTCAGAATTCAAATCTGCACACCTTAAACAGAAAGAGTAGAGTCTGATTACTCAAGTACAGATAACGTGGTTGGTGTCTGCTGTCAATTTGTTTCTAATGAATGGCAGTCCTGCAAATCAGTGGCCTCTGAAAAGGTCCTACCATTAACAGCCCTGCTCGTTTTGCAAACTCAGGGCTGTGGCTTCCTTTAGGGAGTCGATCCATCTCCTCTTCAATCTTCCTGCTGCCTGCACTGGCTTTTACAGCAAGTCTTTTGTCTTCTCGCGATGAGTTTAAAATATGGAAACATTTCTCTTACATGAAAAATTCAATGGATACTGGGAAGCTTTGAACCAGTGTCCACTTAACAGTACTGAATACAAGTTCACAGTCTTAGATCAAGTCTCAGATGTTAAATGAAACACTTTCATATATAAAAAACCTTTTTATTACATTGTAGTGGGAGCTTTCGCTCCTCATATCAGGTTTACTTCTATGTATGAAATCTAAAAATTATCAGAATATAGATACAAATACCAAAAGGCACAGGTTCAAGTATTAGTGTAACAAGCATCCATGAGAAATGCACATTTGTCACAGGTTTGGCTAACTCCAAATATGAAAGAATACAAATCTTTCATAATTAATGGTGTGTGCTTTTACATTTTAGTTTACATTAGATACAGCTATTAAATGCCTACAGTTTATACAGAGCAAACTTCTTGGACACAATTACACACAGAATAGCAAACTATCCTTTTATGGTCCACGTGTTGCTAATCGTGGGCCCTGACCAATAGACCGTATTTCTTCCTGCCCAGATTGCAGGATGAAAGGGATTTGTCCTCTCTCAACTCATTCCCCTCCATCCTAAGAGAAAGTGGTAGGATAGAAGGAAGGCAGCAAAAGGCACACAGGAGTCCCTGCTTGTGAGGTCAGGATTCTTCCTACAAACCAGGCTCTTACTGCAACCTGTTTGTGCCTCATTCCTCACCGCATTAGAGGCTAGAACACATAATCCAACGAGTTGGATTTTCCTCTGAAACAATCACAATGCAAAGCAAAGTTGATTGCAGCTCAAAGAGCAGATGCCTTACACGATGCACATTTAAAATCTTTCAAAAAAAAAGAAAACACCTTTTAAAGTCTTACAAGATTTATATGGCATGAAAGGGTGTGTGTGCTCAGCATCACTATTTTCATCCCTTACATACTGGCATACAGGCTTCTGTTTATTCTCTTGTCCACCTAAGCTGTGTGTGAAATTACAAGACACTTTTCCAAATCACTTCCTTATGTAAAAAAGGCCACTATGGAGCACAATGTTGTGGACACTTAAATCATCCTTTAAAATAGTCAATAGAAGTGAAGGATGCCTCAGTCTCTACTGGATTGTGGTGAAACACTGCATAATTCAAAATCTTACTTCAAATTATTCTGAAAACATTTTCAAATTTAGAGGTGCATATTTCAGTGGTTCACTACTGTTTTACTTGCTTTAGATATGGCACAAACTGCTTCACCCTTTATAAATCTCCATTCTGTAAAAAAAAATCACCTCATTACTCATGTTTGAAATAGTGTGTTTTAAACTGGACTTCTGAATGGGTAGTACATTTGAGTTTCTTTCTTAGCAGTGTTGTTCAACTAGAAGAAGGCACTTTATAAATATAGCCAGATACACAATCTTAGGCAGATTATGTTTCTACACCATAGGCTGAAGGAAGGAAAGAAATGTTGGTATCAATCAATACTATGGAACAGATTCCAAAAGGTTCGATATACCTGATACTTTACTTGGTTGTGTGTTTCTAAGGAGCACTCATACTGAAACCAAGGAAGATCTTACATATGGCCAGCATCTGCAGGAGTTCGCTTCCCTGTTCCATTTCTCAATACACGCATATATACATAAATGTAGAGATGCATGTTTCTGTAGTGCAATGGCTTACACTGACAAGCCGAACGGAACTTTGCACTACAAGGTCAACAGCTCAGAAGACAGTGAAAGACTAGCATTCTGTTTCCTTGCTGTCCACTCTACGCTGGCGTTGCAATTTGAAGGATGATGCTTTCTCACTCCTTGTGACAGGATGATCTGTAAGATCTTCAAAAGACTTGGCAGTTGTACTGTTATTTGGAAAAGGGTCCTTTTCAAAAGGATCTTCCTCCTCAACATGGGAATCCGTACTTGGATCCTCTTGAATAGTGTCCATTCTTTGGTGGTCTAGTTTTGGAGCCACTGCTGTGGCAGGCACTGGTGCAACAGGCTGCAGGGGCTGATGCCGACTCGTAGATGGCACAGCAGGAGGGGGCTTAATGATGCGCACAGAGGCGGAATCCATGCTGCTCAACATCTCGGCATTCTACAAGGAGAACAAGCTCTTAAGTACAGTTATGCAAGAACAGGGGTGACTGACTGTAAAAATCATTGCCTGAATTCTCTAGTCAAGCTATTTGCAGAACGTCTGCCTTCTTACTACCTCATTCACAGAACACATCTTTAAATGTATAAATATTTGCCATGTAGTTCCACTCTTATGTCTGAGGAAGTGGACTTGTCCACAAAAGCCCACATTAAAATACTGCAGTTAGTCTTTAAGGTGCCACAACGTTTGTCTTCTTTATATATATTTTTATTTTTGCCTGACATTTTAAATGGGAACATGATCCAGTACTAGGATTCAAATTTTGTTGAACCGAAGATCAACTACTACTGTTTTAGATCTCAAAATTCTGGCATTGGTGGGTGGGAGAGGAGTGAATTATCTCTAAGAAAGCTGATTCCCTGCAGGCTGTGGGATCTAATTAAGAACTATGAAACAGTTTAGATCATTTCTCCAGGATGATTTCTTCCCCTTTAAGTGGCAGAGCATCACAGAAACTAGCTATCTGGATCTGAATAAAGTAGAACCAACACAACAGAACTAGCCAACAGCACCCGTTACTATTTGAGAATGAAAACATTACACTGAAGAAAAAGCACTGGAAACATGAAAGAAAAAAACAGGACTTAAGCAAATTAAGCATTTAAGAGAGGTACTGAATACCCTTCAGCAAGACCTTTAGTCTGACTTCTAAATCACACATTCAGGTCAGGAAGAAAAGTTGCTTCAGGGAAATTTTGGTTGTGCAAAACCTGTTTCTTAGTACTTACCAGTTTTTACAGGCTTCTGTCAAACTATATTTTCTAAACAAACCCAATATTAAAGATATCCTCAACCCAAAACAAACTTACACTGGGACCAAACAGGGATTTCGTGTTCTCTTCATATTGCCTGTCCAGTTTCTTATCCTATTATAAGAGGGAACAGTAAAAAGTCAGCCGTGAAAGCAGCTCATTTCTAAAGTACGCACACGCCTCTCTACCGTATGACTGCCTTCTAAGACATGCTGTGATCTTGCAAGCCAGTCACATCTTGCCCGGCACTCACACAAGCAATATTTCTACAAGTACACTAGTCAGATCCACTCAATCAAGTCTCAGACTATGCATTTCCACCCCCTTTTTGCAATAAATGTCTTCCCATCGAAGCTTTCAAAAAGTCTTTTGACAGCTATCAACATTTTAGGAACCCAAAAGACAGCTTTCATGTCGGTCTGGAGGGAACCTGACATAATTCAGAAACCAAGATGAATTTTTAAACTAAGTAGGCTCAAGACCATGAGTAAAGCTTAAGGTTATTTATCTGCGCATAGGCTACAGACCAGAACTGGCAGAACCAAAAAGAACAGTCCTCTGAAAGTGGAGAGGACAGTCAACTCCACACTATAGCACTGTATGCTATGCCCCTCAACATGTATCATGGAAGGTTTGATGTTAGTTGCCCAAAGGCTCTTGATGCTGCTCGTTATTGGGTGAAAATTATGTGACATGTTTACTATTAGTACTGTGGTGCTTTTGACACAAAGACAGGAAGAAAAAAAAGAGCTACAGAACAGCTACATATGTCAGACACTTCTCTAAATTTCTGACCAATTACACCTAAAAGCAGACTTGAATTTATAATGTATGTTGATTTTGGTTTAAATTTAAACTTACCACACAATGTACAAGAATACTTAAAGGAATCCAGAATAGTAAGGAGAATACAAGCACAGATCCTACTATGTTGTCTGCTAAAAATTTTCCTGTTTAAAAGAAAACAGAATCTGTTTCAATAATCTGAGACAAGCACACACATGTTCAGATGTGTCACTGCAATCCATGAAAATTCACACTTAAATAAATTTGTTATTCTTAGAGGTGCTGCAATATTTTTGGTTTTTATGGACATATTACACAGCGACTTCTTTGAAAAACGGCAGACAGTCAGATGTTCTTTGGTTTAGAGTTCAGACTAATGCTACAAGCATTTTCCAAATGACTCCTCCAGATGTTACAAGATCATATGATTTATTAAAAAGGCTTGTTCAGAGTATTACAAAATCAAGAAACTGAGAGAATGAATGAAAGATCTTATGTAGTACTACAAACCATATACATTCACTATTGGCCAGCATCAGAGGGGGAGTTTTCTCCATTCTCTCTATGCTAAAAGGAAACTCAGCCTCTGAATGTGCAGCCATAAGTATCCAAAACGCTACTGAGCAAAAAAGTCATTATTAAAACCAATTCTTTAATGATCTAATTATATGAAAACAATTGTGTTTCTACAAGCACTATCTTCTTCCTGAATTAAGTGCAACAACTAATTATATAAAAATAAATGTATCTTTGGTGTTTATTACAAAACCATTTTAAAATCACCATTTATGTACTCATGACAGCAAAATCTGTTAATAAAAACATCAATTTCAGTGTTCACACTACAAAATCAAAGATGTCAAGTCACTAAATAGAAGGCAACAGAAGTAAGAACATGAATTGTGGATTTTAAGATTCTGAATAGGTGTGGCTTACCAAATGTATTGATGCTCAACTGATCAATGAAAACCCAGAGTCGCTCAATCACATCCTGCACACGCTTCTCACATTTACCCTGTAAGACACAATGCGATGAGAAAACTACCTTAAACAATGTGAACATTAGTCATAATTACTGCAAAGAGATTGAACATGTTTTGCAGGGCAGAGAAGGAATGAGAGAAGCCCCATTAACTACAGCAGAACTGAGATGTTCATTACCATACAACATTTTTGCCAAAGTCACAGAATTAATTAACATGAAATAAAATATATACAGCTCTTTTAGAAGATTTGTTTTGACTATGCTAGAGCTGGCTGGATAGCTCTGTGGTTTAGGTACCTGGCTGCAAAGCCAGAGTTTGGAAGTTTAATTTCCCCACTGTGCCTGCTGTGAGCAGAGCCAGCCTGCGTGGCCTTGGGCCAGCTGCACAGTCTCAGGGCACCCCCAAAAGAAGGAAAGAGAATGCACTTTGGAGCATTCTCTACCTGAAAAACCATGGAAAGGGTCGCTATAAGTGACTTGACAGCACCTAATTATTATTATTTTATTATTAAGAAGATCATGAAGGGAAGCATAATCAGGATTCGATCACGGCTAGCCAGGGACCAGAGGAAGAATATGATCAGAAGAGTGCCCTCTTTCCTCTAAAACAAGGGTGATCAACATTCAGTCCATCAGGTGTTGTCGGGCTGCAACTCTCATTATTCTTCATTGCTAGTGATGCTAGCTATGAGAGATGGAAGCTCCGGTACAACATCTGGAGGGCTGCACTTTGTTTGTCCCTACAATAAATACAGTAATAAACAGGCCTTCACAAATCAATACAAGCTAAAGAGAAAGGGAGAACAGGCAAAGTGGAAAAAGTGGGGGGAAAGGGGGGGGAAGGAATAAAATAGAAACAGAACTATAGCAACAGAGTGTTTGCTCCCACAACAACAAAAGCAGTCAGCCTGTTCTAGGATATGATGCAACAAGAGAGAGAGAAAATCACTGTTGCATCATATTCTAAAACAGGATGCAATATAAATAGGATACAATTATTCTTCATCATAAAAAGTTCAGGGTTAGAGAAGGCTAGACAATACACTCCCCTCACATCTACATACTCACATTCATGTCACAGAATCCCACGGTGCATGGCTTTCCTTTTCTCAAATATAAGGGGTTCTGGGCATCAAGATAGGGGCTGCATCTCCCATCTTCATCTCGACAGCAGACCTTACAGGAATCATCTGTTTCTGAAAGAAAGCAAACCAACTGTCTCTCAAGAACAGTTTTGCTTTTGCTACGAATACACTGCTCTGATTCAAGTAATACAAGCAAGTTTCTTCACCAAGGCCCACCCTTTCTTCCTCCAACACTATGTTTATTTCTCATCAGTATTTCTCCAGCACTGCACAGGAAGCTCTGTTGTTATCATTAATCAAGAAAATAAGGCAGTGATTAAAGGCATTTAAGATATATATCCTACTCTTTAAAGGTTTTATGAAGCTAGATATTTAAACTTCTGAGTAGACATGTGCAGGACTGAGCTGTGCTCTGCATGCGTGGAAGCTGTTGCACTAGGGCTGAGTCCTGAGTAGACGTGTCAAGAACTGAACTCTGCTTTGCATGCTTTGTAGGAAAAGAATCCAATTGATGGGAATCATATTTGGGATTCTTAGCTAGCAGTTGCAGGCACTGCCCAAGTCCTCAACCAGTACTTGCGAATACTAGTTAAAAGCGGCCTGCTTTGCTCCTCTTCTCCCTTCCTCATGCAAGAAAAGGGAGGAAAACGAAAGGCTGAAAGGGACCCCCTTCCCCCAAATCTTGATGCAGTGACTGGATATAGCAAAGACTCCCTTTAGGGTAGTCCCAGAGACAGAAGTGAGAGAGGAGGCGGCAGGGCCCATGAAGACGGCAGAAACTGCCAACAGACCTCTGCATTGGGTTCACAGCCTGGAAATTTCCTTCCCTTGTTTTAAAACCCTAATGCAGAAACAATGTTCTAAAGTCAGTTACTGCATGCTGCTGCAACACTTTGGGAAAGAGTGAAACTTAAGTATGTTTGATGGCGAAGAAATTGTTACAAAAAATAACTTGTTTTCCTGTTGTCTCTTAGTCAGCGACTAAGATGAAGACAAGAGCTAGCAGCAACAATCTTTATTTTCTCTACAGGTTCAAAGTGGTGTCTTCCATCCCTCCCTGAGCAATGACTGATGACAACACAAGGAAACAGATGAAGGTGCCAAAGAGAGGATATTTAGGATTTTTTTTAATGCTTACTTCTTTGTTTAATCTGTACTTGGTTTTTAAGCTTGTTTTGTCTTCTGCTTCTGTCTGTACATGTTTTAGCCAAAGTACAGCCCTCTGTAGTTATTTTTGGACTACAGTTTGGAGCATCTCTACAGCTGGCAACAGCTGACCAATAAATCAACTTGAAACATGCTAAACTTGATTCAAAAACAGAGCTTTTCCCCCCACATGTAACCAAGCTCCAAGGGAGATAATATATTCTTGAGTCAACAACTAAATTTAGCCGAAAGACTCAAGGCAGGTTATGCCAAAAGAATACTAAAGCTGGCTAGGGTTGATGGCATCGCACTCCAACAACATCTGGAGGATTACATTTCCCCACTAGAAGGATCCGTTTCAGCAACTTCATCTAGACTGAGAAAAGAAGCAAGTCCCAAACTCAGAAGAGTCTGAAGAGGAAGCACTTCCAAAGGAAACCCAGAAGAGAACGTTCTCCTCACCATTACAGGCACATGAACGTTGCTTCTTCTCCCTCTCACAGAAAGGCACACATTCCCCATCTTTGCACATGCCCAAATCCACGCAGATGGTGCCGTCTGGAGCATTCCCAGGGGGAGGACAGTCACTGCTGTTGCCTATGAACAAAACGAAAGAGTGTGTACTTATTTGGGAAATAACGAACTGCCATGGCTTCCTTGAGGCTGGGGTAAATGTTCTCATAAACTAATTCACAGAAAGAATTGGAGATTTCCTTCAGAAAACCTTAGATACCGAAATGAAAAGCCTAGACAAGGCCAGGCGAGTGAAGAAATAGCCCAGGCAGCACCACAGAGGAAAAGGCTGTGCTCTAAGTCCTCCTAGCACAATTACCACTGATTCTGGCACTTTTCTACTCATCCCGACAGCCAGCACGGAACTCATCCCACAACCTACTTTGCCTTTTTGTCCTGTCTGCTCAGGAATTCCCCTCCCACAATGCTGTTGCTACAGAAGGAAAGAGTGGTAACTACCTCAAATATTGATGAAAAATGTCAGTGATTAAGGTGTATTCGAATGTAACAATCAAATAATGATTTAACAATAAACTGTACTTTGTGTAAACCACAGCCTGCTACACTTGAGAAATGGCTGTTTGGGAAGAGGACACACACACACACACATATACTTTTGTGTTACTATGAATTATTTTTGTAACACACCATGGTTTGCTGTTGCATCTGCACTGCACATAACAAAATGGCAACTGACATACTGGTGTACCTGTGCAATAGGACTCTCCTTTACAAGTCGCATTGATGGCTTCCTGACACTTCTTCTGTGCGCTTTCAAACTGGCAACCTTTACAGCAAGGACTATTCCTGTCACTGAAGGAGGAGAAGAAAAATAAACAACGGAAAAGTCTAAATAGTTACGATGACTAATTCAAAGAAGCTGTAAGAACAACAAAAACATAGGTATCAGATGCAGACACAGCTCTTTAAAAAAAAAATTTTTTTTAAATTTCAGGAGGTTTCCACCAATGTCCCTCTCCTCTTTTCCCATGCATAATATAAAGAATGGAGAGCATTTAATGACACTAATAAATTACAAGTGGTCCCAATTAAACAGTTGGCAAGCAATTGCTAATTTCATAATATAAAACTCCAAAAAATCAGCTTCCTCAATCAATGCATGAGTTGTTCGAACGTACAGATTTCCCCCCCCCACCCTCACCTGCATGTTGCATTCTTTTTTAGCATGCACTCTGATGTACAGCAAGGATCATCATAGAGACGCAAGAGTCCAGGATCACATTCTTCATCATCATCTACTCTGGAGTTGCCACATACTTTGTTGCTACGCTCTTTGAAGCACTCCGGGGCCCTGGTCTCAATTGTCCGAAGTATGGATACTTTGCTGCAGTTTGAAAACATCTGGATGAGGAACAAGGGAAAAGGGACGGCAGTAGAAATGTGTTATTTTGGAATCAGTTTCTATATTCCTTCCTGTTTCTAATGATATCCTAAAGTGACGTAGAGCAAATCAAAATTTTAAAATGCTAGACATTAAAATGCAGAATATTTAGAAAATAATTATCAGCCAAAACATTCAAAATCATAGGCTGAAAATAAAGTTCTCAAGGCAGGCAAGCACAGCCAGATCAGGAAGGCAGGGATGAGCTCCAGCCTGTGTGTAGCCCACAGATAACATCAGTCCTGCCACATCAATGCAAGCTGTGGCTGAGACTTCAGCCTCCCAAAACAATGAATCTACCCTGTACCCCAGTAGTGGTCCCCAACCTTGTGTCCCCAAACATTACTGGAATAAAACTCCTCGAAGCCTTCACCAATAGCTGGGCTAGCCAGGATTTCTGGGAGTTGTAGTCTATCTAAAAACTTCTGGAGACCACGACTGAGAACCACTGCTCTACCCTATTTTTAGGAAGCAGCTTTCTGGCCTTAAGATTCAATGGAAATATGTATACCTGTCAAGGCCTCACGGTGAATACAGCGGGGAAGAGGGGTTTCTCACATCTACTTCCAACATCTACTGCATCCTGGGCTTTTCTGCCTCTTCTTATCACTTGAGTTGCAAAAATATCCTTACAAAAGAAATTCTTGAGGGGGGCGGACGTAAGACCCACATTAGTTTGACAATGGAAACCCTCTTAAACTGAGTTGATTAAATAAGTGGCCTCTGCTCTCTCCTCTTTTCCCACTCAGTGCTGCTATATTCAGGAACCTAGTTTTTCTACATAAGAAGCAAGCACAGGCAACACGCAAACATAAATACCTTGTTGTTTTCATGATCCCCACTCACAGCGATTGGGTACATAACATATTTGCCTCCTTGATCTTCGGTGGGAGCACATTCTGGCATACCATCTGGGTCATGTTCAGCCCCAAAATTGTGTCCCAATTCATGAGTAGTAACTAAGTCAGCTTCCTTGTTACATAAAGATAGAAACATAGGAGAAATATATTTCTTAACATGGAATAAAGCAGTGGCAGTTGGTTTATTAAGGCTCATGGGGTGCAATGCCACTTCAGCCTCAAGCTTCTCACAACCAACCCATTCTTGCCTGCCTTTCATATTGGAGTGTGGAGGCTCAAAAGCCCTGCCTGTTTTCCCCTTGTGCTGAAGTCCCAGGTTCAAAACCTGTATCGGGGAGAGGGGGAAAAGGGATGACAGAACAGCAGCTGGTAGTAGCAGGCTGTCCCTCTTGGCTCCACCCCAGCAACCACAATGGGCAACCCCAACCACTACTAGAAACACAGATGCATTTTTCTGGATGACATCAAAAAGCCTTTTAATAAAGGCCTTCCTATGAGAAAGTTCACCGATTTCTTCAGTTCTCCAAATGTATGTGGGTATTATAAATATTAGACTATGAGGTAACTTTGTTTCATCATACAGATCAAGACTGAAACTAACCAACAGAAAGATATAAATGAATGCAAATACTTCCTGCAGTTTATTTTACAATACCTTGGTAAGGATAGTTTTGCCATAGTTTTTTGTGCTGGTCAAACCGCTGTTGAGGTAGATATCCTTTCCAGCTGCTGAATTAGAATACGCTACAGAAACAAAGTAAAAAATAATAATCAAGTTACAGCACTGCATAACCGACTTGTGTATTTTGTTTGGGAACTTATGCTTCCCAAGTAAAAGGAAAAATTCCCTTGCCTATTATCTAAAATAGAAAATTATCCTGCAAGTTGTAATTCTGAAGCAGGATTAATCCTTGTCGCATGTATTATTTTAACAACGCAGGCTAGCCTATAGCATGGATGGAATTTGTGATACATCCAGATGTAGAACAGGGTCATCCACAACCATGGCCAGACCAACATTTCTAAATATTTCTCTTGTGCTGCCCTTGTGCCTATTTAAGTTCTAAGGCACAACTGCAGAGGAGATGCTGCATATACAAAACAGTGCACCTGTAGGTATTTTGTGCGTTTCTCTTGCCACTCTTGTTAAGTACAGGCGACAAAGACTGCTCAAACATCTGCTTAACATGTGAAGCAAGAAACTAGGTGTTTGGGGGAAATTAAAATGTCTTCTCAGCATCAAGACCTGCACAAAAGGTCAGGTTTATATGATGTGGTACATCATGCATCAGAAATAGCACCCGCAAAGCCTAGGATTGGTTATGATATATACCAGTGCTTCCCAAACCTTTTGGCCTCATGGCTCTCTTCATTTTCTGACCACTGGCCATGGCTCCCCTTGCTTGGAGGGGCCATCAGGGCTCTCTCTCCCACCAGGAGCAGGATCTTGACCCCCCTCCCAGCCATCCCATCTCCTCCCCCTGCCCAATATCCCCGAGGGCAAGAACTTCCCCTGGGGATCACAGAGATAGGAAAAGGAGAAGCAGGGACATAGCCTCCACTTCCTGTTAGACACAGTGCTATGAAAGTGATAGAGGAGCTGTTCATAGAGTGATTAACAGTTCTTCCAGAGTCTTCATAGCTCTAAGTTCCACCCCTTTTCCTGTGGAGCCCCTGCCTGGGTTTCACAGCGCCCCCTGGAGCCATGGCATACAGTTTGGGAATCCCTGATATATACCATGTTGCCAGTGACCATGACCTCTCTATTCACTATTAGATAGGGTTGGCAACTCTGGAGGATCCAGGGGACCAGTCTTCTACTTCCTGGATGCAGAACAGAGCACATCAACCCTCCTCTCAAGCTGGAAGTGTTCAAAAGCCATGTGTTGCCCACCACTACAGTATAATGTCCACTATAACTCCACAAACGCAACAGAGATGCTCTCAGAAGAATAGTTTTACAGACCCTCAATGCTGTCTGAAGATATATGCTGAATATACAGTTATTTTCATCTTTAGATAGTTTAACTAACAGAAAGACATACTTACCCTTTGGACAGATGCCACCATGACTGTTTGGTCTCTGAGATCCAACATAAGCCAGTCCAAGAGTACCCATATCAAAATCTTGATATGTGAAGAGATGAGCAAGGCACACTTTAGCTGCTTTCTCAGCTATATCAAAGCTAAACTGCTACATGGGACAAAGACAGTGAACATATTTTAGTGCACAAAAGTGTTTATCCCAAAGAGCAGAAAGAGAGGTTACGTACCTGTAACCGTGGTTCTTCGAGTGGTCCTCTGTGAATCCACACAAATGGGTTAATCTGCGCCTGCACAGGACACCTCGGAACTTTCTAGAGCTTTAAGCATTTGATTAGTAGGATGATCCCCTGTGGAGCGCATGCTCCGCCCGTCGAAAGGTCCCTCAGTTCCTAAGGAAGTCCACCACTGTCAAAGAAAAATGAAGACAACAACGTGACGGACAGAGGGGAGGACGGGTGGGACGGGTGGATTCACAGAGGACCACTCGAAGAACCACGGTTACAGGTAAGTAACTTCTCTTTCTTCTTCATGGTCTCTGTGAATGCACACGAATGGGTGACTAGCAAGCTGACTTACTGGTTGGTGGGACGTCACATTAGCAATGAAGTAAGGACGGCTCGGCCAAAGCTCGCTTCCTTCTTGGCTCTGACGTCCAGTCCGTAATGAGTGATAAATGTCAAGGGTGTAGACCAGGTGGCAGATTGACAGATGTTATAGATGTCAATACCACGAAGTAGGGCGGTAGACACAGACACAGCTCTAGTGGAGTGCGCCTTAAGAATATCTGGCAGGGGCCTACCAGCCAGCTCATATGCCAGGGATATGGTCTGGACTATCCATCTAGAGATCGTCTGCGAGGAGGCTGGAGAACCCTTGCATGGTCCATGGTAACAAAGGAAAAGACAAGGGGACTTTCGGAAGTCTTTAGTCCTGGAGATACAAAAGGCTAAGGAACGTCTTACATCGAGAGTGTGTAGCATGCACTCGAGATTCAAGGAAGGAGAAGAGAAGAGAATTGGAAGAATAAGAGGCTGGTTGAGATGAAAGTCTGAAATCACCTTACGCAAGAACGGGATGTCGGGATAGAGTGACCTTATCAGGATGAAATTGTACATAGGGAGTGTTGGCCCTGAGAGCTGCCAGTTTGCTAGCTCGGCGTGCAGACATGATAGCAACCAAAAACAGTGTCAAAAGAGAAAGTAGTTTGAGGTGAGTAGAAGCAAGAGGCTCAAAAGGTGAGCGAGTGAGAGCGTGGAGCACGAGCTGGAGAGACCATTGGGGAAGTGGAGGTCTTTGAAGAGGGTGCATATTCTGAAGGCCTCTGAGGAATCTCTTCAAGGTCGGGTGTGAAAAAAGGAGCAAAGCCTCTGATCTAGGTGGTTGGTGAGCCACAATGGCAGAAATAAAGACTTTCAAAGTGGAGTGAGAGAGGCCACAATTAAATAGATGTAGTAGAAAGGTGAGAAGAGTGTCTAGCGAGACTGGTATCGTAGGAAGACCTCTAGAGGCAGCAAAGGTCGAAAAGGCCCTCCATTTGTAAGAATATAGCAGCGTAGTGGAGGGTTTCCTGGCCTTTTGTTTAACACAGTGGCTATGGAGGGGGAATCCTCCAAGCCGTGGGTGGAGCGAGTCTAGGTCTGGGTGACAGACTCTGCCGTTGTCCTGCGTCAGTAGGTGTGGGTGTAGAGGAAGCCGTAGGAAGTCAGACAATACGGCTCTCAGTGGAGTGAACCAGGGTTGGCGAGGCCACCACGGGGCTACGAGAATGGCGTTTGATTGCAACTGACAAAGTCAGATGACCGTTCTCTGAGTGAGAGGAATGGGAGGGAAGAGATAAAGGAGGCCCGTTCCCCAATGTGTCATGAACGCATCTCCCAGAGAGTTTGTGCCTTTTCCTGCTTGGAAGCAGTATATGTCGCACTTTGTGTTGCACTCCGAGGCGAAGACGTCGAGAGTGGGTGTTCCCTAGCGATGGCAAAGCTGAAGGAAAACAGCATTGTTGAGAACCCACTCATGAGTGTGGGTAGTAAGACAACTGAGGTGATCTGCTATGTCGTTGTCTTCGGTTGCGACATGGACTGCTGAGGGAAACATGTAGTGAATGTAGCACTAATCCCAAAGTTGAACTGCGAGACAGAGGAGGGAAAGGGAATGTGTGCCTCCTATAGTAGAGGGTGGCCATGTTGTTTGTGTCAACTTGTACCCCCTGACCCACTATGAGAGACCGGAAGGCGCGGAAAGCCTTGATGACAGCGAGCAGTTTTAGGCAGTTGATGCGGAGCGCTTGTTCTTTCTTCGACCATAAGGCATGGCTCTTGTGACCGCAGCAGTGTGCGCCCCAGCTAGTGGGGCTGGTGTCTGTTGTCACCTGGATAGTGAGCTGAAGTGGGGAGAAGGGACGGCTGACAGCGAGATGTGGAACGAAAGTCCACCAGGTGAGTTGTTCTGTCAGCTCCGGAGTTACTAACAGGGATTTCGAAGGGTGATCTGTGATTGGGTCAAACAGGTACCATACCTGAAGGAACCGCATTTGGAGCCTGGTGTGTTGTACCACCGATGTGGTTGAGGCCATGAGACCGAGGAGGCGTTGAGCCTGATGGGCCGAGACCAAAGCGAAAGGCTGAAAAGCTTGATTATTCTCCCCGGAGGTAGGAAGGCCCTGGCTGCAAAAGAGTCAAGATGAGCACCGATGTAAGCCATGGTTCTGGAAGGTTCGAGACAGGCTTTGTCGAAATTGACCTTGAGCCCGAGATCCGCCAGGGTCCGGAGAGTGAAGTGAGTATCTCTTCGGGCTTTGTGGTAAGAGTCTGCAACAATTAACCAGTCGTCTATGTACGGGAAAATTGTGATATTGTGCAAACGAAGATATGGAGCTACTGGAGCGAGGCATTTTGTGAAAGTCCTCGGAGAGGTGGAAAGTCCGAAGGGAAGGGAGAAGGATTGGTAAGCGGAGTCCATGAAAATGAAGCGAAGGTATCTGCGATGGCATGAGTGAATTGAGACGTGGAAATAGGCATCCTGAAGATCTATGACGATGAACCAGTCGCCGGAGGAAAGGAGCGGAATGACGGTGTCGAGAGTGACCATCCAAAAGCTCCTGGGCTGAATATAAGTGTAGAGATGTCTTAAGATCTAGAATAGGACAGAGGCCTCCATCTCTTTTGGGAACTGTGAAATACTGGGAATAGAAACTGGTGTGGAGGTCGTGTATGGGAACTTTTTGGATGGCTTGTTTTTGAAGAAGGAGTGATACTTCCTCTTCGAGAGCAGGTAAGTGTGGGGTGGATCTTAAGTGGCCAGTAGGTGGAGGTTGTATGAATTCCAAAAGGTATCCATGTTGAATGATGGCAAGCACCCATCTGTCATTGGTGATGAGGGACCATTTGTGGAGGAAGGGGGCCAGACGAGGATGAAAAAGCGTATTGTGGCAGATCTCGAGCTGGTGGAAGTCAAAGATATTGTTTGCCTTTCTTTGCAGGGCAACAGAATGGCTGTCGATGCTGACCCGGCGCCTGAGACCGAAAAGTCAGAGGTGCGGAATGAGACAGCACAGGATATGACCTATCGGTAGCAGGAGGTTTGTATTGGCAATATGACTGTTGTTGATACGGCTGTTGAAAGCTGGAAGGGTGGCACCATTGAGTGCGCTGGTATCTGTATGGTTGTTGTGTGGAGTAAGACTTAGCTGTTTTTCGGATCTTATGGAGCTTGTCAATAACCTCATCCGTTTTGTCAGAAAAGACCCACTCCGTCAAAGGGGAGGTCTTCTATACGGGATCTGGCGTCATCAGTGATGCCAACAGAGCGAAGCCAGGCATGTCGGTGAAGCGCAACAGCTGTTGCCATAGAGGCTGCATCAGCAATGTGGCATGCCACTATGCGCTGTTGTTTCACAAGGGTGGAAGCCTCAAGATGTGTGTTGAGTGCTCCTGCCCTGGAGTCTTCTGCAGAGGCCTGTAGAATGGGAAAAACCTTGCTCCAGAGCTGCCTGTGGTAGGCCCCCATGGCCGCTTGGTAATTGGCGACCCGCATAACGAAGGACACTAGAGAGTAAAGACAGCGGCTGAGGATGTCTAGCTTCCTGCCTTCTCTATTAGTAGGGGCTACTGATAAGCGGTTTTGAGCCCGAGACTGATTGGACTTGATGATGATCGAGATAGGTGGCGGATGCTTAGCGAGAAATGCAGCGTCACTCCCATGAGTTTTGTAAAGATTCTCTACCCGTCTAGAAATCTGGAGGGAAGAGGATGGTTTGTCCCAAGACTCCTTTATGAGATCTAGCATGGCGGGAATGAAGGCTAGGCTGAATGGTGGAGATTTGTCTTCGTTAATATCATCAAAGATGAGGTCTTGCTTTGGTGGTAGTGGCTGCTCAACCTCAAGGGATTTTGCCATACATAGAACCAGTTGTGAATATGAGGTGAAGTCTTCAGATGGTGAAGGCAGATGATTGTCAGCCACATCAGAATCTGGAGTGAACAGATTTGAGGGCGATTCTTGGGAAGCCTCGGAAAGTGGATCAAGGATGTCGGAGACTGCAGTATCTGAGGATCCTCTGGTGTATGAACAAGGTAAAGAAGGTGGCTGACGCTGAGACTTCAACGTGGAGGCTCGAGTTGTGGCAGGGATGGAGGAATGGCAGGTAGACAAGCCCGGGTCAGTGTCTGTCGGAGCCGGTGGTGGTCCTCTATAGTTAGTAGTAACCTGTAGAGAGGAAGACCTCACTTGAGAAAGTGTTGTACTCGGTTGGGACACAGGGGTAGGAGCCGGTACCGTAGATGTACGGGCGCATTTTGGTAATTGATGATTGAGGTGAGGCAGTCAGTTGCGGTAGGTGACGTTTGAGAGATTACTTGGATGGCATCAATACAACAGGGTCGGGCTGAGGCTTCGAAGAATGACTACGATGTCAATGCCGGGGAGGTGATGGTGAAGACTCGGAAGGATAGGCATACGTGTAGCATACCCTCTTTGGTTCTTCATAATAATAAGCCTCACAGTATGGGTGGCTGTCGTCTTCTCGGTGTCGACGTCGATCATACTCTCCATAGTAAGCCTCCCAATAGTGTGGAGGGGGTTGGCGTCGAGAGGGCTTATGTAGATAATAGATTTCCCAATGTGGAGGCTCTCGATATGAAGGCGAGAGATGGTGCCATTTCGCCAGATGCTTGCGAGGAGGTGACTGTCGCAAGGAGGAGTCAGAACTGGAGAGCTGAATGACTGTTGCCCGCCCTGTGGATGCAGGGCTCGTATGGGCCGAGGCTGGGCTGGAAAGAACATCAGCCATGGAAGGGCCATGAGTGGGCGAGAGGCTCAGTAGAGAGGTCAGCGCCTGGCCCGGAAGTAGTGGGAGAGGATTGTCCACCTCTGACAAAGAGTCAGGTACCTCTCTGGAAGACTCTTCTAGTATCGGAGACAGAAGAGTTGGTTGATGAGAAGGAGGCTCCAGCGGTTGATTAGGCTTAGAAGGACGTTTAGCCTTCTTCTGCTTAGCCTGATCCTTCTTTCGTTTAAGAGAGGATTCTCAAGCCTGTGTCGAGGATGGCTTCGAGCTTGACACCGATTTCGACTTTGAGGAAGACTTGGAAGTTGATTTTTATTTCGGCAACTGTGTGGTCGGGGCCGACACCGGGTCTGCCAAGTCTGATCTTGGAACGGGTGTTGAGGTAGGTTCCATAATTGTAGAAGGTTTGAGGGATTTTTCCCACAAGAAAGACCAAAGACGCTGCAGGTGGAGTTTAAGAGCAGGCCTGGTCAGTCTCTTACACTCCAAACAGGAGTTGAGTTTGGTGCTGTTCCCCCAAACAAAAAAGACAATGATCCTGGCCGTTAGAGAGAGGGATTTTGTTGGCACATGAAATGCACTGTTTAAACAGGCCCGAAGGGGCCATAAAAAGAGCAGGAATGGGGAGGGGGGGAACGGGAAGAAAGGCAAAAGAACTCACAGGGAAACGTCCAGGGAGAGAAAACAAATATTGGAGATGCCTAGAAGGCAGAATAGAGATCCGAAGATAGCAATTACAAAAAGTTGCTCGAGTCGTCATGAAGGAGTCTAACCTCAGCGGCGGCTAAAAGGAACTGAGCGACCTTTCGATGGGCGGAGCATGGGCTCCATGGGGGAATGTCCTATTAATCACGTTTAAAGCTCTAGAAACTTCCGAGGAGTCCTGCGCAGGCGCAGATTAACCCATTCATGTGCATTCACAGAGACCACAAAGAAGAAACAGATGTTAATAAACAGGAAATATTGTGGTTCCAGGATCACCAAATGGTACTACTCCATCCACCTAGTCTTCTTAAAGAAAGACAAGGCTTTCAAATAATTAAGGCACACTTGAGGTGGGAAGTATGACCAACAGCATTTCAGCAATGAACCAGGCAAATTAAGGAGACAGAGCAAAACCTTTTAAAGGTAATCTTTCCATTTCACAACTGTGTACTGTATTCTTTCTGGAGAACTCCCCCCCCCCCCGCCCCCAAAACAGACTAAAGTTAGGCCCTTGTAAGAGGTATACTTGTTTCATAATTTAAAGGTTCATGGTCCCATACTTGCTTGAGTAAATACAAGTTCTTTGGCTTATCACTGCAGTTGTGAAGAATTCCAGAGAAACCCTGACATGATACCTTAGTTCTCCCCCTCTTGGGGATGTCTATGAAAGCACTACCTGATTTTATAACATCACATAAAACAAATGCATAGATGCACATGCATGCAAACACTGCTTACCTCCAGCAGCTGCTTCACATCCCAAGCATCCTTGTCATCAAATGGAGAATTACTTGCCATGTTATAATGCTTTTGCCCAGGGAGAACTTCTTGTGGCTCGCTGTGAACAATAATCTTTTTTCAAAAAGGAAGGAAGGAAGAAAACAATTAAAGCATTACTTTTGGGGGAAATCATAAAAGTATGGAGAAATCTTTAGACCTTTCAGAATAGAGATGTATCAAAGTATTTAGACCAGCAAGTGCCTTCCTAATAATGACTAGAATCCTATTGTGGATGTAGGCCAGTGTAAGTAATTGAATTACAACTAGTTAACAAGTTGCCACTCACACGCCTAGTGACATACCAGTCAGGAATGTAAGCAACAACTTGTTGGTTAGGGGCAAATCATCACTGCAACTTACGCAGATACACTTCAACAGAAATTCACAATTGGTTTCTGGCTAGGAGTTATAAAGTAGATCAAAGTGCACTTCTTGGAATCTTAATCCACTTTATACTCATATACACATTTGTTATGTTCTGTGCATTCAAGTCAGAAGTGACTCATAGTGACCCTAATAGGCTTTCAAGGAAAGTGAGATATTCATACCTGTGCTCGGTCACAGCTCTGCTTATTTAATGTGGCTCACAATGGCATCAAACAGAACTTGTATTGCAGTGTAGACTGTATCTTAGCCCAAGCATTTGGTTCTGGTTATGTACAGAAAGCTCTGAACATGATCAGACAAAAATCAGATAAAAGCTGTTGTCAAGAGTTTGGGAAAATGAGTGACTACGGTTTCTGTTGCTCTTCTGGAAAATTAAGCCTTTCTGTTCATGCTTACAACAAGCTGATTGGGGGGAGGGGAGAATGCCCACTGGTAACTGGAAGGCAGCAAACACCTCTGCCTTATCTCCATGAGAAAGGAAACTTCAAGGCTCGACTAAGCTGACTGGTTGGTACTGAGTTAATTAGGAAAACAGTTTCAACTGAAGTGAGAGGAGGGGAGAGAAGTTATTATCTTATTCATGAAATAAAGAAACTTGACACCTGATTGGCAAATCTTCTGAAAGAGTCTGGAAACTGAAATGTTGGGTATAAAAATGGGGACAGAAGTTACTTAGTTTAGCCTAGTTATCTCTAAAGAGATTGCTATGCTCATCTGCTGCATTGTTACATGACCTGCACTCCATATATGCTCTCAGGCTTTGCCGAAGCTATTGACTGGGTGTAAATATTAGCTTACCGTATTTTTCTGTGTATAAGATCATACTTTTATCTAAAATCTTTAGACTAAAAATTGAGGGTCGTCTTATACATGGAAGTAAGGGGGAAAGGGGGGAAAGGGATCAAAGCACTGCAGGATCGCCGCCCTTTGATGGCTGCTTTCCCTGCCACTTCATAAGCCCCGCGGGACTTAGGAAGTGGAGGGGTAAAGCAGCGATGAAAGGGCTGCAGGATTAAAGGGCTGCGATCCTGCAGCCCTTTCATCACTGCTTTACCCCTCCACTTCCACACTTCATGTGGCGGGGAAAGCAGCCTTGAAAGGGCTGCAGGATCAAAGGGTTGTGATCCTGCAGCCCTTTCATCGCTGCTTTCCCACTCCACTTCCGCAGCCCTTTGATCCTGCTTTCGCGGGGCTTAAGAAGTGGAGGGAGAAAGCAGCTATCAAATTTTCTTATTTGGGGTTGAAAAAGTGGGGGTCGTCTTATACACAGAAAAATACGGTAGGTTACCTAGCTTTCTTATTTTCTTGTCAGATTGTTCTGAAATTGTTCTTGCCTCAACCTTTTGATTGCATATTTTGCTCCACAAGCCTTTTGACTGTTCTGTAACTGCTGGAACTGTTTTAAAATTTTGCTCCTGTTGATTCTTCACCATCTTTAATAAAATATAATTTTTTCATTTGATTCTTTTAGATTACAAGGGTTGATAGTACTAAAACCAGGCTTGTCTCAACCATTTACCAGAAGCCTGTGCATTTTGTGGGTATTTTTGGCATTCCACCCTTGCAGGGTTGATGTAAGAGTCAAAGCGTTTAGCCTTGTGGATTTTGGTAACTCCCTGGAAGTAGTGCTTAGCCTAGGTCAACTAAGGTGTTGGGAGGGTACCAAGCAGGAAGATTTCCTTCAGTCATCAGCACACATGGCCCTCCTGGATTTTACCCACACCTGGACAATCAGAGTAATGTAGCTAAGTGGTTAAGTGTGGGCTTCTCTGACCTGGGTAACCTTGACAGCTATTTTCAAAGGGATGAATGAATGGGGTTTCCAATAGCAAAGGCTCTCAGAACATAAACAGTTGTGTGCAATTCTGTAGAATTATACATATGAAGAAATTATGATTTACATCATTTATCCTGAGCACCAAATACTGATTTTTCTTGGTGAAGAATCAAGTCCTTGACACTCTCCTGCATGCACTCTCATGCTGTTACTGATCATCATTTTCAATATGAGCATATGGCATAGAGGCTGGAAATCTAAACAGTAATATTCATAAGGCCCATTATGTTTCACTGAACAGAGACAAACACTAACATTTGAACATTATTCAACAGGTGAGTTCTACTGAAAGAGTTCAGAAAGCATATTTTGAGAGTGCCTGAAGCAGTATTTCCAGGTAGATTTTCCTGACTTAAGCAAGACCTGGGGTTAGGGGAAAGGTGGCAATAAGGAAGAGAGAGATAGTATGCTTTTTCCTTGTGATTAATCCTGTGACTCAGACTTCCCTTTCAGAGACAAGTATCAAGTGACCTCTTCCCATGTATTGAATTTTCTGCTAAAGAAGCCATCAACAAGATTAGTTCATTCTTTTCCAACAGTATTCCAGGACTTTCAGTGACCTACTATGTACCTTGTATGATAAAGTTGCTTCTAGCTTATGGTGACCTGTGAATTAATGGCCCCCACAAGATGCTCTCATTAACAGCCCTGACTTGTAGAAATCCTATGAATTAGTAATCTTCCAAAGGCCCTGCCACAAGCAAACCTGTCCAGGTCTTGCGAACTAAAAGCTGCTTCTCCTACTGCCTTCAAATTTTCCTAGCATTATTGTCTTTCTCAGCAAGTCTTGTCTTCTCATGATACATCTGAAGTATGATACCCACAATTTATGAACTACTCTTATTACAGAAATTATTGCCCAGATTAATCAAATATAATCATAAACCTGCTTTGTGTTAATGTTTTGCCTCTTCTTTGTTTTAAGATCATTAAGGGCCAAAATCTTCTTGCCTAGTTATGCTGGCATATTGCAAAGAGTACAACTTTTTGAGATGAACTCCCTCCAAACGTAACACCATTTGCATTGCAACACAAGAGGATTTGGGCCATTATTAAATAAGTGACACTTCAAATCACAGTTACAATGCACCATATAAATTATATAAGAAAAATGATATGAATACAACTAAGAAAAAAAAGATGGAGCAACATTCAGAGGAAAACAGCCATATTCAGAATCATCATACTAATTTGTTATTCATGCCTGCATCATGCTGTTATATTTACAGTATTATACAATTAAATAATTTGATAACAAATCCATAACGACATTGCAAATATAGCATCAATGCCAAGGAGCTGTTTAAATACCTGATCTATCTGTATGCCATATCCTTTGAAGTTTGCATTATCCCATGAAGTATTACGATAAATATCATCCACTCTGTCTATTAATTCAATCTACATACAGAGAAGGAAATAAGTTATTTAGGTTCAGCTTTTAGCTATTAGATTACAAACACATGCATTAAGAAGCAGAAATAGATGCAAACTCGTTGCCTAAAAAAAAAACCACAACTGTTTAATTGGCCTCAAACCATGAGGAACTCTGAAGCACTTCATTTGCAGGGGAAAAACCCTCCAAAGTTTTGGACAAAGGAAGGGAGGCCTTTGGTTTTCCAGGCATTCTTGACTTCAACAGGGCAGCAGGTACAATGGTACCAAATTATATGCATTGTAATGCAAATCATCTGGAGAGCCAATGATTGCCTTACTCAGTAATATGAAACTTCCCTGCTTGCTGTTACAAGAGCAGTGGTCACCATTCAGAATACTGACTTCCACTTACGCAACAACATATGTGATACTATTTGCACAAAAGCTAAAAATGTACTACTTGTGTGAGAGGTGAAACCACTCACGCTACAATCTACTGGACGAGAGGTTTGATGGAATATGATCCTGATCATTTTTTTCCTGTACTGTTTACTGTTTTGTGGGTTCTTAAATTACCAAATCAGTTCATGAATATTATTATTTATTAGATATACTAGGAAAACAGTGAGTTACACTGAGTCAACAATATCACAATTTGCCAAAATAACTAGTATAAAATCTTCATACATGCATGTGTGTGTGCATGCACATGCACACACAAAGAGACAGGCACATGCAACCATAACTTTAAGTATCTGCAGGAATTACATCCCAGCAGTCCCCAGTTCCCACCACCACCAGTTACACTTACTAAGTAGTTAATTGTCGTACTTTCTTCCTCACGGCCCATATACTTAAAGAAGCGATGGTCTGCCACCACTAGCATCTTGCAGGTATTCTTCAAGGGATCTGGCATAGCTCTTTTCTGCCGAAGGACACGCTCTGTCATGATCATTAAAGAGGTACCACACAGTCATCAGCATAAAGAATATGTATTACACTAATAGATAATACAAAACTATGGATATCCTCAGCAAACCTTCAATTCAAATATTACAGAAAACAAGGTAAGTAGACTAGATATAAAACAATGTCATAAAGCACTTGTTCCCCAGGGCCTCTTGTCAGACTTTCATGAGATTTGCTGCAGCTTTGGTTCAGCTTCCTTAGATCTCTTTTTAACCTCCTGAGAATTCCAAGGGCTAAATCCAATTTTGTGAAAGCCAGTGTGATAGATTGGATAAAGTGTTAGGTTAGGACTCAGGAAACCTGAGTTGTAATGACTGCTTGGTTGAAGAAACTCGTCGAGGATGTGAGAATGGTCAACCGTTCACTGAACATTTCACATACCTGCAAAATTTTGTTAGAGATGCCATAAGTCAGAAGCAACTTGACAGCATATAACAATAACAAATCAAATTTTAGAGTACAATCAATGAAATCCATGGGAATTATGTTAGTGTTGACTAAAAAGTCTCATTTGTTCCCATTTGTCTGCTCTAGCTGAGACTAAAAATTGTATTAGGCTAAATTTTAAAAGAATGGTAGCTTTGGGTTATTGAACATATATTTGTATAAACACAACTAAACGATTGCATAGGTTTAAAAAGAATGAAACTGTTATAGTATACCACTATGTATAAATGTTATAATTTGGCATAATTTCTGGAAGAAGCAGATGTCTTTTGCCCCCCCCCTTGATAGAATGTGCAATCAATCTAGATTAAAAACACAAAATATTTCTTGAAGAGGAGTTTTGATTAGGAATATGCAGAAAATCCATGCATTTATGCAAGTGTCAACTTGCCAAACCCTTTGCAGATCCACTCTCCTGAAGGCTCGGCAGAGCCAAAGCTACCTTCTGGTTGCTCCCTTGGAGAAGCAGAAAGGTAGACAGTGCAGGAGGGGTCACAACCTCTGGAGCTGGATGAACATTTGGCCCTGGCACTGCCATCCTGCTGCTACTGACAAAGTCCTGACCTCCCAGCAGTCCCCCTGCCCCCCAGGGCCAGGTAGAGCAGCAAACTCTAACTTGCTAGATATCTTGGCATCCCACTCAGAGGCCTTTTCTGGCTCCATCAGTGCATCCAAACTATGTGCCCTGCCACACATCTGTCCAAGCATCTCTCACCTATACAGTTAAAAAACAGAACAGAAGACCAAAATGTGCTCAAATTGCACCCAGTATGCTAATGAACACACACACACCACTTACCTATTAGCCTGACACACCCCTAGCAGCTAGCCTGGGCTAGCCTACCATCCACCTAACCAGGCAATGCAGTGCCTGTCTACCAGGCACCCAACCAGATTAACTGGTGGCAAAAAGGAATTAAGAATTCTAAAACAAGAAGATTAAACGACAACAACAATGCAGGTAGGCCTACCTCTACCCACCTAGCTTCTCCTTCTAGGCCAAGGTACAGTGGCATCATGCCCACTACAACACCAAATCCAGTTCAACTCCAACGACAAAGCAAAATCCCCACTTCACAGTGCAAAATCAGAGAAAGCCTCTGAGAATGCCCATTTTCAGTGCACACTAACCCCAGAGGCTACACTAAGAGTTTCCTCCAGCCAAGTCATTCCACCACAATCAGTCCTAAACACACAACCAAAAATCTTATTCACCCAAACACCAAGCAGTACAGCACACAAAAAGTGCTAAGAGAAAGCAACAGTACAAACTCATTGCCATTCACCCAGCATAACAGAAATCCTCTGGACAAGGGGGAAAAGACAAGGAAGCAGCCAGACAGGCCCTGGTCACTTACACATAGTGTCACCCACTCCCCAAAGCAACCAAACAACACCAAGAACATCAAGAGAAAAATGTCCTGAGCTGTACCCAGCTGACATCCACCACCACCACTCATGCATCCCAATGGCACAGTCACAAAGTCCACCCAGCTGGCCCTCACATCACCACAGAAGCATGCAAGAGTCCCACCCAAAAACCTCACCAAAATATTCACCTTTAACAGAATAAATGCACAGTAGATTAACCAAATAACAACTTTTTTAAAAACCAAACAGGAAGAGCAACTGCCCTACACAGGGAAAAGAATAGCAAAATAAAACACACACAGACCCTCCCATCAAGAAAAACAAGCAACAAAAGACAAAGAAACCCACAATCAAATCCCCCTCAACCAAAAGTATTAGAAAGGGGGGGTTTCTCTTCCTCTTAACACTTCATACACCAGGAAGGCCAGGCAACCCAAAACAAACGAAACATGTGCGTGGGGGATTCAAAAAGTAATCTCAAGGAGGCATGTTGGCGCACGCAAGCTGCCTAGCATTAGCAAAAAATAATCCAAAGAAATGGGGACAGTCCCCTAAGAATCAAGACACAAAAGGAAATGATCCAGAATGGAGGCACAGCAGCCCACAGGCAGCAAACCAAGGCAAAGTGCACCAGGAGCTCAGCCCTGTACAATTTTGAAAGAGTTATTGAGAATGTTGCATATCAGACAAAACAAAACAAACAAAAAAACTCAGATAAAAACATTGTGGCATCTTAAAGGCTAACTGCTCTATTTTAGATGAGCTTTTGTGGATCAAGTCCACTTCCTCAGACAACACTTGTGTCTTTTGGGAGTGTGGCGGGGGTGTTGGTCTGATATCCTTGCACAGACTAACACTGCTACGTCTTCAAAAACTACAACTTCGGGAATGCTTAGTTACTCACCTTTATTTAATTTGTTATCCTGCACCCCTCCAAGCATAAGCCCTTCCTCCTCTTCCAGCTTAACATAGCCGCACACTTTCGGAGACTGTAATCTTGAAAAATCCTTGATGTCTTCTGATCTGTACACCAAAAGTCTTTCATCCTGTGAATCATTGAGAAACCTCCACAGAGGCTACAAGAAGAAGAAAAGATGTCTGAGTGACTTGAGTAGCATGAAGATATACATGTCTCTTCAAAAGGGAGCCTCACTGCACTCAGTGGCACTTACTCTCAGGCATGTGTATACAGGAATACACCACAGAGCAGACATAAGTATTCTTATGTCTGAAAAAGTGGACTTGGTCCATGAAATCTCTCATGAAAATATAACAGTCTTGAAGGAGCCACAAAGTTTTTGTCTCTTATCTTTTTGGTTTTGTTTCATTTTGTGTCTAAACTGTCATGTTTCTTGTTCCCAAAACACTGAAGGCCATCCATTTGACTGCTTTGGTAAAGAGGATACTGTAAGGTCTCTCATGAAACGAGGAAGAACAGACTAACTAAACCTTAGGCATAGAGCAAGCCTAAGAAAACCTAGAAAAGGTTGATCAAACAGATGGACTGAAGGAAGTTAATGGCAGCTTATTCACTAAGGCTGAAGAAAATGGCTATTCTACAGAAAAAAGAAAAAAACGAAGGAACCTAGGAAAAAAAGATAGGGAATCAGAACAGGATGTAAATTATCTATAAAGAAATATCAAAAGTATTACATTGGCTAAATTCATATCGTATGAATTTATGTCCATGCAAACTGATTTGGGGGGGGGGGGGACTTTAAGGCCAGCAAACTGATGCCAATTATCCCAATCCTAGCAGCAGGACCATCTGCATCAGATTTCAGCCATTAGTCTCTTCCTTCTCTCTGTTCTGAGGCTCCCAACGGTTTCCCTGTGTCAAAAGAGATCCCAAGAGAACCTCAGTACTTTTGTTGAATAGGAAATTTTTAATGAGCAATAAAAGGCCATGACTGATGATGTCATCAGCTGGCACTGGTGTAAATTTATGCAACAGCCTTTAATAAAAAAATTGCAGCCATTGTTTGAAACCCTAGAATAGCATAAAGAATTCAAAGAAGGCAGCCCCTTAAAAAAACAAGCTATGTACTTTTGCCAACCAAATACCCATTTGCTAGTTTTAGATACCCTGCCTGATTTTTAGCATTAAGAAAAAATACATCCCTTCTTCTACAACTTGAGATGAATTTAAAATACTCTAAAGATTCAGTTATGTGAAACATGGATAATAATTCAAGATGATTCTCCAGTATGATACATTTTGCACTGACATCATAACTTATCAAGTATCTGAGTATTTATTTATTTATTTAACTTATATGCCGCCCATTGAATTATAGTACATATACTTTGAACCTCATTAGACAAATTATCCATTATGCTCTCACATCATGTGCATTATCTTATTTTCAATCATTCAGAACTATAACTTCTAAGTTATAGCTCACGCTTCTTTCTTCAAAACCAAATTATAATATTGTCTGTATGTGACCATCCACATCAGGATCCCAACTCAATGTGGTTCCTTCTGTCAGTCCAGAGGACTGTGCACATATGGTATCTGAAGAAAAAATTCTTACACAGGCTACAGAGAGCAATTGCACCACCTTTTCTGAACATCTTAGAAATATTAAGAAAATAAAGCTATGTTGCTCAAAGCATAATTTCCCTTAATGAAGTTTAAACGGTCCACATCTAGACTTCACCCTTCTGATGTACCTCAATATTGTATTCTTCTTCGTCAGTATTAATCCGCACTGTGAAGTCTTCATCGCCTATGTGTGCTAGCACCCGTGAATTACTCTGACCTGGGGGAGGAGAAAAGGGGACCCATCAACTGCAACATATAATGCTACTTCCCCCTAGCCAAAAGCTAGTTTTTTACCCACCAAAGTGCCAGGAACACAATGGCTTCTTAAGTATGTTTGCTTTAAAAGAGAAAAGGAAGATGATAGATCCACAACATACACAACTGGAAATTACAGCATTTACACCTCTAATTTACAAAGAACAAGGAGGTGTTACTGGAGTTTAAAGAGATTGTTCTTAAGACTCTAACAAAGTTCTTGGCAGCACATTCACCAAACATTTTACTCAGTTAAAACACTTTTATATGTGTAAATAGTTTGATTACCCCTGTTTACAACTAGTTCTACTCATAAATTCTGAAGCTCTCACGGAAATTTAGAATATCAATCCACAATCCAATTTAACATTTCTATTATACTACATGAAAAACCCAGTGGACTAAATTCAATTGTTAGTCCCAACTGGAGCAAGCATGCTGAACCAATGGGGCTTTGGCAAGTCAAAATTCAGACAATTCTATAAGTCTACCTGTCAGTTTGGTTTTAATAATATAAAATGTAATTGAAAGAGTTTCTGCACAGTATTTCAAGTGTTATGATAAAAAAAACATGCACAAACTAAAAGTGGTATTCTCCCTTATGTGTATGTGTGCCAGCAGTTGAAAGTAAATAAAATGATCACTTGGTCTTCGTTAAAGACACTAAAGAACTTTTACTGTTTAAAACACATGTAGAATAGATTAAACCCACCGTACTTGGACATTTTGGTGCTTTATACATAAACTTGTACTTTACTTAATTATGTTAGTATATCATCCTTAAACTTGAGACAGACATAATTACTCTGATAGCTAACTCATTTAAGTTAAACCTATCAGCCCCATTCTAACACTATCACATACTTGACTCCATCCACTATCATCTGTCACATATCTAACACCGATCTGACAAAACTATATCTTATCACATATTTGATCCTATCTGCTAGACTGATGACCGCCACTTGCTTTATATATCTATCTGGCTGATGCCAGACAGATTCTGATTGGTCAGAATGTCACTATGTAAATATCACTTTCCTGTCCTTCCCATATAAACACACACACATACAGAGTGTGTTGTACAATTATATTTTCCAAGACAACCCTGGCTGAGACTAACAACTGAATTTATCCCTGTAAGACTTTTTCCTATACAAGCAAGGGTTCTGCAGTTGTACTGCTCCCTATTACAACACACTTACCTACAACATGCCCTGTGAAAAATTCTTGCCATTTTATCTGATACTCTCTCTCCTTGCCTTGGCCATCCACTACAAGTGCTTGAACATTTTTCGAAAAGTGTTCCGCTGTTGTAGTTAAGTACAATTTAAAATGCCTGCAAAAGAATTTGCTTCTATTTAGCATTAAGATGCACTTCAGGCTTATGAAAACATGTAACTAGACTACCCAAGCTCTTTAAACACAATAAATACACAGTATAACTAAACTGCAACCAATTCTTCACTGAATGTGTAATAAAAAGAAGAATGTTTATTAACAAGACCCCTTTCCATGAGCAGCTATAACAGACCTCTCCCAATTATTCATAAATCACTTTCTAATTTGTACATCTCACAAGAAATGTGCACAAGAAGATATGACAGTAAGTCATGAACAGAGATCTAGAAGCTTTGCAGGAGCATCTAATATTCAAATAATTAATAGTCCTGACATTATCTGGAGGCATCAAATTTGTCTTTTTCACAAAATCAAAAGATGGATTAATTTTCTAATGTTCCAGAATAAATAGCAGCCAGTGCTACTGTGAATACTGTGGATGCATCCAATACATTTCACCAGTAGTTTTTATATTCTTCTGGCCATCTGTTCCATGCTCGGGCAACAGATGAGTAAGCAATGAAGTGCATGACCCAAGTACACCCAAGCATGCAGCAACCAGCTAGAACAATTACCAACAGCAGTTACACCATTAGGGGTTTACATTGTCCAAACCCAATAGGGTTCCAGCTATTGTCCTTAAAATAGAATCCTCTTCAACCCTCCTCCATCCTTTCCCCCTTATTGACTGAAATCCTACTGGCAAATCTGTACCAGACAACTTTGATGACATTAGCAGACACGGCCATGCCACAATCATAATACTGACAGTCATGTACAGTAGATAGTGTTACTCAAAAGAAACTGTTTGATGGGAAGCCTGTGTTCTTCACAGCTTTGACTTGGGAAAATGTACCCATATGACCCCCTTCCCAATTTGCCTCAACATCATCAACCTCTCAGTCTATCTTCTTATTGCTCTTCATTCTCTGGACTGGATATTGGGACTTAAAGAAACCAGAGCTGGTCTCAGGTAAGTGTCAACCAAATTAGAATCTTAGCCATTGTTGAAGTCGACAGGATTTGGTCTTCCTAGCAGTTGGGTATCGAAAGGATCTGGGCTAAGACTGATGGGAGTGCCAGCAGATGCAGGATCCGGAAAGAGATAAGTGCTTTTAAGTTCATGACCCAGATGGATGTGGGACTCTTCCTGAAGTAGCCTGTGTCTCAAGGGGCCTGCAGGCCCTTTAACCTCCAACCCTGTGACTGGCATTCCCCACCTTCCATTTGTTGTCCCTACAACTGTTTTCATTCTGTCTGCCATAGTGGGGTGGGAAGTGGGAGAAGATCAGGAAACAACTCAGCCTCTGAACTAAGGCTGGGAGGCACACTGCCCTTCTCAGCCTGCCCCAGACTCTAGGCAAGGAGGGGAGGCACAATGGCAGGTCCATCTGCACCATCACAACGCCTCTCAGTAAAATCAGAATAAATTTGATTGGTCAGCAGGCAACACAACAATGGAACAGAAACTAACAACCAAAATGAAAATGGAAAATTGCAGTGATTCACTGTTGCATGACAATGATTCAAATAAATATTTTTAAAGAAGTGAATTGTTTAAAGATAACCAATATTAAACCAGATGTTTCAGTTGAGTTTTCATTACCTATGCAATGCTGAAAAACTTAGGAGTCTCTCTATATGGGACTCTGGTTGCAGATCTCTTCTTCTTAATGAGTGCTGTTGAATGTTAGATACAGAAACAATATCATAGTCTGAGAGAACAGATTCCAGCCTCTCTGAAATTAAAAAGAGAGAGAGAGAAAATGTAGTAAAACATAGAATACTGGCTCAGTTAAAGTGAAATGGGAAAGCATTATTTCCTGAAAGGAAAAGTAACAGGTACCTGTACCTCTTCTTACATGAACCAGGCTTACTGAGGTACCTTTAACTTCAAATTTTAAATAAACCAAAGCTCCTTGTTACAACTGAATCTGAGAATGTGTTGTTGAAAGCTGAGAACTCTAGCTTCCAACAACAAACCAGGATCAAATTGTGGTTTCTGGTCCTGGCCTGTTTGTTCACAAACTGGATTTTCGTAAGCTTCTATAACATTGTTAAAATTAATACTATTGTTCTTAAATTAATTACATCTTGCCATTATATTAATGTACTCTCACATGCACTTTCACTCAATCTCTTCTCCATTTCTCACAATGCAAGTAAAATCGTATGGGTGGCATTGATTTTACAGAAATCATGGTCTCCCCCACCCCATGGCCCCCAACAGCTTTCCTTTGACAAAAGGGATCCCAAGGGAGTCACGCGGACTTTGTTTGTGGGCAGGGTAAGATTGGAAATGTTCAATTTATGAAAAACCACCATGGCTGATGATATCAGCTTTATGCAATGTAAATTCCACTACTGAATTTCAGTGTGCTGCCTTGTTTGAAAGGATTTGAGTATAATACCAACTAATGAAGTCTAGGAAGGTAAATAACAGTTTACCAACCCACACAATCCTGAGTAATCCGAGGTAGCTATGTTGACTGCCAAGGAACAAGAAATCTCTACAGACCCATATGTCTAATTACAAGGCTGATCTATGCTAATATACATTTGGACAATGGTTACAATTTAAAGGTAGGCACATAATTGCTTTCAGAATTGTTACAACCCCTACAAGTGATCAGCAAAGATGGCGAAACACAGTAGACTGTTTATCTTTCACCTCCTGAACATGCATCATTAGGATGTTAACCTTTGAAGAATTCAGAAACTGTCAGGACGGGAAGACTGTGGCAGAACCAGGAAATGAAACTAAGCAATCCACACCCTGTTCCAAAGAGTTTTATTTTAAGTAATCAGAAACTAATATCTGTGCCTGTTAACTGCCTGTTTCTACCTTTCCTTCCCACAAAATGGGTTCAGACTCAGGACCACTAAACAGATTTTCTGTTTTCAAGATATGTTCATCTGCCTTATCCCAAATCAAATAACTGGTCCATTTAGACCAGCATTTACTAATAATTGGCTAGCAGTAGCCCTCAGAGTCTGGGGAGATTATTCTAAACCCTGCTACCCAGGATTCTTCTAACCAGACCTACCAGGAATTAAACCTGAGGCCTCCTGTATGTAAAGCTTATGCTCCTCTACCAAGCCCAGGGTGGTTTTGAAGATGGTTTCAATGCTGATTAAATGTTTGAAATCACCCATGTGTAGATAACAAAGAGGAAAGAGGAAATTAGCTTCCTAAAGGGCAGCTGTATTAGTCTACTATAGCAAAAAATCCAAAATCCAAAACCATGTCCCACAGCATCTTAAAAACTTGCAGCTTATACTTATTTATTTAAAACTCCTGCTGTAGCAAACATATTGATCTTTAAGGCACCAGGGGACTTATAAAAAGTCAGTGCAGTTCACTCCCACCAGCAAGAGGAAACCAATGAATACCTTCCATAGGATGCAGTCGGCAGGTGAATCCCTCCCCATATCTTGATCAAGGAGCTGATGCTCTTAAATATCAGTGACCATCACTTATCAGTATGGCCACTATCTTAATATAAGGAAGCATACTGCACATGTAGGTTGTGGAGGAACATATTCCTTATTACCCAGTCATACAGAGAAGAGACTATTACCACATACCCACTTCCTTTAATTTCTCAAAGTTTATAAGTGCACCAAGTCATCATGTGCTCTGTTGCTTTAGACAACGTACTTCTTGCATGAAAGCAGTAACTGTGCACTGTGTGTCATCAACGGCTACAGCAACTGAGGGTTTCAGCAAATACAATGGTGCCTTTCAGCCTACACCTATCTCATGAACATCCCATAACTCACTTGGATCCACTGGCTGCCCCCTCACCCGCGCATCCATTAGATATCTCCTCAAAGGCTTCTCCTCCCACGAATATACTCATATCCTGCTGCTATGAATAGCTACTCATCTAGTATCGATAATATCTTTTTTTTTCATTCCACACCCCCGACAACCGCCTATAGGCAGACAAGCAACAGTCTAAGGATGGCTATTTACTACTACCCTTTTCCCTTACAAGAGTCATCAGGGTCTCACAATTCACAGCTTCCCACCCAGTCAAGGACTCATTAACAATTTAGGAACAAGTAAGACTTACTGAAGGCTCAGGTAACACTCCCACCCACGCCGATCCTGGAAGAAATCCAGGTGAACTCAATACGACTTGCACCTGAGAAGCCCTGTCTACAAACTACAGGATCAATATCCATGAACTTGCCATAACTTAATTTAATTTTATTTATACCGTGCCTTTCTCCCCATAGGGGACCCAAGCCAACTCTCACCAATGACAAGTGTACAGTGATAACAGGTTTTAAAACACCTTACAGAAGAAGAAGCCCTTTCTTGCTCTTTCCACCTCCGACCCACACTTTGATTCAAGCTCACCTCTCAGGGACTCTTACCCGGTTTTCTGATCAGCTAAGGCAGGAGAGCCCCCTCTCTTCAGATTCGCTGCTAAAATCGTCATCATCATGATGCATCATCACCCATGAAATTGAGGGGGCCACAATGATCCCCAGATAGTTTCCCCTCCACCCTCCCCACGGGAGCTTCCATGGATGACCGGCCACTTCCTCCTCTGCCCTCTGAGCGCCCTAGCGGGGCCCCACAGCTCCACACAGACGGGACCCCCATGGCCGTGGGGCGGGTACCGCGGGAGAGGGGCGCAAGAGGTCGCACTTGGAAGCAGGCGTGCACGAAGGCGACCCCGAGACATCCCCTCTCCCCCCCCCCCGCAGAGGAGGAAAGGGGCCCAAGAGGCCATCCAGCCCAACCCCCGGGCCGGGAACGCAAGCCCGTCACCCGCCCGGCTCGCTCGCTCGTGTTCGCCCCCCTTTCCCGTTGCAACCGCCCGGGGGATGCGCCGGGGTGTGTGTGGAGGCCCCTTTCCCTCCTCTCGTTCTCCAAGGACTCACCGTATCTCGGCGGTCCGTGCTCGCCCCGCCGTGGGGCGGGCGGAAGGGGCGGGCGGCCCCGCGGCCCCTGCTCCGGCATCCCAAACACCCCCGGCGGCGGCGGCAGCAGCAGCAGCCGGAGGAGGAGAAAGAGGAGGGCGGGAAGACGATGGGGGCTCGGACGGAGCCCCAACCGCCTCATGGTCCTCCGAAGGCGAGGGAAGGGAAAGGCACCTCAGTCCGTCCGTCTCGGCTTCGCTCACATAAGGGGAAAAGTCCGCCCGGCGCTCCCGACGTGAGGAGAGAGAGGCTGAGGCGGCCACCGCTCCTCTTCAGCCCCGCGCCCAAGTGCGGAAGAGGAGCCCGGTGGGTTGGGGTAGCCGCGAAGCATTATGGGCAGGGCGCAAGGCCGCCATCTTGTTCCGCTCGGGAAGGGGCGCGCTCGGAGCGGCCCTCAGGCGTTTGACGAGGAAGAGCTGCCTGGCAGGGGGAGGGGAGGGGAGGGGAGGGGAGGCCTCTCTCTCTCTCTCTCTCTCCCCCCCCCCCCCCAAGGAACTGGTTCCGAAACGGAGACGAAGCCGCTTGGAGAGGAAGGGTCAAAGCGGAAGATGCTGGTGGGGGGCTGCGGGGGACCAGCGCGTTCGGGGGGCGTCCACTCCACGCCCCCTCTCTTGTCATCCCCGGGGGTGTCCCGCCGGAGCTGGCGCGCCTTTTCGCGAAGGGCCGCCCCGGGGGTCGGAAGGAAAGCACGCACCGGTTGTCTCCAAGCGAGCGAAGCGGGTGTGTTTCCGCCTCTTAGGAGAAGGCGAGCGGAGCCTAATTCGGCTCTCTTCCAGCTCTGCATTTCTAAGATGATGATGATGATTCAAAAACACGAGGCAGTCAATCAAAATTATAAAAACATTGGTATTAAACAACAGATACAAGTTTTAAACAAAAACCTAAGTATCTGTTAAATATCGACGCAGTAGGTATGCTGTTTCTAATATTGCCTCTTTTTTTGTAGCTCTGATGGTGGTGCGATTTCTGAGATCTGCAACTGCTTATAGGCAGTACTGGGTGAAATTTCTTGATATTGTTCCCAAAGCCCCAATGACTACGGGGGCCCACTGAAGTGTGTTTCCTCCAGATGCGGAATGTTTCGATTGCCAAGTCTCTGTACTTTGTTAGTTTTTCCAGTTCTTTATTTTCAACTCTGGCATCCCCTGGAATTGCAATGTCAATGATCCAGACCTTTCTTCGTTCTGTTACGTGTCTGGTGTGTTATGTTCAAGGTGTCTGTCCGTTTGGATCCGGAAATCCCACCAGATCTTGACTTCCTCATTTTCTGACACCTGTATCTGATGTTCCCATGGGTTTTTGGAAGCTGGCAAGTTACTGTTTTTGCATAAATTATTGTTAATTATCATAAATTGTTGTTATTTAGATTTCTATGACATTTCACATTTTCTCTGCAACCTACATTTGAACCCATAAGCAAGTTCAAACATGTTTATGAGTAATCTGGCCTTTCTCACTAGATTACTCATAAAGATGTTCAGACCCACCCATAAGCTCAAACATAGGTTGCAGAAAAAATATGACATATCATAGAAATCCTCCTCCTAATTATTATTATTCATGTGCATGTAAGTATCTCTACATTTCTCTATATTCAGTGAGGTTTACTCCCAAAAAAATGTATCTAGGGTTGCAACCTTAGGAGAATCTGAGGGGGGAACACATGCATGTTTATGAAAGTGCAAACTTAACATAACTGCAGAGCCAAATGCACACTGACTTTTATTTAGTATTTAGCATCAGCTTTGTAAAGTATGTCGTATCAGGTTTACTGCTGTTTTCTTTATTTGAAGTTTTTTGGGGTTTTTTGTATAGTTAAAACAATATATACTGATATGTTCCCATTAGACTTATGTTTAAATATTGAATTGTTGCACAGCTTCTCCTTTATTATTTTAAATGGGGACAAGGGATATAAATGCTTTTATAAATAAAATACCCATTTGAGATAAGTTACATGATTATTATTAATGCCTACAGAGATGCTAAGGAGGGAGGGCGTTCTTAAGGACATTAGGAGTGGTCTATGACAGCATGAGTTTTATTCTGCAACAGGGGGTGGGGGAAGAGATCAAAACTTTGTATTTTTCACCTGGATTCTCTTTCTGTTACTTTTAGAAGATAGTCAGGTATATGCACAAATTCTTCTCTGCTTTAAAGAATTTACAAGCTGCCTCCTCTAAAACTAGAATGACTCTGGACGTGATTATGTGTTTATTTGAAATATGGAAGAAAAGAAGCTTAGTCATCGTTGTAGACAATCTGAAGGGAACTGTGGGTGATACTTTTATTAGATCACCAAAAATCACAAATGTAAGCTAGGTTTTGACCTTGGACAGTCTTAATCAGGCTGAGTGCCAAAGAGATGTGGATGAAGAAAAACACAGGCATGGACAAAACAACAGCAACAACAAAAAGCACATAAAAGGTCCAAAACCCATAGTCAGAGGTGCTTGCCAGGTTCTTTTGTTAAAAGTAGGTTTCAGAATGAGGGATGTAGACTCAAAATTCAGATTCCACCTGTGGCGGTGTGGGCTGGGATTTCTCTCCCAATCCTGTTATACAAGGGGCTGCCAGTCATTCAGCATCCCTCTCCCCAACCACCCCATATTGTATTGAAACAGAAGGTTCTTTTTTTTGGGTGGGCAGGAGAGATAGTGGGTAAAAAGATATCCTGCTAGCAGTCAGCAGATTCTAACAATATCCTGGGAGAGTAGTCAGCATATTCTAACAATCAGACAAAGGGGGTTAGAAGAGACTGGGGAAAATGAAGTGTGTAAATGGGTCAGATTTTCCTAGTGAGAGCACTGGCCTCAAGTATACTGTATGTCTCTCTTCTTTGGAGAGGATCACATTTGCTAAGCCTCTGCATTTCAGCAGAGCTGCACCTGTACTCAGAGCCTCTTTAATGCTGACCTATTTGGCTGGGTTTCTATCAAGCAGCAAAGATGGAGAAGCTCTATACAGTCAGCAAAAACAAGACCTGGAGCTGATTGTGGCTCTGATCATCAGCTTCTTATAGCAAAACTCAAGCTTAAACTGAAGAAAGTAGGAAAAACCACTGGGCTAGTCAGGTATAATCTAAACCAAATCCCTTATGAATACACAGTGGAAGTGAAGAACAGATTTAAGGAACTCGATTTGGTGGACAGAGTGCCTGAAGAACTATGGATGGAGGCCCGTAACATTGTACAGGAGGCAGCAACAAAAACCATCCCAAAGAAAAGGAAATGCAAGAAAGCAAAGTGGCTGTCCAATGAGGCCTTACAAATAGCAGAGAAGTGTATTTTGTGTATTATTAGACATCTACCTCACCTGACTTATCACTATGGGCATATGTACAAATGTAGAGGATGAGTATTTGCACCTCTTGTGTCCGAAAAGGTGGGTTTTGATCCACAAAAGTTCACGCAGAAGTAAATCTGTTAAGTCTCACAATGTTTTGCGTTTTTCTCCCTTTTCCCTCAATTTTACCAACACGTTAAGACAAGCTAGCATGACTACTTCCCTAGAAATCGCTCCTTGAACATAAAATGTCAAAAAACACTGGGGTCACTGTAGTCAGAAGTGACATGACAGCACGTAACAGTGACCCCAAGAAACACCTCTTCTCCCTCACTTCCAAGTTCTCTACTGGAAAAGTTGCTGTTCCTGTACCTAATAGATGACAGTTAAAACAAAAGCTCCATTAACCAGCTCTCCAAGTATTCCGACATAATTCTACTTCACTATTAACCTTTTCCTGTGAAATGTAGTGTTTGTGTCAGATTTCCAGGCAAGATTGAAATTCTGATCATCTTTCATATTAAAATTGTTTTGTTTCTTACATTTTTATTAACTTTTCATGACAAGGTAACTTTCTGCTACTTTCTAATGAAAATAAATTACAAATTGATTTTATTTTTAAAAGGGGGGGTTGGATTATGGTAAAGAATATGTGGGAGGGTTTCTCAAGGAAGGGGTGAGATGCTGTAAAATTTGGAAACTGTTGATCTGTCATAACTATGTTTCTTCTTGCTGCCATCTCCAAAATATATTTCAAGCTACAGAGAGCACCTGTATTCATTCAAGGGTGGGGAATACTGACTCCCACAGAAACTGTTATTCCAAGCCTTCATCTCTTAATTAGATCTACAAATTTTACATTCTAAATAGAGTGCTATTTGCATATACAGTATAGCTTAACTGCTGGTGTTCCACAGAAGATGGAATAATCAGCCTTGAAAAGCAAACCTTTAAGAGCAAATACATTGTGGCTTATATATACATCCTTAAGTGTTCATGATCATTCAAAGGTTACAGTACCGAACAGAAAATGGGCATGGTTTTAGTCATTTGTTTTTATCACTTAAGAGATTGTTTAAAATGAAGAAACTGATAAATGCTACTAATAAAGGCTAAACACCAAAGTATCATGAATTTATATGACTTCTCACAGGTTGGAATCCTAAACACATTTGCTGATGAGCATGCATCTTATTTCTAATTAACCTGCTTTTAAGATTGCACTCATTTCCATTTTATACTGTGTTTCCCCGAAAATAAGACAGGGTCTTATATTAATTTTTGCTCCAAAAAAAACGCATTAGGGCTTATTTTCAGGGGATGTTTTATTTTTTTCATGTACAACAATTGACATTTATTCAAATACAGTCATGTCATCTTCTGGTTGCTGCACAATGGCGGAGGGCGGGGTTTCACTTAACTGGGGCTTATTTTGGGGGTAGGGCTTATATTACGAGCATCCTGAAAAATCATACTAGGGCTTATTTTCAGGTTAGGTCTTATTTTCGGGGAAACAGGGTACCATTGTTGCCACTAGTTCAACGATGGCCTCCTTTTGCCACACACTATCTGGAACCAAATGCCACATCATTGTCACTGCCATGCTGAGCATCACCACCTGCTGTTTTACACTGGCAGCCAATAGGGAATGGATCCCACAATTACTTGTATACAAATACAAGTATTTGTATAATCCACAGGGCTACTCACTGCAGCACGGTATGCTCAGTAGCACAAAATGTAGTCTTTAGGCAGAATACATGCAGTACCTTATAAAGGTTCCCAGATGTCTAATTTCGTATGTTTTAAAACACATATCACAAGTTATACAAGAATTTAATGGCACAGAAGCTGGACAGGTACAATGAGATTTCCTGTTGAAATCTCATAGATGAGATACTGTATAGGCCTCTGGTAGCTTCAGTACCCATGAAAGCACTTCTCCACAATCTGAACAGCAACCCTGTTCTTGGGTCGTTAACTTCTGTATCTGAACGAAGTATCGAGAAGCAGGGCGTTTACATTGTGTGAAATTGTGAAATAAGCATCTACTCTGCATTTTGTAAACTCTCACCCCATTTGCTGGACTGTCTTGCAGTACTTATTTTGCTCTTCTCCCAGGTTTCCTAGCCATTTTTTTCCACCAGCTTGAGAATATGGAAAGATGGATAACAGGTACTTCTTAAGAATAAAATTTAGCACATTCTAGAGATTCTTAATACCTTAACAATGAATTGGGTAAATGCAGTTGGCATACAAAGAGCTGCATGCATTAAAAGGCTAGCTTGGCCATTGTAGTTAAAGGTAGAACATTTTCGGTCATGATTTTCCAGTGTACATAAATAACTTGTCTTCCTCTTCAGACCTAATTGCCCAATGTGTAGGAAGGTGACAAAATGAGAATGAAGGAGTGATACTAGAGCTCTCCCTTCTACATGGATATTCTACCTACTTTCTAAGCCAATAGGGCTTACAACTATCACAACACTCACATGTAGCAAGAATATTCCAACTGGGTCCATCAAATGCATCAGGAAAATCTGAAGCTGTAGTATATATGAAGCTAATCATGTACATATGGATCTGAATAACAACAGGTTGTTGGTATTTTCTAGATGCTGTCAGTTTACTTATATAAATAATTCTTCCAGACGTAGCACTGAGATTAAGCATAAGGGTGAAGGATAGATGCTCTTGTGTTAAAATTGTCTTCTAGTATGCAGCTACCAAAAATTTCATTTCATGCACTGCATCAGAGAAGCACACATGACAGCAACTTAACAGATTTGCAAGTTTTTCTATGATAGTACACTGAAAAGACAGAAGACTTACCCTAGAGGAAGCTGCATGCAAATGTTACAAAGCAACAGTTTAGTGGTTTATAAAATGTAATTTTATTTAATGTTATTTTGTTACATAGGGCATTAACATTTTCACAAGGCTTTTTTGGGACTACAATCAATGATTAGCAACACACAATAGTGGTCCATCTATCTACGGAACAAATCACTGGACAAACTTGACACCTTCATACATGTGCACAAATCTGCATGGAAAAGTTTTATACTTGGACATGTGACCTCTTTTCACCCATTCCAGTGTTAACAAATGACATGCAATTTAGTCTGCCAAAAAGGCACTCCCTGTATTCTGGCAGTAACATGCTGCTTCTAATACATAATCAAGTGAATACCAGAACTACAAAGGCAGGAGTGTAAGTGACATTTTTATTGGGAGGGTATAGCAGTTGAACAGCAGCAACCGAAAGGTAAGAAAAGTCCCTGTATTTAGACACTCAGTAGCTTCTGCTGTATACACGTGTAGGAAGCATATCTGTAATGCTTCCCATTTGGCCCAATACTCCCAGATCCTACAGAAAATACACAGTAGCATGTGAAGTCAAATCACCAAATAATCCCTGCAGAAGAAGGGAATGTGGGGCATTGAACTGTGATGAACAATCTTGAGTTGCATTAACTGTATTTTCATGACTTTAATACAGCAATAGATGTAGGAACTGGTTCGATTTTCTTTTTAAATAACAGAACACTTTATTCCACTACATAAGTGTTTGGAAATTACTTATGTCTATATGAAATTAAGCCAGTATTAATACTTTTCTACAGCAGTAACCGCACACCAGGAAGGCCAGGACAAACACAAATCAAGGAATGGAGTTTTCCCAAAGCTGCAGTGTGAAAAGACTATAAATTGATTTCCATACACATGGATGGATTCTCTTTGCTATAGGAAATCCAAGTGGAGCTATAAGGAATGAGACGTGTAAAAAGATTTCTTCAGAAGGATAATGACACTCCATGTGCAGTTTAGTTTTCTGCGCCTTCTGCAGCATCACATTCTTCTCCTGCGCTGTCCGATGTCCATAACTGAAAAGAACAGATCAAAAAATGTACAAATCACACACAACTTAAAACTCGCAACTAATCTATCTTCACTCTCAACAATGCCATGATACAAAACAACTTGGTACATCATGAAGTCTACCATCTGCTCTGGCTGGTAAATGAGTGGGGAAGCTGTGACACAGACAAGGAAATCTACCAGCAAACGTTTGGGTCTTCAATTAAAGTGCCATAACCAGAGATGCCAGTGATTTCTCCTCCAAAACCAAGCCTAAACGGTAATACATTCTCAATTTTAGTCATGAAAAACATCTTTAGAAGTTGGCACTATATATAACATGCCTCTTCTACCTCTAAAAACCTTCTCAGATCAAGGGGACTCTGCTCTTCATAGAGAACATGCCATTTTGTGAAGGCTAGTGCATTATACAGTATGCGGTAACATGATTGAAGCAGAACACAAATTTAACGTCTGGACAAGAGCAGTGCAGTGTGTTCACAGTCCACTCCCCACCCCACCCCCAAGAATACAGAGGGAGGGAGCAAACAAACAAAAAAGTTGGCACTATATGAATTAAGATGTCAAATTAGTAACAGCCCCAGATAACATGCGCTTTAAGAACTGTTATTAGTATAACACCTCAAGATGCTCCTTACAAGAGCCCAGCCTAAATAGATGGGAAAATTACTGCAGAAACATGCATCTCTTACTGTGAGGTTGTCTCTAAGCAACTGCATGATGAGAGTGCTGTCTTTGTACGAATCTTCATTCAGTGTATCAAGTTCTGCAATGGCTTCATCGAAAGCCTATAAAAGACATTAAAAACATTCTGAGTAGATAATAGCCCACCTCCAAATAAAAATGCTTTAAAATCAAGTAGTTATGAACAAGGTATTCCTACATAAGCTTCAGCACCCCCATCCAACTATGGAAATGGCTTTAACAGGAGTAATAGCAGAATCAATTAGCAAGATAGTGACACATCCAGCGCAGTTCTAAACAGGGTCACTCTATTTAGATTATAGTGATCAAGGTTGAAACAGCAGCGTTAACCTCTTCTAAATTTGAGAGGAGAATATCATATATTGGCTGAAATCCTGTTGCTTAGCATAGCAAGTCACAACTAGGGGAGGCCCGTTAAATCAGTGGAATGTACAGAGGTGATTCACCAAATCCCCGCTAATTCAACAGACCTACTCTGACTGTAACTTGCTGCATTAAGCAAAAGGGTTTTAGTAAGTGTTTTATAAATTTACTGTAAAACACAAGGAATATTTTAGCAGATAACATCAGAGAGGCAGAAACAGGGTGCACCATTTTGTCCCCTGAGCAACATACCCTCATGACGCCTTTAAATTCAATGCCCAAGAAGATAGGTAGGTAATAGTTAAAAAGTTCTGTTCCCTTAACTCAAGCTAGCTTTCTTGCACACGACTCAATTCAACTTACTGTCTTTGCCAATGTGCAGGCCAGCTCTGGGTTGTTGAGGATCTCATAGTAAAACACAGAAAAGTTAAGCGCTAAGCCCAAGCGAATTGGATGTGTCGGTTGCATCTCTTTCTTACTGATGTCAAATGCTTCCTGATAAGCTGCCTGTGAATTTTCTATTGTTTCTGTGAACAAAGATCAAAAATTGGTAAGAAGAATAAGCTGAAGAACCTGCCACGTCTCAACATGATCTCCACAACTGCATGTTTTTACTCCATTCCATATACAATTACTGAAAAGTAGGGGTTTAAATAAATAGGGAACTCACGTTTTCTGTCATCTCCACTTGCAACTTCTGCAAGGTATCGGAAGTAATCTCCCTTCATCTTCAGGTAGAATACCTTGCTCTCTGGATTTGTTGCATTAGCTATTAAGTATTTGTCCAGCAACTCCTAATAAAAGAAAAAAATCACACAAATATGCCCATTTAGGGTGATCTATGGGTTGGACAGAAGTACAGCAGTGTTTTCTACATTACCATCAAAGGATACTTACAATTCTATTTGGAATATTATACATAAGTGGCACATAATGGTACTTAATAAGACGAAGGACTATTCCACTAGAACAGTCACATTTCTGAAGGATTTTTGAACTGTCTTTCCAGATGTGTAATACATATGCAGCAGATAAGCAGGAAGAAATCATGGCCAAATCCAACTGTGAAACTACTATGAAGTTTGGGATTACTATTACTAAATTACTATGAAAGAAATGGGAATCAGGGTGGGTTTAATTTAAATTATGAGTTAAATCACTAGTCAGTAAGACTCAATTTAAATCGTGATTTTAAAATGCGAAGACTCATCTTTGCTGGTAGTTATAATCTTTAATATTTGCAACCAAATGAAGATTTCATATTTAGAATAATAACCTGACAGATTAGTAAAACAGCTACAGTATATCAGAACTTATTTTAGTTTAATAGGTTAATCACTCATATTTGGAGAACTACTTAAATTGTTTTATTTAACTAAATCAATAACATTATATAGCACACATATTCTTGTATTTGCTTAAACACCAATGTTTATTAATTAAAGTGGTTAAATAAAATATTTTTAAAGCAAACTATCTTCCAAACAATCTTCAAACCTGGCATTTTAGATACAGTAGGAACCCCCTATCTGTGGGATCAGAATCCACTGATTCATTTACCTGCTGCCTGAAAACACTAAATACCCCTATGAATACAGGCACTCCTCACTTAACCTACCTTACAACCCTTTACGGCCCTCATAAATGTGTGCTTGCGTCTTTGCCACGCCCCTTTTCAAAGGCACGTGATTTATTACTCGTGGCGCAGTGGTTAAACTGCTGTACTGCAGCTAAAACTGTGCTCACAACCCGGGGTTCAATCCCAGGTAGCCGGCTCAAGGTTGACTCAGCCTTCCGTCCTCCCGAGGTCGGTAAAAGGAGGACCCAGCTTGCGGGGGGGAGGGGCAATGTGTAGCCTGCGTAATTAACTTGTAAACCGCCCAGAGAGTGCTTGAAGCGCTATGGGGCGGTATATAAGCAGCACGCTTTGCTTTTTTTATACACTATAATTGCTCCTCACTTATTGACCAGTTCACTTAATGACCTAGTCATAAGAATGGAACTTGGCCATTAAGTGAGGAGTGCCTGTATGTATTTATATTTATTTCCAGAGTGTATTTATCAGAACAGGCTACTAGAGGGATCCAGAGACCATTCAATGTATAGCATTCACTAAATCTGCATTTTTCAGCATCAGAAGGGAGGCCTGGCCTGGCACCAATCTCCCATGGATACCATGGTCCTACTGTAATGTGTTCATTGTCTGTATATAGATTTTTAAAACAACAATGGAATTAAGGTCTTTTCCTGAATTTTATTTTTTATATACCATTTTACTTTGAAAAAGTGCATGTTATCTCAGCTTGGATAACTTGGATTAACTGAATAAATATTGCATGAATATGCAGCCTCATGCTACATAACTATGCTCTATTTCATGTTGAATAACCTTTGAACTATAATGTATCTTAAATAGGAAACTATCTTTAGATAACTTTTTCCTCCAAAAGCATTTTATTAAATCTGATTTAAATAAAAAATCAGATTTTAAAAAATGCAATTTTAATTTTTTTAAAAATCATAGATTTTAATCCACCCTGATGAGAATATCATATAATCCTTCCATTTTAACCTACAGAAAAACTCAGATGAATAGCCCACAACAAAATTATGCTTTAAATATGTAACTCTAAAGCATGCATACTTTGGTGATACCCTATTATAGTCTAGTTGCAGAAGAGGTATCCATGTCAGTCCGTGGCAAACATTGGTAAAAGCAAAATAGAAATAAAAAGTTAATAAAAAACAAAAAACATTGTGGTACCTTATTTTGTGTATAAGTCCAGTCCACTTCATCAGTCTTATGTCTGATGAAGTGGACTTGTCCACAAAAGCTCACATTAAAAAATATATAAGTTAATCTTTAATGTGTCACGTTTTTGTCTTTTTTCTTTACTTTTTATTTCTGTTTTGCTTTTACCTATAATATTATAGTCTAACTTTACCTTTCCTATCATGGATAAATTATCTCTTGAACTAGATAAGTGTTGCACAAGGCACAAAAACAGTAGCCCCCTTGCCCATTTTTAAAAATAAAAAGTATCCTACTCACTACAACTGTCTCTACTAAGTGTATACCACATTCAGAACTGAACTTAGCTGATTCAAATGTTCAAATTGAAGTGAGGCCCCATCCGTCAAAAAACAAACACTCTGGAACGACTGTTAGCAGTTTTGATTCTTACGACAGAGACAAAGACTGTATCTCAAAAAAACTGATAAATTTCTCCCTAAATTTTCTATATCAGGCAAAGGTCAGAAATTAGGGTGAAAGGAGATGCTGTTTTATGACCAGAAGCTCTAGCTAGTAACTATAATGAATGGTTTGATCAGAGCTATCCAATCCTAGAGCTTTGGGGGAGGGATGCAAAAACAGTATTATCACAGAATTTTTTGTGTTTAATTAACTTTGCTAATTAGTAGATAGTTCTGGTAAAACTGTTCTTGTGAATAGGACTTGGAATGATGGCATTGGGTGGCTGCTTGGAAAACACTCTCTTGCCTCAGCCACAGGATCATGTGGCACTGTATTATGCATATTCTAATCTACTTCCTGTAACTCTGGTGGTAACTATGCAGAAAAAACAAGTATTGAATTGTGTTTCTTTGTTTTTAATTCTACTCTGCAATTCCATAGCTTTCTTGCAAGGGGTGCCTCTATGACATACACCGTTTTCATGCATACCACTAAAAATTCTGGAGGATATTTAAAAGCATTAGATAACCTCCCCCAAACGACAGAGGCTGCTCTCGCACAAAACTCCCTATACACAGTCATCAGAAACCTGGCAGGTCTGAACCATTCAGAAGGGGCAACCATCACTCTAAATGGCATCCAGTTTTATAGCTACTTTGAGTGAAATGCTACAGATACAATTCCCTTATAAATAAAATACCATCACATTCTGATAAACAGAAAAATTGTACAGCCATTTTTGATTGATTTTCAGTGATAGGCAGAAGGAGAAAGAAGTCTGGGATTCAGACTCAGATGAGAGCCAACATGGGCAGTATTCAAAGGCTGTATTCTGAATTGGTCCAAACTAAATATTGTGGTAAATTCACATCCCTAATAATTACCAGCTTTTCAGCTATTTATACTTATCACCACATCCATAATTCCTTTGGCAGTTGTGTCTGTAAATATACTTCATGATATCACTTTTCTATGACTCTCAAAACACTCAATATGCCATCCAAATGGAACCATGCACATTAGCCAGATAGCCTGCCAATCAGTTCTCCTTACCAATTCAGAGGATGGCTATCTGTCTATGACACATTCCACTTCCTCCACCCTTCCTCAACTCAAAAGTTTCATTCTTCATCACCTTAGAAGAGAACGATCCAACTTAGCTGCTGTAGCAGATTCCTAGGCATCCTTGGGCTTTTGAATAACAATTAGAAGCAATTAGTTGTCTGAAGCACTGACAACTTATAATCCAAGTGGTATCCTCTATATCAGGCAGTAGGAAAGTACATTGGAAGGAACACTCGATATTACATTTATAAAACTACAATGCAAAGTCTGAAACAGCACTATTAAGAGTGCGGAAGGACCTTCACCTCATTAAGTAGAACATTTCACTCTTCTGTGGCATCAAACCTCTGTGAGCAGATAGCATATATAAAAGTTAAAAATTGGCTAAGAGAAGCTTTGCATCTGCCACCTGCATAAGATACAGGAACTCGATCCAAAGTTTCCTTTTGAACTAATCTAGAACAATGTATTTAGAGTTGTCCTAACCAAAGGTGTCCCCAACAAAGTATTTCTGAAATGTCATCAAATTAATTCTGATTTATGGCAACTCTTTGCAGAGTTTTCTACATACAGAATATTCAGAAATGGTTTCCCGCTGCCTTCTTCTGCAGGGTGCCTGGAAGGCTACAGAGGCTGGCTGTTCTCCTGAAATGCTTAGTGGAGGGAGAATCAAAATCCCAATCTGTGGGTCTACAGCCAGATATCTAACTCACTGAGCTACCAAGCCAACCTACTAGTTAAATCATACAAGCTGAAATCCACTAGCAGAACTAAAACTGTATAAGGCTGATGATGTCACTTGCTGCAGTTCTTCAGAAATCAAAGTTTTTAAATTTATCCTTTCAAAGATCCCAAGGCTTCCTTTTGGCAGTAACACTATCATACCAATAAGAGAAACAAAAGTGGGAAGGCAGGTTAGAGACCCTGGCATCCTGAAGTGAACCATTCAAAATCCATAGACAAGCAGAAGCCAGGCATGCCTAAGTAGTATTTCTGGTAGTATAAGAAAGAAAGAAAAAGAGAGAATGCAAAGCCTAGTGGACGTCCCACATCTTGCCCAGCAACTTGAAAAAAATGCAGAGAGGCTGCTATAGACTAATAACCGCTCTGACTTTCAACAATGGAGTGTGCAGGGGAGGTTTTGGACTTCAGAAGGGTGGGGTGGGGGCTCCTTAGTATCTTCCTTATAAAGTATTGATACGGTATCAAACACTGACCACCAAAACAGAAATCCAGTATCATTCTGCCTAAAATGTCAGCAGCATGACCCAGATCAGAAGATAAAAAGAGACAACCAAGTATTTTTTGCAATTTCATACATGCATTCTTACTTCTGACAAATAATGTTTTATTACTTCTAACAATAACAACAACAAAAAGCAAAAGCCAACATTTGTGTGGGAGAATCAGGCAGACACCACAACAGGCATATAAAAAGGCAAGGGAGGATGATGGGCCAGCCATGGGTGATGAAGGCAGCCAATCTGGAAAATCCTACCAGTTAAGCTGGAGTTACATCGTGCATATACTAATACTTAATAGATCACAACATGACAAGGAGATTGATGTCATCTGTGTTTACTAACCTACCTCAGGATATTTCAAGTCTAGAATGTTTTCACTATTCTGAATAGTGTAAAAGATCTAATTCTACATTGTTCTGAGTTACAAAAAGGACTTCCGATAACTCTTCTTCATTTTGTCAAGGTTTGATAACTTGTCTGTTTAGGAGTATGAGAATAACAGGGGTAGTATAGAAAATTGTTGCAAAACTGTCCTAAAGGTATACTACTTTTAACAGTATCATGAAAACACTGTTTACAACAGTCCCCCGAGCAAGGTCACTGAATTCCATAACAAGTCTTTGGCAACCACCTGTTCTGGATTCAAACAAAAGTACAGTTTGAAGAATTCTGAAATGCTTGTCACTAATTGTCTGTTTTCATTCTGGGATTAACCCTTTACTGGGACAATGTCAGCTATAATGAACCAAAAATGTATGTGATTTGCCCTATAGGTCTGCCATTAAGTTGGCTTGTAAGGGGAAAAGTACAGAGTATCTCTCAGCGAGGTCTTGCAGTTTTTATTGTACATTTTACTAACCTTAGTCCATGTTCACATTTTCACCAGCCCATTATTTTCTAAACTGCAACTTCCTGAACTATATCTTGTATCATAATCAGCTTCTTATTTTACCTTCCTTAAACCTTCAATACTGAAGTTTATTTGTACATGCATATCTGTTACAATTCACGATGCACTCAATCGTCACTGTAGGCCACAATATTCCAATAAGCATCACATCTTTTTCCTCTGAGAAATATATCTAAATCACCACTGTGAATGACTCTCAACAGACAAATACGGGATATCCAATGTGAATTCTCATTAAATAGTAGGCATTACAGCAACAAAGGTTTACAGTCCACTGAAAATATACTGACTTAAGAATAACTCAAGTTTTAAATGGCCTTTTAAGTTCTTAAGGCTCTTAAGAATTCAACTTATATGCAATGGACAAAACCTAAATCATACACTCCCAGACTTGCCTAATTATTCTGATTTTCTTAATTGATTTTCTTAATCAAAAGAGGAGCAAGGGCATTTGCTATGGTTTGGGCAGAAATTACTTAGCTCTTTCTCTAACTTCTGACATTTCAGCTAACTTACCTTGCACATCAGGAGACTTCTCTTCATTGCCAAATGTTTTAGAAAGGTAACAAAAACAAGTTCTCATGCATCCGATTTCTGTGCCTATTCCATGGGAGAGTCTTCCTGCTCTCCTCTGGTATCACTGTACACATAATTTTTATTCATCTTTTACGATCTTTACTGTATGTTAGTTGTACATGAAGACTGAAGCAACATTTGATTTTCAAAGTAATTATTTCTGTACACCCAACTTCCTGGACCTTTTGAACTCCAATTACCGTATTTTTCCGTGTATACGACCCCCCCAATGTATAAAACAACCCCCAATTCTGACCCTTGCCGGAGGCGAAGGAGCAGTCAATGGGCAGCCGCGAGGGGTGGCCCAGCGCAGCTGCTCCTCCTCCTGCTCCTGCCGCCTGATCGCTTCCTCCAGCGCCAGTGCCCACCTCCAGCTCATGTCGCCACCTTGTCCTCTGCCCGAAGGGAGCCCGCGAGTGGCGCTGGAGAAGGCGATCTGGCGGCTGCGAGAGGTGGCAGAGTGTGGCTGCTCCTTCGCCTCTGCCTCCTTCCGTGTATAAAATGACCCTTAATTTTTCCTCTAATGATTTTAGGAAAAAGTGTCGCTTTATAGACTGAAAAATACGGTACCTCCTTGCAACTCCTTGGCTAAGAAAGAGGATATAAGATAAGGATTTTGGCATTTAAAACCAGTTAAATTTTCTAGCACCATTTCTTGAGCTGAAAACTAACCAGAAGATCACTAGACTACATCTAGTAAATATGGCAAATGTATGTTGTCCCAGGTCTTCATATTTACTCTCACTGTCAATCCAGCAGTACTGAACATGAAGCTGCTGTTACTAGGGTATTACCTCTGCCTTTTCCTTCCTCATGCAAACTGCAGTAGGTATAACGATGCAAATATGAACATGAGTGATTGTACCCAAGCACGGAGACAGCACAAATCAAGGCCTCCAATGCTTTTGGGATCATGCAAACATCTGAATTTGAGAGAAAGCGGTTTGGATTTCCTTGAACCACCCCTAAGCTAATTATACTCAAATTTCCCCAATTTAAGCAGATGGAATAATTCCAAAGAATTTCCCATTATATCTCACACTTCCAACATGAACAAAAATCTACACATCTCTAGCTGCCAATACATTTTTAAAATGTCTATCACATAGACACTTCCCTCTCTCCAATCCTCAGGTTGCTCACAAGCTGACACCCGCTTCTTTCTGGCTTTCCTAGAATCTCTGCTGCTCCTCCCTCTTTCCATCAGCTCAAGCCACTCGCCTGTCCTGAAATTTATCCCGAAATGTTTTTTTTTTTCTTTTTAGTGCATGCTGGCTGGCTGGAAAACAGCAGAGCTCTGGCACCATGCCTTACCTGCCACATCTTCCATCTGCCCTGCCCTTTTCCTGTCTTCCTAATGTATTTTTGGCAAAGGAAAGGCAAAGGAACTGGAGTCCAGAGCTCTGATACTTTCCAGCTGCTGGAACATTTAAACAAAATTGAAAAGAAACGTTTTCTTGGGAGGGAGGGTCAGCAAGCTTAAGAAAGCATCTGGGAGGGAATTGCTAGCATGTCCCTTTCACTGGTGTTTCCTAGGTTCCACAAGTCTCTAATAAGCAACTAAGCAAATCTGACTTGCAATATTTTTACAGAGTATATCCCCACATGGTTGGGAATATATGTTCTGCCTGTTACATATGGATGATAAACAGGTACCTGCATCCCAAGGCAAAAGCTTATCTGCAATGATATAGAACAGTGGTCCCCCACCTTTTCCCAACCGCAGACCAGTTGGGAGGGGTGTGGCGTGCCCGCAGGGGGGCGGAGCTCGCTCACGCGCAAGTCATCCTCACAGGGGTGCACAGCGCGCTCGCAGAGAGCAGAATGTGCTCGCGCACATGCGTGCAACGGCACTCGCAGGGGGGTAGATCTGTGTCCACTGCACGGTCCTGGATAGGCCATGGACCACTGCCGGGTCATGGACCGGGGGTTGGGGACCTCTGATATAGAAGACCATATACAGTGTTCTGCTCATGAGCCAGGGGTTATGCGCCTCACATATTCTATTTCTCCTTAAGAGTCTACATCAGGCTTACTGTTTCCCTATCAGAACTAACACCCTGATTTTGTTTAATTCCAGAAAGTATCAGGAGCAGGCCTGATTATTTCAGTGAGTGACCTCTAAATAATTATCATTATCTCCAGGTAGGTGTAGGAAAGCATCCTACCTCAAACCCTTGAAAACAGCTGCCAGTCAGATTTGATAATACTGGACTAAATGGATCAATGATCTGATTCAGTATGAAGCTGTTTCCTAGGTTTATGTGAACAGATCGACACAAGTCCTCCTATTCCTTTCCCTCATTTCATAGCTAAATATCTTTCCAGTTCAAACGCTTGAAAGACTGTCCTGTAGAGGAGGAGCAGGATTTGTTCTCAATCATTCCAAAGTACAGAACATGTAATCATATGGGCTCGTTACGGGGAGCCAGATTTTGGATGAAAATCAGGAAAAACTTCCTAACTGTTAAAGAGTACAACAATGGAAGTTCATAAAGAGACTATTTTTGTCACATTCTCCCCACATCAACAATGTCTGGACTATGCATAACTCTGTTTCTATATCACTCTAAAGATTGTCTCACCAAGGAGTTAAGAGTCAAATTATTACAATATGCAGTAACTTGTTTTGGCCTGTTTCTTTTTTGCTTTCTATCTGGCGTACCTGTACTTTAAATATTGCTGTTCAGGCTCATTATTTATCCAGTAGTTTCATTGTAAGCCACTCTGTGAGTCTATGGCTACATTGAAATGTTAAGATCTATTTCCTTACAGTAGGCACCAAAGATTATTGTGTGAAATAGCCATATTGAGGTCTAATAGGCAATGGTACATCTAAGATTTTATTGATTTCTAAGTGAAATCTATTGAAATATTCATTATCTGATCTGGAAGCTTGCTTGCTACATTAGTATGCAAGTGGCAAAAAATATAACTATAACTGAAATTTTGATTGTATATTAGAAAACAACAGGGTCAATGTAAGGGTCTGGTGGAGATCACCAAAACTAGAGGATTAGGTGGGCAATATTTGCCAACTCTTCCTTCCCCCTGCAAATCTGCTCTGGATACTTGGGGACTTATTGAAATTAGCATGAAAGAGATCATGTCAAACTCCAATAGAAAGTTGAAAAGGAAAAAAACTGTATGTTCTGCATACATCTTCCAGCGGGAAATTTCAACTAGATCTCAAATCTATTCCATGAATTGATGGAGCCCCTTATGTTGAAGGAATGGCCTATCCAGTGTCCACAGTCTACATAAATACAAAAAGGAATTTTTGTTTATGCCTACTGCAGTACAACATTCAAGATACCATCCACTATTCAAATAAACTCTACTACCTGCCAGATTTTATTACCGGAACGTAACTCCTCATATGGTATCAGGTGGATCTGATTTAAATCATGATTTAAATTTTTAAAAAATCTGATTTTTGACAATTTAACCCAATTTGATTTTTAAAAATCATTTATTTTTATCCACCCTGTATCATATACTAGCCTACTTACATCCAGTGGTTTGAAAGGAATTAGAAAACATTTTGTTCTATTAGGCTGTTTAGATATTTCACAGCAAATCATGTTGATTCAAGTTTATTATTGTCAATATTACATTTGGAATCCCTGCTTGTCAAGGCCATTGATGCAACTTAATTATTAATCTTTGCAGGCGATTCTTTACACTTAAGTGGTAGAACAAACATTTTGCCATACAAATTTTAGCCAAGAACTAGAAAGGAAGTTTAATGTGGATATGAATGAGAAGCTTAAAAAATGGTAAATTTTAAAACCCAATAATGTTATATTTGAACATGCTCAACTTTCCCACTGTGCTCATATAGAAGTGCTCAAATTGGTTGGATTATACTTCAATAATATCTGCTTACTTTGGCAAATAAGTTACTTTGCAAAATAAGTAGCAGGCTTGTTCCTCTTCATCTTTAGGAGGAAACTTAATTCTACCTTAATTCCACAGAGACAGACTCTGTAGAATAGAGAGCAAGTTTTCTACTAGCAGATCTGTCTAGATAAACTGAAGCCCCTCTTTCAAGCACAGTCTGGCTTGAGCTGCCAGAGGGCCAGTGCTGCTTTAAAGACTTAAACAGCTTAGGCTCAACACATCTGTTGGGCTGCTTTTACTTGCCCTATGAGATGTTTCTCTGTGGCCTCTCTCTGGATACTCCCACTGGCATGTGATAAGCAGTTGCAGGAAAAGGCAGTCGTGGCTCCTCTCCTTTGACACATTCTTCCTAAGCAAGTCTACCTGGAACCCTCATTACGGTCCTTTATGCACCATCAAATTATTTCACAAGCTTTCAAGAATTCCTAATATTTCCATTTTTAACTTGGTAAAATCAACTCCTCTATCTAAATGAATCCTTGTTTATTTTAGTTTGTTGTACTAGGCTGTTCTATATTTTTAGACAAATTTTTATTATTATTCATTTTAAATTGCAATACTGTTTACTACTGTCTTTAAACTGCAGCATTGTTTATTACTTCACTGGACACAGATTCAGTGCTAAAAGTAGCTACAATCATGTCCGCTATACTTGGAAACAAGACTGTGGCTAGAAACATCACTGTAGAATGATAAAATGCTACACTGTAAAATACTATTTATTGGGCATGTGTTTCTCCAATTGTGTTTTGTTTATACTGGAGGAAGGAAACGTGATTGCACTGAATGAAGAACTTTACATGCTGTCTATGTTTCTCTGGGCAAATACATATAAATACTTCTCATATTCTGGTTTTAGACAAAACAAGTATATGCCCTTAGCAAAACCACCTACTTGTTGCACATTAGCTTATGTGAACACATCTCCAACACTACATGGGTGTCAATGATTCTGAACCAAATGCACATTTTCAGAGCAAACCTAGTAATGGAGAAGTACTATTTAAAGATTTCCTGATGTCTGAGAGATTTCCTGCTGGTTGAAATGCCTACTTTATTGTTTTAAAACATTACAATTGTAAAATAGTGACAACCTCAAACTTCGCACAAACAATATAAGATTTTGAAGGCAATGCTAATATAATTATGCCAGCTACAAGAATATCCGGGGGGGGGGGGGGGGATTAGGTTTTTTAAGAAAAAACATTTCTAAAATCAGAATGTACAAGCTAATATATAAAAGGTTTCTATTCTTGTAAAACTGCAATAAAGATGACTGATGACCTTGGACACGACCCAGAAAGCTACAATACAAAGATATTTTTTTTACTATCAGGCTATCAAACTGCTTTCTGTATTTCCCTAAGTTTCAGATACAATTTTAAACTTAGAAAAATGTGTAGGATGTGACTGTTTTCAAAAACATTTGTATGTTAGTCTGAAAAACAAACATTTACACTGAGTTTACATGGGAGCTTGTTACAAAATTAAAGTTTGAATGTGGAATTGCTACATGACTACCAACATCTCAGAAGCATCTGTTCGATTATGCATTTACCAAAACACCAAAAGAGCTTTTGTTTTTTACTGGTTGCTGACTGGCATAACACAATACCAATTATAATTTAAGTAACCTGAGGGAAAATGGAGCAAAGCCTCAATAAAGAATAATGCACAGTCTAATAATTTTAACACAGCCGCAGATGTAGATTCAAGATTCAGATTCAATACTAAAACTTGTCAATTACTCCTGCTTGCCATTTTACATAAAAATTAGACATAAGGCAGTATGGGCTTTTCTTCCCTTAATTATTCTTTGCAGTTCTCCATCACTTCCAGTAGGTGATGTTACACCAGCCCAAGAGCCCTTAGAAGTAATTCTCACACAAACAAGTGCAACGCTAGGTTCTTAGGTTAGTTACAGGTTTTTGCTTTCTGAATTTAGGATAAAGCTTCTACACTTCAAGAAGCACAGCACATATAGGCCTTTTTTTTTAAAAAAAAAAGCATTATGAAGTTACAGAATTGTTATACACAGAGAGTAAAGAAAATCTTGCCTTAATGTTACATATTCTACAACAGCTGTGCCTGACTGTAACAGTCTCCTAACCTGCTGGTAACCTACTTTTGTAGCAATTTACCATTCTTTCATTTATTTCAGAGTGACATTAGTATTTTCCATAAACACATCACAATGCAATTCATCCCTCTACTGAGTTTCATTCATTAAGCCAATGGAAAAACAAGACAACTTACCAGGACAGTCGTGCAGATGGACTTCAGCTCAGACTCTACTTTCTCTCGATAGTCCTTGACAAGCTGCATTTTCTTATCATTGCCATCAGTTTTCTGCTCAATGCTAGAGATCACCCGCCAAGCAGAGCGTCGTCCCCCTACAACGTTCTTGTATGCCACAGAGAGAAGGTTGCGTTCTTCATTGGATAATTCAGCACCTTGCTCTGTCACTGCCTTCATGCAAGTAGCCATATCATCATAGCGCTCTGCCTGCTCAGCCAGCTTGGCTTTCTGGATCATCTCGGTCTTTTCCATGTTGGCCAGCAGCAGGATAAGCAGCAAGGCAACTAATTTAGTGGGAAGAGAAGGGGCTCTTTTTCACACAGTCGAGAGAAGGCACAGCTAAACCTGGAACAACAGAGAGACATTCTGAAACTTGCAGTCATGCCGAGGAATAAAGAGCTACTCAGGATATAGAAGGCTAGGCCAGCAAGAAAAGCAATAACTAAATGAAGATTAATAAGAAGCAACCCACTCCTTACTTAGTATTAAAATGGCTCATACAAAGAATAACAATAGGAATAAATGTTCTGTCTACAACAAAATAAAATTAAGAAAAACCAGGCTAAATAAAAGAACAAAAGGAAACTTCATTTTTAGAACAAGGAGACTCCCCAAGGACCCTTTACGGGCTTGTGAATAAGACCCCAGGCTTCTGGACCCAGGCAACACATTCCTTCTTTGGACAGCACAGAAAAATCAAAGAGGGCCCAGATCCCTGTGAGGAATCCTCTTCATTTCTTTCCAAAACCAAACAAGCCTCCAAAAATAATAGTCAAAACTCAGCCCCGATCCCAACCCTGCACGGGTGTAAGAGAGTATAAGAGGTGTGATCAACTAACCTAACTAGCCGGATGTGCGGGGGGGGGGGGGGGAGAGGGGTGGCTGACAGACGCTGGGCCGGAATAGGAGTGGGGCCGAAAAGGACGGGGAAAGGGGAGAAGAAGGGGACGAGGGGCCGGGATCAGAGCAAGGGGGGGGGGGAGAAGGAGAGGGGGGACGGCGGATCTTCCTTAGCGCCAGAGGGGCTGCCGAATCTTTGTCCGCAGGAGAAGGCGGCGGCGAAGGAGGAGGGAAAGAAGGAAGCGATTGGGGTGGGGGGGGGAGAGAGAGAGAGGCTGTTCCGCTTTCCTGGAGGGCAACGGTAAAAGGCAGTGAAACCCCGGAAGGAGGGCGAAGAGGCGAGAGAAGGAAGGAAAGGAAAGGGGGATCAGATGCCCCCTGTTCCCCCTTGCTTGCACCTCCCACCCCAGAGGGAAGAGGGCGGCGGCAGCGGCTCCACGCCCAGGACGGCGATGCCTTTGTCCCCGGAGGCGGAGGAGGAAGCAAGGCGGCGGCGACAGCGACAGCGGCGGGGCATCCACGGCCAGGCTTCGTCGCTCCTCTTCCCCCCACCCCCCACCCGGGCTCGTCTCCCGACCCTCCGCCGCCCTTCCCCGGCAGTGTCGCGGCAGCTACCAGTCCGGGACGAAATGGCGGCGCTTCAGCCTCGCTCGTTCCCCTTCCCGGCCAGAGCGCCGGGGGGGGGGGGGGCTTCCAGCTCCGCGCCGCCTCCACAAAATGGACGCCGCCACCACCGCCGCCGCGGCAGAGATTAACCGAGGAAGGAAGGAAAAGCAGCCAAGGCCAGGCAGAGCCCCCGCCCTCCCCGAAGGTCGCGCCGCCGCCGCTCTCCCCCCCCCCCCGGTCGCCCATTCGCCCTCACCTGGGTCGAAGCAAGGCGCTAGGCCGGGCCGGCTGGCGCCTCCTGGGTCAACTGCGCTCGCTCCGCTCCGGGGCTGGATCAAGAAGGCGGGGAGGAGAAGAAAGGCGGGGGAAGCCGCTCCCGTCTGAGGCGAGAGAAACAGCGCTGCTAAAGGGCGTTGGCACAAAGCAAAGCGCTCTCTGGTGCTAGGCCCGCGCTCTCGCGCCTCGCCCTATCAGGGCGGACCATTCGAGCCCGAGCTCCGCCTTCGGCTTTCATTCGACCAATCCCGCTTCTGCGCGCCGCCGAGGACGGTGGGCCGAGCCAGGGCACAAGCTAGGTTGGCCCGCGCTGCTGCAACTGGGGCCACGGGGTTTCCTCCAATTAGATCCAGGGTGGGCGAACGTCACTGTCGCCATGGTGATGCCGCTACAAACCCTCCCTTCCTCCTTTACCCGCCCATCTCTTTCTCTCTCACCTTTCCCTGGCAGGCTGGTTTAGGGTGAGGCACGAGACGGGGCGGAAGCGGGGCCGGGGAGACTGTCCTGCTGCTGCAGGGCGGGAAGGGAAGGAGTTCGGCTGCTGTCACCACAGGAACGAAGGTTAAAGCCTCAGTGGGTGGAGGGCGGGACCTGAGACACGGGTCGCTGAGGTTTGGCTGCTGCAGAAAGGGGAGTTGTGAGCTGGGGTGGAAGAGAGACTGCAAATATCTGTGACATCATCATCATCATCTTGGAACTGCAGAGCTGGAAGGGACCCTGTGGATCATCAAGTCCAGCCCCTGTCGCACTCCCAACCCCTAAACCACTGAGCTATCAAGCTATCATTCTCTTTCCTGGACTTCTTTTCCTGTTCATTTCATCTTGAATGGTCAGCTGTAGCAACGTGGAGTTGTGTTGTTGTTTTTTTAAAAAAATATCAATCTCTGTAATAGTTACAATTTTTAGGGGAGGCTGCTCTTGAAGGATGACCATGGTGTGTTTTCTGAGCTCACTTCAACCCTAGAGCTTTTAGCCCTGCTGTAGTTTTGCTTTTCCGCAATCATTTGGGTGCTGCAATGAAACATAGGTTTCACCAAGTTATTGGCTGGTGAGGATCAGAGCATTTGTCCAACAAGCCTAAAACATTTATTAATACTAGCTGGCAGCAACTTGCAAAGATTTTAGTTTTCTTTCCCAACTCACGTTCCATGTTACAATAGCTCCACTGTCCATCAGTCTATTTTCAAGCCCACTTTAAAGTGGTGGTTATGACCTGTAAAGCCCTATAGGCCTTAGATCCAGGCTGTCTAAGGGTCTTATCTCCACTCATAGGCCTTAAGATCCTTCAGGGCAGCCCTTTGTTTCAATCATAACACACTCACAGGCATGTCTGGAGAGGGCCTTTCCAGTCCCCATTCACTTGAAGCTAGGCTGGCTCCCTTCCTCCCTATCCTTCCACTGTCAGGCAAAAAAACCTTTCTCATGAGGCAAGGTTTTGGCAGTTGAACAGGCTACAGGAAAAAAGGAGCTTTTAATTGATGCTTCAATTTAAAAAGGAACAAAACTCTTTTAATGTCTGTGTTTCTGTTTTCAAATTGTCTGAGTGGCCTTTGGATATTGTTATGTGTTTAACTGCGTTTTTAATATTTTACTTCATCTATCTGTGTCTCCCCTATTTTGTAAGCCACCTTATGTCACTAAACTGAGAGAGAAAGTGTAAACACCCAGCAATACTAGAACTTCAGCCTAGGACCTTCTGCATACATGTGCTTTACCTACCAACAGAATGACCACTACCAGATCCTGGGCACAGTTCAAAAAAATACCATTGTCAGGGATCTGTCAGAGTTGGCTTATGAGCCCGCCGTTATCTGTGTTCATTCCGAATAACTTCCCCTCTCTTCATCCTCTTGCATGCACAGCGACCTTAGGAGAGAGCCAGTGTCATCATTGATTTCTGCAAGGAATGCAAAAGCAGTAGTTTCTCCTGCTATTTTAGAAGGACTCCTTCCACACCACTTATCTGCTTAAAAACTGCAATGGAAATGAGACCTTCAGTATAGGAGTCTATGTGGTGCTGGATACTCTGCACACCAGATGTTGGATGCGCTCACTGTCAGCAGTCTGGCAAATGGATTTTGGAATCCATGGTCACGGTTGATGATCCTGAAAGTTGCAGAGAGATCTAGGAAGATAAACAAGGACATCCTCTTGTCTACTTTCCAGCATAGCCAGTAACAGGTTCTGTAGTCCAATTAGCATATCAACACAAGGGGGATTCCTTTTCAACTTGACCTTAATAATCTACTGCTTGAATGAGTTTCAATTAGAATTATTAGAATCAACATTATATGTATTGAGACAATCAGCTTTATCCAGAATCACCTGGTGTTTTCTGGTCACTACCTGGTGAACCCCCTTCCCTAAAAATGGAAAAGGAAAAAATTGTTAATTATTGCTAAAGTTAGCGGGGTCCACTGAAGGTCACTCATGAGAGAAATACTACGCTTGCACAGGGACATTGGCCACCAGCCTGTCTTGTCTGCTGGCCCTATTTTTCACAGCAGTTGGGAATTCAACACACAGAAATTACCGAGTAATCTTAGCCTTGTTAACCATGAACCCCGCTATTTCAGATACCTTGAAAAGCTATGCCAAAGTTTTTTAATTCTTTTGCAGCACAAACTTTGCATTTTGCAGCATTCCTACAAAACAGTATAATTTAGAGATTCACAACCTTGGGTAACCCAGGTGTTCCTGGATTGCAACTCCCAGAAGCTTTCACCACCAGCTGTGCTGGCCAGGTTTTCTGGGAGTTGCAGTCCAAGAACACCTGGGTTACCCAAGGTTAAGAACCACTGGCATAACTGATAGGTCAAAGTGGGGTTCCTAGTTTGTATCTCAAAATCCTTTTTGCTCCAGTCCTATGCTGAAGCTTTAGTAGTTTTTTTGTATGTAGTAAATTCACACACAACTGATTAAAATGATATAATGCCTTGTGATTCATATAGTAAGTATGTGGCCTTCAGCCCCCCATAGAATGAATTGTAATAATCCAGTCTCAAATTTACCAGTGTGTGGATTACAGTGGCTAGGGTTTTTCTCTCTTTCTTTTCCTTTTTCTCCTTTGGTCTTTTTCTTTGCAATACAGCACTTTCAGTTGTCTTTGTTTAGTCCAATCGAGTCTGGGACAACTTCACTGTCTAGTCACACCCTCGGTTTGTGGTGCTCAATAGGCTTCTGCACAGAGTATGCCAGTTTCACAATTTTGGAGGTGCTGCCAAACACAGAGTTTACGCTGCAAAACAGTTGCAAACTTTGGCTTAGGTTTAGATTGAAATGTTGAGTTTGAAAAGGTGAGTACCACCCACCCCCTGTAAGCATGTCAGTTTGACAGTTTGGGGGAGGACATTATAAAATGCAAGGTTTCTGCAAAACGATGACAAAACGTTGGCATAGGTTTGGAGTGAACAGTACTATGTTGGGTATTAACTGGGACCCTTGATTTCATATGTAAATTACACCATTGGGCAGTGCTGCAGAATGCAGAGTTTGCACTGCAGAATGCTGAAATGTTTGGAAAATGTTGACATAAGCTTTTAGTAACTCCCAACTCACACGCACACACACGACTCTACCTCTACTGCTGGGGAAATACTGCATTAGCTTTTAAATTCACAGGAGCCCAGCCATGTGAGGGGAAAAGTAAGTCTATTCTTGGTTTTCATATTTTTCATGGGAATTTATATAGAATCTCTTCTTATTGGGGCAGGCACTTTAAGAATATGGAGACAGAAAATGATTTCATGCTGGTAATCATTTCCAGGAATCGAAATACAACAAGATTAAGAAAAGTTCTCTAACTCGTAGGCTTTTCTAAAAGTGTACTACAGATGCTGCATGTTTAGGGGTGGCCTGCCTCTGAAATGGGGTATGGGATTTGTTACGGGACTGACTTAAATGCAGCCATTTTTGAATCTGCTGACTATTAAAGAGTCTTTTATTTTTTAAAAACTGTTATGCCTTTAGTGAAATTTCTTACAGCATCATTGCTAATCTCTTGAGGATGTTAATACTAAAAAGGGAATTAGATCCATTTGCCCCTTTCTGCTCCTGCGTGGGTGGACGAGTGGGTGAGGAAGCAGATGAGATGTCCCTTAGCTACTTCTTGCAGGAATTGGCGTGGGATGGAAGGCGTTCCTTAGTAGAATGGAGCATTCACGGCAGTCTGACAGAATTTTTAAAAGTATGGAATAAATTGTATTCTTGTAATGCCTAGGTTTAGAAGAACCTGGATTACTCCTCTCCGGGGGGAGTAGAGATAGAAAAACTTTATATATTTTTTATCTCTTTTCTTTGTAAAATAAGAAGAAATAGATTAGGAAAATATGGGGCCCTCCAGATGTGTTGAACTGCCACTCCCATCATACCTTACTATAAGCTAAGCTGGTTCTGATCTGGCCACGGTGACATAGGCCCTCGGTACATCTTGGCTGGATTACCATAACACTCCCTACGTGGGCCTGCCTTTGGAAAGTGTTCATAAACTCCAGAGGGTCCAAAATGCTGCAGCCAGATTGCTAACTGGGGCTGGTTACAGGGAACATATAACTCAGTCCCACCACTCTCACAGGTGCATTTGGTGGGGACATGGGAAAGGGCCTTCTCTGTCGCTGCTCACCGACTGTGGAACTCTCTCCCACAGGAGCTAGGTTGGCCCCATCTTTGCTGTCCTTCCGCAAGCAGGCAAAGACCGTTCTCTTCAGGCAGGCTTTTCCTTAATGACTGGTGGTCTCAGAAGTTTTTTTTAATGGATTGTAGTGCTCTGTTGTTTTAAATATTGATTTTATTTATTTTTAAAATATATTACTTGTTTAATTCTTTTTAAATTTTGTATATTTACTGTTTTTAGCTTTTAAGGATTGGTCTTTCTAATGATGTGGGCTGCGTTGGGTCCCTTTTAGGAAGAAAGGTGGGACAAAAATATTTTAAATAAATAAATAAATTAGGGCTGATAGGAGATGCAGTCCAACCGTACCTGGATGGCTATACATTCCCAACTCCTCCCTTGGGACATTGTGTGCTATGTGCTATCAAGATATTTAAGGAGTGGTTTTACTAGGTTCACCCTCTTCCCCTTGAGCTTCCATGGCTGAGTAGGGATTCAAACCCAGGTCTCCTGAGCCCTAGTCTGTCAGCGCATCTGCTACACCAGTGGTTCCCAACCTTGAGCAATCCAGGTTTTTCTGGACTGCAATTCCCAGAAGCCTTCACCATCAGCTGTGCTAATCAGGGTCTCTGGGAATTACAGTCCAAGAACATCTGGATTGTCCAAGGTTGGGCACCACTGTGCTATGCCACCCAGGACATCCCCACCTGGGAGCAAACTGGGGATTAAATATTTCCAAAAACATGAGCCCACTCCTTGCCTTTCAGTACCTTGAACTTTCTCTCTGTCACATTAATATGGGTTCTAACTTTATAATAAACAGTATCACATAGTGTTCCTATTCTGGAATGTTTTCTGAGTTCCCAAAGGAAGTTGTGATTTATCTGACAGCTCTTTTTATTCAGGAGAGATGCAGGTTTTTATTCTTGCTTCTTTTCAACGGATAAGTTTGGTCCCCTGTTCCCTCCTTCACAGATTTGTGTTAAATTTCTCATCAATAAAGGAAGAAAGGCAGAAAATAGGAGGTGCACTTGACTAGCTGCTGCATAAAATCTTCAGCTGGGAAATGTTATTCATCCCATCCAGAGAAAATTTCCATCTGTCAGAGGCTCCCATTCCTAACTATAGCTCCTTCACAGTAAGTCTTACTTAATACAATGGAACCTATTTCTAAGTAACCATGGTTACCATCTGGCCATTTGTACATTATGACTCAGTACATAATTTAAGTACACAGAATGAAAAAAAACTTTGCGAGTTGCTTTGGGTGGATGCCGTCTGTGTTCTGTAAACTGCTTTACTGAACTGTTACTGGACAGTTTTTAAGGGGGTAGAAGTATGGTTTTTTTTAAATTCCTTTTGAACGTAGATACACTTTCAATGATGACTTGTTTATGTAGCTTTTAAATACTGCATGTACTGTCCATACACACATTATTCATGCATACCACACATAACATAAACAGGAGGAGGACCTAGTGACTCTTGAATGGTCTTCAAAAAATGAATAAGGTCTCCAGGAATCACCCAGTTTTCAAGATTTGCTTCAAGGTGCTTCAGCCACTGTTTGGTGGTTGTTTCCGACAAGGCTTCCCCCCCCCCTCCCGCAATTAGCCATTTTCTAAAGGGTGAGGCTTCAGGGAAGGAGAAGGGCCTCAACAGACAGGAAAAGGAGGACCTGCATGTTGGAGATGTCCCTTCGCTGCCTTATAGTGTTAAGATCAGAATCTTATCGCACATTGAAAGCAAAGCAAAGTGTGCTGCTTCTGTACCTCCCCATAGCGCTTCAAGCATTCTCTGGGCGGTTTACAAGTAATTATGCAGGCTACACATTGCCTCCCACTCCAGCAAGCTGGTTACTTATTTTACCAACCTTGGAGGGATAGAAGGCTGAGTGAACCTTGAGCCGGCTACCTGGGATTGAACCCCAAGTCATGAGCACATTTTTGAAGACTAATAAAGATTGTTTCCGACTAGACATGGGCACAAACTGCCGGTTTGGCAGTTCGTGCCAGTTCGTTTATCAGCCACACTGGTGTTTGGCACTTCAAAGCCCTGCTCCTTCTGGCGGGCGCCCACTTGGAGGCAGCAGCCTGGCTTCCCTGCCTCAGCTCCTCTGGGCATTGCCTCTGAGCAGATGCCCGCCGGAGGAGGCAGGGCTTTGAAACGCCAAACACTGTTCAGCCGATAAACAAACCAGCACGAACCACTGATCTGGTGGTTTGTGCCATATCTATTCCCATCCTATGGGGAAAACAGTGGTGTCCAAACAGTGTCACGTGTCTTTCATAGAATTTGATTTTAGCCATAATAGATTTGTTTGCTTGCTGAAAAAAAGCTGCTTGTTTAGTTGTCTTTCAATGTTATATGAGCCAGGCACTATACTCCATATTATATAGTATTTTTACATGTGTATGCATGTTGTGTTGATTAGGGACCCTCCAGTCTACATTGGGACTGCAGTTAAAGGCAAAGAGTTCAGCCCGTTTCTTTTCCCCCCACAGTTTCTCACGGGTTCAATCTAGATCAGGGCCTTTCCTCCTATCCACTATTTGAAACACAGAAAGAAAGGAAATGGTGAAGTTTTGTTTAATGTCTCGTTGGGCCTTGTCCCTGTGGGATTACTGCTGAAGCAAACTTCCTACATGCAAGAGAAGAGGATTCTCAGGAGCAGTGGGTGGATGGGGCTCAGAAACAGATCAGGGGAGAGTCGCAGGATGGGTTGAATGTTATTTCTCTGGAGGAGAGGTCAATGGCAGTTTATTTTTGCTACTAGGAAAAACGGGCTACGTTGCTAAAGTTGCTGCTAAATATTGATCCACTCTTGTTGGGGTGGGCGGATGTAATGAACTCTATATTGATGACCAATTAGCATAAAAATAAACTAGACGCCTCTGCAAGCTGTGAGCCAAAGCTTTTTCTCTTTTCCTAATGATTATTCCAGGGCGTAGTGTGTTACCTTCCCTCTTTTTCAGCATGCAGTGATTTTCCTATTAGTTCGGTAGGGAACCATGCTAAATTTTTCACAGCACAGGAAAAGCAAATTAAGTCTATTTAAATATATACCAGATTGTTGACACCACCCTTGTGTATCATCCAGATGTACTGAACACAGCAAGAACTGAAAGAAGCCCAGTCTCTTTGTGGTCTAAAATTAAGAAGGTAGCCGTAAAATAAAATAAAAAAGTTTAAAGTGAAAATCTCTTCATCAAGACTGATGTCAGGGAAAATGTTTCAAGTCTTGATACCTCAACTTAAAAGAGTTGAAAGGCTGCTATGAGTGTTTGGAGGCAGTTTTTATAACTGATTGAATTTCCAGTACAACACATTGGACATAATTATTTAGGTATTTGATACAAGAATAAATAAATTGAAAAATAACCAAGCTAGTTTGTGTGGACAGTCCTGATCTAACAACCCATTTTTCATTCTTACCCAGAAGCAATTTCTGATGTTAACAACATCCATAGGTTGTTCGTGCAATTAACCTATTCCTCAACAGGACCGTATCTTTTTTTTCCCTACATTATAGGATTTCATATTCTCCAATAAACTATTCAGATGCACATATGTGCCATTCAAAACTGTCACGTTATGGATTGCAGGTGGATGATGGGGGTGTAAACATTCAGGAATTACTGAAGCTCAGCTAGATGCATCAAGTACTACAGAGCAATATATGTACAAGCAAACATAGACAGAAGCTCTTTTGCTGCCATTGCAATGAGGATGTTACTAATATATCTGCAATCCTTAGATGCATTCAATGTCTGCAGAACATTGTTAGCACAAGTGGTATTCCAACTGTGCTATAATTTCCCCTTATATGTAAAAGTTTGCCAAAAGACCAATGCATTAAGTACCTGATAAGAGAAGGTAAGGACACATCATACCTGAGCCCAAAGAGTGATTAAAACGTTATGTATGCACACACACTTAACTGTATTTCTTTTGTTTTTACTAGTGGAAGTACAGATACAATAATTGCAGAAGGCAAGTAGAGAGAATCTTTTTAGTGTTATCCTTTCAATTGCACAACAAGGGCTTTTATAGTTGAATGTTTAGGTCTTCAGAGCAGCAAGATATATGAAACTGTAATATCAGCAAGTTCAACTGCTTGAATTAATGCCCCTAATGAAATGTTATGGTTATTGGTCAAGGAAGCATCCTCTACAGGAAGGAGTTAATACTGCAGAGAAAACAAAACAAGTGATCCCTATACGGTGATGGTTTGATATTTTTAGCCAGCGGTTCATTCACAATCACCAAATGTCCTTGGAAGTCACTGTATTATATATAGGCGGCTTAAAATAGAAAATATTAGGCGTCTTGCCATATTTTAAAAAAGACTTTGAACTGCTTCAGTGTTAATGGTTAAACTTTGACAGAGAGGAAGCCCTTTGTGTTGAGATTTCTTTATTTAGTTACATGAAATCCCATGCTAATCATGTTCATCGTTGTTTTCCATGTGGAAATATTGGCAGCAAGTCAGAGGAGTATCTGGATGTGAATGTTCAGCTGACTCGAGCTCACACCAAATTACTGTGAGTACATCTTATAGAGGAAAAACTGTACAGCTCCCTCCGTGTACCCGGTGAGCCCAAAGTTTACCACTCCCCAATTAAGCCTGATAGCAACAAAGGTATGAAATGAAAACAGTGACAGGGTTAAATAATGCCTCTCCAGAGTACTGTACTTTCCTTTTGAAAAATGGAACTGATACATCAAACTTTTAAAACTAGTAAGATACCTAAGCATCTCATTCCTTGAGACTTCAGGGCCAAACTCCAAGACCAAGAGCGGGCATTTGTGACGGATGTCAAAGGGAACAGACCCTCATGATGTCATCGGGAAACAGTTGCAGTGTGTTGCCTACCTGACAGAGAGAGAATGTAGAGAGTCTCTGATGAATACAAAGGCCAGTATGTGAATACCGCCACCACTACAGTGTTATACCATGATAAATAATGAAAAGACAAGGCTGTTTCCAAGCATGTGTAAATGGCATGTCCCCATGCCAGGAGAACGACACCCCCCAAAAAATGTTGTTGCCAGGACCCCATTCCCTACAATTTGAGATCTAAAGCCTGAGACCTGGAGAGTGGGCTTCACAATCTGAGTCTCAGCGCTAAATTCTGCTGCTGAGCAAACATACCTGGAACACAGAGCAACATTTTAAGAACTGTACCACTTAACTGAAAAGGCCTCGGACTGTCCTGACCTCTGGGGAGGCAACATAGGATTCAACGGCTCCCTCTGGCTTCTGCTTGAAACTGAAGGCATTCCCTTCTGTTACTCCCATGAGGTGCATACTAGTCCTGAGGTCTTTGAGGCTTGCTCTTAAAGAGACCGTCTGTGACACTACTTTGAAAACAACCATGGGGTGAACTTATATTTGTGCACATACATGTGAGCAGTAAAAGATACGAAGAATGTCATCCTATATATGCCTGCTCAAAACTAAGCCCCATTGAGTTCAGCGGGACTTACTCCCCAGCGACTGTGCACAGAATGGCAGCCTATTGTCGAATGTCAGTGCTCTGACTACTTGTCTGGCCTTAATTTTGCCTCTTTATGTTTCTGTTTGCAGGATGATCATTCAATTTCAAACTGCAATACTTGTTTCAAATTCTGAGAGGTGGACCATATTTGTTTATTAATGACATCTTACTGGAAAACATCATTTAAAGCTCTCTCTACATCTTGCAATAAATTGGTGCCCCAAATCTTGTTGCATAGTTATGTCTGTGGAAGGCAAATGATGTCACATGTAGCTGCTTCTCATGGGCAATTAATGAATCACGGCTTGAGTTTTGGACCACGAGCCAACCCATCGAACTCCTGCAGGTCTGAAAATCCAAGCAGGGTCTCATTAATTATCAGGGGAAAGCTGCTGCAAATTGCACCATTTGCCATAACTGAGCAACAGGATTTTGGCAAATATAAAAACAAGCTGAATACAAAGCAACACAAAGCAACACAAAACCGTACAAACAGAAAACACAGCAACAGAAAGCAATTCTGATGGCACCCTTAGAGTTAAAACTTATTTGCTGCAAAGATTTCACTTTCAAAGCAGAGAGGTGCAAATCAAGGGCCACATCTCATTGCTCTTCCCAGCAGACAACAGTCCCACTATATCTATGGAATTTATGTAAGTGTTGACTTGCTGAAGCCCCATTGCTTTAAAAGGTCTATTCCAGCTGGGACTGGCAACAGGATTTAGGACTAAGTAAGGTACTCTAAGAAGCTGAGCAACTGCAAGGATGATGCCAGGCAAATGTGTCTAAGAAGGTTGCTCTACCATCATGGTGCTACTATCAAAAAGATCCTGCTTAATGTGGCCTCCTGCCTCATTTCGTTTGGTGAGGTTACCCAGCCACTAGTTCTGCCACTTAGCAGGCATATAATTGTTTGTGTGTCTGTTTAATCTGCTGCCTTTCTCCCCAAGATGGCTCCTCACAACAGATAAAATAAGAAATTTAAAAACACTATATAAATACTTTTAAAAACAATCAAACATACATTAAGATTAAAACAATCAAGTATAAAAACAAGAAAAACATATTTAAGGCCTGTAAGTTGAAAACTAGCATTCCTGAGATAACTTACTGCTTAAAGGCCTACCTGAAGAGGAAGGTCTTTGCTTGACAATGGAAGGATTTAGAAGATTCAAAAATACTTGCACAGATGTGTACAGTGAGAGAAAGTAAGTCTTTGTGTGCTGGGGTCAATTATACGTGAGGTTCTCCTTCAGCACACACACATCTTTAAAATAATGTATTTTAAATAAGCTAGACCAACAGTTCTTAACTTTTCTTTACCACAGGCCCCTTTTGAATATCTTTTGTTGTCATGGACCACCAAGACTTAACTCAAGATTTAAAATTCTAAAGTGCATCAAATATTTATATAAAGTTTATCGTGAAGGGTCTCACTGACAGATATTCCTTGCTATAATGGCAACACTTTGTCATATGACTGGAAGAAGCTTCATTTTGCTTTGAACAGGATGCACCCTCATCAACAGCATCAGTTCTTTTATGTTTCAGATTCAGCCAGAGATCCACTCTGAGGCTCAGCCAAAATGTATTGTTATGAAATTCACTGTGATAATATCAGAAAGCCTCTTTACCCGACAATAACCAAACAGTTTTATTAGCAGAAATCAAAGAAGAAACACGATCACAAAGTCTGTCCGAACACTCTCTCACACTGACACTGACTGACTCTGACTCTCTCTTCCCGGGGCTTCTGACTGTCTGTGCAGCAGCAAGAAAAGTGACGTGCTGTCTCTCAGCCCCTCAGTGTCATTCACTTGTATGTGTGCAGAAATATCAAACAGCTATTAGCTATCAAATAGTTATTTTCATAACCAATGTTTACTTTTGTTTGTTTTTAATGGAAGTGGTAGGTTAGAAAAGCCAAGTTTTACACAAACAGGAAAGGGAAATTAAGATTTTGTTCTACGTTTTATTTTCTTGCTTGCTTATTTATTTTTATTTATTTATTTTCCGGCTTTTACTCCGCCCATCTAGATTCAATGTAGCTACTCTGGGCGGCTTACAGTCCGAATATGAAACAAAATTAAAACAAACAAACAATATCTTGCTTTCATTCATTCTTTCTATATTAACTGCAAAAGATCACAACACTTCTTCAAGCCTTCACGGACCCCCTGTGAGGACATCATGTCCCCCTGGGGGGGTCTGTGGATCACAAGTTAAGAACCTATGAGCTAAACAGTAAGATTATATAGATGACTGTAAGTGCCTAATGTTGAAAGTTGTTCTTCTGTGCCATCAAGTCAGAACCAACTTACAGCAACCCTAATAGGGCTTTCAAGGGAAGTGAGATATTTAAGGAGTGGTTTTACCAGTTCCACATCCCCCCAGTGAGTTTCCATGGCTGAGCAAGGATTCAAACCCAAGCCTCCTGAGTCCTAGTCTGTCACTCTATCCACTACACCACACTGGGTATAAAACGCTCCAGCGTTTTATTTTTAATTAAACCTCTGTTTCACAGAGTAGCGATAGACAGAGATATGCATTTGTTTTGTAATGAATAGAAGTAACAAAATGAATTAAGTTTTGAATAAAGAAAATGAACAGAAGAGCAAAACAATGTCCTTCTTTGCTCATCCCTGGCACAACATGATTCTCTGGAAAGATTTTTCCTCCAGTTGTTAACATAAAATATTGGTCAGCGCAGGGCGTAATCAATGTTGATGCCTGCAGGCTGTAATAGTCATCACGACGCTCCGGTCGGCCAGACTTGGTGTTACAGAGCAGCAGCAGCAGCAGCCGACCAAAGCAACAGACCCAGTTGTCACTGTGGGAGGAGGCACTGCCGGACTCCGGCAAAAGGAAACAAGGAGCAGAAGTATGCAAAAATAGCACTCATCAGACTTCCTGATTTGCTGACCCAGAAAAGCAAATATAATTTGCACAGCAGAACAGAAGAAGCAACAGGAAGCACATCAGCTGAGAAACTAAAAAAGAAGAATCTCGAGGTATACGATACTCTCTCCTAAGCATTGACAGGTTGTCAGTAAAAGAGGGAATTAGATTGGCTTTCCAGTGACATAAAGAAAAGCACTCTCATGGAATAGATCATGGGATATTTTAAAAAATATAAACAATAAATAAGCTGAAGTGAATGTCCTCAAAGGACAACATTTTTAATATGCACATCCTTGTGTAGTGTATAATTCTTCTGTGCAATGTTTTTTAATTATTATTATTATTTGTCTTTATTGGCCCATATACCCCCCAGTTGATCTTTTAGCCAACCATGATTATGGTTTAAATTTCCCTTGAATTTCTTGGGCCTTTCGTTTTGTCGTCGTTGTTCTTTGTTGTCCTCTTCTGCTTCATTGCAGTCATTATTATAACAGGTCTCCTCCCTGTCAGCAAGTTGCTGAGAAGTTGCATTTAGGATTCTGAACCTCCTGCCGTACTTTTAGAAGAGTTAGCCATGTTAGTCTGTGCTAGCATATCTGGCCTCCTCCTGTTGCTCCTTATCTTCGCTTCTCAATTATCTTTAACAACTCTTAGTTTCATCACTTATCCATCAAAAATATTTTTTCTTTTTCCTTCCTTCCTTCCTTCCTTCCTTCCTTCCTTCCTTCCTTCCTTCCTTCCTTCCTTCCCTCCTTCCTTCCGTCTGTCCGTCCGTCCGTCCTTCCTTCCTTCCTTCCTTCCACTAAACAAGGATTAAAACTGAGACAGTCTAAGCTGAGAATCTTTTTTTGTGGGAGCAATCTCTCAAAGCAGTGGACCAAGCGGCACAAAATTGTGCTTTGCGTACCCACTTTGGCTACCATTTGCAAGAGACTCTCCACTGAGGCTGTTCTTGTGGCACCGGTTCCTACCACTCCCTTAGTATCGAAGACCAACCCTCCCACCAGTACCATCTCCCCATCTGTACTGATATTGGTCCAGGTAGCTTCTCTTCCCAGCACACGGGGAAGGGATTTGCCTGTCTTGCAGAAACAGAAACATGCCTCCAAGTGTCCTTCCAGTCTGGCTGCTTCTGAGGCATCCAAACCAAAATACTGCAAAGCCAAGAAAATGGAGAAACGCCTTAAGTGCCACCTCCTGCCTCCCCTGGTCTCAGCTTTGCTTTTTCCACCTGTTACTTCAGCGTCAGTCTGATTTTGCTCCTTCAGTTTTGACCCCCAGCCTCCATAAGTCTCTCTTTTCCTCTGCAGCTTGATTCCAACATTCCCTTTAGTTTCAACCCTTGGTCTGACCCTGTCTTCATCTTTAGTGTTTGGTCTGGATCCCAGTTCTTCTGCTCCTGTGGTCTCTTGGTTCCTAACCCTCGGTATGGCTTTGGCTTCATCTTCAGCTCCTGCCTCCTTGCCTCTCCACAGCATTCTTAATCTCCTGCCTCTGCTTCTGCATTTCCTACTCAGGCATTGTTGCCAGGTATCACATCTTCTCCTCCATGAGCTTCTCCTCATACTACTGCCCATCCTCTGCAGCTGTCTTCTACTGATGAAGTCTGTGTTGCAGAGTTTTGAATTTTGGTAAAACTCCTCTAATTGTGCAGCAGAAATGCAGATATTTACAAAGTAGAATTGCTTCAAGTTCCCCAGAGTAGACAACTCATTTTCTCATTAACTGTTACTTACAGTCTCAGTAATGCACTCTGAGACATTAGTAGGAAAACGAATAAAAGGTTTCATAGAATTGAACAGATCAAACAACAAACATGACTGCTTTCAACAACAAGTCTCAACAAACTCACTGCTTGCAACAGACTACTAACTGCCAGCAGAGAAGGGAAAGAAGACCTGAGCAGAGAGGTGGGGCTCTTTTTGAAATCAGAGGCAAAATGGAATAATGCTGGATAGATGGACAGTTACCCCAGCCCAGAAAGGTCCCCTCCCAGTCAAACAAACTGCAGGCAGCCTGCAAGGTTGTAAAAACTCTTAACAGTTTATTCCTACAAATATGCTCTTGGAAACATTACCTTACTCAAGACTATCCTAAGGATCATTGAGTCCAGCTCCTGTCAAGGGGGCCCAGCGGGGAACTGAACTCCCAACCTCTGGCTTCGCAGCCAGAGACTTAAACCACTGAGCTATCCAGCATGGGCATGAAGGAAACACTCTGGTCCTATTCAGTCAAAGCAAATTATGTATACAGTACTTACCATGGCTACCATGCTCTAGCCCTGGTCCCCTCTGTTTTGGGTTTTGCCAGTCTCCCATAATGTGGAGAGTGAGGAGTCTGAAGGGGAAAAGCTCTGGTACCTTTGGGGCTTTTGAGATGGGTCAAGATATGAATTTTTACCATAATATAGGTAGCTCTTGGGGAATCTTCAGGCACATTTCTTGGGAAGAACCCAGTGAAAACTTTGCTGTCAATTCCATTTCATAGTTCACTCCAGGGTCCTACTTCAAAAGTGTGACCATTTAGTAGCTAGGACACAACAGGGGGTCACATTAGGCATCATTATGAACACTTCTAGTTTAACAGTTGAGGCACTGCATGGGGTTCCTCCCCAGTCTTGTTATAGACCGTATCGGTGTAGTTTTGCACTCTGTCTTGAGACGCTTCCCTCTCCCATCTGATGTCACTAAAACTGAGACGAGTCGAGGCATATTCCTTGTGTAACTCCCAAGGTAACACTCCCATATCTCCATGATAAAATCTCAACAAAGGAGCTCACACCCTGTTCAGAAATGAGGTGTCTGCCTTTGATATAACTGGCCTCATTCTTCTCTGGACGTCTGTGCTGAGCTTCCCCAGCTAGAAGGATGTTGAAAAAAAAATCTCAGCCAACGGAGTGTACGATTCTTTTTCAGCTGTCGCTTAGGCAGAAACCACTAGAACTATTCTTTCAGTGACCTGTTTATATGACTGAGAGCTGCAGGAATTATTAGCATTAGCTAAACTACCACGAGGCTCAGAAGATCTCAAGGCACGGGACAGAAAACATGATTTCAAGATCAAGTTAGTTTTCCCACCTCCCCACTTACTTGCTCCAAGTGATTTTTTGCAACATCTTCCTTGTTACAGATATTGAAGCTTGGATACACATTTTTGCCCTTTTGTCTGGCCTAATAAAGGTATTCCCCCGACACTGGATTTTGGAGGTTGCCTCTTGGCCAACAAACCACCAATGCTTTCAGCCCCTGGAGGTATTCACATACCTTCATATCTATAGCTCTGAGCCCTAGCAGGATATTGGGGTGCCTCTACATATACAGCAGCTGCAGCAGGGCTGCTCAGCTGTGGCACTGCATCCAGACGTCTCTTGTCAGTGTAGTGCTTCTGTTGTGAGGAAAACCAATTCAACCACATTTTCCCAGCAGAGAAACTGCAACACTGTTGTCCCAAAGTAATGTCTGGCTGTGGGGCCATGGGTCGATTGACCTAGTGTTGTTGTTTTTTATTTCAAAATAATAACAATCAATTTCTTCAGACAACAATAACTTTTCCCATCCTTCCTTTGACAGATAAAGCCCTCTCCCCCCCACCCGCCTGGTCTCTTCTTGTGACTCCCTGGTTTCTTTCACTACATTGTATATACAGGAGTTCCTCTCTTCACATGTCTAACTCTTGATGTCTCCACTGTTTATCTGGCCTTCTGTTTTTCCCCTGCCCTTCGTAGGCATTCTTTCCCCTGTGCACAGATAATACCCCTGAATCAGGTTCAGTCAAGGTTCTAATTGAAAACCCATTAGAGTGTTAACTTGAAATCGGTGCTGGATTAATATTCCACTAACTAAAATAATACAGCTTGACAACATTCGTTTACAACTTATTTGCTTGCTTCTGTTCAAAGGAACGCTGGGCTTGTTTTAACCTGGAATTGAATCCGCTCTTCCCTTGAGCTGATATTGTAATTTCGTACCATCTCATGTTGGAAACACTCCCGTGAGACTCCTAGGGCTTTTAATGCCCTTATATGTGCAGCACGTAGAGGTGGGATAACTTTATCTGGATTCATTCTAATGGGATGATGTAACACAGCTAATGAGTTTCCTACACACAGCCACATCCTCTGCTCCTGTTTTCCACCAAAGCAGTGATTCACGGGCATTGAGCTGATGGTATGTGTTGGATATTGTGGGCTTCTGTTCTATATATGCAATAAAATGTTTATCTCTGCCAGAACGCTCTTACGTTTTTATATCTGCCCATGCCATTTGTGGCTTGGCAAGTGCAAATGTTTTAAGGGAGGAATATCTGAAGCTGTAAAGAATGCCTAAAAACAGTGACACATATGTACTTCTTTGTCAGTGTCACTTCTCTTCTTCTGAATACTTCTGCATTTAAATTTCATCTGTCTTGTTACCTTCCCTCTGAACTTAGCTATAATCCTCACTGCAGCAGGGAGAGAGAAAGGCTTCTGAGTTGTTGTTTTTCCTGACAAAAATATATTCTTATGAAATTAGTGGAGGGCAAACTGAGTGGTGTAGCAGTGACTTGAGCTCAAATGGGCAATTAAGACCTATTAGCTTTACAAAAGACCTGGGGGGCAAAAATGACAGATTTGTGGATAAAGGCAACACAGCAGCCTGCATTTTGGGACTCTCCTTGGGGGCCTGGCTGTGATGCACATGGGTCGGTCAAGATTTACCACTACATCACTAAGCAAAGGATTCAAGCAGTAGTGGAAGGAAGTTGTTAAAGGAGGTGAGTAGCTAAGAGTTCAGAATAGCAGTAGGTTTGGAGCAGCAATAGCAGCATGTCTTTGGCTGCTCAAGAGCACAGGAAGCATTTGTATTCTGAGTGAGGCTGCTGATGTGTCTAGCTCAGTATTATAAACTCTGACTGGCAGCAGTTGCTCAAGACATGATTGGGGGACTGCACTAGAGATCCGTGACTGAGCTAGAGGCCCTCCCTGATACAGCCTCTGATGTGCCCTGGTGGTCTCAAATTCATGCTGCTTTGTGTCTGAAATCAGTTGTCCTTTGATGGGTTCAAGGCAATGTGATGGCAGTAAAGCCATGTCCCAAGCTCTGCATGTAGATTCTTTCCATCTGACTAATCAGGTATACATACCATTCACAAACATAGGATGTTTCTACCAAATCAGACCATTGATCTATCTAGCTTGGCATTGCCAACACTGACCAGCAGCCTTCAATCAGGGTTTGGGGTAAGATTCTTTCTGAACCCCACTTGGGAGATGGTCAGGAACAAACCTATGGCCGGAAACAGTTATAGAGACAGTCCATCCTTAGAGCTGACATATCGCAGAGAGGTGATTGAGGCCGTCTTTCCCAGGTTGTGAAATCAGACTTCGTGTCTGTGTTTAAGTCTTGAAGACTGATTACCAAATGAAACAGGCTCATTGGCTCAGTTCCAGAGGCGAGGGAAGCCACAGCTATGACAAGCAGACACCCATCCCCTTCTAGTCACAGTGTCTTCCTGCACATCCCTTCCTGGCCTTCTGCTTGAGAATCAGGCACCACCCTGCTTGCTGAAGTATAGATATCTACCTATCTATCTGTAGATTCCTTCCATATGACACACACACACACACACACACACACACACAGCATTTTAAGTCTTTTCCTTATGTGAGTTTTTTTTAGAAACACAAAGAAGCGAATAAAAGTAAAACCACTGGCCCTCATATCCCTAAGTGAAAAAAATGTGATGTGTCAAAAGCATAATGTTGCTGACACACCATAAAATGCCTGACCCCTTTTCTAGAGGTTACCAAGGAAGAACTGCAGGGGACACGAGGATATCTGAGCTGCCTCCTAAGAAATTGCCACAGCAAACTGCTTCTAAAGAGGGTGGGAAATGGTGGTGTGTGGGCTTGTGACAGTTAAATTTCAGGACGTGAGGAGATGGCTACTTAAACTCTTCCATTACTTCAGTTACCTCAATCAATGAAGAATTTTTCAGCACCTGAAAGACGAATCGACATAAGCATTAGTGGGTCTCTTTAAGGCGCCACAACAGACTCTGTTATTCGCTTGCAGAAATCTGACATGGTCACCCTTCTAGAAATTAGTTGCTCGGCCCAATCTGACCGCTCTGTAGATTGGGCTCCTGTGGTTGTTAAGGAGAACAGACAAAGGAGGAAGGGAGAGGTTCTCAAAGGAGGCAGGTATGCCATCAGTTTGGAATTAAAGGACACTGCCATAATTGACGCTTCTGCAGAGCCATAACTAGCACAGGGCAACATGACGTTTGACCCTGGGCACAATCATCATCATCATCATCATGTGCCCTCAGGTCAATTTTGACTTACGGCAACCCTTTTCAGGGTTTACTAAGTAGGGAGTACTCAGGAGTGGTTTACCCTTCCCTTCTGGGAGCACATCCTGGGATGGTGCAGCTTGCCGAAGACCACACAGGCTGGCTCTACTCACAGGAGGCCCAGTGGGGAATCGAACTCCCAACCTCTGGCTCCACAGCCAGATACCTAAACCACTGAGCTACTCAGCCACAAAAAAATTAGGGGGTGAAAAAAGTTGCTGCTGAAAAGACGCAAACCTCCCCATGGGTATTTGCTGCTAGAAGGATGTGAGCCAGCTTGCATCTTCCAGGCAGAAGAAAATAAACACAGGCAAGCTCCACGCAGAACCAATACGGCAGTTACTGTATGTGCTCAGACAGAGGTGTTGCTCCCCCTTCCTTCATAGAATCATAGAAAAGTGAAGTTGGAAGGGGCCTACAAGGCCATCAAGTCCAACCCCCTGCTCAATGCAGGAATACAATCAAAGCATATCTGCCAGGTGATCCTCCCTCCACATGCCTGTTGCACCTGACCCAGGTTTAAACAATACAGCAGTGAAGTTCCCAGGTGTCAACATTGCTAGTTTTGACTCTGCCTCTGTCTTCAAATTGAATTGCTGTCAAATTCCCATCAAGCAGCTTTTCCTAGCCTAGATTCAGCCAATGTTTTGGTTGATTACTTTCTTGAGTCCCAGGAAGCAGTGCCGCTGTTTGGGGATAATAGAACTGTAGTCAAGAAATGCCAAGGGGATATTGGTTGGGAACGGGTGCTCTGAAGTGAGGGCTGGGGTAGTGCCTTATAAAACACAACATTGGTAGGCATGTGGAGGCTCCAGGGTTCGAAAAAAGCATCTGGGGCCAGCTGTTCAGAGACAGAGAAAGGCAGGGATGAGTTTGTGAGCTGCCCCCTCACTTCCTCATGTGGCATTTCAAATCACCTCCGCCTCAGTGGCCGCCAGCTGGTGTACATCCTGCCTAGGAGGAAGACTAAGTGAACGGATTGGATGCAACATGACATCATTGTTTAGAGCTGCTTCATAGCCAAACTCAGGATAGCTGTTATGATGCCTGACATCCAATGAGAGAGGAATTAGAAGAACCAACATGGTCAAGCCCGCCCTGCTGCCACGGGACTCCTGGACCCATAAACATGGGAGAACCATGTGGTTTAAGATTAAGGTGGTCCAGAACTGGGTCCAAATCGTATCAGAGATCACACTTGCTGGGCAATTTTGGGCAATGTCTTGCATCTCAGCATAGTCTTATGTTATGTTACGTGCCATGAAGTTGCATCTGACTTGTGGTAACACTAAATGGGTTTTTAAAGGTCTGTGAGATATTCAAGGATTGGTTTTACCATTGTCACACACGTCCAGTGGTTTTCGATGGCTCAGTGGGGATGTGAACCCACGTTTCCTGACCTGTAGTAAGTCACTGTACCCATTACATCACACTGGTTCCTGCCTAGTCCACTTGTAATGATAAAATGGGGATATAATTTGATTATAACCAAATATACTTCTTTGGATATGCAAGTGCCTTCATTTTCTCTCATTTTGTGTAGTATGGTTAGGGAAAGAAATATGGAAGCCTTCCACAAGACCACCACCACCCATTCCTGTTTATTCCATCTTGTGCTGTGTGAAGGGAAGATTAAATAAGAAATTAATACGATCCTTGCCTTGATAACCATGATGAAATATAAGCACAGCCTCTTTTGACTAACGAACCTTTGGAGGCTGAGTGGTTTTTCATTTGTTTTGCCTTAGTATATGGTGAGGTACCTGGGCACGAATGCGTTACTAGTAAGCGCATCTCGAAAACCACACCTCTCCTTGACCTCCTTCTCTGAATTCAAGTGACCTTTTGCCAATGGATGTGGGTGGGGAGCAGTGGGAGGTTGGTTAGATAAGTAGTGAGAATTGGCTTATCAAGAAAACCTTATCTCCTCCCTCCATAGGTCCAGACGTTGCCGTCTGTTTGTTTGCTTTAGACCAGGGCAGCTGAACTTCTGGCACTCTAAATGTTTTAGGTTACAGCTCCCATAGTTCTTTATCATTGGCAAGACCACCTAGGGATTCTGGGAGTTGTAGTAAAAATAATCTAGCATCTAGACCAGCCTCCACCCATAAAAGTGGGTCCCAGAATGGTAGAGAAGCACAATCCCAAGATGCAGTCAGAATACAACAGCATGATAGAGCAAACACGGTGGCGGTCTCTTGGGAGACGGGAATTCAGCCCAAGCAAGAGGTCAGGTGAATTTCTCTGCAGTGGAAAGAAAAGGTGAAATGGGCAGATCTGTCAAGAGAGAAGTAAAAAAAGGGCCATCTGAGAACAACCTTGCTTTGGCAGGTGACAACACACACTAGAAAGCCTGGGGAAAGAGGGTGTGCCTTCATACATGCCTGAGGGGAGAGGAGCAGGATGTTACCCTGTGAAGGTGGCTGGGAAATTGAGGAAAAAGTGGCCCTTTCCTCTGAGGGAAAAGGCCAGAATGGGCTTTTAAGGAAGTCAGGAAAAGATAAAAGATCCTTTTAATAGCACTTGGAGAACAGACTGAGCAGGTGCACAGTTCGGCCCTCTTCAGTCTTACCCATTCTAGTGAGAGGCATTGAATTCCTATTTAAATTATAATACTTCCCCTATACTTCTGTCTGCACATGCTCAAGTAATATATGCAAACCAGCTGGTAGCGAGGGGAGAGATCTTTATTTAGTTGTAAGATTTTAAGTGGTGACTCTCGTTACAGACACATATATGGCATGGCTGAGACTACATCTTGACTTCCTCCATGACCAAAACCACACTGCACACATGCTTTATTGGAAGTGGATAAAATGGTGGCCATAGTCGTATTGCTTACAGCAGTGGAGTAGCATGGCGCAGCAGAAGGTGCCAGATCCAGGCACTGGGTGACCTCTTTGCCAGTGGATGTGACCTCCCAGGCCACTGCCGGGCAACTAAGATGATGGGACATAGGGTGCCTCTTAGGATGCAAGACCACTGAGAGAACACCCTGCCCTCTGTTGTGAAAACCAAGGAGCCCCAGCATTTGAGCTAGAGACAATCCTGCCAGCCTTTACTCCAAGATTCCCACTGGGTTCCACAACCTGGAAAAGGGAAGGGCCCACCTCTCCCTATTTAATTAGATCTGGTTTTAAGCACCCAACTACCCTAATAATCACAAACACTTTCCCTAATAAAGCTGTGACAAAGATCAGTGGCTGAGGATCAAAACCAAGGTATGAAGAATGACTTAATAATAGTTTTACTAACATTTAGATAGGTCTCAGCTGTCCCTAGAGAGGGATAAACAGCAGGATAAATTGCAGTGTAGTCTGTTCCTCTTGTATATAAGCAGACCAGAGTGAAAACTTCCTCAATCCAGTCCACTTCTCCAGGGAGCCCCTCCTATCGGCTGACCAAGGTTTTGCTTGACTTTAGCAGAGGTGGGAAATGTGGTGACCATTGAATCTGTGGATAAGATACTACTGTGACCCCCGGCCATTGTGGCTACAAACCAGACTCCTGATGAGTCGAGGGGGTCCCAGACTTGCAAATAAGATTTTATGGCAAAGGTGGCATCTTAAGTCCAAATTTGAAGGAAATGGGGGAGATGGCACCATATTGTGGATGTAGGGATGGAAATCTAAGCATAGGGTGATCAAGAGAGAGTTGTTTAAGAGAATGGAGGGTGATAGAAAAGACACACAATGACTAATGGAGAAGGAAGGGAAGAGGGGTGAGATCTTAAATTGTAAATTATTTTAAAAAATCTACTTTGAGTCAAGATGAGTAAGCATCTCTCAGGAGCCCTTGCATCTCTTATGCATGCTTTGCCATTTCTCCTCAAGGATGGCAGCAATCTTACCCTGGAATTGCCTTAACTTGTTGCTATGATTATAGTTCTGCCCAAATTGTTTCTACAGTTGAATGTTAATAGCTTGTGGCACCTCAAATGTGCTTGCAAATATCAGTTTCCAACACCGTTGTTGAGGAGAAGATTCTTGAGGATTGAGTCCTCTTTCTTTCTTCCACCACTAATTGACTCATCAGTATTTAGGCAAACAGGCAGAAAGATGGAGGCATCCATGTTCCACATGGATCACATAATTAAGCAGACATAATGCTTTAATTAAGAATCTGCCTGGGTAAATGAATGTGAATCTTTTATTTGTTTTTTTAAGTATAAGAGTGGCTCCATTGTTTCTTCAATACACTGCCAAGTTTAATATATGGCAATAAATATTCTGTTCTTTTCAGATTCAAGGTCAAGAGAAAAACAGAACAAACCATTGGGGCATATCTCTATCCCTTAGAGCTGTGGTTTGAAACTTTTGGCTCTTCAAAGATTTTGGATGTCATCTTGCAAAATTGTGACCCTTGGTGTTACCGACCTTGGCCTCCGGTAAATCACGTGGAAAACACCAGAAGCAGAGAAGGACTGCGGTGGAACTGTTCTGAATGGGGGAGTTTTACCCTTTCATTCCAGTGACAAACCAGACGTTTAGGAGCCTCCCAGCTAAGAAGAGACAGAGTGCAAAGTGGAGCAACTTCCTACCAGCATCTCACCTGAGAGCAGCCACTCTTGTCCCCTTAGTCAGGCCAGACAGAAGGTTCAAGTGAAAGTCTTCAGTCTTTCAGGTGTTGTAGTCCTGCTGCTGCTGCACCTGAGTTGGGATAGTAATTCATGAGGAAGCTCGTTAGCTTGCTGGCAGAAATGTGCCCAAGCAAAGGAAGTTATTAAAAAGGATGTATCCTGCAAATAGCTGACAGGAAACGGTGTGTCCCCATTGGCTCAGATGCTGCTTGTTCCATGTAGCTGCAGGGATGACGAGAACACTCCATGGTCAGGGGTTTTATGACATGTGAACCATGTTTGAGAGGCACATGGGCTATAAAACTGGATGCAATGAATAAAATACTTGCTCCATAATGAAAACCCTGAGAAAAAAGAGGTTTGGTGGGGACGCGGGAGAGCGCCTTCTCTGTGGCTGCTCCTCCCAGACTCGGGAACTCCCTCCCAGAGGAGGCCAGGCTGGTCCCATCTTTGCTGTCCTTCCACGAACTGACAAAGCCCTTTCTCTTCAGCCAAGCTTTTCCTTAGTGATTGGCTGTCTAAGAGAGTTTTAACATGGGATGGTTTGTATTTTTGTTGCTTTTAAATATGTTTTAGTAACTGTACTATACATACTAATCAGGAATACCATAGTATTGGTAACGTTGGATTTGGCCTCAGATTACACATCTTTGCACTTAAGTGTCTTTCGTAGTTCCTTCACAGTTGCCTTATTGTGAGGCTGAGAGTAACACCAGGGGTACTCTACACAGTGTGCCATCCATCTCTACTAGGAGAAAGACAGAGGATGAGGCAGCAACCATTGTAGGAGGATTGAAGCAATTGAAAATAGAGACAGAAACATCAGAGGGCGCTAATCAGGTGGGAAAAGAGGAGGATATAAAAGAGGATGACAGGAAGGAAGAGGGGAGTTCGGAGAGAAAGGAGGAGGAAGCTTGTCAGGCACTAGAGGAGAAAGTAGAACAAAAGGAAGATTTGGTAGAACTAGTCCAAGAAGACCCTTGGACAGGGGAGTGGGTAGAGTTTAGAGTGCCCAGAGAATATGCAGAAAGAGAGTGGAAGAGACAAGTATACAGAAAGCCACCTTATTGGGGGGAAACAGAAGAAAGGAAACAGCGTAAAGAATATAAAGCTTGGCAAGAAAGAGAAGTTCAGAGGAGGGAGCAGAGGAGATGTACGGATAACCCTGGGAGGTCCCGTGGGGCCAGTCCTTTCCGACCACAGTGGAGGCAGAACAAGGGCAAGAAGGTTTGGGAGCCACAGGTAGGCTGGGTTTACTACCCTCAACAATGATGTTAATGGACCACACACCTGATGTATCAGGCACCATACCTAAGTGGAACCGATGAGTTGAGAGTTCTTCGCCCTTGTCGTTTAACGGGAATTTGTCACATTGTTCAATGGTTAAAACTTATGACTTATTGTTGAAACCAGAAACAGAAAGCATGAATATAAATGAGACTGAAGATTTGTTAAACAATAAACCCGTTTTATTAGATAACTTTGGTGTACAGCATTCTTCTTCAAAAGAAAATATGTTGGAGGAGGTAAAGGAGGTGGGACAGGATCACACTTATACAATTTTATTCTGACTTCCTGGCTGCAGGCTCCATGTTAATATGTTATTGTTATTATTAAGGTATCGAGCATCCTTAATAATTTCAATGTCTTCATTGTCAACACTAAAGTTATGTGACTCTTCTATAGTCTGATTTTTGTCTTCTTGATGTTCAACTGTAGTCCTGTTTTTGCACTTTCTTCTTTTAACTCCCTCAAGCAGTCATTTCAAGTCGTTGCTATGCAAGAGGTGGGGAGAGATGTCACCTTTGGGTTTGTGCTAGGCAAGTATTCCCAACACATTGCTTTCTTGTGGCACGTTTTTACAAATATTTATGTTCTGATCTGTTTGGCATTATCTTGTGGGGCCTCATCATTCACCACACCATCTGCACACATTACTTTCATTAAAGGGTGGAGACAAGAGAGAAAGCTCAGCTTCTGATTCATCACAGAAGCAAAGAAAGAACTGCAAAAGTACTGTCATTAAAATCTCACCACACAAGAGATGTGGTGAAAAGCAAGCCTTAGTATAACTGTTTCAAAGACCTTTCATGTTGTGGCGTTTGAAGGCAGGTGGTTGGCTAGAGGTATAAAATAAAGTGATGTATGTATAATAAGAAGTTTGATCCAAAGGGTGGAAAGGAAAGATAGCAAAGGCAGCAAGATAAAATTAGATCTCATTGCAGAACAATATATTCCCAGAACCTTAAGGGAAAATGTCCAAACCAAACACTTCTCAGATTCCAATATTTTCAAATCCTTAGTTTTCTACAAAAAAAACAAGCTGTTGGTCGAGGAAGGCAAATCCTGCCTTTGAGGTCTTATTGCAGAGTCACCACACAAATAGGACAGGCCTGATCTTTAAAATTAATGAAATGTTGCACATATGTAAACCATAGATAAGTTATAAGATTAACTGGGAGGTAACTGGTTTCACACTGATCGTGAAGGTGTGGACAGAAATCTTTTGATATGCTGATTGGAGGTGTACAACCCATCTGCGGGTTGCAACGGGGACAGATTGAGGAAGGCTATGTTGAGGAATCAGACAGTGCATTCAGAGAACTGACTTCCCGCCCCCACAGCTCAGACTTGCTTGTTATCTTCTGACCTTAGGAATCTAATTCTGGTTCTCTGGAATGTCAGCCTCCGGAAAATCCTTCTGATATCCTTTCTGTCATTCATTCATTCATTCATTCATTCATTCATTCACAACCCGCTTTTCTTCCAGTAGTGTTCAAAGTGGTTCACAACATACCAAATACTAGTAAGTGCAGCAACTAAAAGACAACAGAAATAATTACAAATAACCATTACACTAAGAGATAAATACAAAATAAAATGTCAAACAATTAAAAATTGGATAAAACGTATCTAAACAAAGTGCTTGTCCAGAGGAGTATTTGTTCAAAAGTATCTAGTTCATCACGCATGGTTTCAGTATCTTTCCCACGGTCTTTACAACATAAAGATTGTTTTGGTAGTGACACTGGCAAAAGTCTGCCTTCCTGAGCCTTTCTCTTGAAATCATGTGGGGGGGGGGTTGTTCCAGAGTTTGTTTTAGGGGGCAGAATTATGGCACTTTCCATGCTTCTTGTGCAGTTAATTCCCATGGCAGAAGAGCCTCCCAATCAGAAACCTTTTAAATTATAAACAACACCCCCAGAAAACAAGCTACAGGAGAAGTGTGGATTTTAAACAAGGATTTCAAAGTTCTGCTGAAGAGAAGCAGTTTGGAGATGTAGATTGTTAAACCTCTGCCTTAGGTGTAGCAGCAAAGGACACACACACACACACACACACACATGTCTGCACACACGGATACACACACCAGAGGCAGTCAAGTTAGTATTCAAGGCCAGGTCTTGTTCTTTTGGCACCTGAGGCAGGAAGACCAAGGAACATATTATCTCCTTTTCTGGCAGTAGAAATGCAGTAAAACCGAGCTCACCGTTTGCTGCCCATCTGCAACAACCCAGAGGACTTGTCTGAAGGTCAAACCAGATATTAAGGGAAATGTCTTTTCCTTATGGTTAATAACGTTTCCTTCCTGTGACAGGATTTCTTCAGAGATGTGTGCCTCAGCAGTCAGACTTGTGGAGTAAAAGTGTTGTAAGTTCTAATCATAAAACAAAGCATAGCTAGTTGCAAAGTATGGAAGGGAGGAAAAGTGTTTGCTTTGACAAACAGACATCTTTTATCACTTGGGGATCACCAGTTCTGTATATGAGGTATGTTTATAAGCTACTTTGCCGCTGAAGCAAAAACTCTACCCTTTCTAATGTACCACAAGTCAGCTGTGCATAGAAAGTAATGGATGGGAAAAGGACCTGTTTTACCAAAACTCCACATCTCGGGAAATTGCAGCAGTTTCCTATCAAAACAGAGATTTCTCGAATATTCACACATAGTACACAGCACACTTTTTAGCTTCACCTTTTTCTATGTAGGGACGTGGTGGCGCTGCGGGTTAAACCGCAGAAGCCTCTGTGCTGCAGGGGCGGAAGACCAGCAGTCGTAAGATCGAATCCACGCAATGGAGTGAGCTCCCATTGCTTGTCCCAGCTCCTGCCCACCTAGCAGTTCGAAAGCATGCAAATGCTAGTAGATAAACAGGTACCACCTCGGTGGGAAGGTAACGGTGGCGTTCCGTGTCTAGTTGCGCTGGCCACGTGACCACGGAAACTGTCTTTGGACAAACGCTGGCTCTACGGCTTGGAAACGGGGATGAGCACCGCCCCCTAGAGTCAGACACGACTGGACTAAAAGTCAAGGGGAACCTTTACCTTTTTCTATACCTATGGAGGGAAATGTTGTACATACAGGTCAGCAGCATCCAGCTGCTTGAACTTTCAGGGCAAAAGCCAGAGACCAGTGGGTGGACCCTTGTGATGTCACAGAGGCAGGGCAAGCAGGGTATCAGAGAGGAGGTCAGGATGGCTTCTGGCCCAGCTGACTGCAGAAATAGGGACAAGAGGAATCAAGATCATCAGGTCCAGAATCCAGGTAAAACCCACCTAACCAAGTAACATGGCAGTCCAGAAAAAAAGAAGAAAGTGCCGTTTCCAGCAGCCGGGCAAGCAGAAGAAGGTGGCCAGTCAATGCCCTGATTACTGCCATTCATGCACTCCTGCCATTCTTGCATGCTGTGGTGCCTGACCTACAGCATGCCAACACTGGGAAATGCTTTCCCCAAGCTCTACACTGCAGCTAGGGTGTATGAGTTTTTTATTCAGGTCCTTTGCCATTGCACACCCCAAACTGAAAGGTTTTCTCCCTTAAGCATTCCTCCTCCTGAAATTCGTCTCTGTACCTGGAGATTCGGAGAAGTGTGGCTTGAGCAGATCTATTAGATTCGAGCTGGTGCTCTGAGACCAGGCAAACCTACATGCATGAAGCAGCCTTTAATTATGAGCTCTCCATCATCTATACATTTCCAGCCTCTGGCAGCATGCGCTGCCATTTGTCTCTTGTGTATGATTTATTATACACAAATACAGCCAACACCAACACACATTCCAAATAAAAATCATGCTTAGGATGTCTTGTGAAATTCCATTCATCTCTCATTAGGAGAGAGATTACACTGCCCTATAACCACTATTATAACTGCATTAAAACACACACACACATTACTCAAAGGCAAAAAGACACAAGAGTTGTCTTGTCAGTGAAATCCATTCTCCCACCCCACCAGACAAAAATGTATAAGGAGCTGAAGTGTACACAGAAGGATAAATCCAGTCCTTATGAACAAGGGGCTATATTTTGGTTATTTATTTTGCATTCAAATAGTAAGCTCTTCCTGACAAAAATGTGATCAAAGTGCCCAATGAATTTTCACAGTTATTTTCAGTCTAAATGTTTGCAGCTGTTTCCCGTTTGAAGTGCTTTAAATCACGTTAAGGGACATTGAATGTTATAAACAGCTGAGTACAGTAGCCATTTTTTTTAAAAAAAGGGCCTGCTTTGTATTCTCATGGTTTTTGCTTTCAAAAGAATATTGATTAAATGAAGTTGCTTAATGCTGAAGTGGAAATAGAAAAAGTATGCCAAAAAAAAAAAGAGAGAGAGAGAGAGAGAGAGAGAGCTGGCAGGGTGACTGGAGATGGATTTAATTCAGAGATTGTCCCTTTAATTTTTTTTTTTTAAGGGTATCTATAGGGTCATGGGCGAAGGAGTGCTTTTAGCAGCACACCCGCCAGTTTTGCAGCATTGCCAGCTTGTGATTTTTATAATATTTATAGTGCTTGTTAATGTTGGCTCAAAGTAAAGCCTGCTGATTTTATTTAAAACAAATGACATCAGACTAGAAAGGATGGGCTTGAAAGGTAATGCATATAAGTTAATTTTTGTAGTTAGTATTCAAACAGTTCATAGAACTGTAGAAAAAAGGTGGAGACACTTAGGCCTAAATTTAATTGCTAGTCTCAGGGTGTGGCCCCACTGGTGAATTGAACCCATTTCCGTTCAGGCTTTGTAAAAATTGGGTTCAGGTCACGTTGAATTCAAATCGGCCGCCATGTACATATTCACTGCGTGGAAATAGATTTATTTCTAGTGAATTGAACCAATATCAGTGTTTACACTGATGAAATCAACTCATTTCCTTTCTTTTTGTAGGAGCCCGTTTTTCGTTACCATTCGCCTTTTTAATTTTTTTTAAGTAATTGATACACCAATTACATTGATGGCTCCATTCAGCTGAAAACATGAAAAGGTAGTAACCAGTGCTTTGCTAAACAGTGCTATAGCACATTTACAAAGAGACAGAGAGTAGACATTGCAGTGGGGATGCTGCTGACATTAAACAGGAGCATGAAGTAAATCGATAGCACTGTCCACACACACCAAACCAAATTGATTTAAATTGATTTACAGGTGAGTTATTTTAAAGAGCCCATGTGTGAAGGTTCGGTTTGATATTCAAGCTGGTTTCCCCTTGTCTCTGGCATTAACTTCCTCAGACACAAACACCATTTGCAGTTGTAACGATTAAACATTTATTTTGGAACTATTGAATAAACAATGGTCGTCAACCTGAACATAGTCTTTCTCTCTTCCCTGCAACGGGGTGGGAAGGGGCTTCCAGTCTTCTAAAACGGAAGGGTTCCCAAAACTCGAATTCCAAGGGTCCGTCTGCTCAGCTGGTCACCACTCTTTAACTGTCATCCCCGTCTGTATAGGCAACAGGGGCACGGACGCCTCTCCCAGGAAATCCACTTGGGCTGCTCCCTGGGTTCCAATATCTCCCAGTTTCTCTCTGTTCTGACCTCTTCTTCATCTCTCATGCTCACCATTCACTCCTTTCCCTTCTCTCTTGTTTCACCTTCTCTTTCTCCTCTCTTAATCTCCTTCTCCACTCTTTCGCCTCGGATTCTCCCCAGTATGACGGTTTAGGGGGAATCACGGCTCTCCTATGATCGGCTTCTTCCCTGGGCACCTTTAACCTCTCCCACCTATGGGTCCAAGGATCTTGTAGCCAGATCCACTCCCAACCCAGTGGTAAGGTTTCTCCTCCTCTTATCTTCTCCCCCTCTCCTGCTTCTATCTCCTCCTCTCTCTTCTCTTTTCTAACCTTTTTTAACAGCTCTTTTTCCTCACCCATCTCCCTCAGACTCTGGGACAGTTCTTCCTCTTCCGCCCCCTTGAGGGAATCTTCTGAGATTCTCTGAAGACACCGCCAGTCCATAGTCCCCTTCACTCTCAGCCTCCTTTGTGGGAATGGACGGTGCTCTGGTGAGAGGTGATGCCATCTCGCCTCCTGGCTCACACCCTGCCAGTCAGTTGAAAAAAAACACACCTCACATTGGAGCCCAAATAAATTGATTTCACTAGTGTGTCACATGCACAAGAAATTATAATTCGATTTAAATAATGTTTAAATTGATTTAACTGCAGTTCTTTTTACCCATGGAACCACACCCTCAGTTGGATTAGATCTATTGAATCAGTTGCTGAAATTGTCAGTCGACACTAATATAAATCCTTCTGATGCAATGGGTATACTCTAGATGAGACTAGAATGTGGGCCTCACTGCTTTATTTGTTTGTTTGTGTACTCTGGTTTATGGAAGGCAGAACAAATACTGATGATCTCACATTCAGGCAAATGCATATTTCCTCTTACAAAATTATTCCGGCAGTGAAGTCAATCTTTCAGGGCTACCACTCTGAGATGTGATGACAAAGCCATGCTTATCTTCTAGTGACCAAATACAAAAGGAAAACAGGCTGATTTCCCATATACCAGGGGTTCCCAAACTGTGTGCTGAGGCTCCATGGGGCATTGTGAAACCCAGGCAGGGGTGCCACGTGAAAAGGGATGGAACATACAGCTATGAGGGCTATAGAGGAGCTGTTCATAGCTCTGTGAACAGCTCCTCCATAGCCTTCATAGCTCTTTGTCAAACAGGAAGTGGAAGTGGGAGCCATGTGCCTGCCTCTCCTTTCCCCATCTCTATGGTCCCCGGTGGGAGGGCTTGCCAGGTAGCCTCATGAGTTTCCTGTGTCAGGACCTGAAAGGAAATGGGCCCTCAAGGATATTCAAGGGTGGGAGGAGATGGGATGGTTGGGGGGGAGTGTCAAGATCCTGCCCCTGGTGGCAGTGAGACCCTTGATGGCCCCTCTGAGCAAGGGGAGCCACAGCCAGTGGGTCAGTAAAAAAACAAGGGAGCTGCAAGGCCAGAATGCTTGGGAACCACTGCCTTATATGGATTGAGGCAAGCTCATGTTGGAACAGACAGTCTTTTGTGGGAACTCTGCTTCCAACAATGGATTGTGTAATTTGGCCCTGAGCCACTAAGCTCATCTTGGTGCCCAGGGCAGCTGCACATGTCATCCACCAAACTTGGTCCTGAGACACAGAACTGGTTAAATAATGGTTATGTGTTCTAATTTTTCCTTTATGATAATCTCTTGAGTTGCTTTCAAAATACAGTGGGGTCTCGACCTACGGAATTAATCCGTATTGGAACGGGGTCCGTAGGTCGAAAAGTCCGCAGGTCGAAAATGCATTTCCCATAGGAATGCATTGAAAACCATTTAATCCATAACCGGCCCAGGAAACCCCCCCCACACAAAAAAAAATTTTTTTTAAAAAGGGAACTTACCTTTCCGAAGCCTTCCAGGGGTCCCCCGCCGCCGCCATCACCGCTGCCGGAGGACTCTGAGGGCTTCGGCGCCGCTGCCGGAGGCCTCTCGGAGGTCTCCCCCCCCCCGCCGACGCAGGTTTTCCCAGGGTGGACTGGGCCTACCAGGGGAGGGCTTCCCCCAGTAGGCCCGGTCTACTCCCCAGGCTTTTCCAGGGAGTAGACCGGGCCTACCGGGGAAAGCCCTCCCCTGGTAGGCCTGGTCCACCCTGGGAAAGCCGGCGGGGGGGGGGAAACCCCCGGAGGCCTTCCCCGCCGCCATGGGAGGCCTCTCGGAGGTTCCCCCCCGCCGCCGATAGTGCCTCCGAAGCACGATCGGCGGTGGGGGTGGACCTCCGAGAGGCCTCAGATGGCGGCGGGGAAGGCATCCGGAGGTCCCCCCCCACCGCCGCCGCCGGGAGCCGAGCCGCGCCGGGCGATCCCGGCCATGCTCAGACTCCTGGACTTCCCCCGCCGCTGCCCGGCTCCCAGCAGCTTCGGAGGCACTAGCGGGGGGGGGGGACCTCCAAGATGCCTCCCATGGTGGCGGAGAAGCCCTGGAAAGCATCCGGAGGCAGATCCGCGGCCTACGGACTGGAAGGGGGAGGCGGGGAAAGCGCCAAATTTGAATTTGGCGCTTTCCCCGCCTCCCTCTTCTGGTCCGTAGGTCGATTCTCCAGCCGCAAGTCGAAGTGAAACTTTGCGGCCAGAGAAGTACGGATGTCGAAAAGTCCGTAAGTGGAGCCTTCTGTAAGTCGAGACTCCACTGTATGTACTGTGGCTAGGTGATAAGAAATAACCTGTCATCTAGCAGGGATTGAGACCATGTGGAATTCCACAAGAATAAAAGAGGGTCTCCCTCCCTGAACAGAACCCAATTAATTTTCTTAAGGTTGTCATTATATGCATATAGAATAGAATGCAATCTGGGCAAAAGTACATGCTTCTAAGGCCTACTGATTTCAAAAGATTTTTTTATATACAGGAGGACTGCTGTATCCATGGGATCAATACCCACAGTTTCACTTATCTGCTGCCTGAAAAATAAATAAATAAATAAATAAATAAATAAATAAATAAATAAATAAATAAATAAATAAATAAATAAATAAAAACCCAGAAATACAAATTCCCAAAAGATATTACCAGGACTGGCCACTAGATGGAACCAGAGACTATGATATATATAGAGGTGGCTTAATGGAAATAGACTCAGGGCCTGAGGTCTCTGAAAGAAGCAGCTTCTGCTGAAATGGAGAAGCCACATTTGCGGGGGGGGGGGGGGGGGAGGTGGCAGTTGCTGGTTTCAGGGAAGCCTCTGTTGTGAAAAGGAGGGCAGGAAACCCTGTCCTTTGACAAGACTGAGCCAGGGCTCCCTCTCTCAACCATGCATGGACACCAAATAAACTTCACTTATCCACTATTTTTGGCATCCAACCGGGGGGGGGGGGGCTTGGAACCAGTCCTCCATGGATACCGCAGTCCTACTGTATATGCCGGACATTGTTGAAGGCAATGGGCATCGGTATAAATGGGGCATGATCAGCACTTCAGCTGGGAAAAAAGCTCTCCTACTGGTTCTCCAATCCCAAATATTCTTCCTCCTTCACTGTTATCTTTGTTCATCCTTTTCAAAAGCCATTCACACAATGGCTTACGTACAAATGGTGTCTTATCTAGTTTCACCCTATTATTCCACACAGTACTAACTGCATGCCAAATGTTCTATGGAACGCCAAGGAAATGGGTGGGAGAAGAGAGAATTACTACTTTTCCTGCTGTATGGGGATATGGCCCGGGGGCCAATTGCGGCCCGCGGGACGATAGTTTGTGGCCCCCGCCTTAATATGAAAGTTTAAGGAGCGGGAGCAGCAGCGGCGGCACCTACTTGGCGAGTACGGGGCTTCCTCCCCGCCTCGTAGGGGCTGGGTCCCGCCTACCCCCCCGAAGCGCCCACGCGTCCAGAAGGGGAGCCTTCTCCCTGCCCGGCAGTCTTCTCCCTCAGGGGTTTGGCGCCACCGGGGCTTCTGCTTTTAGGTCTCTCGCTCGCTCGCTTGCTCGCTCTCGCTCCTCCCCCCCCGCTCTTCTCGGGTCACCTGGCGAGGCTGCTGCTTCTGTCGCCTCGTCCTCTCTGCGCTTCTCCTTCCCCCCGCCTGGCGCTCCTCTGCTCCCTGCCCAGACGTGCCGCGGGGGGGGGGGTTTGCTGCCGAGAGAACAGCCTTCTCGTGCACGATCCCCTACCCCCCCCGTCTCCCTGAGCCACACTGGGCAAGACCACGGCATCTTGCCAGAGTGGGAGTCAAGAAGCCCCAGGAAGCCCCATTAGCCCTTGGGTACGGGGGAGAGATTACTCTGCTGATGGGGCCAGCCTTGCAGAAGGGGTGTGTGCAGCTGCTAGGGGTGTATGCGTGTGAATCTGTGGGCATTTAAACCCCGGCGGTTTACTGCCACCCCCTCCACAGAACCTGGGTGCCTTGTCTTCCTGCAGCATCCCTCCATTGTCCCCAACCTGCGTCTAAAGAGGGCACACTTCTTATGTGGAGAACGGTAACACGCGGGCAAGAGCAGACCACAGGGGGAAATCTTGCTCTCTCTGGGTTGTCATCCTTGCTTGTTCGCTGCACTCATTTTACTTCTGGCTCAAAACATGCAGGTGGGAACCCTTACGAAAGCAAGTTCCCTGCAAGGAGGAGGACTTGTGCTCTTCCCTCCCACCCACCCTTTCCTGTTTCTGCTCACGGCTAGGCGAGCAACGCACAAGCCGGGCCGTCGCCAAAGACAGCCGCCTTTTCCCTTCCACCGTGCCTCTGTCCTCGGCTTTTGAATGCTCGCCCAGATATAGTGTGTCTGAACAGGGAGGCTCTGTCCGCTGACTGGCTGTCATTTATCCTCCCTCCTCCTCCTCCTCCTGCCCCCAGCACCCTCCGGTGAGAGCCCTGCCCTGCAGCAGGACAAACGGGGCCGACCCGACCCAAGGAAGCGGCTCCGTCACCCGCTCAGGACGACCCACAGCCACCGATGCAGGAGCCGCTTCCTTTGCACCCTTTTGCTGCGGAAGGGGCGCCAGGGTGACCAGCCTCTCCAACGGATCAGGCTAGCTTGCCGAGGGAAAGTGTTCCAAAAGCAATTCGCCCCAGCTTCCCTGAGCTTTCCCGAATGTTCAAGCGGACCATGTGCCTTTTTGGGAGCACATACTTGTGCGAAAAGCTCTTCTCCACCTTGAACTTCAATAAGTCCAAGTACAGGTCCAGACTGACTGATGATCATCTTCAAGCCATACTGAGGGTCTCAACTGCTTCCTCCCTCAAGCCAAATGTGGCTCGGCTATGCAAGAGGAAGCGCTGCCAGGTCTCTAGCAGCAAGGAGTAGGCAAGAGAAGCCATGTTCAGAAGAACAGTTCATGTTCTTCAATGTTCCATTCATGTTCAGGACAATTCATGTTTAGAAGATTAAAGGTTAAAGAACTGTTAATGCAGACATTTGAATCTGAATACAGCAGATATAGAAGACTGAAGAAACCACATATAGTCATATAGTCGCTCACTAGAGAAATATTATTATTATTATTATTATTATTATTATTATTATTATTATTATTATTATTATTATTATTATTATTTATTACTGATTGATTGATTTATTTTCTTATTAATTCTTAATTTGTTTATTTATTTTTTCATCTTATTTTGTGTTAAAAAATAAAGAGATTTGAGAAGATTGGAATTTTTTTAACAAAGCTTTTCTTGTGGAAAATCTGATGCGGCCCAGCCTCACCCAGACTCTGCCTCCAGCGGCCCCCAGGTAAATTGAGTTTGAGACCCCTGGTATAGACCATTTCCTAGAGGTATTTTTCCCTGCTGACTCAACCAGTCCTGATGCCACAGTTTCCTCCTGGGAAAGGCTTTTATCTGATTAAAAGTATATATAAATGTGCTATGTTCTTATACAAACTTTCCTGGCAGGCGCCATCCTACGGCAACGGTCCCCAACCTTTTTAGCCCCGTGGACCGGCTAGGGAAGGCGGGGCACCCCCCTGCGCTTGTGTGCATGCACAAAGGAGTGGGGGGCACTTGTACAGGCACGCGCACACTCGTGCGCATGTGCAAAGGGCAACGCAGCACTCGTGTGGGCACGCTTGCACTCGCGTGCAGGCACAAACAGGCTGTGCGGGGGGGAGTGCATGCGGGGGTGGGGGGGAGGTCTGTCTCCGCGGCCCGGTCCGGCTCAGGCCACGGACCGGCACCAGGCCACGGACCAGGGCTTGGGGACCTCTGTCTTACGGCATACTGTGATATCAAAATCAAATGAAGGCTTTCTCTGAAGTTAAGGGCTCGGGGGGGGGGTCTTACTCTTCAGGCTACGTCATGATTGCAGCCCCATTCCAATTACGCTATTGATTTTAACAGATGAATGAATGAATGAATGAATGAACTGTAGTTCTGAAGAAAACATTTTTTTTGGGGGGGGGACCATATTCCTTGTCAGAGCATCTCTCCCCAAGGCCCTCTTCCTGCACCACCAGATCCTTCCAGGCTGTGCTGTTCCAGGCGACTACGCTGAGGGAGGCCAGAAAATCCTCAACAAGAAGCAGGGCCTTCTTCCCTTCTCTGCACCATCTCTCTGGAATCACCTCCCGGTGGAGTTACACCGGGCTCCCTCCCTTCTCAGTTTTAAGTGGTTGCTGAAAATGCATCTCTTGTCCTTGAGAGGACTTTGAAGGCAACCTCCTCTGAAGTTTTTCGCCCCTACACGGCCACTCTGTTTCGCGGTACCATTACATTTTAAGGTTGCTTTACTTCTTCTGTTGTGATTGTTTTATTTTGTTGCATTGAGCCACTTAGCTGTTTTATCTGTACACTGCCCAGAATAGTGCTGTGCGCTAGTGGGTCGATATGTAAATGACAGCACTAACTCACTAAATAAATGGATAAATAAATAATATTTTTTTCCAAGGAGGCAATCATGTTCATCTGTTGCAGAGAAAACAGCAGAGTCCTGTAGCACTTTTAAGGCTTGAACATTCATAGACTACTTTGCCACCGAATTCTTTGCTGTTTCTGAATAAAAGAATATTCTCTTTGTCTTTAGATAAAGCCTGCACATGTCACAGCAGGCCTCTTAGAAGCGGCATTTTTGTCCTCTATGTGGAAAAGAATGTTTTCATTACGTCAGCACTTATCACTTGTGGTTCAGTAAGTATTTATATTAAAAATAATTCAATTTCTTTCTAAAACATTCTGTTGCCTGATTAATTTGGAGCATACTGTATTTTGATCAACTAGAACATTTCAGATCAATTACTTAAATGTGATTAAATGTTTTGCTGATTAAGAAATGTTTGACAGGCTGATAATTCTAACTCTATTCATGAGTCATCTAAGCATTAGAAGGGTTCTTTTCTCCTCCCTGAAACCTGGTGCTTTTTATTATCCAGAGCAAAGATTTGCAAAGCATTAGGCACCAGGCAAGGGCACCCATTTTCAAATACCAGATTAAAGCTGAAGCAAAGTTTCCACCCTGAAACTTGTAATGAGTAATGCAGCTTTATCTCAAAGGAAAAATCACTCCTCCAAAGCCAAGCTAAAATATAATAGAGCTGCCTTGACTCTCACTCTCAGGAGAAAGGCGGCATATAAATGCAATAAATAAATAAACGTATTGACACTATGAAATCTGAACCAAAAGAGGAAAAAGACTCCTGGACAGTCATTTGCAAAAGAGAATAAAATCAGGAGTTGGCAACAGGATCGATACCCATTGTGGTGCTGTGGACAGAGTGGCAGGCTTGGGAGATTCGGGTTCAAATTCCTGCTCAGCTATGGAAACGTAAGGGGGTGGGGGTGGAACAGATAAAACCACTCTTTAAATATCTCAGAGTTTGATCACATGCTCCAAAAGAACCCCCGTTATATTGATTCTGCAGTAATTTAAATCATTTCATAAATGTCCATTTTCAGCCAAACAGTTTTTTTCCACCTCACTGGCATGGTTGTTTTAAAATATACCAATCTCTGTATCCCTTCAGTCTTTATCATTCTGGCACATGTGAGTGTTGCTGTTGATTTATTTACTTTGCACATGGGTTGGGTTTTGGGGCACTGTGGCTTGTACCCTTCTTTTAAAACGTTTTTTTAAATGCTTATTGATACATCACTTGCTGCTGCAGCAGCAACAACATGAACTACAGAAGGAAACAGCCTCCCACCCCAACTTGTGGGTGTAAGGAAGGAAAGAGGAAAGAGGGCTTGAGCAGAGAAAGGGCCATTTCCTGCTTGGAATTGTTTGAGGGGAGAAAGAAAGGAACATCTCTCTCTCTCTTTTTTTAACCCTGCTCTTCACATTACTTTGCAAGTCTTTTAAAATCTGCTTCCACCTCCAGACACTGTTCAAAGGGGAAAAGAAAAATGAAAGCCAAGAACTCAGAGGAAGAGATATGCAGGAAAATAAGGAAAAGGGGATGAGTGAGTAAAGGAGGAATGGGAAAGGGGGAAGAAAAACAGAAAGTGGAGAAAGGAAACAGGAAGTGAAAATTAAAAAAGGAAGGAAGGAAGGGCTGCAGGTGACATATACCACCAGGCTGTGCATCAACTGACAGTTGGAAGTGACAGGAAAATAGCAATATATCACTTACAAAATATTTAAAAAGAAAAGAAAATTTTAGGGCAGCAAGGAGCCAGAAACAGGATGGCAAATGAATTGATTTATATGAGATGGCATGTGTAACCTACAGAACTGGTACAAATAGCAAAAAAAAAAAAAAAAAAAAAAGGACCAATTTAACTGGCAGCCATGTGAACAGTTCCAGCGATATATGCACCTTGTGACTATACGTAGAAATATATTGATATAAAATCAGGAGGAAAAAGAAATGGTGTGTGTGACCAGGCCCTCAATTACCTTGAAAGCCTATTAGGGTTGCCTAAGCCAGTTCTGACTTGATGGCACACAGCACATAACATAGGCAACAGGATATCTGCCAGAGGGTTTGGACTACAACTCCCACAAACCCATATCAGTATGGCAAATGGACAGGGATGATGGGGCTATAGCCCCACACATCGAGATGTCAACAGGTTGCTTTCTTTGAATGCTAACATCATCTTAGAACTTTGTGACATTGTTTTCTGTTGAAACTCTGCAAACCAGGAAGAAGAGCATCAGCTGCCCACCCTTCACCCGGCTTCCCCTTACCCTGCTCCTCTGCGGGGCCTTTGCGTGCGGAAAGGCCTCCTCATTCAAACAGTGCAGAATATAGATTGTCCAGGGCTCTTGGCTGCTCCCCCTCTCTGTGTGCAGAGTCTATATAAAAAAGGGAACACCTGCACAGGACGACTCCTCTAACTTGCAAATATAATAATATTTGGTGTTGAATGTTTGCAGAGTGCTTGGGCTGGAGCTGAGTTTATAGCAGTTTAATAATAATAATAATAATAATAATAATAATAATAATAATAATAATAATAATAATAATAATAATAATAATGTTTTATTACAGTCATTGACCAGCAAAAGTAAGGAACATTATTTAAATTAGGAAACATAAAATCAATCTAAAAACATCTATATACATATATATATAAAACTACATTCATACATCTTATTAGATATCTCCTGCCTCCCTATCATAGGCCTTATCTATGGGCTATTGCAGCTTGCATAGAATGACAGAATTGTTACTTTGAAGCTCATAGAGCCCGTGTGATCATTAAGGCCTCTACATGTATACACCAATTTACAGATACTCTGCCCCTCTTTTCACTGGGAGTAGCACTTATTTGATGGGCAAAGTAACCATTTACTTCAATTTCCCCTAGTGCCCAAGTCTCTTGCAGCAGTAAGATATCAAACTTAGAAAGATACTTGATAAAGGAATTGTCATTACTCTTTGCATCCCATCCTGCTATATTCCATGATAGAACAGAGATGGTGTCATTTATAGTTTTCTGTCAGTCCATAAGATCAGGAGATGGGGGGGATCCTGAGTGTTAAGATTAAGAGGCGTAGCCATGTCGGTCGTACAAAGGTGATGCATGTCTGCAGATTGAATTGTGTTGTGTTGCGGTAGAGTAGGTTGAGATACAGTTTTTAAGTGGCTAAGATGGGTAGTCGTGACCTTCTCCGGAGTGGCTAATGTTCGAGGTGAACTAGCCCCATACATGAGATGACCTTCACTGTTTTCAGTTTCTTCACTATCTAAGGAAATCGGAATTGGAATATCCTGATGAGGTACCATCTGGTGCTTAGGATCTCACTTAGGTTCTTGTATCAAGCTGATATCATTACTTGCTGTTAGATATTGGTTAAGGGGTGCAGCTTTGGTTTGTAAGCCCGAGTCATCTGTTATTAGGTAACTTCTCAGTGATACGGTCTTATTACATACGGAAGCAACACTAGTTTTGACTTCCTCCCATTTGTTGTTAAGGTCAATCAAGGGAGCTTCAGTTTCTTCTCTATTACAAAGGGAAGACCTGTGATCAGATAAGGGGGAGATCGTTAAGTTCTTTGCCTGTACCCTTATTGATTTCCCAGCATTAGAATCAATCTAAAGTTGGAATCTTCTCTGGTTACTCTTTGAGGATTGCTCCCAGGGATCAAAGAAGTAGGCCTGGTCCGTAAGGGGGGCAAAGCCATTGGTTCAGAAAAACTCTTGAGGGAGTAATCTGAAATTTGCCCAGATAAGTTCTCATTTTTAGGAAAATGAGAGTGATCACAGCATGTTCAAAGGTGAGACAAACTCTTTTATGACCATACTTGTGCGGGAGCCATTGAATATTCTTGAGGTCTATCTTCCGCGCTTCTATATTTAACAGTTGACTCAAGGAGATCATCACTGATCTGTGTGTCTCCCATCTCTTTCTGTTGGTGTTAATTGGAGCAATTTGCAATATCACCTGAGTGCTCTGAAAGATCTTTGAGGAGTTTGTCTCCCTTTTCAGTTGGGAAGCAAATTGTTGTGGAGCCGGTTGTTGTATGCTGTCTTTACTGCTAAATCTACCAACCACCCTTTCTTTGAACCCCCTGGTTTGTGTATTATCCATTGATTGAAGAAGGGTCTCAGCAAGTTTCCCCAGGGCACTTTCAACTGAGTTCATTTGATTGCAGACCCGTTGTAAATTTTCAAAGATGGCTATTACTGTTTGAGCTGTTAAGAGACGTTGTTCGGCTAGAAAGTTGGGATGGTTTCTTTCAGAGGGGAACTGCACTTTCTTGGGGGTAGGGGGGGTGCAAGGGGTAGAAATTGCAGATAAGGCAGAAGCGCCCGGTGGGGACGAGAGGGTTTCATTTCTCAACGAAGCAAATCTGTTGTTAGTGATAATGCTGGAAGCTATAGGTAATGTAGTAAGGATACTCACAGGGCAGTTGGATGTTACAAACTCATCAATCTTCAGTTGTTTCACCGCCCTTGCAAGGGGCCGCTCGGGCTCGATCTGCAGCGTTTACCCCCCATACAGTTCAGCCTTTTCTTTTCAACAACTAGCTACCAAAAAAATCCAACTCAGAGTTACAAGTGTAGCAAAAACTCCTGCAATTAATCTTGAATGGAAGAGTGGGAGCAACTAAGCCAGAGATAACAGTGTATTGTTAACTTAGCAGCAGCTTCAAGGTTTGTAAATGAGCACCTTAAACTCCCAACAACTAGATACTTTGACTCTGGAGAATTATGTCTGTTGGCAGCACTATGAAGTTAACAAATATCAAGATAAAACAAAATAAAACAAATAAAACAAACTCCGCCACCATACCGTGGCTGCAAACGCACCCAGCAGTTAAATAGGAACTGCTGAAATGTATGCTTGGCTAAAAACAGAAAACCTGTTCAGGGAAAGCACAGAAGAAAAGAACCTTGGACTTGATTATAGAAACCCTTAATGCTGGTTTCTCTGTATCAGAAGAATGGCGGTAGCCACCATGAAGGAGACCCACACCAACCAAAGAGAACAAGAACTCTACTGACTTCCAAGAAGAAGGGAAGAAGTAGCAAACTGCACTTCAAGTGGTGACTTAGAAAAGATGGAAGGGGGCAAGATGATAAAACCTACTAGGCTACCTATCTGTCTATAGGTCCCCACTAGTTCAGGTTCCTTGTTGCATGGGCCAGTGGTCCTTTAACCTCCAATAGCAGGGATGGCCCCAAACACTTTGCTGCCTGAGATGGAGTAGGAAAAGTTGCCACCCACCCAAGTGTATTCAAAATTATTTTGGCGTATTAAGCAGAACATCTTACTCACCTGTTTCCCCCTGTAGTACAACATAGGGGGGAAGAGCAATGACAGTTCCGTGATCGTTCAAATATACTACCGTTCAGCCCTTGAGGTCCTCTGCACAATACTTCCTGTCACACCCGAGGTCTGCTCTGCAGTTGTCCAGACCAGGGTGGAAGTTTTCCTTCTGATCTGAGGAATACGCCAACGATTCTTATTTTCTGGTGCATGTTGAAAGTTTAACAACTGTTTTTGCCTGTTTTAGTTCAGCAGATGTTACCATTTTGATTCAGCAATTTGGAATATGTTGTATTTCTGGAAGAAAAATCAATACTTTAGGGACGTCATATGGATGATCTATGGATTGCACACAACAAGCAAGAAACAAGTGTCTCTATTGATTGGATACAAATATATTATACGACAACACTAAGGCCCTGTGTGATTTAGCCTAGTAAAACAATTAAGCATAATAAACCAGATTACAAAGGAACTGACATATTCTGTGGGATTTGTTATGTTTTAATTATCCTGCGCTTCAGCAACTAATTGCCATAGCAACCTCATGTTGTATAACCGTTCCTATTTACAGATTCCAAAACAAAGATGTGAAGCATGATTTATTGTAACTGCTTGTTTAAATAACCTATATTTAAGCAACTAATTGTGATTAAATGAGGAGGCACATTTAAAGCAAGAAGTGCCTGCCAATAAAGCATATAGAAAGATGAGATGTAGAATATGCAGGTAGTAATGGTTCAAGCCATTTTCGTGCAATTTTTAAAAGTCAGAATTCGCATCTAAAGTTTTTATTGTGAAGGCATTGTGACAGAACTTCTTGGTGTAGAAACATGGTCAAATCATATGTGAAGGGAAATATGTGTTTCCTACTAATAAACATTTTCCCTCCAGCTGTGCAGTTCCTTCAAAGTTCTGTATATTTGGAATCGGACTTCTAAATAAAGCTTATGTTTACATCTCGGTGACCAGTCACAAAAAATGTTGCAATACTGAGTGAGGTGAGCTTCTGTTCATATAAACAGATGTCTTTTTCCTCTTAATAAACTTCTGCTTCCAATTATGCACTAACTGTATATAATAATAACAACAACAACATTTGAACTGCAGAGCTGGAAGGGACCCTGTGGATCATCAAGTCCAGCCCCTCTCAAAGAGGCCCAGTGAGGAACTGAACTCTCAACTTCTGGCTCTGCAGCCAGAAACCTAAGTCACTGAACTATCCAGCTAGTTTGAGCCCATCATGCCCTGAAAGTGGACAGGAAATCTGTTAGGTAGATTAGGGAAAGAGTTAGAGAGAAAACAAGATTAAAACATGGGGAGAGGCCTTAAAGTCGGTGGCAAATGAAGAAGGAAAAGAAGGTGGCCAAGAGAAGGAAGGATGAAATATTCAAAAAGCCCAAGACAGGACACTTGGAGAAGGTGGGGAAAAGGGAACAAAAAAAAGTTGCAAGGTTTTGAATTTTTCATTAAATTTCTTTTGCTGCACAATAGTACATAGGCCCACAGAGATGAATAGCTACGTGTCCCTCAGGTAGTCCATCCCTTTCTCATTAACTGCCAGTTAAGGTCTCAATAACTTACTCTAAGATCCATAGGAGAAAGAATAAAAATGTTTCATTACTTACAGTTGTGAACACATCAACAGCAAACTAACAAACACTGCTTTCAACAGACTAAATAATTTTGAGAGCAACATCTATTCATGATATTTATGGATTGTTGACTTGACTGGAGTATTTGTATGAACAGCGACACAGCCTACCTTACTACCCAGCATAAAGTTCTGCTGAAGAGAAGCAATAAAGAAATACCAAATTTAGGATGGGGGGGGCAGCTACTCTCCTTTACCCCACCTGCAGACACCCATGACCATTCTTCAGCAGAAAAATGTCTATGGCTGCTCTACAGAACACACCCATGGCTTGACCTGAAGAGTTGTGGCATTCCCTATAGTTGAAGAGCCACCTTTGAAACTCGCTGAAGCAGTGCCCCCTCCACTCCAAATTTCACCTCCCAGTTGGCCCTTTGAGATGGCCCCTGGCCCTGCCTAATGCCAGCGCCACCCTTGACAAATTTTAATCTGCCTTGAGTTTGTTTGCCATACAGCTTAAGGTTGCAATTCTGACAACACTTAAGTAGGGAGTGAGTACCTCTGGGCACAACAGAATTTACTCCTGGATCAACAAGGACAGGATTGACCTGCAAGCTTGTCCTTTCAGTACTATTGTGTGGTTGCTTCCTTGTCTTTTGGGCCTGAATGGGTGCTGATCTCCTTTCTTTTGCTATTGGAGATAAAATAATTCCCTCTTTATGTATTTCAAGTCCAGTGTTGTTACCATTATTTCTCCAAGCAGATATTCGCATTGACATTTTCAGAAAAACAAAATTAGAATACAGGTGGTTGTCCACCTCCCTTCTCCCTAAACTCTGAGGAAAGCTCTGCAAATGTTGTTCTTTTGTATAAGGTCAGCGTGACTCGTGAGGTGAAGAAAATTCCTGCCTGCCTCTGGCTTCTGAATCAGACCCTGTGATTTCTAGCCCCTCACAGTTTCTAACTGAAGCTCGTGGGCACACAGTCTGGGGATGTGGAGACCCCTCCCTGTGGCTTCTCTCAAACAGAAGTCAAACATTTTCTTATAGGGCTGTGACCCTGAAGACTGAGTGGAAGAATGAATGATGGACAGCAGAGAAGTATGAACAGGGTCAGCGGGACTGCAGTCAGGTAGAAGGAGGAAGGAGCTGAGGCCAAGGGCGTGGAAAGATGGCTTTTGTGGTTTACAGAAGACATTCAGACAGACACACACACCACCCATTTAATCATCCTGAAGTGAAAGCCAGAGTAATCTTTTTTAAAGTCCTTTCGTTTTTGATTCTATCCAGGAAAGTTAATGGCTGAAACTTGCTAGGCTGGTTTTGCCTAAGCAGGTCCATGGATAAGTAAATTAGCCGACAGATTTATGACCAGCCAATATCTGCATGGAAGAGGCTATGACTCCCCTCTCTTCCCGTGTGGAATGTGAGAGTGCCCAGATATGTGCGATATGTAATACCCTTGTATTAACAGTTAAAAGACAAGATGTGGCTAGAACTGAGCTGAGCTGAAGCTTCTGAAGAATCTTTTGAATGCACTTCCCTACCTGTGATGGGAAGCTTATATTTGTTGGAACACTCATGTTAGGAGTCGCCACAGATGATCATGCGCCATTGCTGTGCAAATAGTTAGCCACATATCATCCCATAACTCTGCCCTTATATGATTTCATGGAAACAAATTCCTGGGTAACACAGACAGATACTATTCAATCCCGTACATGGTTATTTGTAAACAAATTCATTTGGGCCGTTATTCGTTAATGTGTTCAGGAGTGTAGCCTTAAAGAAACTCGGAAAAATAATACAAACAAGAATAAAAGTTACTGACAATAATATTTTTTCTCAGTAAAACTCAAGACATTCGTCCTCAGTGTCTTGGGCAAGAGTAGGAATTGCGCAGCTTGGGCATTTGTGTGAGACCCAGGGCCTCAAAGAGCTCAGGGATACAGGCAACACCAGATCTGCACAGCACTGATTGACCAGTCACTGTGTATGCCTATCCCCTCATAATAAGCTGTGCACGGTGCTGATTGGTTGGCCTTTGAATCCTTCACAAAACTATTTTCCCATCTTTTCAGACCAGTTTTTAAAATGATGAAGCAACAAGATCAAGACCAACAAACAGTCTGAAAATAAAAGTTAAGAAAAAAATCACAAAGAAATGTTTGCATGAAGGAATATGCAAGGCAAACAATCAAAGAAAGTAGCCACCCTGAAGCTTAAGAGAAGTGGCAAAAAGGCAAAGCATGGCATAGTTACTGTTCAGGCCTATGGGTCCCAGCATTTCCAGGATCATTTGGTATGCTAATTCGGGGATTCTGGGAGTTGTAGTTTGAAGAGATTACTGTTCCAAACTCTGCAAAAAAGGACAGCTTTGGATCCATAAGATATGCATGTGTCTTTTCTGGAAGGAAGAGTCGGGAAACAGCAAGGTTGATGCCACAGCAGAAAACCCTGCAGGTGCCTCATCGGTTTGCAGGTGCATCATTTGTGTGCAACCTGGGATTGAGGACCAAGTGCCTGTGAAACAGAGGCTTAGAACTCATTCATTCCGATGCGTGACACAGATAACTGCAAGTGAACTGGACCATATTATGACACTGCAGAAGCAAATCAAGGTCAAACCGTCTCAACATGATGCAGAGCTCTGCCCATTGCGCAAGAGAGAGCCGTAATTGGGGCGGAGAATTAATCTCCCGGAGCCACTGGGAGGAGACTTGAGATGGCTGTGAACAGGGGCACACTCGTTCTGTAGGGTGTGCCTCGTGGAGAGAGATCTGAGGCTTTCCGATCACTCATCACCATGTCACTACAGCATGAGTCAGCATGACACAGGCAGAGAAGGAGGGAGTGCCAAAGCGCCAGCATGAAAGGTGTAGGGTTGCTTGTGTCAGCAGCTCTGACTTCCTGCCTTCTTCCCTAAAGGAGTACGATTTCGGCTGGGGTGTGGGAGGGGGGAATTTACTCCAGGGGAAAGTCTAGTGGAGCACCAGTTACAGCATTTGTGATTAATCATTTCTGATTGATTTCCACCTTCAGAAGGCATCCATACCAAACACACACGTGTGCTGATTTCCAAAGACATAATCACATGTTAGTCTGTTTCAACGTGTTGCTGACAGCTGTCATGATGTCTCTCAACTGTACCCTCACTAGGTCACGGGGGGGGGGGTATGCATGAATATACAGAACATGTATTTGAAATAAAACTGCTAAAATCAAGTACTAAAATGTTCCCCCACCCTTTTTTTTTTCTTTTGCCAACACACTCACTGTTTAATTTTAGGTGGTAGACATGTCATGTTGGCTGTTTTAAGTCCTTGAACAAACTTAGCTCCCCACAAGGCTCTTCCATGCCACTGTCATAGTTAGTGCAGGACGGAATTTTTCTTGGAAACACCTCTTGTGCATTGATGTAGTCAGAGGTATGTGGTGTCATGTGCAGTATTTCAACATGGATCAGCTTTTTTCATGCCAGAGGGCAAAGTAGCCATTACTGGAGGATAGCTGTTTTATTTCAGAACTGACATACTGTAAAGACGGGAATGTCACCGTTTAGGAGCAACATCATTCTGGAGACCAGGATTCGAATCCCCACTTGGCCATGGAAAACTCACTGGGAGAGTGGAACTGTAAAACCACTGCTTAAATACCTCACTTACCTTGAAAGCCCTATTAGGGTCACTATCTATCTATCTATCTATCTATCTATCTATCTATCTATCTATCTATCTATCTATCTATCTATCTATCTATCTATCTATCTATCTATCTATCTATCTATCTATCACACCAAGGCTTTGCCTTACAACTAGTTCTTTAATTAGTGGTTTTCTTCTTGCTTCTTTTGACAAATCAGCTTATGTTATTCAGTTTTCTGCCCTTAAAAGTAGTTTTCATTTTAAAAAATATTACAGTTATACAACTGCGATATTAAATGGACAAATAATATACTAATTGCTCTAGGTGCACAATCAATAAGCTAAATCCCTTCCTCCTCAGAAGGACAAGGAACTAAATAACAAAATATATTTTAATGTGATGACCATGTGAGTTTTCCAAGACGCTGTTGATTAAAGAAGCAAAAGTCAATAAGAGGGATTACTTTAAAAGAGACAAGAGAGAAACTACTAACTGAAGGGCCTGATGCACCAGGAAATTTATTTCCGAGTAAACATATTGTAAGGTTTTGCGCATGTCGGTGAACATTGATGGGCTGTAAATGAAACAAAGCCCCCTTTTAATGCTGGGTGGATCTACCGTTTTAATTCCACTCTCACTGAATATGGAAAACTACCATATTTTTCTGTTTATAAGATGACCCAATGTATAAGACGACCCCCCCTTTTCTAACCCCCAAATTAGAAAATTTGAAAATTTGCACGATTGCACCCCTTTGGTCCTGAAGACCTTTCATGGCTGCTTCAGGATCAAAGGGGTGCAATCCTGCCGCCCTTTCACGGCCGCGTTACCCACTTCCTAAGCCCCGTGGGGCTTAGGAAATGGGTAACGCAGCCGTGAAAGGGTGGCACGCTCACACCCCTTTGATCCTGAAGCCCTTTCATGGCTGCTTCAGGATCAAAGGGGTGCGATCCTGCCGCCCTTTCACGGCTGCGTTACCCACTTCCTAAGCCCCACGGGGCTTAGGAATTGGGTAACGCAGCCATGAAAGGGCGGCACGCTCACACCCCTTTGATCCTGAAGCCCTTTCATGGCTGCTTCAGGATCAAAGGGGTGCGATCCTGCCGCCCTTTCACGGCTGCGTTACCCAATTCCTAAGCCCCACGGGGCTTAGGAATTGGGTAACGCAGCCATGAAAGGGCGGCACGCTCACACCCCTTTGATCCTGCCGCCCTTTCACGGCTGTTTTACCCCGTGGCTTCGCAAAAGGCAGGGAAAGCGGCTGCCTTCCATGTATAAAACGACCCTCAATTTTTTGTCTAATTATTTAAGTAAAAAGTGTCATTTTATACACGGAAAAATACGGTAATGCCTCCACAGCCCTAAAGGTCTCTAGTGCGAAAGCAAGTGCGGAAGGACCATGAGGGAAGGAGGCCTGCATTGCCTGAATGAAGAGTTCTTCCACACATACAGCCAGACTCATAAAAACAGAGGGCAAGCCTCCCCAGCTGGCGAGATAGCTCAGCCACAGCAATGTGAGTTCTAAAGCAGATATATTATAAGAAGCCAGACATGGAGAAGTGTCTTTCTATATATCGTTAGACTACAAATCACATCCTTCTTAGTCAGCATGGTGAGGGATGATGGGACTTGCAGTCCACAAGCAAATGGAGAGCCACATGTTTCCTCTTACTGACGTAAATCTTTCATGAACTGATCACAGGTTGTCAGGAGAACATCTAGTGCAAAACCAACTATATTATTTTCTAGAGGTCTGGGCCTGAAAGAAATTTAGGATTTATAGCACCCAAGGTTCAAGTCCATATAGCGGAGCCCTACATTTGCTTTGGAATTTACATTACCAATGTTATGTTTTAAATATGTCACATTGAATGAGAACTGTACTGCTCTCTATTTGAGAGGGGGGATGTAGTTTCGAGGGATGTAGCCAAGCCAGTGCTCTCTCCCTACATTAACCTTAGATTTATTCACTGGTTGCTATCGATTGCTCTCATTTCTGTCTTCAGAATATCTTGAAATAACTTTTTTTGCCGGCTGGAGACTTCACTGAGAAGTCTGGCTGTGGAGCCGAGGGTTGGGAGTCCAATTCTCCACTGTCCATCTTGGAATAAGAGCCAGCCTGTGTCGCCTTAGTCAAGCTGCACAGTCCCAGGACACCTCCAAAAGAAGAGAGTGGGAAACCACGTCTGAGTCCTTTACAGCTAGAAAACCCTGAAAAGTAAGTCTGAATTTACTCAGTGGAATACAGTGTTATTAAAATGTCTTTTAGAGTGAGCCGGGAGATGAACTGCCTATTGAGATGATGAAATGGTTCTTGCTTTGGGTTTTATATTTCTGTGTGCCTGCTTTGTGTCTCCCTTTTATAGCCATTTCCTCCCACTCTTCATTTTACATAATTTTCTATGTACTTCCAATCAGCAGTCATCATTCTGTGCCCACTGAGTATGCTCAATCCTTATTGGCCTGTTTGGGGGTGGGGAAGATTTCTTTCTAAGGTTTTTTCCTCTGTAGTATTCTTCCACCTCTGTGCAGCTCTAGGTCCCCTGAATCTGGCAACAGCACCCTCTTGTACAAGGTTATTGCCCATTTCTCTACATAAGCAGGACCACTGTCCCCCTGAACACCAAAACCAGAATATCAGATCAGCTAAACCCCATTGCAGGTAAACTGACTCAACCGTCTAACTCAGGACTGGGAAACCCATGGACCTCCTGTTGCTGTTGGATTATAGCTTCCATCACACCCTTCTGTTGGTTAGCCTGACTGGGCCTGATGGGAATCAGAGTCAAACGTTATTGGCAAGGCTACAGGTATCCCCACCTGACTTCATCTGCAGCATGACAAGCAAGAGTTTAGCAAACGAAGCTTCCCCCCCATGATTGCATCCATATGTCAAGAAAAATAATGTCTGCAGCACAATAGCTTTTAAGTATTTTGCATCTAGTAAATAATGAATCGCAGTAAATGCTGACATTTGATCAAAAGAACAGAGGCACAGAAAGCTATTTGAAGAAAAGCTGAAGTTAGAATCAGCAAAAGTAGGACTTTAAAAACCAAGCCCTGTATAAATGTACTAAGTACCGTTCTAGACCGAGCTCTTAGCATCAGCTACTTAACTCTTTCTCTGGGTTCAGCCTGACCGATGCAGAGTACAGGTGGTGACACAAACAAACCAAAATGTAACTGTCAATATTTGTGGAGGTCTTGAGTTCTCTTAGCATTGTCACTTCATCATTTCCTTCCCTTCCTTGTTCACAAACACACTGGGGTTGAAACTACACACACTGAAAAAAACAGGTGGAATCTGTAGCAATTCTTGTCACTGCACATGACACAAGCCCTAGTACGATTTAAAAATGGTGCCCATTTTAAAAACCAAAGTAGGGCTTGCATAGCTCCACAGCAGCGGTTCATCTGGGAAGCCAGGCACTGCACTGGGGTGCTGACCCTCTCCATCCACCCGCAAGCTATCCATGCCAGCTTGTCTAGGTGGGGTGGGAGTTGGTCAGTTGGCCAGTCAGGCTCTCAGATGATGATGGCAATAGCTCAGTGGCGGGAGCAGCTCCAGGGAAGGGGGGCACTGGACATGTTGCTTTGGCCTGGTGGAAAGATGTGCTCTCCTGATGGGGGTTACCTGGGCTTCTCTTGCTGTTCAGTCTTAGCAGAGTCCAGGGTTTCACCTCCTAGGATGGGGAAGGAGGGAAGCAGCTCCTCTCTTAAACAAACTCGCCCCCTTTTTTGCCTCACTAAAAAGCTTCACAGTGATTATCCCTCTTCACCAGTGTGAGGGGGACACTCCTGCTGTCCCCAGTGGACTGTCTGCCTCGAACCCACGCCCCTGGTGGACTTCATGCTGTCACTGCTGTGATAGGACGGCCTGAGGGCATGGAGGGCAAGAGTGAGGCCCAAAGGAGGAGGGAAGAGCTGATGAGCTGCACCTAAGGGTGTGGTGAAGGCCAGACCAAGCTGGAAGAACTGGGCTTAAAGGAGGAAGAAGAAGAAGAAAGTGGAGTCCATTGCCCTCCATGGACTCAAAGAAGGAGGAATGGGATGAAGTGGCCAAAGAGCCCATCTTTTGTCCCCTCAGGGAGAACCACCCGCCTGCTGAGAATATAGAATCCTTGGACAAGGGAGTGGATCCAATTCAGCCCAGCAAGAGTCAGAGGACATGGAGGTGGTCCGCTATTCAGCCCACTGAGACTGATCCTGTGAAGACTGAGACACCTGCCAAGCCTTGGGTCACTGGCCTCACCCTGAGCCAAAAGCAGTGCTGGCAGAGGAAGTAGAAGAAGGAGCATAAATTATAGACCTCTGAAAGCAGGATGAACTTGAGAGACTCAGGAGCCTACATCAATCCAGCATGACCAGCCCTCCTTAATAGGCATCAACTGGCTGGGGTCAGTATGGGGAACTAGACACCAGCCACAGACTGGAGACCGTACCTGGCTTAGAGATGGGAATTCGGGCCTGGCAAGGAACTGGAGGCTGTGAGGGTCTAGGGGAGTTCACGAAGTCCCCCTGTAGACTGTCAGGACAGGGAATACAAGTGCCCAACCAGCCTTTGTAACCCGTTCCTCTACCCTAATAAAGACCAGTTTGAGCAGCAACAAGAATCTGGAGTTGATGAAGCCTATGGTCAAGAACACCCTCCTAGCCAACTGTGTGTGTGGCAGCGATCACAACTAGTCACAAGTTCAGTATCAAGCCACTGCAGCCTTGCAACCATAAGTATCATCCCAGCCAATTTGTTGGCGGGTCATTATCCCAACTATTTGTCACTGATAACTCTGCCTTTAAAATGCTCAGTACTTACCAGGTCCAGGGAAATCACCCAAGGAAGAAGGATTTTCTTATAACTGGAAAGATGGCAGTTCCTCCTTGCTTCATGTCTCATCATTAATGAGCGCCCCTCTGAGCTGCAGGGGCTTATGTAGAAGCCCCCGCACTGGACCAACTGTTTATTCCTGACTCATCCTGATTAATTAAAAAGTCATGAGACAGTAAGCTTTCAGTTGAATTTGAATTTGTGGTCTGGATGATGTTGAGACAATCATCTTCCCGTTTCCTGAGCAAATAGCACCCGTAGAAAAGCAATTGGGGGCATGCTTGCAGTGAAGCTTCACTGTGTCCTGCATCTAGATGGAGCTCATGGCATCTGTGCTTAGGGTTGCCAACTTCAAAACCATCTTTCACCCTAAGCCTTGAATAGCAATGTGATGTCACAGGTGGAATCAGGTGGTGGTTGCAAAAGCCTTACTTTCTAATTCTTGCCTATCGCGCTGCTATTAAAAGCGCCGGAGCTGGTTCTCCTTCATGCAGTGAAGGTGGGTATCGAACACTCCCATCACGTCTGATGTAGCAGAGAAGGTTGCGATGGGGGAATTGAATGGCTGGCAACACGGTATCCATGGCAACATGAATGTCTGTGCATTGCCCCCTCCCCCACGAGACAAAGGCTAGAGCTGGGATGAAATTTCACTCAAGGTAATTTGAGGCAAAATGTGGGAGCACGGAGCAAAATTAATGTCTGAATATTAATACATCCTCCCCCCCACCCGCTCACCCATTTGCACTATTCAGATGGGAGTGTTCTTGCTGACTGAGCCAAAGCGAGGGAGAGCTCAAGAGCCTTGGAGTTGCAGAAGTACAAACTTTGAAGAGAGGATTGAAAATACCAGATTCAGCCCTGCTTCCCATCCATGAGACTAACTGGTTGGCTGGTTGGTGGTGGGGAGGATGTGTAGGGAAGGGGACTGGAGTTGAAGGTGGGGGTGGGGTTTTTGATTTCACCGCTTGCTGCTTTGCCTCAGGTAGCACAATTTCATGGGCCAATCTTGTAGACAGTTGATAAGTTTTACTAGCTGGCAAAGATGAATCTGAGCACTTGCAGTGCGATGCTACAATCCACTGCATATTGCTTGTGTTCAGGGTCAAGGTTATGGGAGGGACAGAGAAGTCCACACAAACCCTTAAGCTACACTGCTTAGACTTTCCTGGTGCTGGTGACTTCCAGGATGGCTAGATGTTCTGCTGACTTGGGGAGATCTTCCTAACCTACCTTTTCCAACATCTCGAGTCATTCTGACTCCATGATGCCCCAAGAAGTTACCAAAACTGCTCACAGCTGCACACAGGAGCCTGCATACCAACCGTACAAGGTAGGAACACTCAAATTACCCACAAAATACACAGGATCTAGTCGGGGCACCAGGTGAGGCCCTATTTTAGCAACAGTTAATCAACCCTCTATTTCCAAAATGACCAAACTGCTGTGAATTTTTTATTATTATTTTATTGAAGACGTTGCAAAAACTCAACAAGAAATAAAGCAATATGTAGTTTCAAAAAAAGTGGTTCCAAAAAGTTAAAAAGCAGTCAGAAAGCAAATACATGTTCAATAAGTTTAGAAGCAAGAGCAATTCTAGAAAAGTCCCCACAGAAAATAAAAAAGCGAACATACCCAACTAGTTACATGAGATCATAGTACCAGAGCATGTACAGAAAGTAAGTCAAACAACAAGATAGCAGGTGAGCATAACATTCTCCTCAGAGAAGCTAGACTGGAAGCTTATCCCCATACTGTTTTTATACCCATCATCTACCTTCCAGACCTTTTGTGTGCAATCCACCAATCAGATCCGGAGTTGCCACAAACCTTCTAGAAGAGGGTAACTTTTTCCCAACGTAACTTCACTCTTCTCCCCACCTTTGTTTTCCAGCTGAAACCAGTCTTACTTCATTAACATGGGACCCACAGAGAGTGTTCTAGGGCCTGAAGATACTTTCCCAGGGTGATAACAGAGCTGGTTTGGCCTCTCAGTTAATTGGCACATTCTCTTCTTCCTTCCAGCCCAGGAACAAGCTAACTGGCCTGGATTTCACAGGCAACTGAAACTCATCCCTTCATTTGCCAGTTTCTTGACATTCAGCATTGAAATCATAAGTGAACAGTCCATAATGACTCCAGAATTTCTGGGAGACTTCTTGGGGTATAAATGTGTGCACTGAAATCTCACTGTCTCTACCAAGATTCAAGAGGTGAAGAAAGCCAACTAGGTTTCCTTTGGACAAACATGTCCTCAAAACGGAGACTGAGCACAAAACAAACCTTCAGTCAAAATATAAAAAAGAAACTAAGGAAGATGCCAACAGTTGAAGGCCTGGAAAGGGCTCTCTCAGCCTTCTTCATGAACTGTCAGTCTAGACACTTTGTATGCCTAGGACTTGTTGGCCAAAATCTGTGCTTAGCATAGTAAATCATACTAGAGTAGGCTGACCGAATCAATAGGAATTTGGTAAGTTCCATTGATTCAAATGGCCTACTCTAACTGTGCCTTACTCTAGAATAGTAAGTCACAAAGTAGGCCCATTTGAACCAATGGAACCTTGGAAGAATTGACTCACTAAATCCCCATTGATCTGATGGGCCTACTTTAGTGCAATTTACTAACCTAAGCAACAGGACTTTCTCCATTAACTCAACAATAGTGTAAATCCCATTGATTCAACAGGTCTGCTTCAGATGGAACTAACAACTGGAATTTAGCCCATGGTGTTCTCAAAGCATGTTATCAGCTTTCCCCAATGTGGCATCATCCCATCTCTGATCATTTCACAGATGGAGATGTTGGGTGTTGTAGTCCAAAATATCAGGAGGGTGCCAGGATGGGAATGGCAGCACAAGGCTGCAATGCTACCATATTGTAAGAAGGGAAAATGCCTTCTGTCAAGAGATGACCAATTCAGACGGAAATTGTTTGAGACCTTGAAATATATGGTACCTCTCTGATCTTGGGGCAGAAAGGTTTGTGATACTTTGCATTTTAAGAGTTCTTCTCAACACATAGCCCATCAGCCCTGCCAGTTTCACAACAATTGCCCCTCTGTGAAAGATCTTTATTTATTTAATACAGCAGAGGAGAAATTAAGTTTGCATGCATTATTAGCTTGAAGAATGAAAATTACACTCAGCAATAATGCATGAATTTAAAAATGAAATGAAAATGCTCAGAACCTGCTCTAGGAGAGATTTGATTTAACAAATGCAAAAATCTAACCCTTCAGTACTATGGTTTCAATTAAGGTTGACACTGAAAGTAATGCCTTTTATCTGGTACTGCCCAATCAAGGTTAATGCAGGTCCATAGTAGATACCATATTCCTTCTGGAGCTAGTCCCCCTGGCATTTTTCTTCTAAGCTCTGAGAAGGATTGTTTTTTGGGGGGTGGAGGTGGGGGAGGGTGGAATTACCACTCTCAAATTCCCTCAGCTGAGGAATCAGGTTTCTGTAGTCCAAAATGTCACTTCTTCAGCTCTTCATTCCCAGAGTATTATTCACAGTGGCTGGCGGACCCCATGCCCAAATGTGTTTCTGAAATTCAGTCACAAACTGCAAAATCCCATTACAATATCTTTATTTTATTTATTTATTTATTTATTAGACTTTTTATCCCGCACCCCTAGACATAGTCTACTCGGGATCTTGGGATTTCTTGCTTGTTTACTTGTGCTTGGCTGCCAAAATTTGGACTCAGTCTCCAAGAATCTCTGGTTCTCCTATTCTGCTTGTTTTAACGGTTCTTTCAAGGTTGCCGCAGAAATTTAGTCGTGTGATTTGGCCCTGGATTTTGGCAGTGCAAGCAGAAGCCAAAGTCTGTAACATTGGTGGAAATAAAGATTCATATTTTGTTGTCAATGCTGTCATCTAACTTGCAGTCATACCATGGAGCTCATGTTGAATTTGGAGAAGCATTAGAACAAAGAGTTCCTAGACCAGCCGTGCGCCCTACTTGACACGGGACACCCTCTGCTAGAAGGGCTGTCTAATTCAGCTATGGTTTAAAAATGAAGAATGGTTGGAAGGGAGAATAAGGAAGTGCTTTGACATTGCCCATTGACACTGAGTAGCAGCAGGACGCAGGTCACCGGTCTGTCTGATCTGGTGAAACATACTCTTTTTCTATTTAACATGTAAACCACAGTACCGACTTCTACGTTTGCAAATACGTTACCACTCGCATGTTTCACACGCATCTGTGCCCTTTCACATCCTCATTTTTGGTGACGCATTTCCTGCTTTTTGGAAATGTGTAGGCCACCGGCTGGCCACCTTGAGCAACCTGTCGGAGGCTGCACCATGAGATAAGATACAAGAAAGCAGGAACTGATTATTAAAAGTAACACCAGGCTTTTCTGAAGCGTCAGCTGTCTCATGGAGTGCTTTTTAGGTTATGGTTAGACCGCCACTTGTGGAACAAATGGGAGTTAATTGCTACAGTGAGACATTTCCACCACTGGTGAGCCAGTTCCTTCTAAACAATCCAGGGAACATACCTACTGAGGAGTGAGTGACTAAAACCTGAGTCTACATTTCCACGGTATTTTCATGCACCTTAAAGAAGAAGTTAAAAAACTTCTTACAAACTCTTATAAAATTCATGAGCCTGCCTTTTTTGTGTCTGATCATCAACCTTTCTAAATCTGGTCCATTCTGGATGTGATGGACTACAATGTCCATCATCCCCAACCAGTGTGGCAGGGTCGGCCGGGGATGATGGTCAGTCACAACGCACCACATCTGAAAGTGGCCATGTTGCGGAAGGCTAATCAACAGACCGTAAAGTCCACTCACTCTCATCTCGTTTCCAGCAATCCTTAATTGCAGCGCAATCGCCACAGGCGAATACGGTAACTTCTTACTTCATCCTCTCCCATTCTGTATCCATGTGTGGTCTCGTATACGGCCCACCCTTTGTGCTCGTAGGCCTTATGGCTGGCTAAGCTGGAACAAATCAGACAATCTCCCACATTGTTATAGACAATGACCCCCTCCAGAACTGCACAGTCAATTATTGTTTGCTGTTTTTAGGGCGGCAGCTTTTAAACATGCTGAGGTGAAAGGCCCATTAAAAGCAGGCAGGCTTGAATGTCTATGTAAGCACGGGTAGCGCTGTTTTGCAAGGCTTGTGCACCTCCATTCATCGTGCCCAAACTAGGCCTCCCCCCCCCCCATTCCATCTGCACACGTCAGAAATGTTGTTCCATGGTTGTAAAGATGGGAATGGAGTGTTCCCCCCCCCCTCCCTGAAATTCTGTAGTATTCTCCCCCTCTGACACATTCTTGGCTGCAAACCATGCAAACTACACAGGGGACTCTGGAGCAGTTGGATATTTATATTGGGTTTGCGCCAACATGTAGAGGAGGAAAGTCTGGTGGCTGAGGGATCCCCCTCCCTTGTCTCTCACCTTCCGGGAGATAAAAAAGAGGTGAGAGAAGAGAAGTCTTAAAGGAAGAGAGAGAGAGAGAGATTGAGAGAGAGCACTGTCCAGAGATAGCAGCTGAACTACTTTCTTCAAAGAAATAGCTTAAACTACGAGCGAGGAGCATTTGGCTCTGTAAATACTTCTGGACTGCAACTTCCATCAGCATAGCTAACAGTGAGGAAGGATGATGGGATTTGCATACAGCAACATCTGATGGGCCACATGTTCCCCATCCTTGATTTAAAGAGATGATCAACTGAAGTTAAGGCCAAGCGAAATGTGATTTTAATCTCATTTCACTGTTGAGTGCTTGAGAGTCACTGTGGGGGAGTGGGTAGAGTGTTGGACTAGGACCTGGGAGACCTGGGTTCAAATCTCCACTCAGCCATGGAAGCTCACTGGGGGATGTCAGCAGTAAATCATTCCTTGAACATCTCACATGCTTGAAAATTCCTATTGGGTTGGCATAAGTTGGAAACAATAAACCCTCTGAGGGCAGCCTCCCCAATGGCCAGTGTGGACAGACCAAACTATTGTGAATTTTGTCCCACTGCTGTATTGTCCCAAAAGGGGATCATTGTAAAAAAAGGGTAAGGACTTTCGCTCCCTTTTGGGACAATCTTCTCCACTAGGTTTCTACTGAGCTTGTACAGGGAGCTGCTGGCAATTTGTGGAAAAACAGTTCTGTAGTCAAAAAACTATAATTTTTTTAACAGAGCCCCGTGGCACAGTGGCTAAACTGCAGTATTGCAATCAAACGTCTGCTCACAACCTAATTTCGATCTTGACCAGCTCCAGTAGCTGTTTCATGGTTGACTCAGCCTTCCATCCTCTGAGGTTGGTAAATTGAGTACCCAGCTCATTGGAGGAGGGGCAGTGTGTAGCTTGCATAATTATGTTGTCAACTGCCCAGAGAGTGCTTTAAGTGTGATGGGGTGGTATATAAGTTGAAACAACAAGCACAACCACATGATTAAAGTCCAGTGTCACTTGGCTTGTAAACCATTTCTTTTAGCCCAGTCGTCGTCGTCATCATCTTAGAACTGCGGAGTTGGAATGGACCCTATAGATCATCAAGTCCAGCTCCTGTCATGGAGGCACAGTGGGGATTTGAACTCTCAACCTCAGGTTTCAGAGTCAGAGACCTAAACCACTGAGCTATCCTTCCCCAAGTATGTCATGTGAACATCTTGTTTGGGAATGGTGGTAGTTGTAGTCCAATACATCTGGGGGAGATCCAGATTTGGGGAAAGCTGATGTAATACATGTTATTGATCCTAATGAAATATGTCCTGGTGTTAAAGGCTTGTTTTCTCTCAATTCACTTATCTTTTGTGATTGGACACCTTAACATATGTTTTTTAAAAAAACAGGTCATTTATGCTGTAGTCCTATGCATGTCTACTCAGAAGTCAGTCCTGTTGAATTAAATAGGGCTCACTCCTTGGTAAGATGATATAGGATTTCAGCCTTAATCAGAGATAGATGGTAGAAAAACTTGCACAAATGCTAGTGCTGTTGCCCCCTTGGATCCTGTGTGTGGGCTTCCTATGGGAGCTAGCTGGCCACTGCAATACACAATGGGTCTGGGGATTACCCAGCAAGGGTCATCATGTTATGTTTTTAACATGTACATTTGTAAATAAATGAGGATATTAGCTCTCAAGTGAGACTAACTTCTGAATAGTTGTGCATAGGCCTGCGTGATAGTAAGGCTGACAGTTCTTGAACTGGGTTCTGATACTTGCGGGCCATCTGAAGGTGAATGTCACAGAAGATGTTTAGAGGAGCTCTGGTGCACTGTTGCCTCCTGCCACTAGGTGTTATCATAAACCTAAGTTATAAGTCACCCCACTAAACCACCCGGAATTGCACCATTTTAAAGAGCAAGAAAGAACACACCCACCCCACAGGTAATGCAGGAATCTGAGATGATTCAAGCCATTGACTACTGGTCAAATTACATGTACAGACAAAGAATTAAGCATGGAGAATAAGAAAGTACTGACCTATTTTACAGGTGGGGATCACTGTGGCTGACTCAAGGACAGCCTGTGAATCTGTGGCAGGAAATATACACAGAACAGTTCACACAAGAAATCTAGCCAGGCTGCATAAGTCACAAGCATGCCTGAATATGATGGATAACTGGGCAGATGTACACACTGGACAGTTTGCCAAGTTAGACTCAAAGTGATTTGCTCATGGGTCAGCATCATGACTTATATCCTGGGAACTGCAAAGCAATTAACAAATTGGCAAGTCTTTGGGTCCAAGTCCTAAGTCCCACCAAACCTTGAGTCTGAGTTCCAAGTCCCTATTAGAATTTTTAATAAGTTTTTAAAAAGCTTTTAAGTTTTTTTTTTAAAAAATTATTTTCTTAGAAAGCTTGTAAGTTCCATCTCCTCCTCCCAACAAGGCCCTTTTCTCTCCCCCCCTCTTTTATTTCTAGGGGAGCCCAAAGGACCTACCTTACCCCAAGGGCCCCCCGATGAGGAGTTGGAGGAGGAAGGTGACGTAAGCTGGACTCGATGGCAAGTTGGGAGTCCCAATCTCTGCTGCAAAACCCATGATACTCTGTTGTCCTTCTTCTGGATTCCTACCTTGGGTCACCCTTTCATTATTTTTTCAACTTGGTACTTTGAGCAGGGCCTGAGCAGCAGACTCTCCAGAAACCCCACACACACACACACACACATACTTTTAAATTTGCTCCCAATGCTGATGATAGCGTGTTATGCTTAGGATCCCATCGTTACTGCATCCTTTCCAGGTTCCTTTTCTGCTAAGACCACCAGAGAGGTCCGGTTGGTGGGCCAGCCCAAGTATTCTGCAGCACATTTCACTTTCAACACAGTCAAGGTGTGTAGTGTCCAAGGCTTCTCGAGTTGTTTGGGTAGCTGAGGCAGAAACTATTTAGGTGTTGCCTTATATAGCGCCAGAGTCTTGGGCCATCTTGCTCAACAGTCTTGACTCTGACTGGCAGTGCACCTCCAGGATTTCAAGCAGGAGCCTTTCCCAGCCGTAGCCCTACCTGTAGAGGCACAGCATTGAACCAGGAATCTTCTGTGTGCAATGTATGTGCTCTGCTGCAGATCTTCTCTGTTCAGTCCAGCACTGGAAGGTGAGAAAACTGACCTAAGGTATTACTATCTTTCCCAGTTCCAAAAGTGTGCAGTGTCCACCTCCCTGCTTCTCCCCCTCCCACTTCTTTTTTTCCTTTTTTTTTTTATAATATCATTGATAACCCAAAAGTCTGTGCACTTTTGTGGAAATTTATTTATACCTTAAAAAGATGTTGCCAACCTGCAGATTTTTTGTCCCGTTTTCTTCTTATGGACTGGCACAGCTATCTTTGTTTCTAAAACTACTGTCATTGATCCTTATCAATGTAAAACGCACATTAATTTTTCCAGGATAGCCGTGTCCATCTATTACAGTAAAACCGACAAAGAGTCTTGTAACACCTTAAATACTATTTGGCATAAGCTTGCGTGGTAACCTGTTTCTTCAGAGGCATGAAGAGGTGGGCTAGAGTGCCTGAAAGATTATGCCAGATGAAACAGTTTAGGTTTTATTTAGCTTTTCCCCACAAAGAACATGGAATTTTTTAAATTGATCCATGACTTCTGGAATCATAAAGAGGAGGCACTGTGCACTGTATTCCTGCACCTTTCCCCTTAAAAGTAAGCCTGGTTGAGGACAAATCAGGACAATTCTTTTGTTGTTGTTGTGTGCTACTTCTGACTATGGCGATCTTCTGAACTGTTGACTTGCAAAAGGTCTTGTCATGAACAGCCCTGCTCAGGTCTTCTTGACCATAGGCCATGGCTTTCTTTAACAATTCTATAATTCATCATTACCTGACATACGTATATTTAATCTCCCTGCACAGTTCTTCAACCTCTGAAGGATAAATAGAACGGAACAATGTTTGACATTATTTGGAATGATTTCAGTTTCCTATTATGGAATTCTAACACGGTGGGATGGGTTTATTTAAAAAAGACACCAACCAACCTCTCAAACACAAATCAAAGTATAATTTAGTACTGTCAGTAGTTCTGTCAACAGTGTGCAATAAAATTGTAATTAGCACCTGTAGTATTTTAGAGCTTCAAAGATCATCTGGGTACTGGACTTAAATAACATTTTTAATGCTTCTACAATATCATGTTTAATTATACTGTATTCTCATTCTGGTGATGAGGAAGATTGAGGGGGGAAAGCAGTTAGTAACATAAAGTATATGGTGGGATGAAAAACTGTGGTACATGGGTTTGCATTCTTTTCCTCCAAAGGATGAATTGTACGTACAGAAATCCGAGCAGACAGGCTCTTCTGCGAGCATTTAGTAGTTGCAGTGGGCACATTCGCCAGCCACTGTCATCCTGCCATGAGACCTAACCATTTATTCTACAACCACATTCATACAGTCATCATCTTTTGCTCTTGGTTTAGGCATAGGCAATTTAATTATTGTGTTTCTAATGTAACTTTCCCAGTTACATTTTGACAGAGATCAGAATATTTATTGTTTGGACTACAGTTCCCAGAATTCCACAGGTAGCGGCCAAGCGGAAAGTGAAGCTTAGTAAGGATTCCAATGGAGCTTTTCCCTGCCCTCCCATTAAGGAGACTGAGGTGTCTTCCCAAGGCAGTAGACAGCAACATTTCCAAACTCACCCTGATTGTTGCCCTCACTTGGAAGACAGAGCTGGAGGTGCTTTACCCCTGTCAGGGTTCAGTAGAAGAGGCACCAGGACCCAGTCCAGAGCAAGACCACAGGAACAAGGTAGAGCCAACCCCACAGCCCAAGCAGAGACCAACCAGCTGGGGTTTTGAGTCCAAACAGCGGCCTAGTAGAAGGATGATGCGAATCGTGGTCAGACAGTCCAGGAGTCGAAGTCAGGAGGAACCGTATCAAGGCAGCAGGGTCCAGGGACGCAAGGAGAGGCAAGGCAGGAACAACTGGGTAAGTAGACACAGCAGGAACCACCAGGCAGACAGGCAGGGCAGGAACCACCCGGCAAGGCAGGAACAACGAGGCTGGCAGGCAAGGCAGGAACAACAAGGTTGGCAGGCAAGGCAGGAATAACACCACAGCACGTCCAGAGACCTTTGTTGCTGAGGCAAGTTCTGGGAGGGAGAACCACTCCTTCAACAGGCCTTCCCTCCAGGTTTCCAGGTGAGCCTCATGAGTGGCCCAGCAGCTGCTACACAGGCCAGGGCCTGCGCCTACAAACACCAGGCCACTCCTGGCTCAGGTTGGCCCTGATCCTGCAGCTCCCAGGGCAGTACAGGCCAGATCCTGAAAACCCCCTCTAAACTGGCCAGCAGACCTCAGGTACAGTAGAGAATGTTGTAATGGTGCTAAAGGGCCACTATGATGACTTACCTGGCAGAATCCTCATCAGAGGAGGGCATGCCCTGGCCCAGGGACACCCGAGGCAGGACCTGACTTGCACTGAGAAGATTCCCTCCCTCCAGACAGTGAGGAAGCTTCAGAAGAAGATTGCCCCCCCCCACCAGCCCTCAGCAACATAGAAAGATCAAGGCCCCCAAAAAGGCAAAATCAGTGTCTGCAGGAAAAACATTCCAGATGTTGGAAGCAGCTGATTAACAACAGCTGGTGTAAGGAAGGTATTTACACTGAAGTAGGTAAAAGCAGAATCCAAACACTCATGCATGCAGTGCTGAAAATCAATGTCTGTCCATCCTTTATTCTCAGCAGTTCTTGTTCCAGCGTGAAGGACCTCCAGATAACCTGACTCTAACTGCTTTGTCATTGCTTCTCTGCCTATTTCTGACTGTATTTTTGACCCAATAAAGGGTTGATTAGAGATGGGCACAAACTGGTTCGTCCCAGTTCATAAAGGCGGCAACACAGGTGCTGGGACTCCCCTCCCCTGCCTCCTCTGGCTCAATCAGCCCCTCACCAAGGCCCAGCACGGTAGCTTCCGGCACCTCCTCAACTGATCTTCCAGTCCCGGCAACAGCTCCGGCTTCCCTGCCCCGCCCTCTGGGCTGATCGCCCACTCCGGCAAAAGGGCCGGGCAGAGAAGTCTGCGCTCTTGCTGCTGACTGGGAGATGAGCCAAGGAGCTGGTCCGGTTGAGTGGCTAATTGGCTGAGGAGGCAGGGGAGGCCTTTACAACCTGGGATGAACCAGTTCGTGCCCATCTCTAACCTTGATCTCTGGGGCAGACCCTGACTGACATCCCAACTCCTCTTCTTCTTGCCCCCCAGACTTTGGTGACTGACTCAATGCATGAGCACTCTGGCCAAGACCGCCTCCGTACAGGGAGTAACTACTGGTGCGCAGGTACTTGCTGCACAAAAACCGGACACCCGCTTCAGGCAGCAAGCTATTTGGGGACAGCCTCAGCTAGGGTGTATGACTCCTGTGCGAAACCTCCCAGAGAGGGACCCAGAACCTGCTTCTTGGCAGGCTCCTGGTGAACCATCTATTCTCATAAAACGTATAAGGAGCCTGTGTGCTGGGTCCTAGGGAGACAGGAAGAAAAAAAATTGATTATTTCTCTATCAAAGAAAGGAGAGCTTTCTTTGACCAGCAGTGGAAAAGCATATTTCCAGAAGCAGAGCAGAGTGGCAGGGCTTTCTCTGCAGTGGCACCTTAACTGTCGAGCTGCCTCCCGAGGGAAGTCAGGCCAGCCTGTTTCCATCCTTGTTGTGATTCCAAGAAGCAATTAAAACAGTATTATTCCTTTTGGCCCTTAATTTTTTTTTAAATTGGGTATGGCAGCACCGGTGTGCTCTACACACTATCACTTTGGCGACCACTTATTTCCAACAGCTCCTTTCCCCCCATCTATTCTCTGCTTCAAAATCACCACAGGGCTGCTTATGACATAAAGGCGTATTACCAGAGGACACCGTTTTGTGTGTTTCTCAGGTATTAGTAGTAGCATAAGAGTAGCCCACAGATCCCGAAATAAAATAGACTTTATCAGGAATTAGTATAACAACAGAACATATTCTTTACAGGACTGGCACATAACACAAATTGTATTCAGTTAGATGCCAAGAATAATTTCAGTGACTTTTACATTTGTTTCTGCTTTAAACTTTTCCGGAACCAGTTGCATAGCTCCTTTCACTTTCACACCATGCTCAAACTCTCTGGAACACATCCTTGTCTGACTCAAACAACATTTAAATTAATCTCTCAAGTTTCCTTACTCTTCAACCTCACCTCCTTCCCAGCATTCCTTAGGCTGTAAATGGTGGAGCGAAACAGCCAGAGACAGAGGGACACAATGGCTTTTAGAACAGTTTTAACCAAGTTTCAAAGGAAGTGTTATGATAATGCATTGCTTGTAGGAGTTCTGGTGACTAGAAAAGTGATAAGGACAATGATTTCAATAAATTATGAACAACTAAACAAATAATGCCAAATGCCTGTGTTTTGGGGCCCACCAGGTGTGGTCTTTTTGCTCCTACCTTTACAATTACTGCAAAGAGCTGAGAGTTGGTCACGTGTGAAAAGTGTTCACAAGGGCACACATTTGAAAGCACAAAATGTGGATTGTGTTCAATCTACTGTAATAGAAATGGTATGCCCACCATCATCTTTTAAAAAATGAATGCAAGCAAGACAAGTGATGCACTCCACTAACGATCATAGTAATTATTGCAGATTCCTCCAAACAATCCTGTACAAGCAACAATTTTATTTATTTAAATAATTTAAGATATTTTTACCCCCACCCTTCTCCTTAAAAAGGACCCAAGGCAGCTTACATCATTAAAAGACAATATTTAAAGCTAAAAACAACAAGTATAGAAACACCCAAAAGGAACAAACAAATACCATTCTGAGAAATGGTAAACAAAAGCAATACTAAAAACACATTCAAAGCAGTAAGGCATAACAATCCATTTAAAAATCTCACTTGGGCAGCCAGTCACTTTTTTCCCCCTACACCCTTGTGGGGGGGAAAAATCTATTCCCACCTTCACCACCTCCTTCTCCTGGAGAAACCCTGCGTTGTTGCTAGGTTACCAAGATATATTTCATTTACCCCACCTTTGAAGGCTTAGTAGTTGCTTTCTAGATCTGCAAAAGAATGAGGGTTTAAAAAGTCCCATCATGCTATATTTAATTTTTTAATGTACTGTTTCTGAATCTTAAGATATCTGGTTGTAATATTTGTGTTCATATTTCAGTATTTCATTTTGCAACAGTATTCCTTCTCCAGTGTAGTCTTTGGGGCACCTACGGTATATCTTGAGTGGCCACAGCTCTATCACTAGAAAGATGGACAGGCAACACCAAAAAGGAGCACACTCTTCACAAAACAGGAGGACATTTTTGCTTTGGATTTGCATATGTAAATATCATAAGAAGTAGACACTACTACAGTAGTTTTAATAGACACATAACTCACCATCATACAGGTAACTACTGTAACTACTTTAAGTGCCAGTATTGGGGAAAATACAGAGTATAAATTAAATAAACACAGTATGGTGCCTCATGGTGTAGTGGTTAAACTACAATACTGCAGTGAAGACTCTACTCACAACCTAAGCTCGATCTTGATGGACTGAAGTAGCCAGCTGGAGATTGACTCAGCCTTCCATCCTTCTGAGGTCAGTAAATTGAGTATCCAGCTTATGGGGGCAGGGGGTAATTGTAGCCTGCAAAATTAAAGTATAAACTGCTCAGAGAGTGCTTTAAGCACTGTGGAATGGTATATAAGCAGCATATTTTGCTTTTATTTGTTTGTTTGTTTGTTTGTTTGTATCTCACCTTTCTCCTTAAAATGACCCAAGGTGGCTTTTGCCTAAGAACTCTTTGAAACATCCCTACACCTTGTAATTTTCCATAGCAAACTATCCATGAATGTGTGTGGAAAATAAATATATCCATTATGTATATAATATTTTAATTTCCTTCTAATGCATTTACTCAGTATTAATTCATAAATTCCCATCAACACCTTCCCAGAATGAACAAGGATGGCAGACTTTGCACAGTGAACAAATAAGAAGTTCTGGAAATTGGTCATAGTTGTCTAAGGTCCTGATCGCACCAGGCAAATTTTCCCCACTGCCTTACACCTGTTGTACTGAATCGAGGACACGTGGTCCTAACATCTGGGGCTAACATCCCAATTTGTTTCAATGCTACTGATACATTTCTTCCTATTTGCAATGTTGCGGCCAGCTACACCATGGAACCCATTTATTTTCTTTCTTGTTTCCTGGGGCACTGCAGCCTCTTACTTTAATTAAAAAATTACTGATGCGTCGATATGTTGAGAAGGTGTTCCTGTTTGGTAACATTTTGTTCTCTAACATGTTGTATGTTGCACAGGTGGCTCTTGAAGGAATGCATAGCACACCATGGGCCTGCCCCCACCATGGAAGGTTGTGTCACTTTCCAGACGGTGGGTGGAGTGATGTCCCTGTAAAGATGTTGGCATATTGTATGCTCACCTACATATCGATATACTGGCTGTGAAAATAATAATAATAATAATAAAATTCTAGCAGGGCAGCCACACAACAATAATGGCAGCCACCTTCCCTGAGGAGTTGGCTTCAGAAAAGAATTGATAGGGTTGTGTAAACATGCAGCACACTTTTTTTTAAACATGCCATAGTGTTAAGGAATAAATCGATATATCATTGGAACAAAATAACACAATCCTCCTGGCAAGGAGGGAAAAAACCACAGTTACACCGCTGGGTGGGGAAATGATTCAATAATGGCCGTGTGTCATGTGACTAGAAATTTAGGCAATGATCTAACTGAGGTATAAGTAGGGAATGTTTGCCTGGTGTGATCAGGGCCTAAAGGTACTATAGGTTGTCATTCTATATCAGTTTGACCCTCATCATAAAACGGATACCTGTTTACTTAAGTATTTCATGACTGAAATATGGACTGGAAAATGTCCACAGTTGGCCAAGGTGTCAGTTCTCCCATCTCCCTTCCACTCGCCTTCCCTTTTTCTGAGGGCGAGTGTCCCTGGCATTGGACATTTCCTCCCCCTTCCCTCTTCTCCATCATGGTGGTGGTGGTGGTGGAAAGAAAAAGAGGGAGGCTTCTCATCCCTCAGAAGCCACACTCTTTATCTTCTGAGCACGGGTGTGCTGAGTGTCGAGTGGGCTTCCAAAGCAGAGGAGAGAGGAAAGGAGTGGGTCGTCTTTGTCAGAAAGAGGGACTGTGCACAGCCTCCAGAGGAGGAAGAGGAAGAGGGAAGGACAGATGTAATGGGTCAGTTTACTCCTGCAAGATGCATTAACTTGTCCGAAGCTTTGCCTGCAAAGTCCTACAGATTATCTGAGGGGAATGGAATCTGTCCAGGACATACCAATATATCATTATATATTTTTAAGACACCCAGATTCCAGGTCTAGTGACTTTAGTTCCTGCATGATCACTCTGTATCCCATTATCCTGCCTACAGCCTGTTTTGTGGTGCTATATAGGGGGCCAAAAAAGCTGGGCCAAGACCATTTGCTGTATGAGGCAGAGAAGCCACCCCCACCCCCCACAGTTGTACACTATCTAAGGCAAGCCATTTTGTTTTGGGAAGACAGGGTCCCCTACAATCACCCCTCTATGTTTTACTGGTAGCTTCATATAATAACCATTTAATATTTTGTGGCACTCAAACCCAGCTGACTGACTGCTGAGGTAGGTGCCTCACACTGCTTAACATTTGGGTTGGCCCTTGGGGACCTGCCAAATTCACTGAAAAGTGAACAGATGAATTTCCTTATAATGTTATGTAATAACTAATGTTCTCTTATTTATGGTTCACTATATCAGTACTTAAACTATTTCACAGTGTACACATTTATGCCACTTGGATACCACTTTGACTACAATGGCTCCAGCCTACAGAATTGTGGGATTTGAGGCAGGGCTTAGATTTCTGCACTAGAGTGCTATAGTTCAGGTGAATGAGCCAGAATTCTTTCTCTAGCAAAGAATTTTAAATACCTCACCAAAACTACAAACCCAGGAAATACTATTAACACAGAAAAACATATGTTTTGGGAAATGATCACAGTTACAGCCTGACAGCCTGGTTACACTAAAATATAAATTATATAGGAGTTGTTCCAACACGTTCTGCTCATGTCTTGCAAACTAAAAGTTGTGGATCCCTTTAGTGAGTCAACTCATCTCATGTCACATCTTCCTCATTTCCTACTGCTCCCTTACAACAGTTTCTCTAGTGGCACTGTATTTTCTGGTCAATTTTGTATTCTCATTTTATGTAGTGACAACATCACACATGTCATGTCATACGATTATCCTGTTTGCCATATGATCTGTGATGGGGTAAGATCCTGGGGTTCTCCGTGCAGCAGTGTCCCATTCCCTGATATTTAAAGACTAACACCTGAGATCCTGAAGCAGAACATTGTGATGTCACAGAATCAGAACAGTCAAAGGTTCAGAGATGGAATTTTTGAACTCCTACAGCTGCCAAATTTTGTGGAACAAGAAGTCTCATGAGTCATAACACTCATGCTCCACTCCTTACCTTGCTTCAGATTACACAATAAACCCGACACCAAAAAGTCAGGAGCATGTGAAAAGGATTGGAGAGAGAGCCAATGAGTGCATTTGGGCTTCTCATGACATTTGAAGCAACATACAAGCATTTTTGCAATGAGCCAGTGAGTGTGGGCTCCAGCTGGGAATGGGTGGAAGCAGGTGCCCAGGCTTTAAAGCACACAACACTCACAACTCAAACAATCTTTTTCCTCAGTGCTGCTCACCCTGAGTCCCCCCCCTTCCTGGAGACCCAGAGAAGAATAGCAATTCCATGAGACTTCAGTGGGCACCCTGAAACGTGGCAACTCTAAAGATCACTCATGGATCACCCACGTGACTCATCTGGAAACATGGAAGAAAAAGCAGTCGAAGAAAATAGTGAGACTTAGCTGTATTTTGAAAAAGTATTGGTACGTTTGAGTTGTTATTTTTAGGACACATTCTATCCTGTGACAACTTTCAACCAGAAAACTGAAATTGGCGCATAATTCATAAGAATCTAAGACAAGAAAAGCCACTGTGGATCAGACCTGTCTGGTCCAGCAATCCTGATTCCTACAGCAGTCAAACAGATGAATGGCTAGCCAACAGTAGCAAATTACATTTAACCTCTGTAACAGGAAGGATTCAGAGGAACGATGGCTTTGAATTCTTCATATTGTGTCCTTTATTCACAATCAGTGGATTGAGATTCTGGAGATTCCATCTCCAGAACCTGCCACCCAAATTGGCTATTGATCTGTCATAGCCAGGAAGATTCTGGGAGCTATATTACAAATATAGAACTTTTCTAAGCTCTGGTATTACATATCCTTGATTATCTGAATTAGGTGACACTATGTTAGCAGATTATCCGGGAATCAATCACCATTCCTCCAAGCACATTATTAAGGACAAGAAGAAACCACTATCACTTGAGTTCTGAGACAAATTTATGGGAATTGTTATTATCTTTGCAAGCAAATCAGCCTTGGGCAATCCACAACCATTCCATTCAATTTTCTGTCTTTCCCACTTCTAAACATGATGGTGTTTTCACCAGTGATTTATATCTTTCTAAGAGATAATAATAGACTATTTCAGTTGCCCTCCTTTAAACTGTTTCCAGCCTCTAAACTGTTACGTCTTCCAAGTCTAACAATATTTTATTCTCCTCTATAATTTACTGTACAGTGGTACCTCGACTGTACTTTGCATTAACATTTGCTAAATATTGTGGTAGTCAGGTACTGCAACTTACTTGATGCCTGCAGAACATTGTGTTATTGTTAGGAAGTCCATAAATATATTGTCAGTTCTCATTTCTATTTAATCTCCTTGGTTCTAGAGCTTGCCTGAATTAGACCAAAAAAGCAGAGGGCTTTACACATTCTTATAGATCAGTATACATTTGGGAAACCTCTCGCCTAAGTTAGGGGGCAACTACACTGGTCATTTACTACACAATTTACATCAGATTTGGTACTGATTAATTGAGATTAAAGCCCGATGACTACATGACATAAAGCTGAATCTGGGGATATCTGTTGTGGAATCATCTTTTTTTGAGCAGAAAATCAACGAGTTTTTAAATTGTCCAACCACCGGTGTGGTTTAAATTGGTTGCCATTGGTTTGACATTGCTTTGAACTGCTTTCTGCCAGTGTGGTTGCCTGACCTGAAGCAAAGGGAAATGTGCAGGGGTGTCACTTCCCTTCAACTGAGTGCCCCTTGTGTTCAAATTGATTGACTATCCCTGGCCTCCTGCTAGCCTAAAAATGCCTTGACTCTGGACCACACCAAAATTACGGAACTTTGGTTACTCCTTGGATAGTCTAATGACTCATACAACAAATACGCAGGTGGCAACTGCTGCGATCACGCTCAACCTTGTTCAGTTGACTGTGCCCTAGGAACCAAAAACTTTGAGAATACCAAGTTAAGAAATAACAGGAGCAAGAGTTAAGCTTGTAAGTGCTTATCTGACTTGCTTTTCTGTGGCTTGTCAGGAGTTCGGTCAGAGTTTATATGATTGTTGTTGTTACTTCTTGTTAATCTTTCTGCTGTCTACCTTCAGGCTGTTCCCATAAAAATGCAGAAAAAGAAAGAAACTGGTCCCTAGCCTCTTTCTCCTCCTCCTCCTCCTCCTCCTCCTCCATCACCACCACCACCACCAGGTTTTCTTGGAAATCTGAATCACAGGCAATTTCCCCTGGGCTTTCTCCCTCCTTTCCATTTGGCTGCAGAGGCTGCAGTCTGACTCTTTTCTTCTCTGTTTTTTGTTCTCCCCCACCCGCCTTCCATTAAACTTTGTCCCTCTCTTTTTTTCCTTGCAGGCGAAAAGAGGCCAGTACAACCACTCACCAAGCTTTAGTTTATGTAATTTAGCTCTGGAACTTAGTTTTTTAAGTGGGAGCTCCTGTGCTAAGGCATAGAAAGAACTGATGAATAAAATCTGATGCATGAAAGCACCGTGGTTAGTGGTTAATTTGCAGTACTGCGGATAAACCTCTGTTCATGATTGATAGATTCTGGTAGCTGGCTCAAGGTTGACTTAAGCCTTCTGAGGTTGGTAAAATGAGTATGCATCTTGCTGAGGGGTAATGAGTCATTTGCATAATTATGTTGGAAACTGCCCAGAGAGTGCTCTAGTACTATGGGGCGGTATATAAGTCAAAACAACAAATAAATAAAACTAGCATGCCTTTGGACATACACAGAGTATCTATGACATAAACAAATATCCACATAGTTAATATTAGAAGAATAGGTTTCCACTCAGAGAGTGCCTTACAAGTAGGATTTGTAAATTTTGATGTTGACAATCTCATGGTGAAATAAATTAGTTCAAGTGCTATAATATTTTCCTTTTTAATTTTTTTGTTTTCTTTTGCCAACATGTTGAAACTGACTAACATGGATTCTTCTTTGGAAATTGCTACAGGAGATAGCTTGAACTTCTTTCCATTGGAACCTGTCTTGGAAGCTCAAGAGAAGGCATGATTTTCTGGGGAAAAAAACAATAATGCTGGGAAAGGTGGAAGGCAGCAGGAAAAGAGGAAGACCAAATATGAGATGGATTGACTCTCTAAAGAAAGCCACAGACTTGAGTTTGCAAGAGTTGAGCAGGGCTATCGAGAACAGGACATTTTGGAGATCACCCATTCATGGGAGTTGTCATAAATCAAGGGCGACTTGATGGCACATAATAATGAAAACAATTTTCCTGCCAAGAATTCCACCTGTAATAAAAGAAAAACACTTCCTTTTGTTGTGTCTTGTAAAACTCCTTCTGTAGGTATATTGCTGTAGGAAAGCCCAGCACCACAAGGTGGCAACCCATTCCTTGGCATTAAAAGGATTTCGCAAATTAGGTGCATTGTCATTGTTTAAGACAGCAGTGGGCAAAGTGCAGCCTTCCAGATGTGGTTGGACGGTGATTCCCAGCATCCCTCACCATTGGTTATGGCTGATGGGAGGCTATGGCTGATGGGAGCTGCCGTCCAACATCTCAAGGTGTCCTCTTAGCCACCCCTGGTCTAACATATAAAAATGAGTATGCTCTGTGATCAGTCTTAGGGATGATGCTACCACTGGGGTTGGAAAAGATGGTTATTTCAGGCAGCAGACATTGGACAGCAGAGGCGTCCGGAGCCCCTTGGCCCTTCCTCTCTGTTGGGTAGCCAGGAACCTCAAAATGAACCTGCCGGCTCCGATGCAGTGGAGGGCGCTGCCCATCAGCTGCATGGGTTCAGCTGCCAGTCCAGTCAGCTCCTCAACATGAAACAAGGAAAGGTGGCACCTTGCGCTTCTTCTCCCACATGGAAATGGCTTTCCTGTTCTACTCTAGCCCTTGTGTCTTTGTTATCCACTCTGTTTGGCACTGGCCCTTTACATGGCTTGTTCTGCATTACTGCTCTGACTGGGTCTTTAGTACTACTTATGTTTACCATCTCTCAGAGAGATACGTGTTTGTTCCTTTCTTAATAGTTGTATACTTGTCGTTTTAGCTTTAATATGGTCTTTAATGATGTCAGCTGCCTCTTTATACTCACTGTTCTTAGCTCTAAGTATTGTCTTTCAATGACGTAAACCACTCTTGTCTACTCATTGTTTTCAGCTTTAAATATTGTCTTTCAGTGAGGTAAACCGCCTTGGGTCCTTTTTAAAGAGAAAGGCGGGGTAAAAAATTGTTAAATAAATAAATAGTAAATAATAGTAACTGCAGGAAGGACAAGGGAGGGGGGACGATGGATGGGGAACATAAAGAGCCAGAAGTACTTGAACGTCCAGCCTTTTCTCAACAAGCATCTGATGCCACACTTCCCAGGTCTCACAGATTTCATCAAAACAATATTGATTTGCTTTCTCTTGGGAGAATTGCCAGTTGGTCAGTTCTGCAGTACATTATTCCATCGTCCCTCCCTGCAAACATTAGGATTGGAGAGCCCTGGCAAATCCATTAATTGTGATAAGAAACTAGAGCTACCACTGACAAAACTATAAACACAGGAATTTGTATTTGAGGGCTTTTGATTAGCTCTTTCTTTTTTAAAGAGAGGGAGAAGGTGTTTATTATCAACCTGTCTTTCTATCTATTAAGCCACATACTGGCTCGACAGCTCATCATCAATATTACTAACAGCAACCCTGGCATATCCAACCAATTTCCAGAAGCCACAGCCTTGCAGCAGCTGTGGGACTAGCCACAGTTTCAATATAGCAGCAAGACAGAGAAGCTGAAGAGGCAGAACATGAGAGGTGGAGAACTCTGAAGCATGGCACGCATAAAATGGAATGGAAGGTCGGTTTTTCAAAGTATCTACAGTTTCAGAAAATAGCGTGATAATTCTTTTGACTTCCCTCTCAGCTCCATAAATCAATCCAAGACATGCATGAGTCTAATCAAAATGAATTATCAGCAACTGTTCTTGGTCAGGGGCTGGCAAGAGGTAATTGGGTATGCCCCTTGAGGGAACTCTTAGCAAAAGAGCTCTGTTTTAAAGTTGTGTTTACAAAGGCTGGGGGAGCATGCTGAAAGTCAACGCCTTGATATTTAACGATATATCTCAAGAGCACGGCTTCCTTACAGTGGAGAAAATAAAATGGTCCCGTATTAGTATCAGCTGTCTTTTTCAGCTACAGGTTTAGGAAAACAGGAACTATAACTGTAATACCGACACTGTGCAACCTTGTTCATTAGAAACAAAGCCTGATGGAATTCACTGGGCATGGGTTTATCTGAGCCATGCATCAACCTCGGTGCTGCTGCATATAAAAATCTTAATTAGAAATGTGAACTGAAGCAAGAAGACAGGCTGTCTCCTTACTCCAGAATTATCATATTCCTATCAATGTCTCAGTATGCTTGGGTAACTTGTAATTAGGGACAGAGGTTAACACATCATTTTGTATGTTGAACAACCGGTTATGTTCATGGCATTATTTATTTTTTTAAAGGGCTTGCTTTCCCCAGTTGGGGTGTGTGTGTGTATATATGTGGGGGGGGGGGGGAGAGAGAGGGAGGGAGAGAAATTGTCAGTTCAGATGAGTAGACCGAGGCATTCAACAGACAATTACAGTATGTCCCACATTATTGCTCTAGATTTAAACCAACAACACATGCATATATTTGGAACTCCCAATTTGCATAAAGTGTAACTTTAATTTAAAGGAAGAATTAATAACAGCTACTTTGGTGTTTCCAAACTAGTTCACCACATCAAAACTTCTGTGAGACAGCAAGAATATTATTTTGTTTTTGCTTTTTTGGAACAGATCTGAACGACAAACTAGAAGGGAATTTCTTAATGGCACCATTTCAAAACAGAGCTTTTCCCTCTAATCTTCCATGTGTGTTGGGTCTCGGGTGTGTGTGTGTGTTAGTTATTCAAGGATAATGTAAATGCATTTTGCACGTGCTGAGATGCATGCTGCTGGCTCCTTATATGTTCCAGGTCTGGGGTTCATAGAACTGATAGCTGGTGAGACTGACTTCCAGTTACACTTTGCCACCCCTATGCATTAAATGATAGAACCACCCAGATCTGACAATGGGAAGATCCCTATTCAGATCTCCTGGCCTCTTTCTCTTTAATTATGAGCAGCCTTGGGGGAAGGCAGCTTGGATCAGGGTTGTGACACAGGCAAGTATTGCCCCCCCCCCCCGGTGCCATTAACTGCCCCCCCATGCCACTTCTCCAACTTAAACATTTATCTGAAGATGCAGTTAGCTACAGAATTAAATTATTTTAAGAATTTGTGTTATTTTTTAAGGCACAGTGCAAGATACCAAGGAATGAGAAACATTGTTGATCTTCCCAGTGTGAATATTTCCACGAACTCAGCAGGTGGCCTTAGGCAAACCTCTCCCCTTATCCCCACAACCATCTGCAGTATAATAATAATCACCTTACATAGCTGTATAAAGATTGCAACAAGATAATGCATGTAAAGGTGCTTTAAACACTTGAAAGCATTATACAGATATTAAATGTTACCACTAAAATGAGGGTGCAGTCCTAAACGTCGTCAGTAGTAGAGCCAGATCCAAGCTGAAGGGGGCAAAATGCCCTCAGGTGGGCCCTTGGCTTGGTTAGGGGATCCTTAGTGGCCCTTTGGGATATGACTCCGGGCAGCAATGGGCAGATAGGCCAAGCCATCCTTTATATTGCCCACAATGCCTGGGGACAATGCTAAGTCAGAGATGTGGTGGGAAATGACAAAGGGACTTGACCCAAGCAGTTTTGAATGCAAAAAGATCAGAAAAAAATAATGTAACCAAGGGAGGAGAAGATACTAACGCAAGGTTGATGAGCTTGTGATGCTAGATGCTGTAGCCAGGCCTTCTTACTGGGTGTGAGTCCTTCAATAACCCAATGGGGCCTCTGAGTAGATGTTCTTAGGATTATACCGTGCAAGCATATTTTAGTTCCTTTCAATAAATTATTTTGTATGCATTCATGTAATTACAACCACGCCACTGCTTATATGCCACATTCCTAGCATTTTATGAAAATAGTATGCTGCATTATTATTAGTGTGCTGCAGTACTATACAGATAGTACTGCATAACCATAAAAATCCTAACAGCGCAGATTGTTAAAACAGAATAAAACCAGAAAATTTGTGATTGGTATGTGACTGTCTATTTTAGTATCGTCACAACGAACAGCTCACACACAAAGCAAAAAACAAGCAGTTTCTAAGTATTTCTTGTACTAAAAAAGAGATGGACAAGTTGTAACCCTCTAGACATCTCTAGACTGCAGTTCCTGTCAACCCAAATCAGTATATTCCGGTATGAGGGATTATGGGGATTGCAGACCAGCAACATGTGTCCAGCAAATGCTGTTACATTATAAAAACTGAGAAGAGAGCTTATCACACCAAGCTCATTAGCGAGGCTTCAGATCAGCAAGTGGCACTTTGCTGAGTGGTCCACAGCCTCACCAATGCTACACAGTGTACTGGGTCTCAATCAGATGTAATTACTTACAACTGTTTTTCATTTAAGGCTGAGATTATCTGATATCTGCAGTTGATTTTAGTGGGGTGTTCACTGCATAGCTTTGTTTGGTGTTATTAGAGAAACTTTAACCTATAATACCTGATAGTTGTAGACCTAAGATTCTTACCCTGTGGTCTGCAGACCCCTGGGGGTTGCAATGCCCTCACAGAGGGTCTGTGAAAGCTTGAAGAAATGTTATGGTATTTTGCAGTTAACATAGAAAGAAGCAAGCAAAAGAAAGAATGAAAGCAAGAAAGAAAAGGAAATGTAGAACAAAATCTTGCTTGTTTGTTTAAAACTTGGCTTCTCTAACCTACGGCCTCCATTAAAAATAAACAAAAGTAAAAACCGGTTATGAAAATAACTGTTTGATAGCAAATAACTGTTTGATGTTTCTGCACACAGTGAGAACATGCAAGTCAATGACGCTGAGTGGCTGAGAGACAGCACGTGACATTTCTTGCCGCTGTGCAGACAGTCAGAAGCCGCGGGAAGAGAGAGTCAGAGTCAGTCAGTGTCAGTGTGAATGTTCAGACGGACTTCATGATTGTGTTCTTCTTTGATTTCTGCTTATAAAACCATTTGGTTATTGTCGGCTAAAGTGACTTTTCGATATTATCACAGTGAATTTCGTAACAATGCATTTTGACTGAGCCTCAGAGTGGATCTCTGGCTGAATCTGAAACAAAAGAACTGATGCTGTTGATGAGGGTGCATCCTGTTCAAAGCAAAACGAAACTTCTTCCAGTTATCTTAAAAGTTTCACTGTTAATTATAATTATATGGATATAATATGTCACCTTTTTCCCACCCAACTTGTTTTTAATGAGGTATAATTTTGTATAAATTATATTCATGTCATTTTCTAGCTTTTTCATGTGATTTTTAAATAGGTGTGTCTTATTAATGATTTTATGTGCTTGCAATTTCAATTTCTCCAGCAAGAATTAAAGACTATTATTATTATTATTATTATTATTATTATTATTATTATTATTATTATTATTATTATTATTATTATTATTATTATTAAAAATATCAGACACAGTCAATCAAAATTATAAAAACATTGACTGGTATTATATAACAGATACAAGTTTTAACCAAAAACCTAAGGATCTGTTAAATATTGGCACAGTATGTATGCTGTTCCTAATATTGCCGTTTTTAGTAGCTCTGATGGTGTTATTTCTGAGATCTGCAACTGCTTATAGTACTGTGTGAAATTTCTTGAAATTGTTCCCAAAGCCCCCAATGACTGAAGTGTGTTTCATTCACAAGCGAGATGATTTGATTGCCAGATCACTGTATTTTGTTAATTTTTCCAATTCTTTATTTTCAACTCTGGCATCCCCTGGAATTGCAATGTCAATGATCCAGGCATTTCTTCGTTCTGTTACTACTATGTCTGGTGTGTTATGTTTAAAGTGTCTGTCAGTTTGGATCCAGAAATCCCACAGGATCTTGACTTTGTCCCTTTCTGATACCTTCTCTACCGGATGTTCCCACAGGTTTTTAGAGGCTGGCAAGTTATATTTTTGGCATAATTTATTTATTTATTTATTCGATTTTTATCCCGCCCTTTTAGACAGAGTCTACTCAGAGCAGGTTCCATAAAACATTAAATATAATAATAATGACCAGTGCACTAATTTTGCCACTCTATCATATATTATATTGGAGTGTTTGTTCTTGTGCAGCAAAAATCAAGCCTTCGGTTTCTTTCTTAAGGGTCCTCAGTTTTAACCATGCCCATGTCGAATTATGATCATGCTTTCCATCAATATTTCTCAGGTGTTGTCCATGTAGTGGTTTATTTCTCCGACTATTTAATTTATTTTCAAATGGTCGTTTCTTATATTAAGCCTTTGTTTCTGTTGTTTTCAAAATATTTTCCATTTTCACTGACTTAAGTAATTTTTCTCTACTTGTATTTATATAATCATTTAGGCTTCTTTTTTCCTCCTCTACTACCTGCTGTATTTGCAGTAGTCCAAGAGCCTCATGGTGCAATGGTTAAACTGCTATACTGCAGCCAAAAGGCCGGGACATGGACTTACCTGGTCTCGCGTTGAGGCCGGAGCAGCGGCTGGGTCTCTCCTGTGGTGGCCAGGAAACAAGATGGCGGCAGCAGCGGAAGGTGAGTGGACAGTCCAGCCCCAGTGGGCCACACCCTCGTTATGTCCACCTGTGCGGGGGTATACGTATTCATATATGAATACGAATACCCCCATCTCTAGTTGAGAATGGTTGGGCTAGATTATATACTGAATGCCCACACAGACCACTCCACAACTGACTGAACCTAAGTCACCATGAGGAAGTTAAATGCACAACAGCACTTATTGAAACTTTTTACAGTATCTAGCTGCCATTTGAAAGGTGTTCATTCACTCACCCCACACCTATGGCAATGAGATTAGATCTTTGTCATGAGATGCAGCTACTCTTTATCCTTGGTCTATTTTTCCTGCATTGGCAGATCAGGCGCCTGTTCCCATACATTAAAACAACCACAACTGTCACAAGAAGCATTATCTGTCATCAAGCAATAATGTTCCTCGACTTTGCTGCCTTTCCCAAGTCACCTTCAAGAGCATAAATTAGTTAAGGATATAAGGAGCAGAGTCAGAAAAACCATCACAGTGACCTGGTTCTGGATTTTAAAAAATATGGATCTCCTGACAAGGAAACAATGCTGATGATCATCTTTGCTATCAGGATCTGGACAAAGCATCTCAGGTAAGAACATATGAGGTAGAGCAAAAGACTACCTTGTTAAGTGGCAATCAATAGTGCAATTATAAAATAATGAAGTTATTAACAGTTAATAATTACTAATGGTTAATCATCCAATTGTCACCTCTATATCCTATTTCACATGATTCTCCACACCCACAACCACGTATACTCTCTATATACACTTGTGGTCACAATATTGTACTACACATGTCTGAAGAAGTGGATTTTAATGAAAGCTCAGCCTGTAATAAATTTGTTAATCTTAAAAGTACCATAAGCCTCCCCTCTTTTATTGTTATGGATTCAGCATTAGAGATGGGACTGTCGTTTCTTTTGGACTGCAACTCCCAGAATTCACTAGGAATTCCACCAGTCAGAATCCTGGGAAATGCAACCCAAAACAGTAGTTTAAAGAGTAGTTCTTTCAGAGGTTCCCTCAGCAGTTCCCAATCTTGGATCCCCAGATGTTCTTGGACTACAACTCCCAAAAAACCTGGCCAGCACAACTAGTGGCGAGGGCTTCTAGGAGTTTTAGTCCAAGAACATCTGGGGACCGAGATTGTGAACCACTGCTCTAGAGCCTAGCAGGCAGAGATTACCTGCCCCATGATCCCTTGAGACTCCCACGAACCCTTGCTACTCACGGGCACCACCAAGAGCAATTACCTTCCTCTTGAAAGGCAATATAATCATGTGGAGGTCCACATGGAAGTCTTTAAGGTACTGTACTGGTTTTGGACTGCATCTCCCAGGATTTTGCCTTGGGGAATTCCTGGTGAATTCTGGGAGCTGAAGTCCAAAAGAACCCCATACCCATTCAGCATCCCATTCCTCACAGTGGCTAACCAGATGCCTTTAGCAAACCCTCCAAGTAGGATATAAGGATAACAGCTAAGTGGAGTTTTGTATTTTGGAGCTCAGACCTCAACACTGCCTTGCACTTAGGTTCTTGGATAAGTTTAATTTTGTTTAACTTTCTGGGAAATTGATATTTTTTTGTAACCGGACATGTCCATCACTGTGATCACTTTGTCAACGACCAAGCCCTCACCTGGTAGTGATAGTAACCATTTTGAGTGTCCCTACAAAACCTTCTCTCTTAACATTTAAAATCTGCTCATCAGCCCCAAAGGCTCAGAACTCTTGGGTTCAACTAACTACAGCTCTGGGTTTAGATAAAACCACACACTCAAACTGTGGTTAGTTTAAAGTGGAAACAGATGCTATTAGTCTTTGTGGTGGCACTAAGGTAGGGGAAGCAGATTCATCCAGATAAAACCAAAACTTGGAAAAATAATTTATTTTGGACTACAATCCCCAGAATTTCCCAGTTGGCATCACCATTCTGGGGAATATAATGCAAAAAGTCACTTTCCCTATTTTTGTGCAATACTGTTTTTGGGGTTAGGTTTGTAACCAGACCACTAAATCTTGTTGAGAGTTCTAATTAGTACCCTTCTTTAGAAAGCTATCTTACAGTATATATGTACACCTAACAGTTGGTTTTATATGATCAATATATATATATTACAGAACAAGGGTTCTTAAACAGCGACACACATACCACTATTAGGACACATCGGACTAATGTGTCTGAGGAGGGATTTCCAGGACTAGTCCAAGACACTAAGCCTCAGGTGATGGTAATGCCTCCCCCTCTTACACATCGATTGGAAGCTGGACTGGCAGCTGAATCTTCAGCACTGGCAACAAGGCAGCTGCTTCCCCTGCACCCATTGTCATGTCTTCCAACAGCTCCCTGATTGTCACCTGATGTTTTTTCCGCCCCTTGCATGCTGCCCTCTAAACAAGATGCTGTAGTGGAACAGAGTCAGCATGCCTCAAGAGAGCAGAACCATGAATGCTCATGGGTAAGGCTTGCTGAAGGGTGAGGGCTACCTCCCTGTTGGCTTGCTCAGTCACGGGACTTTCTGAGCAGCACAGTCTGTGCCAAGGGGAAGAGGGATCTACACAAGGCAGCTGTCTAGTCCAGCAATAACCAAGCCCTGTTGCCACTGAATCATGAGGACACAGGGGGTGAGGAGCCTCATCTTTGCCATCATCTTTGACAAATGGTAGGGTTGGGCCTGCTAGAGTACCACAGGCAGTACATTGCCACAGAGAAAATCTTCTAAAGGCAGGAATACCTCTAACAGGGCCTCACATGAGGATCTCAGAATGCAAGTAGGTGCATGCATGTGAAAGCTGTCTGCTAAGTATTTTGAAGGAACAGTTCCTCAACCAAAACATAGTGTTGTCCAAGTTGTCCAATCAAAATCAAATATGTGCATTTTACACAGAACAGTTCCTCCATCTGTGGGTTGCCAGACAGACATATGGGATAGATAAAATAACTCCCAGAAATGCAGTTAGAAATGGTGACAGCATAATGTTCATTTGTTTTGTGGAATTAAGCAACATACAGGTATTGGTTACTTTGCTGTGCTGTGGCACTGCTGACTCTGTAGTATCATCCACTTTAAAGCTGTAACTTACCACTTTAAAGAAATGTGAAAGAACAAAAAGTAAAAAATGAAAGGTATGGATACCTTCCAGGAAAATTTAAAACCCAGCAGATGCCAAAAGTCAGGTCCATCTGAATTCTATTTTAGCATCCCGTGTTTTGAGGATTAAGGCCTCAGTGGCAAGAGTGGGGAATGTGTGACTCTCCAGATGTTGTTGGACTTCAACTCTTATGAGTCCTTAGCCAGTCTAGTCAATGGTAAGAGATGATGGGAGCTGCAGCCCAAGAACTCCTGCAGGAGTCACTCCTGCTCTTACACATGATCTTTCAGGGCCTCAGAAGTGAACAGCTTTTTTTTCAAAAACAGACCTGTACATCCTGGATAGCTTAGTCATAGACTGACGGGAACAATCCATTGTTCATATCCTCGTCAACGTATTGTTTTTATTTCTAACCTTTTTATTATCTCCCATTTATACCTTTTAGAAAGCCTAAACAACTTTGTTTCTCACACTCCTCTGATTTGTTACTGTGATTCAGTCTCAATTCAAGGCAATGTTAAAAGTTTACCTATTTAAATAAATTAATATACCTAGATGAGTAGCAGTTAATTCCATGATGTCATGTACAAGCCTACATGTCTGGCAAAATAATAGAGTACATTTCCTTCCTTGAAAAATACTTCAGTGTACTTGGAAGTGCATTTATTTATTAATTTATTTATTATTTATTTATTAAATTTATACCCCGCCCATCTAGACCGAAGTCTACTCTGGGCGGCTAACAATAATATTTGCCTTAACACACAAATATTTCTCAAGTAGTAGTCTCACTATCTGCTGGAACTGTAGTGTAGCAATATTCTTATTGCCCAGAATCCTATTGGGAATTTAAACCAGCATAAATTGGGGTATAACTGCATAAACTATGTTGGCAAATGCTGCTTATTCAAGAGATGCTGCTCATATTCCTTGTTGTGCACCAAGCTGCATGACTGGCATGTGATGCTGAATGTGAGCAGCAACTCATGAATGAGCAGTAATTTTTCACCATGATTTACAAAATGGCACCCATGCCTGTATAAATCCCTAGTTGGATTCTGGCTATTATGTTACTGTAGCAGTTGAGCAACATACAGTCCAGCTTTTAGAAAAGTGTTCTATTGATTTATTCTACATTGTTAATGAAAAAAATGCTTTGCAAATTAAAACAAACAAGTTGAAAAACCTCCAAGTTCCTCAATGAATTAGGAATGTAGAACAGTAGCAAACAAACCCCACAAACCTCTGTGGTCTTTTAAAAAAATATTGTGATCAGAGGGGCATTTAGCCTACTGCTTGGCCCACTGCAAGGACAGGTTGCTTCAGTCCTTTTTTTGGCAAATCATCCCCAGATCATTTCTACCTGCACCTTCCTGAACCCATGTCAGGGGCTTCTACTTTTTTGGTAGGTGTAGGGGTAGGGGTAAGACTGCTCTGGTTTGCTCTGGTTTGCTCTGTTTCCAGTGCACTTCTGCCTGTCAAGTCTCCTTATTGTGAAGTAGCATAATAAGCAAGCCACTTCAGAATAGTGGCAAATTGAGCACTTCCTCTGCTCCTCAGCAGAGGGGCAAGGGAAACGGTTTTTTAAAGCCTGCAGTAGACTATTGCCGATACACTGTAGCATTTATTTAAAAAATCTTCTTTGCCTTGTCTGAAGGGTTGGTTAAGAAATTGCCCACAGCTAATTCTGTGGATTTGGCTGCGGGCAGTTTCTCGACTGTTCACAAGTAAAACTGTTCCCTGAATATCTTGTGTACCTTGAAGATCCAGTTCCAGTCATAAATTAGAAGTAAGATGACAGCACATAACAGACTCAGAATTTGAAAAGTATTTAATGTTGGGAAAACTGTGGTGTAATTGCACTTTCCTTAAAAAAGATGTTAGCATCACCCAGTGAATGATCTTGGTGACTTGATCGGAGGTTTATTTTTCCCATCTATTCCTCCATCTGAAAGCAGGAGGTGAAGTTCTGGTGGCCCTTGGAGAACCTTTCCAACACTGGGTTCCTCACTTTTCCATGACTAGGAAGCCCCCAGGTGAACCAGATGCTCTTGCCTGCTGCTTGAAGTTTCCCACCCCTTCCTTTGAGCAAACTCCTTCTAGCACTAGATTTCTGTAAGTCCCTGCAGTAAAGCAGAACACCTGCCCAGGTTGAAGCTTTCCTAGAAAGAATCTACCCTGAAAATTGTGGTCTGTGAATGCATACGTACATTATTTGTATACTTATTGCTTTTAGATTCAACGTTGTCTTTGGATTATGTAAACTGCCTCTTGATACCTATTGTTCTTAGCTTTAAATATTGTCTTTAATGACGCAAACCACCGTTGTATACTCATTTGTCTTCAGCTTCAAATGCTGTCTTTTAAGCCGCCTTGAGTCCTTTTTTAAGGCGAAAGGCGGGGTAAAAATATTTTAAATAAATAAATATTCTGAAGCTCTTCGGAAGCGTAGGGGAATTTGCTTTTGGATCGGGCCGTAGTTATATTGCTGCAGGTTTCCTATACATGATATTGACCTCGGCAAGTTTATTGCAAAGGAAACAAGATGGTTAGCGCCGAGCTGCGTTTGCGGAGGGAAGGTACCGCTCTGCCCGCCTGTTAGGCATACAGAGCAGATTCCACGTGTGAACCCGTACCCGCGCACACATGCCAATAAGACAAAACCAAAGCAAAGCCGATTGCTTTTAATTAAAGGATTCCCTCTTCACAGAAAAGAATTCCTGCCGTGGGCTTCCTCTGCCTCCCGCCCCCTTCCCCCGCGCCATGGGAATCGAAAGGAGGCTTCGGAACCAAAGGGCGACACCTCTTGTTTCCCAGTCGGCGGATGTTCCCGAGAGCTCTCCGGCACGGCGGAGTCGTTGCTGGGGCACTAGCCCCGGGCTGGAAGAGCCTCCCGGGGAGCACGTGATGGAGCAAGAGGATACGGTGAGCTTGTTGTGGGGGGGGGGGGGATGACGACGACCCCGACCCCTGAATGGTTGTGGGTGGGGGCCCCGCTTTGAGTCCGGGTGTGAGGAAAGGCCGCGGCAGATGTTGGAGCGATGAAGCTGGGACACGAGGAGCACGCTTTTAGGGAATGGTGGTGGGAGCGGGGACGAGAGGGTCTCTTGCCTTACCGCTCCCCTCTGGAACGGCCTGTCGGCGGCGGCAGCCATTCATTCAACGGGAGAGGCTTTCTTTTTCTTGCCTGTCCTGGGGAAAGCTTTCCCTGTTGGGTGTTCATATGCAGGTGCAACACAGGTGTGAAACGGGGGGTGAGGGAGGGATGGGCTCAGAGAGATGAGGGTGGGCAGAAGGGAGAGCTGACTCTTGCCTTTGGGTGCCCTGGTGTGATGATGATGATGTACAAGATTTTGTCGTTAAAAAGAAGGGTAGACTGTGAGACAGAAGGCGAGAGGGATGCCCCACTCGCTGGAGAGCCATCCCTCCCCCACACAACAAGAATAAGGACGAGAGTCCCCAGCCAGCACCAGAACCTGTGGCAGAAGCTCAGCAAGGGACAGAAATAGGGGAGTGGATTGAGAACTTGCAGGGTATGGCAATGAGAGAGGTCCAGGAGGAAAAGGCGGGAAAAGAGAGGAAAAAGAGGGTGGAGTTTGAGGCAGGAACAGGAGAGGTAAAAAGGAAGGAGAGTCAGTTGCCAGCAGGCTGCGAATGGGTGTGGATGGAGGACCCCTGGACAGGATGCTGGGAGAGGCTGAGAGTGCCTAAAGAGGAGGCGGATTACAGAAGAAGATGGGAGATTCCCCCCAGACCCTCTTATTGGGGAGAAGCCAAGGCGAGAGAGTGGAGGAGGAGGTTGAGAGAAGAGAAGGAAAGAGTAGAGAGAGAAAGGAGAGAGAGGCTAGAATGGAGAATAAGAGAGATGAGGAAGAAGAACTACAGGGAGGACCCTGGGAGGATTGAGACCCCGAGGGACGAACCCTGTGGAATGGCGATCAGGATGATGAGACCGTGCCCTTGCTGGAAGGTTCGATGGGGCAGACCGTGAGAGACTGGGTCCCTGCTGATTTACCGGGACCATGGAACAATAGTTATGGCAACCCGTTCCTGTTTGAAGATTGGAGACCCCTTCCGGACCCATTGGCAGAAGGAGAAAAGACTCATAATCATGTCACAGACACTTGTTTATTGTTAAATGCACCAATAAATCTTTCACCTGTTTTGAAGCAACAAAAATCTACTGATTTCTTTGGACCGAAAGAGGAGCCTAAAGTCGAACCCTCACATAGACCTTGAAATGTTTGTAAGTGGAAATAGTTAGGCATTCATTCAGATCCTGTTTAGGTGTTGAGACTACATGAACCAGGTGTTAACAACACACTCTTAAACGTGGCATTGTGTGTTTATTATTTATTTGTGTATTTAAAATATTTTTACCCCACCTTTCTCCTTAAAAAGGACCCAAGATGGCTTACATGATTAAAACACAATTTTTAAAGCTAAGAACAAGTTTCAAAGGTAACTTACGTCATTAAAAGGCAGTATTTAAAGCTAAAAACAATAAGTATATAAATATTAAAAAGGAACAAACAAGTACCACTCTGAGAAATGGTAAACAAAAGCAATACTAAAAAACACATTCACGGTAGTAAAGCATAACATTCCATTTAAAAAATCCTACTCAGGGAGCTAGTAGGTCTCCCTGTTCTGTATGATGTATATTCTGAAGACTGCTACAGGCATGATCATCCAGGACTAAGCACGGCAAATGGAACACTGGATGTACCACTACTCTGAGCTATATTCTAGAGAGAATAGTAACCAAAGAGGCATTAAATAACATCGAGTGCCTGCCTGTCTTGGAAGAGTTGGACAGCAAACCAACTTTAGCAGAAATAAAAGCGGCCTTGGATTCCCTTGCCACCAGCAAGGCACCTGGGAAGGATAACATCCCTGCTGAAGTGTTGTAAAGAGATCATCACCACCGAGCTGTATGAAATCTTTTGTCTTTGCTGGAGGGAAGGTGGTGTACCACAGGACATGAAGGTTGCAAACATTGTCACATTGTATAAGAACAAAGGAGACAGGGGCGACTGCAATAACTACCATGGCATCTCTCTTCTCAGCGTTGTAGGGAAGCTGCTTGCCCGTGTTGTGCTGAAGAGACTCCAGGTGCTTGCAGACAGAGTCTATCCTGAATCACAGTGTGGATTTCGAGCTAATAGATCCACCACTGCCATGGTATTTTCCCTCAGACAGTTGCAGGAGAAATGTAGGGAACAACGACAGCCACTCTTTGTGGCCTTCATAGATCTCACAAAAGCCTTTGATTTGGACAGCCTTTTTAAAATACTTCCCAAGATTGGATGTCCACCTTGACTGCTTAACATCATCAGGTCCTTTCATGAGGAAATGAAGGGCACTGTAGTTTTTGATGGCTCAACATCAGATCCCTTTGACATCCAAAGCAGAGTGAAACAAGGCTGTGTCCTCGCGCCAACCCTGTTTGGGATCTTTTTTGCTGTCATGCTGAAGCACGCCTTTGGAACTGCAACAGAAGGTGTCTATCTCCAGACTAGATCAGATGGAAAGCTCTTTAATCTCTCTAGATTGAGAGCGAAGACCAAAGTCCAGCTGAAATGCATGCGGGACTTCCTCTTCGCCGATGATGCAGCTGTTGTTGCCCACTCTGCCACTCTGCTGAAGACCTCCAACAACTCATGAATCGTTTTAGCAAGGCCTGCCAAGATTTTGGATTAACAATCAGCCTGAAGAAAACACAAGTCATGGGCCAGGGCGTGGACTCACCTCCCTCTATTACCATCTCCACACAAGAATTGGAGGTTGTTCATGACTTTGTGTACCTTGGCTCAACGATCTCGGACACTCTCTCCCTAGATGTCGAGCTGGACAAACGCATTGGCAAAGCAGCTACCATGTTCTCTAGACTCACAAAGAGAGTATGGCTTAATAAGTTATACCAAGATCCAGGTCTATAGAGCCTGTGTCCTGAGTACACTCCTGTACTGCAGCAAGTCCTGGACCCTTTGTGCACGGCAGGAGAGGAAGCTGAACACGTTCCATATGCATTGTCTCCGACGCATTTTTGGTATCACCTGGCAGGACAAAGTTCCAAATAGAGTAGTCCTAGAACGAGCTGGAATTTTTAGCATGTATACATTACTGAAACAGCGACATCTACGTTGGCTCGGGCATGTCGTGAGAATGGCTGACGGTTGGATTCCAAAAGATCTCCTGTATGGAGAATTAGTGCAGGGAAAGCACCCCAGAGGGAGACCACAACTGCGATACAAGGATATCTGCAAGCAGGATCTGAAGGCCTTAGGAATGGACCTCAAGAGATGGGAAACCTTGACATCTGAGCGTTCAGCCTGGAGGCAGGCGGTGCATCATGGCCTCTCGCATTTTGAAGGGACACTTGTCCGGCAGGCCAAGGCAAAGAGACAGTCTCAAAACCAGCAAAATCAGGGAGCTGGATAGGGGACAGATTGTATTTGTCTTCAGTGTGGAAGGAATTGTCACTCTCGAATTGGCCTTCTCAGCCACACTAGACGCTGTTCCAAGACCTCTATTCAGAGCACGTTACCATAGTCTCTCGAGACTGAAGGATGCCTAATCTAATATTCTGATATGTTTGTATAGTATTGCAGGTTGAGTAGTTAGCAGCAATCCTGTGCACACTTCCTTGTGAGTAGATCTTTCTGAACATGCTAGAACTTGCAGTTGAACACACTTGATTTTTGTAAAAAAATCATGATATTTACAGGGATATATATTATACAGTAAATCCATTTTGGCTAGATGAATTCAGTGCAGCATGTTGAAAATTATTTTCCTGAAACTCTAGTCCCATGATACTTTATAAACACTATTTATCAGCACTGTGCTGTGCAAAGCATTGGACAGAATCCTGTTGGATATTTGTGCTCATGAAGAGTAATCATGGTAATTACCCTGGGTGATTGAGGAGATGCCTGATCACACTCCTGGCATCTTGTCAGTTAGCCACAATTAGTTACAGCAGCTTCTATGATTCCTCTTGCGTGACTATAAATATGAAAGAGGATTTTGGCAATTGTGTATCTCTGAAGTATAGACTCTCTGAAAGTATATTATAATCTTAGAACTGTCTATTCAATGTGTGCTTTTTTTTATTTTTAGAGAGGCTACAATGAACCTTGTGCAGAGTGTTCCGTTGTCGACTGGGGTATTACAGAAGAAGGTAGATTCTATTGCAGATCTTGCCACACTGTGATAGAAGTAAGTAATATTTATTTATTTTACTTATTTAAAATATGCAAAGACAATATTAAAGCTCACACAGTGAGTATACAAATACTAAAAAGGATCAAACTTCCTAGATTCTAAATTTTTTTCGATTAAATACAGTAATGTGGTGCAGGATCTTTCGTAAATGTTGTAGATCTCCCAGCTCCAAAGAGTTGTGTAGTACAACTAGTGGTTCAGCATGCAGATGTGTATTACTATACAAAATTTCAATCAAGTTGCTTAAGAACTGATTTTATTTGGAAGGCTCATCCACATGTGAGTTTGCATGCTTCTAAGCTCTATACGTTGAAACCTGCTTCGTTGAAAAGATGTCTGTTACTCAGTTTAGACCTGTTTTTGCAGCAAAATATCCCATATTTTTGCTTCAAAATCTGAGCATTTTATCTTTTAAAGGACATACATATGTATTTCCAGAAGCCTTCTAGAAATGTGATTCTTTTTAAAAAAAACAAGTCACATGTTCTATGCACCCTTTGTTTTTTAAAAAGCGGGACTTTCATTAATTCATCTGTGTTTCTGATTGTAAGCAGTAGTGGGCTGTTATAAATAATAGCCATTAATTTGGATTATTAATCATAACATTCAATTTTCCATTTGTGTATTGTTTTGATAAAGTGAGTTCCAAGAATGTAGAGTCTGGATTAATCAAAGCTGTCAACCTCTCTTATAAAGAAACTGGAAAGGGTCTAACATATTTGTGTTTGGTAACCTTGTATATTTGCCTAACTGCCTTGCAGAGAAGCCGAGAAGTTATAACTGGTGATGCTACTTCAAATGCCAGAGCACAGTCCATTGCTAGAGGCTTAAAAAGAAAGAACAAATTTGGTAGGTTTTTTTTACCAGGTGTGGTAAACAAATATGGCTGACTTCATCTTTCCTACCATATGTATCTAGAGCAGAACAGCTTTACAAGGTCGCCTTGTATAAAGCATTCATTAATGTTGTTTCTTTTACAAAGGCAAGCTATATACTCTTTTGGACACAGAGATAGTAAACCATTCAAGGTTTATTTGGACCACAAATGCCAGAATTCTCCTTAAATTCTTCAGACAGAATTCTGGGAGTTCCAGCACATGGATCCATGCCTACAAAAACCTTCATTTTGTTCACTTGTCTAATCCTTGGAGGCTAGATGCACCTCGAGGGCAGTGAGACTACGACTCCCAGAAAGCATTGCAGCAGCTCCCTTCCAGGAGGCATTGCAACAGGAACTAAGGCCTCAGTGTGATCCAGCCTCTAAAGATTAGGCGTTGATCCAGGTGATCAAAATATAGTTGTTTGTAGGTATAGGATTGGGGACTGGAACTCCCAGAGTTCTGTGTGAGGAATTCAAGGAGAATTTGGGGAGTTGCAGGGGGGAATAACAATGGCAATTCTCAAAGCATAGATAATAATGTTTTGAGAATTTTAATTTTAATTTTTTTAAAATTTAAAGGATTTCTCATTTAGCCCTAATGACTTGAAAGAGACACTTGAGAGCAGAATGATAAAAAATGTTAAGGATTCCAGAAATGAAGACATCTGTGTAAAAAAAGTCTATCTTTATTATTTATTTATTTTATTTATGAGCCACCTTTTTTCCCCACGAGAAGACTCAAGGCTTTAACAAGAGTTAAAACAAGTAAAATTAAAAACACAATAAATAACATATTAAAAAATAAATTAATCTGTTACTATAATTAAAGTATTTCAAGTAATTAAAAGCATAAGCTTGAAAAACAAATACAAGCTGAAAAGCTAAAAACCACATTTAAAATTTGAAAATTACATAGTTAAAATTAAAAACCTACCTGAAATGGTGGGTCTTCAGCTGTATTCTGCTTCTCAGTAATCATTATTGTGCTTTCAACAGTTAATTAACTTTCATAATGAACGTTCCCTCTAATTGTCATCCCCACTACATGGGAACCTCGCCCATCTGCACGTGGGGGGCAGGGCTTCATCTAAAACCCGGAAGTAAACAGGCATTGACACCAGCTGCTGCTGCGGAGCACCCATGGAGCTCTGTGTGCCTGTGCGCACATGCACCTTAGAGGGAACATTGTTCATAATTAAGGATTATAGTGCTGCTCTGTAAATCAGGGTGACAGTCATTATGAAAATACCTTTCAAATAATTGGAATATTATCTTTATAAATCTAGGAGCACAATAAAATATATTAAAATGCAAATTAACTATAGAGGAATCAGATGATCAAACTTATCTGCCTTTTGGATCTGCAGAGATTTACCTGCCTTGCTTCTCAGAAGGAGCAGAATAGGAATGTTCTAATACCTGTCATCTGTTTTGACCTTCTAGCATTTTCTAATACTCAGAGAAATGTACAGTTCTCTGTCATTGACTCTTCCAGCAATATTATAAGTGGATTGAACTAAGACTGCATTGAACTAAAACGGTATTAAACCATCTAGTGAATCAAATGATCAGCCTCTGTGTTTTCTTTTCTGCTCGGAAGTGCATGCCCTATCTTATGGGTGATATTTCAGAACACACGTTGAAAGGATTATGCTGAGAGCACTGATATTTGTATCTTGCATTCATTTGTGCCTAGGCTGAATCAAATTGATTCAGATCATGGTTTAAATTATAATTTAAATCACTGTCCAGAAAGACTCAATGTAATCATGTAATACCACCCCCAAGAGTGCAGTTTTGCTTCCTATAACTTTAATATAGTGGTTTATACCTAACTGTTGTAATTTTGGCTATTAACGTTCTGTTTTCCATATGTGTATCATTTTAGATAAAGGCTGGGAATGGTACATCTGTGAAGGCTTTCAGTTCATTCTTTGGAAGCAAGCTGAAGCTCTGCAATCTTTAGGAGTTTCTTCACAGTTCAAGGTACAGCGATCTGTTCGGTACAGTGGCTTCATTTACAGTACATGTAATGCTGAACATTGAATTATGGATTAGCATGACAAAGAGAAAGCAACTGCAAGCCTCTGATTTGCACACACCTCTCCTGATGTGTCTCCATTGAGGAATACTGAAGCTTTCACTTCCTAGACCAAGTTGCAGCTTATTCTGATATCTAAACACAAATCAATTGTAGTTAATCTTAACTATAGCCAATATACTACTGTAAGCTACACCATTGCCTTTCTTCCAGCATAACTACACAACAGGATTTTGGTCCATATGTTCGTTTCTGCAATTGTGTGTAACAAACACATACATATAAGCCTGTATCTGGATAAATAATATGTTCTTCTTATCAGGATGAAGTGTTGTGTAACTTATGGAGAAGATACCTTCAGAAGAGCAACCAGGCTTATTGTGACAAGCCTCACAGACATGTTATTCAGGATACTTTACCAGTAAGTATAAAGTTCAGAACTGGTGAATAGCCAGCTTTTCTACACACACATGATCTTAGGAACTTCATATAGACTTATACACCTAATTTGTTGAAAACAACTTATATTATGGCAATGCTCAAAATTCTTAATGGAGACTTGATTAAGGTAGGACCCTCAGCTGCTAAATATACTGTTCTAGTTCTTTTTCTGCTTTTTTGATACATATACAGAGGAGCAACAGTTAAAAAGAGCAGTCAGTAGCTGTATTGTTCTGCTGTAGCCAAAAACAACAGAGTGTCTTACAGCCCTCAAAGATTAACATATTTTGTGTTAATAGCCATGATAGTCCATCTTAACTTGCATAACAAAAACACAAATAAAAGCAAAATATTGTGACACTTGAAAGATTAACCAATGTATTCTGTGTGAGCTTCAGTCACATGGAGTGAATTGCCTAGTCAAAGGTTTTGTATACAAGTATACATTGTGGAGGTAGAGACCCAGTGAAGGTGTAGGTAGTCATGAACAATGAAATTTCACAGTGACAAAACATTATTATTATGAACCTTGAGAGGGCATAAGCATTCTGGCATAGCTAGAGCAGTTGATTGCCTGGCATAGGTTATTTCTGAGGTGCAAAAGTGGCTTGTATTTTTCTGAATCATCTGCTTCTGCAGCCAGAATCAATAGCTATGTCTATACACAAGGCTGTAAAAAATTGGTTGTTGTTATATAGCGCGAGTTAAGAATCCCTTCTCTGTAATTAAGCTTTTAGCCACACTCTGGAACTCATGAATGAAACCTACCTCAGATGTCTCCCTTTCTAATATCCTTTTGTAATTTTTTTTTCACAACAGTTACTTTAAGATTTATGACAAAGTATCATAGGAGGTTGAAACCGGCTGTTCTGTGTTGCCCTTTCTGATATCAAATTTGTGTCCATTTGTTCTCTTCTGTAGAGATTGTTGCATTTGACCTATGTAGAATGGGTGTGTGTGTATGTGTAGAATGTTGGGGAAAAATAGTGTCAATGACATTAGCAGATGAACAAGTAAATAAGCTCCTAATGTTGCGGATGCCGTTGCTAGGTCCTGTAGTGGTGCTGACAGAGTTGATGTGGGCACGCAGTTGGCATCTAGGTGTGTAGCAGGGTCTTTTTCATGCCTTCATATCCATGTATCATGGCCCTCTGCGTGCCAGTAATTCTTTAAGATTGGGAGTCTTATTTGTAAGCAAGTATAGACCATCCACCCAGAGCCTTGGAGACAGAAGTATTGTTGTCCAGATTAGGCTATAGATCTTTGATGTGAGTAGTCTCATTTGGGAGGTGTAGGTGTCTACCAGTGGCACACCTGTAATGCTCCCTTTTGGGTTTGTCTAAGGCTCTTTTTTTAATTTTATGGTGGCATAACTTTACATGGAGTAGAGCTCTTTTCATCTGGTGCAGCTGATGATGTTCACTCTTACCTATTTTATTTATTTATTTAAAATATATTTACCCCACCTTTCTCCTTGAAAAGGACCCAAGCCCATGAAAGCTTATGCTCTAATAAAAGTGTGTGTATTGAACAAGCCACTGAGCTCTGCTGTTAAAACATACAAAGTGGGCACCTAAGCTTTCTGGTGGAAAGCAGGTCTATCAGTATCAGCGAGAGGTATTTACTGTTTAAAAGGAATGATTTCATACTTTTATGTTGATTATAATTACTGTGCTGTTTGTTTTTTGGTAGTAAGTAGCTTGTTAGGTTTTTTTTAAAATTTAAATCCAGTAGATGGAGCTAAGTATATTAGGTTTTTAAAGAAAACATGCACTGAAAGAAGATGGAAATATCAAACATGTTATGCTAAATGACTGAGTTGAGACTGTATTTTCTGCCCCAATAGAATGGACTCTCAGAATTGTGTGTACACACTGCCCACACAGAATGTAAGATCTCATCTGTCCCATTACTGGGCTTCCCTCAGAGATTAGAAAAGCTACTTTTTTGGACTACAGATCCTAGAATTTCCCAGCCATTTTGGCCACTGGAGCAAGATAGCTAGTCAGACCAGTCTCCATGAGAGCAGAGAGGAAGAGGGCATGCATGTGCTGTTCAAAGGAACACATGATCCTGCTGCAACTATCTGAACCACTCCAGTGACTGAAGCACAAGGTTATGTGTAGATGCTTATCTTTGGGACTGATTGAGAATATTTACATGGGTTTTACTGTCAAAAGAAAATAAATAAAGGCAAAATACTATAGCACTTCAAAGACTAAGAGGTTTATTTCTTTAGAAAGTACATGGACTTAATGTCCCCAGAAAATTGTGACTCTGTAGATGGCAGGTCTTGCCCATGTTGCTGGTTGGTTATGAATCTGTGTGCATGAGAGTAGCTGAGATGAGTCATATTCACAGCTGATACATGTGACAGATGGTTTTTGCTACTGGACTGCTTTTTCTAAAATCCAGTTCTGTCTTCATGCAAAATTAGTACTTCTTGAATATTCATCCTGTTTTACTTGGGAATTTTACTTGGGAAATCAAAATCACATCATGATGCTTGCTTTAATGAAAGATAATCCGACTGAATTGAATTAAATATCTGCAGCTGGAGCCTTATACCACTGTTTTCTTTTCTTTTGTAACACACAGAGCACAGATACCGAAACAGAAAGCGAACTAGAAATTACGAGACTTCTTGCCTTGGCTTCCTCTGCGAGTGATACAGATGTAGCCTCTAAATCTAGTGTTACAGGTGCTTCTTCCACTAGCAGGATGTCAGGTAAATGCAGTTTGGACAGTTGGGTTTTTGAATGTAATTAATATGCTTTAAAAAAACACTTAGTCCTTCATTACTTAATCCTCAAGTGATTAAAAACACATCTGGCTAATTAGGTAAAGGTAAAGGTTCCCCTTGACATTTAGTCCAGTCGTGTCCCACTCTAGGGCGCGGTGCTCATCCCCGTTTCCAAGCCGTAGAGCCAGCGTTTGTCTGTAGACAGTTTCCGTGGTCACGTGGCCAGCGCGACTAGACACGGAATGCCGTTACCTTCCCACCGTGGTGGTACCTATTTATCTACTCGCATTTGCATGCTTTCGAACTGCTAGGTTGGCAGGAGCTGGGACAAGCGACGGGAGCTCACTCTGTCGCGTGGATTCGATCTTACGACTGCTGGTCTTCTGACCTTGCAGCACAAAAGCTTTTGCGGTTTAACCCACAGCGCCACCACGTCCCACAATTAATGTATATAATAATCCCAGAAAATATTCACTTTAATCATAATAATCATAGAAATAAATTTGAAAGCATGCTAGTATCAGAAATGGAAAAAATTACTTTCTTGGACTTCAACTAGCTTATTCTGGGAGCAGTAATTCAGAAAGGTAATTTTGCTGCTACTTAGTAGTGTTGCATACTCCCAGCAGTATGGAAGGATGCTGCAGACCTGTTTTCTGGGGTAGATTGAGGATGAGACGTCACAAGGTTGCAAAATAGACTGGAGAGGGGAGATCAGCAATAATCTAAAGTAGGGGTCCCCAACCCCCGGTCAGCAGCCTGGTGCTGTGGCCATGGCAGGACCCGGCTGCAGAGACAGATCTCCCACCCCCCGCACACACTCCCCACACGCACGGCCTGCCACACGCACGCACGGGTGCCCTGCCCACCTGCGAGCTTGCCTCCGCCCTCCGTGCATGCACGCAATCTCACCCCTCCCCTCCACGCATGTGTGCAAGCACCCCGCCCACACATGAGCACACCACGCCCACCTGCAAACACCCCCTCCGCGCATGTCCATGAGCGCGCCCCCACCCACTCGTGAACACGCCCCACCTCCCCACCCCACCCCCGCGCATGGACCCTGCCCCCCCAATGGGTCCGCGATTCAAAAAAGGTTGGGGGCCACTGATCTAAAGGATTCAGTGGCTGGTAAGATGTGGGAAACCAGGCATTTGGGCAACTGCAATAGAGACTAAATACTTTATAAGAGTGAGGTCGTTCTGTCGTTTAACCATTGCTGAAGCAAAGGTTGGGGAATGGGAAAAGTAGACTTTACATTTTATGGCACAATGTAGTGTTTGGAGGTGTGATCTACCACATTTTTTTCTGGTGAAACCAGTGTAAATGAACATCCGCTTTAAGAAAACATGTATATACTTTGCATTGCTAAATTGTTCAGGGTGCCAGCATGTAACTAATGAGTAAGATTATAAATTTTAGTTGATGAGATGCAAATGTGAAAATGTTCTGTCTTTATTATGCAAGCCCTAGTAGCATCTTGGACGTTGTCATCCCCTTGTTTCTAGTTTATGCTTTGAATAATTTATTGAAAAATCAACCTGTATCCTAATATAGATTCCAGATCAATTTCTGTAATAATTAGATATTATGGGATCATTGGGGTTTATTCAAACTGACTGTTGTATCATTGTTCTCCAAGCGGGCAGGCTGAAACTCTCTATTTGGGTGCAGTATATAGACATTGTTGGGGAAGCCTATTAAATTTGTAAGTTGTTATGGCATGTCTTAAATTGTATGTTACATTCAGTTTAATGCTGACCGTCTAATATGCCCTGCATAATCTAAAACAAATAAAATGAAAAGCTGCTGTGTTAACATGATGGCTTCAAATAGAACACAAAGATTATTGTAAATCAGGCTGAATGTGGATTTAGCAATAGCACTCCTGTCATCCGTGTTCTTGAGACATGGCCTATGCATAAAAAAGGAGAAAACTGATGAGTGAAGGGATTAAATGAGGTACATACTTTTTGTTCAGTGACTCACATATATACAGCAGTCATTCAAAACAGTTCTTGTGTTTCCTTCTAAGCTTTTAGAAGCCATGCACTAAAGGGTGTTTTTTTAATCAACTGTTCTCGGTTGCTTTGTTTAGAAGGTAGTAAAGACAAAATGATTCCAAATGTGTTGAAATGGTGCCTGTTATAATTTTAATATTACAGTGTCTACACAGTCTTGTATGAAATATTAATAAAGTATTCTCATTAATGCTAAATTCTGAGGAAAAGCAAGCAAAGAAAAACATGTTGTTGGGGGTTTGTACTCTGTAGTGAGTTTTATAAGAATTTTAATTGCAAGCCATGTACACAAATGCTGGATATGGTTCGTATAACTAGAACTTGAGAGAATACCTGAAAATCAGAGAGACGGTGTGTCTTAGTGATTGGGCGTTGGACTAAGATGTAGAGAACCGGTTCAGATCCCCATAGGGTCACAGTGAGGATAAAATGAGAGTGAAGGTGGTACCAATGTATGCTTCTTGGAGGGCGGATAGGTTATAAGTATAATAATTCCGAAGTTGAGGACAAAGGAGAGTAGGGGAATATAATGTTTTCTTGTTCTTCTTCTTCAGCTTTTTATATTGTCATATTTTTCAAAATGTTTGCATTCACAAAAGATAGATACAGCAGGTGATTTTTTTAAAATAATAATAAATCATATCGAATTCTAGATGATACATGCTGTGTTTGGTTTTTTTAAGACATTATTTTCAACCTGCTTCAAGCTTGACTTGTACTTTTACTAAAGCTACTTATGCACTTAATAATTGGCTTTAATCTTTGAAGATTACATCCGTCTCCTTATAGTCTTGGCTGTGCCAAGAAGTGAAGTCTTTCATAGAGCTATAATCTTGTAATACTCTAACACATACCCTTTGAGTTAAATTTGTGGTTTTGGGAGCTTTCTTTAAGGTTTTGTTCTCTCTTTTGGTATTACAAGTTGTCCTGATAATACCAGAAGCAATGAGGACTGGACTGCACTACAAAGGCTGAAGTAAGCTATTCAGTATAGAAAAGGAGCTGAAATCCTGTGTAAGTGTATATTTCAGTGTTTTGGCTTGGAACTGGTGTCTCTCTTTCCAAAACTAATGTACTAGTTTTAGTCATACCAACATGTAGGTTTTGTGTAACTTAACTGCTGAGTTAGGGAAAGCTTGTGTGATGGTATGATTAAGATTAGTAAATTTTAGAAGAAGAGACCCCAGTTCCAAGCCAAAACACTGAAATTTTCACTTACACAGGATTTCAGCTCCTTTTCTGTACTTACTTCAGCCTTTGTAGTGGTTTTCTCACCTCTGCTTTTGGTATTATAAGAACAATTGAGCTGCCATTTGGAACAAAGTACATTACCTACCATTGGTTATTCCTACCGTGTTTCCCTGAAAATAAGACCTAACCTGAAAATAAGCCCTACTATGATTTTTCAGGATGCTCATAATATAAGCCCTACCCCAAAAATAAGCCCTAGTTAAGTGAAAGCCCGCCCTCCACCCTTGTGCAGCAACCAGAAGAAGATGACATGACTTTATTTGAATAAACGTAGATTGTACATGAAAAAAATAAAGCATCCCCTGAAAATAAGCCCTAATGTGTTTTTTGGAGCAAAAATTCATATAAGACCCTGTCTTATTTTCGGGGAAACACGGTAATTAGGAATGAATAAAAAAATAATGTTACTTTCCTGAATGCTTTCTGCAGGAAAATCTGGCTGGTCTGGATCAGTGGATGGTGGCTCTAATTTACAGAGAAGGAAGAAATGGGATCTGAGCATGTCCATGCCCATGACTTTAGCTTTTTGCTATTTGGCATTGCTCTGGCTGAGAGAATCAATTACATTATCAGACCTAATAAGGTGAGGACAATATCCAATGAAGTATTTGTTTTTTAAACGTACTTTGAATTTTTGCATTTACTTACAGCTTTTTAGGGTTGAGTAAAAAAAAGAAAGATACAGTTGGTTGTATTGTCTAAGACGTGCCTTGTGAGTTGTCAATAGATAGATTTATTTGTTTGTGATGTTACTAGCTCATGTTTCATCAGAAAACTGTTCACTTGGTCAATTAAAATCACACACAAACCAATGAGAAGTGTAATTTAATATAAAAAAAATTAAACTGGCAATCTTCACCAATCCCCAAATAAAAAAGGTTTTTATGGGCCCTTCAAAGGAAACTGCAGAAAAGCACGTACAGAACGTCTGAGAGGAGTATTCTGTAGTGATATACATGTCTTTATTCTTCAGCCTTTTTGAAACAGAGTTTCACCTGTGGCCCAAAAATTCGGGAATCCACTTTTTAACTTTTTTTTTAAACCATAGATGTATATGGTTGTAATTGGTTAAAGGTGAGTGGAATATATTGCTCAAAAACCACTAGTCTATCTGAGGATTCCCATTTTCTTTCAACCACTAAATAAAACCCATCTTATAATGCGTAGATTGCCACATCTCTGTGTGCCTCTGCTGCTAGTGATACGTGAGCTGTATGCTTCAGCACAAGGTGGTGGAGAAATTATGGTTGATTACAATTTGTCAACAGAGATGGGAGAAAGACAGTTGATTGTACACTGTCAGACATGAAACTTGGTACCTCAAGCTGATTGAACAAGTCTGCAGTTTCCACCCTGGGATGTTACTGTAACTCAGATCCTGACTCTGCAGCATCTGGATAAGATGGCTTTGGGGTACTTCTGCAATGCCCGGTTTTAAGAAGGGTCTGGTTGGGTTCAGAAGATCCTCTGATCTTTCTAAAACAGTGATTCACAGCTTCTGAGAGTTTGGGACTTTAACTCCTAGAATAGTGTCCCTACTGGCATGGTGAACGGTCAGAGCTTCTGGGAGGGGCAGTCCAAGACATCTAGCAGACAAAAAAATGAGAACCCCTGTTCTGAAGATGGTTGCGTTGCTATTATACTGCATTGTTCTGAAGAGTTCCTCTGTCTGCACGAAATAGTATTTCTCCATTCTTTTGCCCACCTTCAGTAGTTTGTTCTCTTATTAACAAGATCTTAAGGATGATAGCCCATAGTCATTGTAACTGATCAGTTAAGGATATTTTAAATGTAATTTCCAGAATTCTATTGGAGATTTATGCCGCCATAAATGTAATTGCATAAACGAAATCACTGCTAAATAATGAGTTGCCATGTGCATTCTTTGCTATGTAGCAGTTGTACAACTTGGTTTGTGACCAGGTATGAAAGTATCCACTATTACATTTATATCAATATAAATCTCTAGTATGTTCTGGCCAATATTTAGCAAATATTAGAAACGTCATGCTATGCTGCTTTAGTATATGTCATGTGATGCATATTGAACTAAAGCAATATGCCCATACTGATTTTGCTCCTGCTCCTTTAATGCAGACTGGTAATGGATGGTCATATTCCTTACTTGAATGCTTTTAAAGATTTCCCAGAAGAGATGAAGATGTATGGATCTGATTTCAAGATATTTCATGTACAGGTGACTTCTGTCCTTTTCTCTTTTATGAAAATGTTTATCTGGTACATGTATGTAACATGGCTGTGATGAGTTAAAATAGCTATGCTTTAATTATTTAAAAAAAAACAAATATACAGGTAATAGTTACTCAGAAGCCTTCCTCTATGTAGTGCTACTGTTTTGATTTTGTATTTGAAACTATTGTGCAATCATTTTGTAGTTTGTCTTCTAAAAGACCATGAACAAAGATGACTGGACCCTATTTCATCTATAATGGGGTTAGCAAAAGGCAAAATCTGGATCTAATGCCAGGTCTTGTAATGATTTTCAGTAGATTAGCAATATTGTTTGTCCCCAGTTGTCTAACAGTAGCAAGAACAAAAAGGGTTTCTCTCTTCCTCTCCACACTGGAATGAGATTGCCAGGAGTAGATTTCTGTTGGAAAGGAGTTGGGAATTTGGTTCTTGTCCTGATGACAGATTCCTGAGCTGAGTGTGAGTTGAGATGTGGTGCGTTCCTTAGTGATTGATATACATCTGCCCTTTTGAGCCACTGTTTTACCCTGGTTCATATATATCTCTGTGTTCCAATAAAAAACAAAGTACAATAGATTCTACAAACCTGAGACCCACACACCTCTCTCTGGCTTGAAAGAGAGCTTAGTTGCCACATATGTGCACTGAAGGCAGGGCTCCATATAGAGAAAGGCTCCTTGGCTCATGCTCACCAGCAGCCCCCAGATATTGTATGGTGCCTGGTTCCCAATATGGTGCCCATAGATGCCTTTCTTGGCACCTGCCCAGGCTTCTCATTGTTTCCTGTTCATTTCTTGCTGTGGATAGCTGCAAAGTTTAGTGCTTGGACTACAGCTCCCCATTATCTTTGTTTCTTTCCGCTAGGATGTTTGTGAGGCCCAGGCAATGAAGATGATAGGTGCTCTGTTAGGAGTCTGTTTGCTGATTCCTAACAGAGGACAGCAGAGGAATAAAACTGGGACATACCCCAGGGAGTGAGCCAACGGGGAGAGCTAACAAGAGTTGGATGAGTGAGAGGTGGTAAAGAAAGGTGGTAAGGAAAGGGTCTAGTGAAGGAAGAGACAAAATAAAAGGGAAGACCAAGGTGACAACGTCAGAGAGTTATATGGGAATGGACTTTCCAAGCATCCTTCAATGTGTTTGGCCACTTCATCAGCAGGGGTTTAGACTAGAGATGGGGGTATTCGTATATAAATACAAATATCCCCCCACAGATGAAAATAACGAGGGTCTGGCCCCATGGGGCTGGACTGTCCACTCACCATTTCGCTGCTGATGCGAGCTCGGTGGAGCCTTCCTATTGCGCTGTTGTCCGCAATAGATTAGCACTCCTGGCAGGAGGCGGGATGACAGGCCTCTCTGCCAGGTCGCAAAGTGGCTAATCCATTACGGACAACGGCACGATAGGAAGGCTCTGCCGAGCTCGCATCAGCGGCAAAATGGTGAGTGCGGACCCTTGTTATTTCCACCTGTGGGGGGACCCCATCTCTAGTTTAGACTGAATGTGGGCGGAGGGAGAGATGCAAGGTCAGAGGTAAAGATAGATGATAAAGGCCTATGCACAATAAGAGGAACATACTGAGTACCTCTAATGGGGCTCAATAATAATATTCATTAAAATGGCCAAAGGAAAGCAGGCCACAAATCATACAATCTCTGGTGTCTATATATGAATATCAGAAGTATAGGAAACAAACAAGAAGAACTGGAAATACTAATTCAGGAGGCTAAATATGACTTGATGGGGATAACTGGAACTTGGTGGGATGACTCCTATGACTGGGAATACAGCAACTGAAGGATATAAATTGTTCAAAAAGAACAGAAAGAATAGAAAAGGTGGTGGAGTCATACGATGTGTCAAAAATGCACACTCCTGCACAGAAATACAGGAAAATGAGTGTGTTTGTCCCATCAGGAGCATCTGGATTAATATAATTGGGGTGAAAACCAAAAAGAACATAGTTGGAGCCCACTACCCACTATCAATCAAGAAGAAGATATGGATGAAACCTTTGAAAAACAAATTGCAAGAATTTCAAAGAGACATAAATGTAGTAGTAATGAGAGATTTCAGTTATCTTGATCTCTGTTGGGAGGCAAATTCTTCCACATATGGCCCTTCCAATATATTCCTGGCTTGTGTCACTGATAATTTTCTCCTACAAAAAGTGGAGGAAGAAACTACTGTACAGTAGACAATTAGCTATCCTTGAGTTGATTCTAACCAATAGAGATGACTTGGTGGAAGAAGTATTAGTAAAGGGAGCTTTGGTAGAAGGTGACCATATTCTACTTTTCTTGATTTTAAAGGAAGCAAAACCAGAGTATAGGTTTTGTTTCCTTTAAAATCAAAGATGTATCTTGGATTTTAGGAAAGCCAATTTAAATAAACTCAACAATGATAAATTAGGTCCCATGGCAGGAGATCCTAATAGGAAAAGGAGTCCATGTTGAGTGGACAAATTCTAAAGGCAGAACTATAAACAATTCCAACAAGAAAAAAAGATGGAAGAAAGAAAGAAAAAAGACCAGTGTGGCTTCACAAAAAGCTTAGAGAGGACCTGAAAGTAAAAAAGGACACATACAAGAAGTAGAAGGAAGGCCCGGTCACAAAGGAAGAGTACAGACAGGTAGCAAAGAATTGCAGGGATGGAGTTAGAAAGGCAAAAGCTGAGAATGAGCTGAGGTTAGCAAGAGATGCTAAAAGCAACAACAAAGAATTTTTCAGGTACGTGTGTAGTAAACGACAAGAGAAAATAAACAGTGGCTCAGCTACTCAGTAGGGGTGGGAAAATGATAACAGATGACAAAGAAAAGGCAGAAGTGCTCAATTCGTACTTCTGCTTATTTCCCCCCCCCCCCCAAATGACAGTCTGTGACCTCTGTTGAGGTGTTGTTTCCTGAGCTTATTGATTATCTTTGTTTTAAAGAACAGTTCAAGGAGATGTCTTCCCAGCTTGAGGTAGATGAAAGCAGAATGTTAGGAAGGAGTGTTTTCATTGTGGAAGCCATGGAGGTTCAAACTGTGTCAGCATGGTTTATCCAGTTTTGGGTTAGCTAAGGCTTTGTTTGATCCAACAAGGGGTCTTCTTTCATAATTCAGGCTTTAGTGCTCCTACCCTTTAAAGACCTTCACATCATTGGGTACTTCATCTAAACACCATAACAGTGATTCAGTTTGATAATCATCAGTGACTGTAGCAAAAAAAAACAACAAAAACCCCCACAACTTTTTGTATTTTTGAATACTGTTCAGCAACCCAAAAACACAAGTTTCTTTCTTGCAACAAAGTGTGTCAGGGAACAGTCTGGTTTGTGAAGGCCATCAAGTTCCAGGAGTAATGGTTCTGCAACCTAGAAGACTTGTGCCATAGGAACCAAGCTGTGTCTTGTAGTGTTTGGACACAGCACTGAGGGTACTGCCAAATAACACATCCTTCATGCCTTTATGCAAACTGTTCTTTTTGAAAAAATGAGAGTAACAATTAATACCTCTGTGCATGCAATAATAAATTAGTAGTTAAGCATTCTGTAGAGATGAGTGGGGAGATGCTGAAATTGCTCCAGGTTTAGTTGCGTTTACTGCATGGTCATCACAGTTAGGCTCATGTGCCCCTAATGCAGAGTATAACGATCAAGCTCCTCTTCACCTTCATTTCACCCCACCACAAGATTTCTTAAACATTAGTAGGTGCCATGAAATTTTCTACAAGCAAATTTACTGAGGATAACTTTTTACACGGTAGAGGCATAATTCTGATTAATACAATCCTACCCTGTCTCCACATCTGGATCCAGCAAGAGGGGACTCTTGCCCCTGTTAGCATAGGTAAGAATCCTGCTGTCACAGTCAGTAGTCCATAGACACAGGACCAAGAGAAGAGTAGAAGCATCGTAGGAGGGGTTGGCCTTCACAGCTTCCAGCTGTAGGGCCTTGGGCAGTAACCAAGGAGAAGAAAATACAGGTTTATAGTAAGCAGTGTTACTCAGCCTGGTGCCATCTCTTTCTTCAGCAAAAACTGGCCTGACGAAAGTTGTCATCTTTTTTTTGGTAACCCATTTTGATACAGAAATCCTGACAGCCAGTTACCCATAAGCTTTGCAGCCCCACGTATGTTTGCAGGGAGGGAAGCAGTCTACAGCTGGATTCAAACTAGGAGATAGAGTAGAACTTTAGGGATGATTATCTGTAGTTTATAGGCTTTATGAGCATTATACTGGTGGGACCTCAGCTCTTGGTATATTACTTTGTTATATAATTCTAAATTTTGGGTTACCCACTTCGGTGTCCGTTTTCTCTTTTTGGCTTGTGCACACAGCAGCCAAAATTATCTCTGTCTTTTTGAAATATACAGTGGATATAAAAAGTTTACACACCCCTGTTAACATGTCAAGTGTCTGTGATGTAAAAAAATGAGACAAAGATAAATCATTTCAGAACTTTTTCCACCTTTAATGAGACCTATGAACTGTACAACTCAGTTGAACAACAAACTGAAATCTTTTAGGTGGAGGGAAGTAAAAATAAAAAACTGAAATAATATGGTTGCATCTGTGTGCACACCCTTAAACTAATACTTTGTCGAAGCACCTTTTGATTTTATTACAGCACTCAGCCTTTTTGGCTATCAGTATGGCACATCTTGACTTGGCAATATTTGCCCACTCTTCTTTGCAAAAACGCTCCAAATCTGTCAGATTGCAAGGTCGTCTCCTGTGCACAGCCCTCTTCAGATCACCCCACATATATTCAATCGGATTCAGGTCTGGACTCTGGCTGGGCCATTCCAAAACGTTAATCTTCTTCTGGTGAAGCCATTCCTTTGTTGATTTGGATGTATGCTTTGGGTCGTTGTCATGCTGAAAGATGAAGTTCCTCCTCATGTTCAGCTTTCTAGCAGAAGCCTGAAGGTTTTGTGCCGATATTGACTGGTATTTGGAACTGTTCATAATTTCCTCTACCTTGACTAAGGTCCCTGTCCCAGCTGAAGAAAAACAGCCCCAAAGCATGATGCTGCCACCACCACGCTTCACTGTGGGTATGGTCTTCTTTTGGTGATGTGCAGTGTTGTTTTTGCGCCAGACATATCTTTTGGAATTAGGGCCAAAAAGTTCAACCTTGGTTTCATCAGACCATAACACGTTTTCCCTCATGCTTTTGGGAGACGTCAGATGTGTTTTTGCAAAATTTAGCCGGGCTTCGATGTTTTTCTTTGTAAGAAAAGGCTTCCGTCTTGCCACTCTACCCCATAGCCCAGACATATGAAGAATACGGGAGATTGTTGTCAGATGTACCACACAGCCAGTACTTGCCAGATATTCCTGCAGCTCCTTTAATGTTGCTGTAGGCCTCTTGGCAGCCTCCCTGACCAATTTTCTTCTAGTCTTTTCATCAATTTTGCAGGGACGTCCAGTTCTTGATAAATGTCACTATTGTGCCATATTTTCTCCACTTGATGATGACTCTCTTCACTGTGTTCCATGGTATATCTAATGCCTTGGAAATTCTTTTGTACCCTTCTCCTGACTGATACCTTTTAACAATGAGATCCCTCTGATGCTTTGGAAGCTCTCTGTGGACCATAGCTTCTGCTGTAGGATGTGACTAAGAAATTGTCAGGAAAGACCTACTAGCACAGCTGATCTTTATTTGGAATTCCTCAGAGGCACTTTAAATGATGGCAGGGGTGTATTGACTCCTACTTAACATGAGTTTGAATGTGATTGTTTACTGTTGAACACAGCTGCATCCCCAGCTATAAGAGGGTGTGCACACAGATGCAACCATATTATTTCAGTTTTTTATTGTTACTTCCCTCCACCTAAAAGATTTCAGTTTGTTGTTCAACTGAGTTGTACAGTTCATAGGTCTCATTAAAGGTGGAAAAAGTTCTGAAATGATTTTTACTTCCCTCCACCTAAAATATTTCAGTTTGTTGTTCAACTGAGTTGTACAGTTCATAGGTCTCATTAAAGGTGGAAAAAGTTCTGAAATGATTTATCTTTGTCTCATTTTTTTACATCACAGACACTTGACATGTTAACAGGGGTGTGTAAACTTTTTATATCCACTGTAGAAATGTTGCAGTTCAGCCTTTCTAACCTCATGTTCTTCAGAGAAGGTGGACTACAATTCTCTGCAGTATCAACCAGTATATCATTTTTTCCGAGATCATGGAGCCTTAGTCAATCAGGATTTGAGTGGGAATGCAGGCTGAGTTTTGTCTCTGTTTTCTACATGCTGAGAAAACTTGGTGCTTTAAGGTGGAGACAGTCCTGAGTAACAGCTTGATTCTATGATCTCAGAAACTTTATGTTCTTTCTCCCAGCTGGCCTACAGGCAGCTCCAGGTACATGAAACTAGTATATTATTGCAAGAGGTAAATTTCAGTGTCTGCATAACTCCTTTGTCTGCCTTCCACCGTAACTTTAACATCAACTCATCCTTTTTTGCTCCTCTTGTTTCCCCATATGTTTTTGTAACATTTTGCCCAAAGAAGAAATTGGGGGATCACAAATGTTGCACATTTTAATAATCTTATCATTGCCTTAACAAAGTTATTGTATTTATATGGATTTGGGTAATCCTTTATATCTAGTTACTTATTTGGTCAACAAACAATTTCAGTCCCTGGTAGTTTCAAATAAACTTTTGTGTTTTTGCATCTGATAAATATTGCAGAATTAAAACAGCTTTAAAATATGAATTATATTGCAAATATCTTGTAAACTACAGGCTTTGTATTTCTATTCATCTTAACATAGTACTGTGTCTTGAAAATAGTTCACATCATATCTGTTAGCACTTAAGCTGCTTTAGCTGCAGGCTAGCTATTGTACAGTGCAGTGTTAAAAACCAGTTGATATGTCTTCCTTGAATATTTTCCATTTGTTGCTGTTTGAGAAGTGTTTAATTAGCTGTTTTTTCCTTGAAAAAGCCTCACCCTTTCATCTCTGATTACAAATCCTTCCTTAGTGACATTCAGTGTTTGCCTACTTACAAAAGAAAAGAGAAGTTTCTCACTTTATTCTTTTTGAAGTGGAAGATCTGGAGAGTGGCATTTAATTTAAGCATGAAACAGACAGGGTACATCTGTTTGTACAGCCTTTTTATTTTATTTTTTCATTTTTGGTAGTACAGTGAAATCCACATTGAACTTAAATGGATTGAAAATTGAATAGTACCAAAACACATTGGATTCTTGAGTGTTTGTGGTGGGATGGGCGGGCATCACATCCCACCCTACATTTTCCATTCTGACTACTGCAAGTAGTTGCCCTCAGAAGGAGGAAAGAGTGTTCCTGTGGTTCTTATCTCTTCTTCATGTGCTTCTGAGAGGAGCTCAGGAGATCCATCCTGATTTGCTTCTCCCTCCTGACTCTCGCAAGCAGTTCTGCCAACTACACCCTTTTCCTTTTCTACTTCCCTTCCCAGCCATACGTTCATATACTTAGGTCCTTGTTCACAAGTAGGTCTTTATTTCCAAAGGGGCTCTTGGCTGGGGGAATATTTTGGACTGCAGCACCAATATCTTGGGTCAGCTGCCCGAAATACCCTGTAGCCTACCATTCTGTGGCTGACAGCTGCTATTCTGCCCATGGTTCACTGTTCAACTCTGCCTCCTGCTCCCTCTCCCACAGCTGCATCTCCTCTTCAAGCCAATATAAATTCAGCAAGTGTCAGAATTACAAATATCAAAATGGCCTGCGATTCCTATTTACATTGGTTTCATGACATAAGTTAGTTTGACTCTAGTTATTGTCTTTGCAGTTCAACAGAGATAGCTGTATGAGCTTAGTGTATGAGGCAGGCAGGCTGTGTATTGGCAAATAAGGAATTAGGTTTTTTAAAAGCAAGCAAACATTGTTTTGTCTCTAATATACATCTTGCTTTCATTTAATCAGAAGTGTAATGAAATTTTCAAGGACATATTAATTATTGACCAGTTCTGTTCACCTGTCATGCCTCCCTGAAATACGTAAGAGTTCTTATTTCCCCCCCTTCTTCCAAGCTATAGCTCGCAACCTCCTTAGCATTTCAGGGCTTGAACATCTAAATATTTCTTTAAAAAATACCTGCCAGAGATAATGAAATTAGCAGGCAGACCCATAGCATTTTATTTTTTACTCTTAAAACAGCTTTAGAAATGACAGTATGCAAGGGTGAGGCTCTTTAAAAAGACCTGAGGAGGAAGTTCATTTCTGACATTTATTGCAATCCAGTCTATCATGGGAATCTGCTGTTGTGTAACAGAAACTCTGGCTTGTCCTTACCTGTTGAAGCATTGCTTAAGAGAAGAGGAAAATGGCTTACTAAAATGTTGGTCAAATTCAAACTAAGTTTGTCTTTTGCCTTTGTGTATTAATATTTTGTGTGAGGGTTATTGAGCACGAGACATATGCTATTAGTGGTTCAGAATGCTTATGGGCCCATATGGGTCCCGTATATTTGCTAACGTGATGATATTCATCATCATGAGCTGTCTCTGAGGGCTAAAGAGAGATTTAACCATTCTAATAAAGAAGTACAATTTTAATATAACTAGCTATCTCTCCTATAGATATAGATATATATCCTATAGAAAACATAGAATTCATGTATAGTTGCACAGATAATTTAGATGGGTTTCTGTACCAATACTGTATACCAGCTCCTTGTTTATTGTTTAGATTGTGTGAGTTGATGTGTGGGAGACTGTGTGTCTGTGTGTGTGCAAGGATAGGGGAGAAAGAGAGAATTTTAAGATGTACAACGTGTGAATTGAACTTGATGAGCTTTTGATATCTGCCAGCTTTGATTTCATAATACTTCATGATTAGGCTGTGTCACCTAAAATGAGGATGGTTACCTTAGCCACTCAAGTCACACTGTGCAACATGATTGCGCTGCTGTCCAAGTTCAACACATCCCCCTCCCCTTCCCCACAGTTTTCTTAGCCACATCTTCTCTTGATATAACTGATGCCTTATTTCCCCGAAGAGTTTAATTTCATTGATAGGGCCAGTCTTCCTTATTTCTGGTATTGAACAGATCTTGAAATTTGTCATTGTCAGTCAGTGCCTTATCTCCATAGCTGAGTGTTATGTTCTTTATGAATGTTTATTCCTTGGAGCAAATAAGGATATTAAGCTGCTGTCTTAAGTTAAGCTGTAGGCGTTTCACCCACATATTTGTTCTTTCCTGCCATTTGTTGTCCTTTAATAATCCGAGGCACACCCTCTGTTGTTACATCACTTAAGGACATGTGCTTCATAGGCATTATGAGGTATGTGTCCACCCTTTGCACCACTGTTCTGTTTTTTCAATGCATATTTTACTTCTCTTTATTTTTTGCTGCCTTCTTTTTAAATATTAGAAAATCAAAAGGGATTGTGTACTGTATTCTCGAAGGCTTGTGTATTGTTGAAATAAATGTGATGCAAAGCAGAAAAAAGGTAGGCAAGCCAGTAATTAAAATATAACTAGAGATATAAGGTTATATCAAGATGTATGCATTAAGATGCTACATCCAGCGTTACATGAGCAAATGTTTGCTTCAGCAGTGGGACCTTTTCCTGGTTCTTCTCATCTTTGCAGCCCTCCCTGCGCAGCCCTGATCTACTACAGGGAGTCCTGCAAGTCTCTGAAGCAGATTCCGAGGTTCTGTTCCCTTGGCTGCTGGACAGTATTGCATATAGCAGGGCTGGTTTTCCCTAAAGAGCTATCAGTTCTCTTCAGGAAAAAAGAAAGAATTCCTGAACCAAAGAGTACGTGATCATGTTTGTGTGCGTGCTTGGTATTGTGTTGTTGGCCATTTTGGACTTCCCTTTGGAAGTAAAAATGATATCCAGACTCTGAAGTGAAAAGTTAGCCCTAAAGCATCAGTGTTAAACAGTCAAATAATAAGGATGGAGTTATCAATATAATTCATCATTTTCTGTGAACATTTTATTAGTTTTCAGAATTAAAGTAAGAATCGTTTTTAAAAAGTTTGAAACACATCATGTAAAACCAGTGTGTATTAATTAACCTTATTAATTAACCTTACTAAATTCAGCTGCAGATATGATTGCTTTGGGTTTTTTTTTTTCTAGAGACATGTAGGTGGTAATAATAGAGCTGTCATTGTCAGTGTGTGCATACTCATGCCTCTTGTCTCACTGTCATTACTATTCAGCCAAGTTTTTGAAACAAAAATCTGTTTTTGAAAGACCTGTTTGGCCGGAGTCTATAGTAGGATGGGGAAATGTACATGTATAAGGCTAGAAAAGGCTGTGTCACACAGGGTTGAGTGTTTGTTTTTCCCCAGTGAGTTGAAGGAGGAATCTGCACACAATCTTGCTAATTTTGGGGAGAAAGTGTGCCAGCTAGGAGAAGAATGATAAGATGTACAACTCTGCTTGTTTGAAAGATGGGGAATTCACATTTCTGCACTTGTTTCAATACCTCTGTATCTAAAATACATAGTGACAAAATAGTTCCAAAAAGAAGTGGTGCCCTCTGGGGCAGACAGTTGGCTAATGTCAACCATGCTCTGTTAATGTCCAGCTTAGCCTATAGCAGTGACCTGAACATATTGCTGGCTAGGAAGATGACTTGAGCTAGTGTCCTGTTCTCTGTGAGTGGAGTGTAATACTCTGCTTGTAGAGGTCTCACGATCTGTTGAGCAAGCTTTAGATCACCTTGGTTGTTTTCAGAGATGCTTTAGGACAGTGGTGGCAAACCTTTTTGGGCTTGCGTGCCCAAACTGGGGGGAAAAAAAACAAAACCCAGTGGGCAGCGTGCCGCGGCGGTGGCGGAACTGGAAGTGGTGGCAGAAGGGGGAATCCCGAGCATGTATGTGCCTCAAGACCCCACTCCGGATCTGCCGCCAGCTCCAGCTGCTCTGGATCTGCCTGTCGAAGTGCCAGCACTGCGGCTGCAGCCGCCTTCTAAGGGTTGGCTGCGCGAGGGGGGGAGTAGCGATCCGGCGACTTATGGCTTGCGTGCCTGCAGAAAGGGCTCTGCGTGCCAGCTGTGGCACGCGTGCCATAGATTCGCCATCGCTGCTTTAGGAGGTGCTGGGTCTTTGCACAAGCTTTGGGAAAGCCCCACTGCTTGGGAGGCTGAAGTGTTGCACATAGGGTAGCAGAATACAGTGGTACCTCGACTTAAGAACTTAATCCGTATTGGGACTGCGTTCTTAAGTCGAAACGTTCTTAAATTGAAGCACCATTTCCCATAGGAATGCATTGAAAACCATTTAATCCGTATCTGCTGTTTTTCGTTCTTAAGTTGAGGCGCTGTTCTTAAGTCGAAGCATTAGTTCCCATAGGAACTAATGCAAAGCCGGTTAATCCGTATCTACCACTAGGGCGCAATTTTTCTTCTTCTTCTTTTGACCTAAGGTGAACTTAGGTCAAAAAAAGGGCAGGAAAGGTTTTTTCCTTCTTCTTTTTGGTTCTTACGTCGAGGCTCCGTTCTCAAGTCGAAGCAACTTTTTGCGAACGGAGCCGTTCTTAACTCGAATCGTTCTTATGTAGGGACGTTCTCAAGTCGAGGTACCACTGTAGTGGTCTTGGAAACTAGGATTGTCTTTCTTTCTTTCTTTCTTTCTTTCTTTCTTTCTTTCTTTCTTTCTTTCTTTCTTTCTTTCTTTCTTTCTTTCTTTCTTTCTCATGTTAGCTACATTTATACCCCCACCTTTCCTCAAGTGAGTGCAGTATGGCATGTATACCTATCCTTTTCTACACTTTATCCTCATAAAGTAAGCATTTGTAGGACTGTAGCTTTGAAGGCTGTTGGAACTGGAAATAATAATTGTGAAGAAAACCCAGAATTGCTATACTTTTTTTAAAAAAAGAGTTGAAATGCAGAAGCACAGCAGAGTATGTACCCACAAAAAATTGTTATGTCTTTTCGAGACAGACAATCCATGGTGCCATTTAAGTTTGTTGTTGTGTAATCTGTATTCTGATTCGTCAGATGCATGAGCTAGACTACAATGGATGTAAACACTATTAAACCAAAACAATAATGGAATAACAGAGGAATTTTAGTCTGATTTGTATTTTATATATGTCTGTCTACATAGTACTGAATATCTATGTTATTTGTTTCATGTACCAGTTTGACTGTAAATTTTGCATCTGGTGCACATCATTACCAATATTACCAGTTCTCTAATATGACTGGCATTGCCAGCACTCATATTGTTGCATCACACAGTTTCTGTATGCAAAATATATACAGTTATAATACTGTATAATAATACCTTGAAAAGTGGACTTTATTAAAAAGTGGATAAATTGAGTGTCTCAGTGGGGTACTGGAAATGCTAAGGTACTTCCCACTGAGCTAGAGAGCTGAAATTTTGTAGTCTAGGAAAATCTTGAAATGGGACATTGGTATATTTGTGAACAAGGATGACACAAACAAATGTTACTTCGGAATGATTAATCTCAGAATGATTAATTTGTGTGGCTGAAAAGGTCCATAATAGAGATGGGGGTATTCGTATACGAATATCCCCGCACAGGTGGCGTTAACAAGGGTCCAGCTCCATGGGGCCGGACGGTCCACTCACCGATCCGCCAACGCCACGATTCTACCAGTGGCTCCACAGGGCGCGATCTGCGAGCCACTCTTCGACCTTGCAGCGAGGCTTGTCCTCCCGCCTCCTGCCAGGAGTGGCGAGCGGATCACGCGCTGCGGAGCCACTGGTAGAATCGTGCCGTCCGCATCCACAGTGGATCGGTGAGTGGACCATCCAGCCCCATGGGGCTGGACCCTCGTTAACGCCACCTGTGCGGGGATATTCGTATACGAATACCCCCATCTCTAGTCCATAACAATGATCAGTAGAGAACCTGGAAACAGAGATATTTTATAAGTCTCCACTGAAATGGAGCAAAAAAGGAGACCCCACATCCACTAGAATGATGATTATGGTACACATATAACACAAATTAACTAGAAAGGTCTGAAAACTAGACATCTTTATTGCTAACAGTTATAACATGATTGCTGAGGTGTATCTTCTAAGGCCAGAAACAAGTGTTAAAGATAGTCTGTAATAGAGCCAAAAGATCACTAAAGTTGTGGAGAGTTGATTGAGGCAACACAATAGACACTCACCAAAGCAACCAAAAGCACCACAGTACCAAGAACAAGAGAGAAGTGCTCTTAGCTACACCGAGCCAACAGCAACAACCATCTGTACAGTTCAGTGACACATTGGCATAGTCAGATAGTCACAGTGGCCCATACACACCCATAGAAGCAAACAGTCACTTAATCCCCCACCAAATATCCATCTTTAACAGAATAAATATATAATAAATTAACAAAATAACAATTTTTAAAAATCAATCAAATGGGGGGGGGGGAGAGCCATCCCCACAAGGGATGAATAGAAAAACTAAAAACACATACAAAACCCTCTCTGCCAAAAATCAAGAGAAGAAAAGCAAGCAAAAAAGGGGGAAAAATCAAAGCCTTCCCCCTCCACAACCAAAACTAATAAAATATGGGGAAATTTCTCTCCCCATCACCACTACCCCTTGATGCCTTCCCTTCTTTGGGCCTAGCAGACAGCAACAAGTAGGCCAAGCAGCAGCAAAAATAATCCAGGAAATGGACCCACCCCCAAGGAAAAAATCTCCGAAGAAATCAGAGGAGTGTCAAAAATTATACCAAGAAGACAAGGCAGCAGTCCATAATAATAATTCAGTGAAATGGGGGGAAAGACAAAAGAGAAAGAATTGAAGATGGAGAGGCAGGGAGGCAGGCAGCAAGCAGTCTGTGATGGAAGGGACCAAGAACTCAGCGCACCGTAATCTGAAAGGGAATGACTGAAGCAAGGAGCACCCCTCCTTGTTAGGTATCAGTCCATTTTATAGATTCAAAATTCCCACTTCTTCCCATGAATTCTGATTAGCTGTTGATGCTGACAGCTCTCTCAGTGCTATTGGATAAAAAATTTATTAGGCAATTTGACATTCAAAGGGTGAATGGACACTGAAAGGTTACATGAAAGAGGGAGTATAAAAGCCCATGAAACTTTTGTGTACCCTTCTTTTGGAAACATGACTCAGTTGTCTTTTAGAGGCTCTCTTTTGACAATTGCCAAAAGAACATGAGTAACATGAAAGAGATCCTCTTTTGTTGTTTTGGACTTTTGCTTAAGCATGAAAGGCTCATCCCTTGGAGCTGTATCAAGCAGTTCTGTTAAAGAAGGGTGATTTCAAGGCTGGCTGTGTATATCAAGATGGTTCAGCTGGTGTTCTAACCTCAGCAACATAGTGTAGAATTTGGAGAGAGAGAGAGAAGCTACTTTAGACTTCATTTTCCCCATTATTTAGAAATCTGTACACCTATGAATGTTCTGAGTGCTTTGGAACCTGGGCTGTATCTAGGTTCCATGGTTGTCACCCTCTAATCAATATATGTAGATATATTTCCTACTCTTTTCATGCTTTTCCTTTCAAGCATGTGACAGGCTCTTATGTCTCCTTTCCCCAAGGCAAATTGTGTTCTTTAAAAAGAAGTCTTCACTTTGGTTTCTGTCTCTCTTTTTAAGCAAAGTAATATATTTGTGCATAGCCTGCTGGATGGTATGGGGCAATCGAGGAAATGATTATATATCTTACATATTCTCTGTGCAAAAAAAAACCATGCACTGTCCATCACCTTCAGTGAAGACAGTTGACCACTCTTTTGCTTACATGAAACTCCTTGCCTTGGCAATCAGTTCAGGGCTATGTGCAAACTTGTTAAGGGTGGCGGGCATTCACTAAAACTTAAATGATAAGTGTTTTAGTATTATGGGCTCACTCATCAAGGTAGCCTTGGGTGGAGTAAATGTGCGCCTCCCCAGTTCCTGTATGTTCTAGTTCTGTTTAAACTATATGCCTGCATACATACATAGGTTTTCTTTCTTTCTTTCTTTCTTTCTTTCTTTCTTTCTCTTTCTTTCTTTCTTTTTCTTTGTCAGAAAAAGTGTGCTAGGAAAGCACACTTTTTCGCTGCCTCCCTCCCTCTTCTCTTTCTTTCACTTTCTGTCTTTTTTGAAAAGCTGTGTCCTGATAAATTATTTAGACTTGAAAATTACTTGCAGTTGTGTTACTGATTTCCAAATAATGACCCTGAAATTGAACTTTCTGATAGAATTAATAGTTATTTCTTGGAATTATTTGAAATATGTATTGGAGTGGAGAGCGGAAGGCTTTCCAGATACAGTGGTGCCTTGACTTACGAACTTAATCCGTCCCAGAAGATGTTCGTAAGTCAAAACGTTCATAAGTCAAATCAGCATTTCCCATAGGAATGCATTGAAAACCGATTAATGCGTTCCGGCTGTTTTTTGTTCTTATGTCGAGGCGCCATTTGTAACTCAAAGCATTAGTTCCCATAGGAACTAATGCAAAACCGGTTAATCCGTCCTCTACCACTAGGGGGAGAATTTTTTTTTTAACCTAAGATGACTTAGGTTAAAAAAAAAGGGCAGGAAAGGAGGGAGGGAGGGAACGAACACCTTTTAAACAGAACACCTTTAAAACCAAGCAGCTTTAAACCAAACCAAGCACCTTTTAAACCAATTTTTACATTTTAAAATTACAGTACCAGGCAGTCCAAAGTCCATTTCCCGCTTTCCCCGCGTTATTTTGTTCGTAAGTCAAAGCTCCGTTCGCAAGTCAAAGCAAAATTTTGCGAACGGAGCTGTTTGTAAGTCGAAATGTTCGTACGTCGGAGCGTTCGTAAGTCAAGGCACCACTGTATTGTCAAACTGCAGCTCTCTATACAGCACATCCAGTGATGAAGCATGATGGGAGTTGGAGTTTAACAATATTTGAAGGGCCACATGTTCTCCATCTCTTATTCATATGAGCATTTAAGAACTATCCATTTAGTTATCATATAACTACTGTACAGTGCAAGATTTGTAGCAGTGTAGATAATTTGAGGAATTTTTCTCAGGTTGTGTTTTTTCACTGGTAATACCCAGATTGTTGACTTACTTAAAGGTCTTTTGGTCAAAACTGTCAGTCTGTTGATGGGAACTAATGAGCCTTACAGAGTGTTGGAATTTTTTAGGTGTGGAGTTTAATAAGTTGGGGTGTGGGGAGAATCCTGTCATCATTTAATGTTATGGTGGTGGCCTTAGCTTACCTCATGTGCAGTGCTAGCACTAACAAAAGCAATCCATCTGCCTACGTTGTCGTCTGTCATACACCAGAACTTCAGAATTATTTGTAATACTACTGTTGTGTCTTTGCCCAGCTGATTTAGCTGGGAAAAGGTCCTCCCTATATGTGGTGACAAGCTCCAAGGAAGAAGGTTTTCTAGCTATCTTATGCAACTTCTGCCACTGTCTTGCAATACCATAAAACAGAACTTTTAAAAAACATCCCATGTAAATTTGCTTCAGGGCCATTGCTTCCCTCAGTGTCTGTTGTGATGTAGTGGTGGCATTTTTCTGTTCTAGCTTATGTTCCTGAGAATAAAACTTTTTCCAACCCAGTAAGGTAGTTGAGTGTTCTGTCACATTTACATCCTGAGAAGATCAACTTTTTCTTAAAATATTTGGGAAATTATGCCTAGACTTATTATTTGTGGAGTATCAAGGAAAGTATATTGCTTCTAACTTGTCATTGCTCTTAAATCTCGCTTGGTGCTTATAGTCCTAAAATGTCTGAAGACCAGAGCAAACCGTGATGCTCAAGAGTCCTGTAATACATGATTTTCTTGTTTTTCAAGAAAAGTCATTTAAGTGGAAAGGTTACTGCTTTTTTTTACAAATGCTGTTCTAAAAGACTGAGTGTAATACAGCTTGTAAACGTTTATTTGCATGAGTAAAATATTTGGCTGGAATTACACTCATGTCTTTTACTGCTGGGCTTTGGAGCCCTGAAAATGTTTTTGTTTTGTTTAATGAAAGCGCCCCAAAATGTTTGAATTGATGTTTTATTGCCAGAATCCTAAATGTACTAAACATAAGAGTTCAGCTGTTTTTAGGGTTTCTTTTTTCACAGCAAAGTTGGATGATGTTCAGAAGGGGTCCCTTGACTTTCAGGAGCAACTTGAGGGTGGGATCAGGGAAAAAACTCATTTTAGAAGCTGAACACCACTGGAGGTTCTTGGGCCTAATTCAAATTTTATTCCTATCTAAAGCAGTTGCCTTGAGTCAATGGGACTTACATAATTGTTGACTTACCAAATTCCCATTTATTTAGTGGGTTGGGAGTAACCATTAGATTTTGATGTTAGAATCCAAAGCAGGATTTATTGTATGTTTATTTAAATATGTTTCAATTTATTTTCGGGTTCATTACATATTTTTCTGATTTAAATTCAGTGAATTTAGTGGGCTAACTCCAGACTTGCCTTTCCATGAATAGCAAAAAGGGCCTCTTCTCTCTTCCTCTCTCATTCCCCACAGTCTTTCCCCAGCATTCAATAGAGGAAGTTCCAACAAGAGATACTGTGGGTCCAATCCTTTGTTCTCTTGCACTTCTAGTTGCACAACATTAGCTTAAATTGATATGAAATCTTGCTTTCCCTAATGGTTGAACAATCGTTGTTATTTTCTTTGTTTGCAATACACTGTGAACTTGCAAAACATGTGCATTAAAAACCTGAAGATCTGTTAATGGCTTACTTGCATCAGTAAAATAAGCTCCATTGCAAATACCTGTATGTCTTAGGATCAGGGTGTATCACATATTGAAATATAACTTGACTTTTAAATAACATTATTAATCAGCAGAAAATATATATTCTTATTTGTACATTATAAACTTTGGGTTTATATCTTGAAGTATTTGAAAAGAGAAATCAGAGCTAAAGTGGTTCATGCTTACTTGATAATAGATCATTTGAAGCTTTATGTCCTCCATGTTGCATTTATATTTTGGTTAAATATTTCTCAAAAAAGTTTAGGAACAAACTTCCAGACCAAAAGAAAACCCCTGCATAATACCTGGTTAGAACACAATGTATGTTCACTAGGATGGCGATAGTGTCAGAGCAAGAACTGTGTTTTATGATACAAAAAAAGAGCATTTTTAAAATATTTATTTCCACAATTTGTTTTTTCAGTCTTGGCCTACCTATGAAAAGGTTCATAAAAAAATGCATGATCTTGCAAAATATATAGAGCTCCCCTGCTTTCCTGAAATTTCAGAGGGCAGCTTCCTTCATCCAAACATACTCTGCATGAAGTATTTGATGGAAGTTAACTTGCCCGGTGAGTGTAACATTCATGTGGAGTGATATCGGCCAATTTTTTTACTGGTTTACTGGAAAACAGTTTCATACTTCATGTATACCTCTTGTTCACAGTTGTGTTCACAAATATACCTCTCGTTTACAGTTCCCGACAGTTTAGTGAGTGGCAATTACTGTCATTGGGAGTCAAAAATACTGAGAAGCAAACATGGTACATATTTTAGACAGTAGATACTGATTGCTCCTTTGAAATCACATGAAGTTGCTTACTCATCATGACATTCTTGTTAAACTGGAAAAGTAAGAAATTCTTTTCCTATTTTTTAAAGATAACTTTACATACATATGGGGATGGCAGTCATTGTTAACATGATGTAAAAGAAAAATTCAAGCATGTCTCCTGGAGGGGAGAATTAATATTAAAATACAAGAGAACCAATGAACTTTAGCCCAAATGCTGCTGAAGACTTACTTATTCTGCATATGAAGACAGGATCTGGCCACAATTAAGGCTATTCTACTTATTTCAATTAAAGCATTGAGTTCTGCTTCAATCTTCTTTTTCGTTTCTGTGGAGCTCTATAGTGCTTAGCTTGGGCTGCATTCTGCCCCAGATAACATGGATAAACTTGACTTTTTGTCATGGGACACATGATGTTAAGAATGCTCACTATATATTTTCATACAAAATATAAATTTTATATTTCAGATACAAAGCAAATATAATAAGTTGTCATCTGGCCAAAAATTCTAGAGGTTGTTAAAGTATTGCTTGTTAAAACCGTTTCAGCATTAACTGGGAAAGGGGCTCTCCATGCTGGATCACATTTGTTTTATTGAGCTGGGACATATGATCTGGCACAGTCCTTCAGAAAGTAGGCTACTGAAGTAATCTTTCCCTTGACCTAGACTATTTTGTACTGGGTATGCTGTTTTCTGGTTGTTCACCTTTCCTTGAATGCTAACACTCCACTCTTACACATACTAATTTGTAGTTATGTTCTATTCATGTTGGTGGAACTTTCCACTGAGTAAGCGTGCTTTGGATTGCAATCACATGGCTGCTTTAAACATTACAAAATTTTTGCACAGAAAGCAGTTCATCCCAGAAAGTAATCTGTGTGCAGCTATAACCTTCCTTTATGTAACAGTATCTACATTATAATTTATTGACTTTCCCATCTTGAGCATTACTAACACTATTGATTTAATTGTTTTAACTGTTTTAATTGTTTTTATGATGTTAATGGAACCCACCCAGAGTAGACTCTGTCTAAATGGGCGGGATAGAAATCTAATAATAAATAAATAAATAAAAAATAAATCCAGCTCCGGACTTGCTCTGGTGGAATGGCAGAATCTGGGACAATGGGGTGGGTCAATTTCCCCTTCTCACTGGAAGCCACTAAGCACCCCCAAAATTTGCTCAGGACAGCAGGAGTCTCTCTGGAGCTGGTTTTTGGGCACTTGAGATAGAGGAATGCCATTGTCCTGTAGTTGAGTGCCAGTAAGACATTGGATTTAGGCTAATGAGCTTTCTACATTTAAATTTTACAAAGCATTTGAAGTTGCCCTCAGTATATTATCTTCTTTAAAAATTCAGATGATATACACAACTGGACTTGTAGAGTAATTAAAAGAACTGGCATTGGTGATAAAGACTTTCTGACTCTTCGTCCTGGGAATGAACCAGCTGAAAAGGTGAAATATGATATTCTTGCTGCGGCAACTGTGATAGTCGTGCTGAAAATTCTGTTCTTGCTGGATGACCAGTTTGAGTGGTAAGTGTGAATTACTTTATACGAGCGGTTTCCAAACTTTTTCAACTCTCAGCTCCCTTGACTTACTGGCCCCTGGCTGCAGCTCCCCAATATACTTTGGGTTGTTGGGGAGAAGGGAGGGGGGAAGCCCAGCCTGAGTAGTATTCAGAGTAGGATTTGTTTACCCTGGGCTGCACCATGGAAGTGAACTGCTGCTGCATGAAGCCATATTGCCACTGGGCGCTGTCGGCATTGCCAAAGCCCACCGCAGCATCCTCGCTGCCACCACTACCGCCATCCACTTTGAAACGGAAAGAATTGCTTGGTCCTTGAGGCTGCCGCCAAAACCCCGGGCTGCCCAGCATCTTGTCCGACCCCATCACCACCGCCGGCGCCTTCACCTGGAAGCAGGCATCGGGGCTGGGACTGTCCTTGTTTTGACTGCCAGCCGAGGAGCTGGGGTTGCCGCGCTCTGTGCCTCTGCTAGCCAGTGACCGGGAGCGTGCTCCAGTCTGCCGGGCTCCTCCTGACCCACAAGGAAGAGGAGGAGGAGGAGTGGGGGATAAGAGGGAAGAAGCCAACCAAGTGAACCGGCTCCCCTCACAGTGGCAGCAGCCGCAGCAGCTGGCTGCTGCGGCTGCTGCCGCCTGCCCTTCAGTGGCTCCTCATCCTCTGCTGTCATTCTGGGCATTGCAAGCCCAGCAGACGCTGGGACTGACGGGAGGGGTCCGGTGAGGACAGCAAAAGGACAAGCAAGGGTGCACCGCATGCCCTGTGGCCTCCCTGCGTGTGCCCTCTGCCAGCCTCCCCGGGCCCATGCACCCTTCCCACCGGCTTTCCTTGTCATGACGTTGGGTGACACTAAGTGACCCAGGGAAGTCCTTGACTCAAGGTGCCCCTGGTTGTGTTTGGCGGTGCGCCACAGCGCAGTTTGGGAACCATTGCTTTAGACCAAAATGAACTAAGATATTGGAGCTCAGGGACACAAAAATGCTGAACAGGTGTGCCCTTCAACCACCAAGGATCAGACCGATAGAAGCTGGTTTAAGTTAAATGTCTCTTTAATATTAATACTAATGTTAATATTCAGTTTTTATGTGCTTGCATTTAGAAACCTTCCAACCGTTTCCCTCTTAGCCAGTCAGTCAGTCAGTAAGGATAACAGCGTTCACTGCAGGTTTTTTTTTCCCCAAGTAGGACTTGTTCATTTGTTATGTACTGTGTGTGGAGGCAGCTAAAAATACCACTCCGTGCAGCCAGGCTTCATTTTTGACATTAGAAGTCAGAACTTGGAATGTTTTGCTTGCAGTCACTCAAGTGCTAGATGTATTTGAACACTTGGAAAGATTGCGCCATGATTCCATCAGTGAATCCTACAAATACATTTTCAGGTTTCTAGCAGACTGTGCTGAAGAGCAGAACGGAGACAACAAAGGTACCAGATATTATAAGAAGTTTGGTTCGAATTTTATAGCATCTGCTATTTTTAAAGATGATAGTCAGTGGGCAAAATCCTATTGCATAACGTTGCACTGGCATAAACCAGATCAGGGAATAATTAATTTGAAGTAATTAAAGTTTCCTGTCCCCTTCCTTTTAGGTTCTGATGCTCCCTAGGGAAAGCCTTTAGGAACTTCAGAAAGAAGGGAGGGCTTTAAAAATAAAGAATCACCACCAAATTGTTGGTGATGGGGCCAGGACCACTGGTGATGATCTGGCTGTGATTTTTGACTTTTAAAGTCTCCCTTGACCCCCATTCTAAAGCTCCCAAAGGCTTCTCTAGGACAAAAGGGAACTCTAGGGAATGTTGGAAACTGGAATAAGAAGCATTAAATTAATTTAAATTAATTATTTCCAGTGCCCCGAGCTGGTTTTCTACCAGTGGAACTGCACCAATAGGATTTTGCCCAATATTTGAGGCAATGATGAAGATGTGATCTGCATGGACTGAAACAGAATTTTGAAATCATACAGATGTATAAAAGAGACAACAAATTTACAGAGAGGATGCACTCTTTGCATGAAATGAAGCATGTGATGTTTGTAAATGCTTTCCGTGGTGTCTGAATTATTGTGGTCTTTTTGAGAGAGACGCAGATGTGGTGTAGCAAATGCAAACAAACAATGAAGAGTCACTTTTCAAAAAGGCAAAGAAAGGGCTATGTGGGTATGTGCAGATATAAAATCATAATGCACTATTGGGTGGTATATAAGTTAAATAAAAAATAAATATATAGCTCATCCCGTAATCAAAATAAAGCTGAATAGTAAACCTACATCCTCTCCTAAGTCTCTGCCTGCTCTGATTTAAATGTTCCTTGCTTTTACCAGCTGAATTTACCCAATGCACCAAAATGCTAATATATTTCAAGTTTTGATCTGTGGACAGTCGTTTCCCTGCAAAGGATATCACAACACCAGTGGCCTACATGGTCTGAAAAGAAATGTTGAGATCACACAAATGAATCCAGTTAGAGTGGCCCTATTGCATCAAGAGAATTTCTGTATGTGTTGATACCCCATTCAGCAATTGATTCAGCAGGTTGGGACAAACAAATAGGTTTAATCCCATATGAGTTGAGCATCCAATAGGAGATGGTTTCATGGCTTTCTGCTACTATATAAACATATCCTCCATGGTAGATATTTGGGAGTACCAGAAATAAATGCAGTACTTTTAATCAGTGGTTTGTTTGGGCTCAAACATGACACCTGGGGGTCAGTAGGCTGGCTGCTGTCTTTCTTAACCATGTGCACTTCCCACAGTTATATAAAAGCTAAAATGCTCTGCTTTTTTCTTAGATGAAGGAAGAGGTAAAACTCAGTGCATAACACATTAACTTTTACTGCAGGGTGCCCAGTTTTTGATATTAGAAAATGGTACATGGTTGTAAAGAAGGTTCTGGATGAGAAGCAGAAGAAATTTAATGAAGATAGAATCAGGTATTTTTCAGTGATTGAGAGTCTCTTGTTTGGCTTCGAGAAATACTAGGTGTCTGGGGAAAATAAATAGTATTTGAGGACATGGATTTAAATCCATAGAACTAAATGTTTATGTTAGGATGTGTTTTTTTAAAATATAAGAATCTTTTGGATACATGGGGGTTGCTGTTGCTGCTATTAAAAAAATATATTTTTCAAAAATGTCAGAGTGTTGGTAAAATGTACTGAATTCCCTCTCCCCACTCCCCCCCCCCCCACTTATGTTGGGTCTGAATGTAATTGCTAGTCCTAACTAGAGTAAAACCATAGAATCAGTCGGCTTTGCATGAATGTTGATTTCCCATTCAGCAGTTGATTTCAGTCAGTTTATTCTAGTTGGGGCTAGCAGTTGGATGTAAGCCTTAAGCCTTAACCCATGTTGGTTTGTGTGAAATAAGAATGTGAACCTCAGAACTTAGATGAGATAGTAGAGACCCAGGCAATATCTTCTCTTCACATTTTTGTAAGTGGTTCTTCTGGGGAGAATTGTGTATGTCGGGTCAAGATCATAGCTCTCTAGAGGCAGGAGTTTTTTACATTCTTCCCTCATCTCCCAACCCAGCTGCTGTTTAATTCATTTTAAGGCAAATTGTCTCCACAAACCAGCTTACAATATACTCAGACTGTGTAAGTATATATTAATAGTTTGGTTTCAGATTTTAGCATGTACAGATGGACGGGTGGAAATAGACTTTCCTTCTTGTTCTCTCTCCAGCCCGCTGAGATGTTGCACAGAGAGTCAGGGGACCTGCTCTCTGCTGAATTGGATAGGGTGTGGTATTCGATAGCTGAAAATCGAGGAAAGGCACCTTCTCTGAGCAGAGAGCCTACCATAATCAGCAGAGTTGTCCACTCAGAGATGCATTTCCAGGCATCCAAAGAGGACAAGAAAGTTTGCTTCCACCAACTCCAAAGCATATGTCTGATTCTGGATCCAGCTCAGTATTGTAAATAACCATACATGCAGATAACTATAAAACACATATGAAATGTGTTGAACTTAAGATAGCAAAATTTGAAACTCTGCAATCCAGATCTGCAGCACTTTTAAAACTCTAGACCAGAGTAAAAAAAAAATCCATCTTGTAATTGCTGATAATTGCATCAGCAGTTAAAAGCGGGTTGAAATTTTTAAAAATATGTCTTAAGGCCTTTTCACCTGTTAAAATTACATGTATATTTTATCTAAACTACATGCAATTACAGTAGTGTTAATGGAAGAGTGTTAACCTTTTGCACATTGTGGGGAGGAATTGTAAAACCAAAGAAGTGATGCTGTTTGACCGTTCTGTAAGGGGTCCAGATCCTTAAGAAAGACATGGCTTTTTGGGGGAGGGTAGTATTTGGATGTATGCTTTTTCTCTATCCTCTTGTCCCTCACACCACTACTTCTGTTTTTTCATCTGTAGATATTTATGGAGATGCGAGAAGCCATTGATATATACAGCCTGTGAAAAACATGTCGTGTTCAAGAAAAAACGTAAGTATACATTCTTTTGCTCTCCTAAAGCACTGATCACTTTTTCTTAGACAATTTAGAGTCAAAATGACGTGCTCTTTTCCAGTTTTTAGAATCAGTTTACTACAATGTGCAACGTGTAACAGATTTTCAGAGAGGCAAAGGGGATAATAATTTCCTGTGTGACAAGGAAGTAGGAGCATTAGATAACTATCAGTCTTGGCCAGAGTACATAATACTGAGTGTTTCCTGGAAACATTCATAGTCTGGAATTATCCTTGTCTTTTTACTGGCTCTGCTTTCCACATTGTAGATCCGTTAACAGCAGCATGCTGGGAAAGGGGACGAACATGCCATCATCCTGTCATGTTCACATAAACAGTGCCAAAGATAGGGTAGCCGTCCTTGAAAAGAAGCTTTCATTCTTCTCCTTTCTGCACAGTGACTGTATATCAACTGTACAAAAGTTGAGGAGTATTAAAGCTTTCCATGAAGATACATCTCATAAGATGTCCACATTCTTCAGGAAGATCATAGTTCCCCCCCCCCCCCAAAAAAAAACACTTTTATCTTACTACTACTTCTGAACGTTTGGGAAATAAGCATGGCATGTGAAGTTTTTTTTCTTTCGTATGAAAGTTTTAGGCTTGTATCTGCCCGAAATTCTCTTCAAACCGTATTATGGCTTGTGGTGGTGGTGTTCTGCTTTGTACAGGAATGACCATGGACCTTCAAAAGCAATTTCGTACACTCTCTGGCACGGTGGAACTTCCTGAAAAGCCAAAGCCTTCAGCCTTCCAGCTAAACTGGACTGAGGAAAACACTCAAAGTGATTGTTTTTATGGTCATAGCCTTGCTGGGATTTTGCAACAAAAAGATGATATATCTACGACTCTGAACAGAGACTACTGGTTGGGTACTACTAACCTCTGCAAGGAGTCGTAAGTAACTGACACCTCACTGGAGTAAACAAGTAGATGTTTAAAATTAAAAGTATAGAAGTTGAGGTGAGGGGTGCAGAAGGAGGATTATGGAATATGTAGAGTTGAGCCTGTTGCTCTTTACTACCTTTTAATTGCATTTAAATGCATGCATCTTTATTGGGCTGATCTTTAGTTTAGAAAGAATATCTTGTATTATGTTTTTATCTTTGAATTTTCGGGTCTATGACCGTATAATAAAACTTACGTTTAGAAAGAAGATAACATCTTGTGAACCTCAAAATAAAAAGTTGGTAAATGATACAAAATTCACTCTTCTCTCTGCAAGGTATAGCAAGCACAGTGTTGAAATAGCTTTGCAACCGAAGAGAGAAATACCATGGTTTTCTACATTAATTCATCTAAAAAGAATATAAAACAGTATAGAAAAATTCTGGCTTGGAATCAGCACAGTACTTTGTGCTACATGGCTTCTCAGTTTTAATAGATGACCTTGATAGGTCACACAGGAATGCAAAAAGGGTGGATTTCTTACAGGTGACAAAATAACTGATGAGAAGAAATTGTTAGCTGGCTGGGTAGGTCAGTGACAAGGTTCTCGCTAAGCTGCGTACACTTCGCCCAGCGCTCCATCAGAGTTGCACATGGGCCGTTTTTTTGTTTACTTCCTGTTTTGAGTTAAGCCCTGCCCACCCTCACACACACGGAGTGAGGCTTCTGCGCAGCGGGACAGAAACTTAGAGGGAACATTGGTCAGTGAATTCAGACACTTGGCTGTAGAGCTACATGTTCGGAGTTCTAATTCTCACTGTGCCTTGTGTTGCCTTGGGCAAACTCTACAGCCCGTGTTGCCTTGGGCAAACTATACAGTCCCAGAGCGCCCCCAGAAAAAGGTTGAACCACTGCAGAGTACTCAGTATCTAGAAAACCCTAGGTATTGAGTTGCGATTAAGTCAGGATCAACTTGATTACATGTAATTATTATTTACTTTTAAGAAATTGTAATAGCACAAGGGAATCTTTAGTCTTCCAGATGCTGTTGTACTTCAGTTTCCATGAGAATTGGCGAGGAATGATGGAAGTACTAGTTAACCAGCATCTGGAAGATTATAGCCCCCCTCCATCAAATATGAGGTGAACCAGAAACACCTTGTTTGAATATTAGAAGAACAATATATTAATCATGCTATTTAAATGTAGTCAGTTCATACTTGGAAAAGTTACTTTTTTGGACTCCAGCCTCCAGAATCAACCAGCATCCTGGGTAATGAGTCCAGATTATGCTAGTTAAAGTCCAAAAAATAGATTTTCAAGCTTTGAGTAGGTTTACCACTGAGTTGTGTTTTAGCCTATTAGCTGGCATTAGCTTGAAATAAAAGAAGAGGAAGGTGGATGATGAACAATTTAAATATTAGAGCTACTCCTATGTTCTTGCCAGATCTGACTAAAGCAAGAAAAGTGAAACATATGCATTACTCAGTAATAATCTCTCCACAAAATACTTACATCTTAAATATGATTAAGACCTATTGGCCCGAAACACCCTCTTCAATGCACAGCTTAATGTGGTGAGGGGTTTGATTGTATCAGGAAAGCTGAGAGCAGTGTTGTCATACATGCTTCAGGCAGCAGATAGTTATACACACATATGCCATCAGCAGACTTATATAGAAGTGAAACAGAAGATATATAATAGGGACCAGAACATAGAGAAGCTCTAGTCTCTTTGCAGAAACAAGACCAGAATCAGACTTTAGTACAGACCAAGGATCCCTCTAAGGCATGCGGCTGTGCATGCGACTCTGCCTCCCTTAGCGCAGCTTTCCTCCTCCTCCGTGCAGCCCCTTTGTTTCCAGTCGTGATGGAACCCTGCACGCATGCGAGGGGGTGGATTCGTGCATGCATGCAGGGGAGAAGTTGCAAGAGAGAGGCAGAGCCTCACCCAGCGGGGCTGAAAATTAGAGGGTACACTGGTACAAACTGTAAGCTTTTAAAAAAACAGAGTTACGTTAAAGAACATTAGAACAATCATAGTGCCAAAATATAGTTTAAGTAACATTCTTAAAGAATTGTACCTCCATATGAAGGAAAGGTTTGCATTACTAAACTCAACTGATTGTGAACTGGACGAGCTGTGTGTTGAAACCAGAGATACACAGATGAGGGACAGATGAGTAGGTTCTAGATCAAATGAAGTCAAATTCTCATTAGAGACCAAACTAATTAGTGAGGCTATCATACTTTGGGCATAAGATGCTTACTAGAAAAGACAGCAAAGTTAAGGAACATAGAAGGTAGTAGGATAAGAGGAAAAGCTTACATGAGCTTGGATTGACCCATAAAGGAACTACTGCTTTTAGTCTGCAAGACCTGAGCAAGGCTATTAATTATAAATCCTTTTGGAGGCCATTAACCCTTTTGGAGTTGCCCTAAAGTGAGAAGCAGCTCGATGGCCAAAATCCTCTTGAGGAAATGCAGTTGGAAGGGCAGTTGTGCAAGAGGTTTCCTCCTTTGGTCGTCTGTCTTTTGCATGACCATTGGTACTGGTTGCAAAGTAGGGCATGCAAAGGACTCCCTAATGGGCGGAGGGCTTTTACAATTGCCTTTGCATGGGTGACTACTTCTACTTTGACTACCCTGGCCACTTGGTATTCTTACAGTTTTACAGCTTTATAGACCAGGTGTGAAGTTCTTGCCATGGTAGTGTCAAACTTTGATTTCAGATCTGATTAAGATGGCACGCTGAGTACCTTCAACCACGTCTGTTATTAATAGTAGCTGATATTGTATCGGAGAGAGACACAGGAATTTGTTCTGAGGAAGAGAGGAAGACACATTTTTAAGGCCCACTCCTGTTTGATGCTGCACAGACTCCCAAATGTTGTCTGTTACATCTGCAGTGGCTTAACGTTCAAGGTGATCAAGACCTTGTCTCAGCCAGTTGGAAATGCAGCGGAGCTCGATAAGGCTGAGGTTGCCATTAGGCTTGACACGGCACACTACCTTTTCACGTGGATAAGAGCAGTATCCAATATGTCTTTTTTTAAAGCTCCTACTGGGTGATTGTTGGTTGTTAGCATCCCCTATAAAAGTTATCTTGGTAGCAATCCTTTCCTTTTCAAGGGAAAGTTAGTCTTGGATTTTTTATGTGCAGTTGGAACTATTATAGCTACAGTAAAACAAAGGATTCCCCCCCATCCTACTTTTCCCCCAGTATAATTCATAGTTTATAGTTAGGTTTTGTATGTAGGAAGAGAGGAGTATATATAAATATATGCTTCGTGGAACAGGTATATGTTAACATCTTTGTGAAAAGCAGCCAATAATGAAACTAGAGCAGTGTGGCCCTTGTTAAATAATTGCTTCCTTGATCTTTCAGAGTGGGATATTAAAGTTAGTGTGTATGTTTATTTATGTACAAGAAACAGGCCCTTTGGCAGAGAAAGAAGCTTCTACTTTCTGAGAAGGGATGACTTTAAACCCATTAAAAATGCCTTCTTATGCAAACATGAAGGGGGAGTCGCAGGTTCTGTGGCCATTATAAAAGGGGGCAGTGACTTGAAACAGGCTGGGAACCAACCACTGAGCGAGAGGATGTCCCCCAGGGTGGTCATTCCATGGTCTAGACAAACCATAGAAAAGGCAGCATCCCTGATTCATATAAACAAACAGTGGCCTGGCGGCTGCTTGAAATTCAGCTGGCCTGGCGACTGCTCCACACTCTGCATTGTTCATGGGAATCAGTTTTCTTTATGGCTCGAGCAGATTTTTTTTTCCATTTGGTGCTACTGGAAGCTGCCAAAGTAGAAGTTTGTAGAGTAGCACAGTGAAGGCTGGTAGAGTTAACCCACTGCACATAACTAGTAATATAAAACAGACTTCTTCAGTCTGTATTCAAGCAATTATCACTGTACTCATTCCCTTGTTTTGGGTGTATGATTTTGAGATCATACGGTATTCCATGGGCTGATTTTCTGACCTTGACTACCTTCTTTCCCAGAGTATTGCTTAATCAATCTATGAAACAGGGATCATATGGCTATACTCTGAAAATAACTATGGCTGAAAATTAAGCTACAGTTAAATGCTTGCTTGTGCTACGGAAAGAATTTTAATTGACACAGATGGGATATGCCCCATTGTTTTATATTGTAATTTAAATTACGTGGTGGTCACATGCTGGACCTGGTCTTTTCCACCAATTGGAGTGAGTGTGGTCTGATGGTGACTGACCTTGAGTCGGTCCCTTTGTCATGGTCAGATCACCACCTAATAAAATGTAACCTCTCAGTGGCACTCCCCCCTCGCAGGGAGCAGGGACCTATTTTTATGGTCCGCCCTCGAAGGCTACTGGATCCTATTGGATTCCAGGATGCCATGAGAGGTGTTACGGTTGACCTGGCTGGCGCTCCTGTCGAGGTTCTGGTTGACAGCTGGTTTACCGCTGCCGCTAGGGCTATAGACACGATCGCGCCTAAACGCCCTCTCCAACGCAGAGCTCGGCCTGTGCCTTGGTTTAACCAGGACCTCCGAGCGATGAAACGGATTAGGAGAAGGCTAGAGCGTAGGTGGAGGAAGAACCCGACGAAACATAATTGGATAGCTGTCAGGGTCGCAACTAACCTCTACCTTTCTAAGGTAAAGGCTGCTTGTCGTACATACTTCGCTAACCGGATAAGCGAAGCTTCAAACCAGCAGGCGGAGTTATTCCGTATAGTGCGCGACCTTTCCGGAGTTGGTCTGAGTGATGGGCCTCCCCCTAGTTTTTCACCGGACCAATTTGCAGTATTTTTTAAATCTAAAGTGGAGGCCATCCGCCGGGAGCTCTCTCCTTTTTTGAATACAGTGAGTCGAGCTGAGATGTCCAGCGCTCCGTCTTGCCCGGTGATTCTTGATCTCTTTCAGCCTGTGACGCCAGATACTGTGGACAAAGTGCTTGATCGCTGTCGGGCCACCATTTCCTCCCTTGACCCTTGCCCGGCCTGGCTAATCAAAGCAGCCATGCCGATCACAACTGAATGGGCCACTGCAATAATAAATGGGTCTTTCCTTGAGGGCAGGTTCCCACCTGCCCTCAAGGAGACACTCATTAGGCCCATAAGAAAGAAACCTAATATGGCGGCGGACGAAATTGGCAATTATAGGCCCATCGCCAATGTTTCTTTCATTAGCAAAGTGATCGAGAGGGTGGTGGCTGACCAGCTTCAGGCTCTTTTGGATGAAACAGATGCCCTGGATCCATTTCAGTCGGGCTTCAGGCCGCGCCACGGTACAGAGACAGCATTGGTCGCCCTGTATGATGACCTGTTGAGGGAGGCTGACAGGGGTAAAACATCTCTGTTGGTCCTCCTTGACATCTCGGCGGCCTTTGATACCGTCGACCACGGTATCCTCCTGGGGAGGCTCTCTGAGTTGGGAATTGGTGGCTTGGCGTTTGCCTGGCTCCGTTCCTTCTTGGAGAACCGTCCCCAGAGAGTACAGCTTGGGGAGAGTGTCTCGGCCCCGTGGAGTCTCAATTGTGGGGTTCCACAGGGGTCAATTATCTCCCCAATGCTGTTTAATATCTATATGAGGCCGCTGGGTCGGGTCATCAGGGGGTGTGGAGCATCGTGTCATCAATATGCTGATGACACCCAGCTCTACATCTCCTTTTTACCAACTGCAGGTGATGCTGTCCTGTCCCTTCAGCGCTGCCTGGAGACTGTATTGCAATGGATGCAGGAAAATGGGCTGAGGCTGAACCCGGACAAGACGGAGGTTCTGAGGGTGGGTGCCCCTGTGGTTGGCGACTTGGATGACTCTCTCTCGTTTGGGGGGGTGGCCTTGGCCGCTAAGAGTGGGGTTTGCAGCTTGGGGATCCATCTGGACCCGGCGCTCACCATGGAAACGCAGGTGGCGTCGGTAGTCCGCTCCGCCTTTTTCCATCTTTGGCGGATTGCCCGGCTGCGGCCCTACCTTGATATGGGGGCGCTCACTACCTTGGTGCATGCGCTCGTAATCTCAAGATTAGACCACTGTAACGCGCTCTACGTGGGGCTGCCTTTGAGGTTGATGCGGAAACGTCAGGTGGTGCAGAATGCGGCGGCCAGACTCCTTAGTGGAGTGAGAAAATACCAGCATATCTCTCCTATTCTGGCCGCATTGCATTGGCTGCCCATTCGGTTCCGCATTGACTTCAAAGTTTTAATGCTTACTTATAAGGCCCTAAACGGTTTAGGACCTCGATATTTGGCGGAACGCCTACTCCCACCAAGGTCTACCCGGATCACCCGTGCGAGTCAGGAGGTGAGGCTGAGGAGCTTGACGCCGAGGGAGGCCCATAGGGAAAGAACAAGAAATCGGGCCTTCTCGGCGGTGGCTCCTCGCCTCTGGAATAATCTTCCTCTGGAGATTCGTGCCGCCCCTACGCTGGGTATCTTTAAAAATCAATTAAAAACATGGATGTTTATACAGGCCTTCCCTCCAGTCAATACCTGATCTTTTTATCTTTTCTATTTATCTTTATTTTTTGTTTTATAATTGTTATGGAAATTGTTTTTGTAATAATTTTGTGATTTTATCTGTTGTTTTATGTTGTTTGGAAGCCGCCTAGAGTGGTCGCAAGACCAGATAGGCGGAGTATAAATGAAATAAATAAATAAATAAATAAATAAATAAATAAATAAATAAATAATAATAATAATAATAATAATAATAATAATAATAATAATAATAATTTATTGTGATACATGTGGTATTTTTCTTACTTTTCCTTTCCCCCCCTTTTTACAGGATGTGTGGACGTCGGGCACACTATAAAGAATCGGATTTTCCCCATACCTATCGGTTTATGTTAAATTTATTCTCTTTCCTCCTGCGTGTGCAGCCCTCTCTCATCCATGAGGAAGTATGTGTAATAGAACATAAACTTTTCAATAAAAAGCTTCATAAAAAATCCAGAATATTCAAAATTCCAAAAAGTGAAATGCTGTAAATCCCAGAAACCACCTCGAAAGAGTATAGGTGTATAGTAGTTGAAATAACCTATGCAGCTGATTTCTACTTTTAGCAAACTCAGCTGAAATTAGCCTGGCAAGCCAGGCACTCTCTCTCTGCAGTTAGTTCACATGTGGGCCAGGCTCAGATGACTCATTGCCTCTGTCTTCCTTCCTTTCTTCTTTTGTGCCTTTGGCTTTATAGAATACTACCTGTTTTGCTAAACCACAGTTTCCTGTAACATTTTAACTAGGGAACTTTGGTTTAAGTGTTCCCTGCAAAACAGGATTGCAAACAAGATTTTTTCCAACTGGGAATGTGAAAATAGTGCTTTTTTGAACTTCCTGTATTTAAAAAATAATTTTATTTACAATTGTAAAAATGAATCCAAACATATGCAAGTGTCATAATTTTTAAATAAATAATATACATATTTCAAGTAAGATTGTCATGTTTAATAGTAGCTTTCTAATGGCATGGTCTTTTACTGGTGGCAACTTGTTGCTTTGTATATATATGCGGCTATCATAAGACAGATAAGATAGGTATCTGCTTGAGACAGATATGCCCCCCTTTTTTTTGCATTATCATTTCTTAAAATCAGAAGTTGTGATAGAGAGCGGAGCCACTTGGGTTTTTTTTTTTCATCTTAAGTGCAAAGTGTGGTGGCCTGCCTCTTGGTGGACTTCCTTAGTCCTTTAAGAATTTTGCAATGTGATTACAGTGTAGCATAATGGTATTGAATAAAATTAGGAATTCTTCCATACATTTTCTTTTCTGTTACAGCAGGCATTTCTCTGCCTTATTTCCCTCCCCACTTTGAAGGAGATGAACGTTAAGCCCTAATAAGTACAGCCACACCCTTGAAAGCGAAGATCATTTGCCTTCCCACATCAGCAGTGCTTGAGTCTCAATGTTCATAAAGAAGTAAAGGGCCACATTATACAAGATATCAGTTTCGCTGTTAGGAGATAATAAAACATTCTTCTGGGATGTGTTCTTTCAAAGCTGCTGTATCTGCACAGTTAATCTGCAAAGAAGCCCATGACGACCTCTGGATGATTCGTTACTTGAGGAAAGGAAACTGATTTGCAATTTGTTGTGGAAACCTTATGATAGGATAAATAACATCTTTTTACTTTAAAAAGATCCCTTTCTAATTGCAAAGCTAGCAACTTGTCTGTTTCATCCCTGAGGTACTATATCCTTTAAAGTTCTGCAGAAAAAAGGAAAGGAAATAGGTGTCTGTGTGTGAGACTTTTAGCACTTAACGACAAGGGTCCCCTTTCTCTGAATTCTCAGACCTGTTCTTTTATTTTGTATCATCTTCCCACAACTTCTTGTTACTGCTGACTCCTCTACCACAAAACATTTCAGATATTGTCATTTGAAGAAATGCATACATATGAAATCAGCATTGGTCAGAATTTGTTTTTAGTTCCTACCTATAAAGCCCAGGTGTTGATTTCCATGCCTTCCTCCCCTGCCCCCCACCCCCAATATAATTGCTTGGAATGATTGTGTCATTTTAAATCTTGCCAGCTTCAACTTTTTACATTGTGCCCTTTTTTGGACAGATGGCATTACTCTGAGAAACTGTAGCCTGATTTTAAAACCTTTTGTTCAATTGCCTAGCTTCTTTTGAAAAAAAAAACGAGAGAGATAATTATAAGCACGGCCTTTTTTGTAACGACGGTAAGTCAGGTCTACGTCCCTGTAAACTAACAACCTTATACAAATCCTGGCCCAATTATATTGTGGTCTTTCTTTTTGGTTCTTAGCCATGCATCTCCTGCTCTGGAAGATATTTCAGAGCTGGAGGTCTACACCTTCAGGGCAACTGATAATGACTACTCTCTGTTTGATCTATCCACACTTTGTTGCAGTACTTAATCACAGTCAATAGGCTTGTTTGAAGCATGGTGGCACCTGATCTTTATTGAAAGGAGAGTTGTGTTCCACCTCAGCATAAATGCTTTGAGTCCAGTCAACAGTATGCTGAGGTGGAGTTGCATTTCTCAAGCTGACAAATAGGGTTGGATAGCCCAAGGATAGGGTGTGTACATCCCCAAACAACTTTTAACTATCTCTTAAGTTTGCATTAAAGTTGCAACTCCTTGTTCTCTCTTCCCTAAAAGCATTCAGCAAAAACAGTGTCTTATCTGTCCTCAAGTTCTCCTTGAAGGGATTCTTTTTCTTGATGTTATGATGTGCTCTCCCACTCCCTTGGATGTCAACTCCAGAACTTCTTTCATGAGGACTGGATTAACTCACTGAATGCCACAGATGACTGTATGGAGGTGGGGTAGATGATTAGAGAAGAACTTTGATTATGTTAATACTTAGCTTTTGTATACTTGTGTTCCTGCCCTTGCTTTGTATCTGTGGGATAAAATCAGTGCTAGTTGCTTCAGATTAGAGAAGGGCACAAACCAGAAAACCGCTGGTTTGTGATGGTTCGTGATTCATGACTAACTACAAATCACCCCCGAACCCCTGGAAAAGCGAACCAGTTCACAGTTTGTTTTACCGATTCATGCCTGGGGGGAGGGGAACTGCCTGCCCGCCCTCCCCCTGCCCTCGTTACCTCCCTACTTTCTCTTGAAACCTCCATCGTTGCTGCCGTGACCATCCTGACGGGCAGCAAGGCCAAACCTACTGCTTCTGTTCACGGACCTGCCATTCTGCTGACAGGTAGGTGCATACACACATGCAGCAGGCCCGGGTCTACTGCCTGTCAGGATGGTCATGGAGGTGGAGGAGGAGGAAGTGGCAGTAGCAGCTTGAAACCAAAGTAGGGAGCCAATGGGGGCAGTAGGAGGGGGGTTTGTGGGTGTCCCCTTTTGCTGAACAAAACAAAGCACCGAGGGGAATAAGTCCAGCGCTTTGTTTCATTTCAGCAAAATAGGATCCACAGCCCGAACCACCCCAGTTTGTGGGTTTTTCTGGTTCCTGGTTCAGTTCCCATCTCTACTCCAGATATAAAATTTGGATAATCAGTACCTTTAAACAACACATACTCTGTTATTCCAATATGACTTTACATTAACAGAAATAAAAATGTCTTTTTTCCCCCAGAGGCCATCTCGTTCAGAGTACATTGCAACAATTATCAATCTATGTGGGTGTAACCGAGGCTACAAGCCCACATGCATATAACTGGGAATAAGGATGATTTGACTTAATGGGACTTCTGAGTTAGATATGCATAGCGTTGCAATATAAGCCATTTTCTACCATGTCTGTGTGTCTCCTGCCTCCATCGGAACCCGTCCCCCCCCAATGCACTTTTGTGAGTCACAGAGGGTCCTTGCAACTCACACAGTGCAACAGGGCAATTTTCTAAAGGTCTGAAGAAGTGGCATGGGAATGTAGGGGCTCTTCTACCTCCTGCCGGTTTGAGGATTGCCAGTCCCATCATTTGGCCTGGGGCAGTTCCCACTGAATTATGAGACTCAGGGTCCTTTAATTTTGAAAATCCCATCCCTAGTAAGAAATCTGAGAATGAAGGGGGGGAAAAAACTGAAGTAGACGCTAGGTTTTCCCTTCTGCTTTACTGGAGTACCCACTTCACTCTAGGCTTTTAAATGGTAACACTTTTTGCATGATGGTTTATACTTACAATTAAAAACTAAACATTGCATTTCAAATGACTGAAGAATATTAATTAAGGAACAGTCTGTTTTGCAAGTTGAATTTCTACAGTCAAAAGTAAGCACTAGGAAATTACTGCCAGATAACTATGCATAGGACGCCAGAGATCCCTGTAAAAGCGGTTGTGAGATTTTATTTATGGTTTGCTCTCATTGTCTATATTTTATGGTGGAGTGTTTTCACCAGAGTATTAGATTGCTTGAGTATAAAGTGAAAGAAAAATATAAATATTTTTGAAAGGCGATGACTATAGATTTTCTTCGGGGTGTGGCTCCAGGAGACGTGATCCTATTTTGAAACTTGCCACCCCGTCACTCCTGAACAGGATTAACCAGGCACGATCAATGATTACTTAGTGTTTCTTTTTTTCTGTAGGAAAAGACGAGTCCTTCCATTTCCATTGCAAGTTAATTATATTTTTTATAATTCTAATACATAATTCAAAATATTCAGTGAACATCTGAATGTACGTCTCTAGTAGCAAGGAACCTGATGATGTAAACAACTTCTCTGAGTTCTAGTGTAATTAGAACAGTGTTACTAAATTTTACTTCTGACTGGCTCATTAGTCAGGTGCCTCTCCCATCTCCCAGTATGTGCAACATTTTAGAGAACAGGCACTCAGTCTACACCAAACGTGTTATTGTTCTTATTTCAATTTATACCTCACTTCCTTATAGGAGCCTAGATCAGTTAACTATCCGCATAAAAACATATTTAAAAGCATAAATTACATTGGTATAAAAGCTTGAAATACCTGAAATTTCCACTGAAGTACAATTAAAATTGCAAACAAACAGTCAGAGAATCAGGGGCATTGAACTTTTTTGTAAAGTATGAAACAACCCAAGTGATTACCTGAAACAGAGACTGGGAATGAGTTAGTCCAGATACAGTATTATTTAACTGCTGCTAGTGATGCTGAGGAGGGCTGCCTTCTAGCTGCATCTGCAGCATCACCACCTGGGTCTTGAACTCTCCTACTGTGAGGCTGTAGACACTGCAGTAAATCCAATTAGGGGTTTAAATCGAAGAATAATTAACAACAACTTTATAAAGTTCAAGTCTATCACAATAGCAACAATTACAGGTCAAGTCATCATTGTCCACATGCCCAGCTCATACAAGTGTAGTGTTGATAAAGGAGATAAGTATCTTGAGGCACCCTACAAGGAAAATGCCATAAATACAGGAACAATGACTAACAGCTGGTGAGTACTGAATTTGAAAAGATATTCTGGGACATAGGCTGTGAAGGTTTTTTTAACAGTTTGAGTTCCTCAGGAGTTTCCCCTGGTGCTGGTGGGCTAATAGATCATGCACTCACACAAGCACATTCTGCATAAACTAGTGCTTCCATCTAGAGATTGCATCCTTTCTGTCATTAGCATCAGCTTGGAATAGTGTTTATTGCCACAACTACAGAATGGAGTTCCTACATGAGAGGACTGGTTAGTTCAGCCTAACATGTTCCTTCAGTTCTCTTTGCTTCCTGGGCAATAAGCAAGTATGAGCAGATCCTGTTATTTCAGGGTTTCAAGCTGTGGTGCCATCAGGCACCCGTCTCCCACATTTCTCACAGGGCTCCAAGTTCCATTGCTCAGGCTACAGGGAGGAAAGGGTCAGTGGCTAGGCACCTTTCCATTGTGCCGCACTTTCAAGCTTCCAAATGTTGTTGCTCTAGCTTGCTTGTTTTCTTTCTGATTATTTTAGGCTACCTGTTTCTGCGCTAAAATAATTGAAACAGCCATTTAATAGGTTGGGACAAAATCATAAGATTATTAACTATCTGATGCTTATTTTTTTAAAACACAGGCAACATTTGACAGACTTGTTCACTTTTTGTGCAAATATTTGCCCTTATCTATCAATCTGAGTCTGTGTATCCGTTTTACATGGATATCATCCAGGCCTGCTGCCTTGCCATTTTTGCAAGTACAAATAGCTTTTTCCAGTTTGATTAAGCTGAATGGTCTTGTAAGGTTATTAGTCTCCAGTTGCTTCTTTCAGGTTTAAGTTCTGATTCAAATAAGGATAACAATTTGCACAGAGTGTGAACAATTGAGTCTGTCAAGTTGTGTCTGCGTGCTTTATTTTTTATTTTTTAAACACCAGGCAGTTAATAATTTTAGGACTTCATTCCAATTTATCAGATAGCTGCTTCAATTACAGATAAAGCATTTCAGCACAGGAACAAAAAGCTGTCTCCTTAATTTCTCTAAGAATTGTCTTGACTCTCAATATTCAGAAAATTTGAAAAAAAGCATGAGTGATTTTTATCTTGAAACCTGGTAAAGAACCTACAGATCCTAAAATCAATCAGTCATAAAAATCAATCAATCAGTCAGGCCAATCTCACTAATTTGTCACTTTTACCTTCTAATGGAGGTCGTGGAACCCCTCCTTATCCCACAAGAGCCAGGTTTTAGACCTGGGAAGAATGGTACAGCACAAATGCTACATTTAATGCAGCATATTGAAGATGACTTTGAAATGAGGAAGATTATAGGGGTAGCTTTTGTTGATCTTTCGGCCAACACGGTATCATCAAGCATTACTGCAAAAATTCTCTAACAAAAGATCTATAAGCTAACTAAAGGCATAGCAACCCTTTTGCAAGATCACAGCTTTTCTTGTTAATTTTTAAGGACAGTGTACCCAATGAAGCACTCAAAAGGAATGACCTACCCTAAGATAGTGGACTGGCTCCTGTTTTGTTTACCATCTTAACCTTGACCTATAAAAAGCACTGGCAAAAAGCAAAAAAAGGTCTACACAAGGAACAATAGTCTTTGAAAGCTAACAGGAATTAATTGGGGCACACAGACACAAAAAAAACTACATCCTTGGTTCTCTGCTACTTTGCAAGTGAATATGCCAGCCCAGTGTCATATAAGTCAGCCCATACAAAACAGGTACTGTAGATGTAGCACTTGATGAAAGCTATCAAATCATTTCTAGATGCCTGAAGCCAACCTCTATTGATAAAATCAGTTATTGACATTTAGAGAGAGGTGGCACTTAATGGTGAAAGACTCAAAGCATCTACATCAAATGCGCATTCACTCTTCAGCTACCATCTCACGCCATCCAGATTAAAATCCAAGAAAAAGTTTTGGGTAAATCTTGAGGGAACAGCAGAAAATGCCGGGACTATAATATGGAAAGAAATAACTACCCCTCTCCTAAAATAGATGGAGCCCCAGGAAAATCTAGCCCCAGTCATTCAGAAAAATGGGTTGCTTAGAAGTTACTTAATGGGCTGCAGAGTGGCGTTGGTAGAACCAAAGTGGACCTAAGAAAATTGAGCTTTTGTACTGACACAATTCAGGCAACAACACATCTATATTGGCATACGCTATGTCTCTCAACATGTAACATGGAAGATTAGCTGCCCCACGTGTCCTTGATGTTGCCTTTTATTGGGCAAAAATGATCTGGCATATTTATTAGTTGTCCCGGGGTCCTTCTGGTGCGAACAAAGAAGAAAGCAAGAGTTTGAAGAAATCTGCCAAATCCATGGTGGCAGTTTGTCATATAAAACTTCCATCTGAAAGTATGCCTCCACTACCATGGAATGATGTAAACAGCTTCTCTCAGTTCCAGTGTAATTAGGACAGTGTTATTATTACATTTTACTTCTGACTGGCTCATTAATCAGTGCGCTCCCCCACCTCCCAGTAGATGCAACATTAGGAACATGCTCCTTCCCTGGAAATGTCTTCACTGGTGAGTCAGCCTGACCAGAGCATCAGTCATGTGGGAACAACAGCTTCCAGAGGTTTATCGAAATTAAGGTTGCTTATGGAGCAGAGTATCGAGAGTAAGTGTAAAACAAACTGTAAAGCACCTTCAGTAGATTCTAAAACCTGCATTCTAGTAAAACAAGTCTTGGTCTTCTCCTTGACTGAACCCCACGAGACGTTTTCCTCCCTCTGCTTCCCTGTAGCTTGTATGTTACAAAACAACACGGAAATCCCACCCCATGCAGATTTCAGAATGGCTAACTTTTATTTCTACCACAGAGTTACAAGAAAGCCACACAAAACTTTTGATTGAGGGACCGCTTTTCCATAGCCAACTCTAGAGATAGCCTCTATAAAATGGCTTGTCCTAGATCTGCTAGTTCTGTTGAAGTGGAAACAATAGACATGTAATTTGTATCAAAGCAGAACGACCTCTGATGTTAAGGATCTTCTTTAGTCGTTTTGCTAGGAAACAACTAATAAAAGTGCCGAGACCTTGGAGAACCACTGTTACTTCAAATAGGTCATACTGGTTTTTTACAGACCAGTGGCTTCACATATATTACAGTTTCATTGGTTTTGTCTGATAGATCAAGATCTATGTAGATACATATTTTTACATGCACAAAAGCTGGAAAGCCCCAGCCAATGGTGTACAGTAACTTGCCTACATCTAGAAGTGTAATGTATTTCGGGTGGATAGATCTACAGCTATTAAAACTTTATTTTTTGGATTGTAGTTCTGAGGTTTCTTCAGTTAGTATGTCCACAGGGAGAAGGATACAATATTTTCCTATAATGTGTGCCTTCGGTGGAGAGATTTGGGAAGTTATGAAGTACCCTGGAGTGTTTAGGCTCTTCAGCAACTTTCTGGAGTCAGAATTATGCTTGAAATCTAATTTCCTCTCACAGTAGCTGCTTTTCTAGGTATGAATGACCCACCACAGCTGGCCTTCAAGGCATAGACAAGGGCTAAAAGAAGCATCTGCAGAAGTTCACCCAGACCAAAAACAGACTGGCCACCTGGATGGTAGTGAGATTCCTATGTTGACCCAAAGTTTTCTTCATAGCCTCTCCTCCACAAAGAGCTCCTGATGGGGCTTGTGTTTGTAAATCCATTTTTTTAAAAGGCCTGCTCCTTTTAAATCATCAGACCTATTCATTGATACAAGCTACTTCTGGGGATAATAGTGAAGCAAGGCATTATGGGTGTGTGGTGCTTGGCGTTCCTCTATTTCTGTACATTTGTAAAGGACAGGGCAACTGCAAAAGAACAGCCAGATCCCTTAATTTATGCTCCTGCCAAATTATGAAATTTACAGTTGGATCCTATCCATGTTTACTCTGAAATTAGCCCCTTTGAGTCTAATAGGGCCTTACTCCTACATCTGTGTGTTCAGGATTTCAGCCCACATCCAGTATCTGGTAATTATCTGGAAGCAAATAGGAAGCTGGCATTTAATGAGCATTCCTAAACCCTTGCTTGATTGGGTAATCTGTTTGCTACACCACAATCTTGTTTCTGATCGTTTAGATGGGTGGTATAAAAGCCAAATAAATAAATAAATAAATATCTTAATTTAAAACGTGATCCTGCAGAAACTGGGAGTCCTGCAGACATTAATGCAACTTCCAGCTCCCTCACCACCCGCTATGCTGAATAGGGTTGATGGAAGCCCAAGGGCAACACCACAGTTACACAATCCTGATTTATGAATGGGTTGGATAAACATGTTAAGTGCCGTCAAGTTGCGCCCCCCCCCCCCCATTTATGGCGACCACATGAATGGGCGATCTCCAAAATGTCCTGTCCTCAACAGCCCTGCTCAGCTCTTGCAAACTCAGGCCTGTGGCTTCTGTTAGGGAATCAGTCCATCTCCTATTTATAGCCATGTGCCATCAAGTAAATTCTGACTTACAGTGACCTTTTTCAGGGTTTTCCACATAGGGAATATATAGAAGTGGCTCGCCATTCCCTTCTTCTGGTGGAGATCCCTGGGGCCATGCAGCTTGTCCAAGGCCACCCAGGCTGGCTTCACTTGCAGGAGGCACAGTGGGGAACTGAGCTCCCAACCTCTGTCTAAACCACTGAGCTATCCAGCCAGCTTAGGTCCTATTAAAGCCATTGAGATATCAGTTACTAGTGGCTGACTTTTTGCAGATCGCATAGATTTCCATGCAACCAAAACATTAATTTAGCTGAATCCAGCTCAATCATTTAAAAGTGATCAAAATAAGAGATGATGGATTCTTGTAATCTAACTCCATGTGTCGTCTTGCTTCCTTCTCCCACCTACCCACCCTTCTGCTGTAATCTGAACAGTCTCTTCCCACCTGCATCTTAATTCCATACATCAGAAGAGAAGGACCCTTTTTTTCACAGCAGATATGTCAGTGTACTCTGCTTCTAAGCACATCTGGAAATAAATCTACTTACTTCAACAGCGTCCACTTCCAAGAAAGATCCCAGTACTGTGTACATTTATAGTACAGTACAGTCTAATACCTACCTTGCCATAAGCCAGGCATTCTGAGATCTGTGGGGCTTGCCTCCAAGTGAAAAGTGAATATAAGATCGCCATTTTAGGAATATTCATTGGAGCTTTTCAAAAAAGAAAACATGATTATACCTGGCTACATTGATACTGCATGGCCATCTTCCCCAGATATTTGGACTTAAACTCCTATCAGCCTCAGCTAGCCTCAGTCAGAAATCTTGGGTGTTAATAATCCAAAACATCTGGAGGGCAGCAAGTAGGTGAAGCATATTAAATATCAAATATAGTGTGTTTTGGATCACAGCTGGCAATAAACTGGAATGAAAAGCTGAATAAGATTTTTTTTAAAAGCTTTGCCAAGAAAACCCCATGAACAGAAACAAAAGGCTAAAAGATATGACGCTGGAAGATGAGCCCCTCAGGTCAGAAGGCGTCCAACATGCTACTGAGGAAGAGCAGAGGACAAGTACAAGTAGCTCCAGTGCTAATGAAGTGGTTGGGCCAAAGCCGAAAGGACGCTCAGTTGCGGACGCGCCTGGAAGTGAAAGGAAAGTCCGATGCTGCAAAGAAAAATACTGCATAGGAACCTGGAATGTAAGATCTATGAACCTTGGTAAGTTAGATGTGGTCAAACAGGAGATGGCAAGAACTGTGTCACTGAAGCTACCAACATGAATTTGACCCAACTCCGGGAGGCAGTGGAAGACAGGAGGGCCTGGCGTGCTCTGGTCCATGGGGTCACGAAGAGTTGGACACGACTTAACGACTAAACAACAACAAACTAGTGACTTCTAGGAGATTTTTCCCCCAGCTGCGCTATTGCTTAAGATTCCTACTGTAAGTGAGGTTAATATAGTTTAGTTACATAAACACATGCATCAATTGTAGGCAGGATTTTGACGCAATGCTTCATTATCACTTGGAGAAATGAGGATTGCCCTGTTTCCCCGAAAATAAGAACCTAACCTGAAAATAAGCCCTAGTATGATTTTTCAGGATGCTCATAATATAAGCCCTACCCCTAAAATAAGCCCCAGTTAAGTGAAAGCCCACCCTCCACCATTGTGCAGCAACCGGAAGAAGATAACATGGCTGTATTTGAATAAATGTAGATGGTTGTACATGAAAAAAAAAATCCCCTGAAAATAAGCCCTAATGCATTTTTGGGAGCAAAAATTAATATAAGACCCTGTCTTATTTTCAGGGAAACACGGTAGTTACTACTGTATCAGAAGGTAGGTAGGTAACTGAACTGGACGGAAAGCTGTGCTGAAAGAGGAGCAATTACTGGATTGAGGTCAGGCATGGCTAATGGAGTAGATGATGCCTCATAGAGGTCACTGTGCCCTAAATCATCAACATCTTAATTAAAGGACTAAGGGGGAAAGAAAAAGCAAGGGATATACAAAGATAGAACAAAAACCACTTCACAGAGAACAACTTCTCTGCAGCTTGGAAAAATCACTTTTTTGGACTGTAACTCGTTATTGAGAGATGCTATAAGTTGTAATCTAAAAAGGAACTTTTCCAAGTTCTGATTCCCTCTGTAGACTGTGCTTCTGTGTTGAAAAACACATGAAGGCAGTCATGGGTGAGTAATGTGTAAGTATCTGTTTTATCAAAGACACAAATGGCAAAAAAAACCAGGAGGTGCAGGGCACGTGTCACTTTGTCTGCCCCCAGCATCTGCTACCGGAGGCAGCGGGCTGCTCAAACACAGTACTATTACTTTGCCAGTGCACTATATGAAACACTGACTGACCTGGCCAAAAGTGAAAGCAGGGTGGGGGATCGTACAAGTACATGCTTAAAAACAAACCAATAATTTAACCCATTGCTACACTTAGAATATCATATTTAACATTATGAGAGTTGTATGGAAACAGTATCTCATGTAACAGTGTAATGAATTTTCCAATAAACATTAATCTCTCCCAGATTCATAATAGTAAGGTCTGCTTGCAGTGGAAGGCCAAATTATATTGATAAAAATCCTAATTTAAAATTTTAAATGTCAATTTTAGTTGTATTGCTGTTATGTGCCATCAAGTCATATCCAATTTATTATGATCCTGACAGGTTTGTGAGATTTTTGAGGAATGGTTCACTATTGCCACCCACCAAGGAATGCTAATGGCCAAGTAGGGATTTGAACTCAGGTCTCCCCAGTTATAGCCTAACATTGTCCACTATACCACACTGGCATTCACGACTGTAATAAGTCTCTGAAGTCCGTTTGAGAGAAATTATTGGGCAGAAAAAAATAGGATAAGCTATACTACAGATTTATCTATCTTTCTTTACACTTTTCCCTTCAGCAATGTTGGGGTTAAGGGCTCTTGACTACCGTGTAGTTGAAGATCTGTGTATAACTCTTATGCTCCCCAAAACATAACTACAAACCATAAACAGCTGATTAACATGCTCACACAGATAGAAAATAGATGACCCAAATCAGTCTCTTGGCATGCCCCATGATGGAGCCACCATGCCAGGAAAGGGGGCCAGTTGGGCTGCCACCATCAGACCAGGGGCCACCACACCCCCAACAACAGGGGCCTCACTAAGTCCGAGGCCCACCTTTCTCAGGCCACTTCCTGGAGATGAATAGGAGCACAGGAGTTATTTAATAGTAATTTATTTATTGGAGGGAAAAACATGTACAACCAAAGCCAAGCTGCTCAGACCTGTGCAATTCAAGGGACAAATGTCTGTCTGTCTGTCTGTGTGTGTACATATATATATGTCTAGGTAGATCTATTTATCTATTTCTGTCTGTCTATCTATCTCTCTGTCTGTCTATCTATCTACCTATCTATCTCTATATATATATATTGATAAAGACAGACAGAAATATAGAAATGGCACATTCAAACTAAAATGCCCAATGTACTATGTACTATGGTATTGTTCAGGGTATAAGCCCTTCATTCCTGATCAATATTTTCTCTACTTCATGCAAAATGCAAATATCAAAGTGAAATGTGCGAAAGTCAAGTTCAGATCCACATTTCAGTAATATCTGCCAGAGGCCAGTTCAATACCTAAACCATGCCAGGGAATAAATTTATGTTGTAAAGTGCTTTCTTTGCATGCTACACTTTCATATGAACCTGCCCATGGTTTGAGATTGCTACTCAGGACTTGACGCTGAATGCCTGGGCTCTCAGAAATTAGCAGGTGGGGGACCAAAGGCAGGACTTCTTCAGCAATTAGATTCTCCCTTGCAGGGTGAAAGCCATAAGAAATGTGTATGCTGTTGAAACGTTCGCTCTTTATGGAGCAAAGATCCAAAAAAATTACTTTTGGGGGGGTCTACAGCTCCCAGCATTCCCCAGCCAACATGGCCAGTCAGCTTTGGAGTAAAAATAATTTATTTCACTCTAACAATACTATTTCTGCTGCTTTCTGATTTTTGTTTAAGACTGCTTTTTTTTTGTTCAGTTTTTAAAAAGGACAAAGTAGGACAAAATTTGGGGGGTGGCTTATTGAACAGAAGAGTGGGATAAAGAGCTTTTAAAATAAATCAGCAGAATACCAGTGATATAAATACCAGCAGTGAAACTGGGGAATTGATTTGGACTGTATTCAATAAAGGGAGCTAAACCAACCCTAGACACCAAGCGGCCGATCCTTTCACCGCTGCAAATTCCCTGTCAGTTTGGGGTTACATTCCAACCAGGGGTGGAACATAAATGAGCAAAGGATCGAGGAGGGGCAGTGGTGGATCGGTTTCCTTCCCCTGTGCTCCTTAGCAAGGGCTTGGGACCTTTGAATCACGACCCCGAAGCAAGAAGACAGGAGTCCCATAACCTTCCCTCGCTACTGTATCACCGTGGCATGACCCTGCCACTGAGCGAGTCCGCTGCCGGAAAATTCTGTGCAAGGAAAGGGCGACAAATGGATAATAATCGACGTGGTTATTAGTGTATTTTATCATAAATGTATGTTATTTTATTTTCTCCTGCCGGACGACGGGGAGAGGCGCTTGTGGGCTGTTTCTACCTGACCTGCCAGAATGGCGTAGGGGCCTTCGGGGCACGACGCCTCGCCTCGCCTCGCCTCTTGGCTTGGGCCGGTGGGCGCCGTTTGGCACCACGGCTGCCCTCGCCGGCGGCCCCGGCTCCTCCGAGCGCCAGTGGAACGTTGCAACACTCGGCATTTGCTTTGGAACGCCGCAACAGAAAACAGCCCCTGGCTCCGCCCCTCCGGGCCGGCCTCCTCCAATCGGAGGCGCCGCTAGGGCGCGGCGCGGCGGGGGTGCGGCCCCACCCAGCGCCAACCCTGCCGGCGAGAGCCAATGGGAAGCGGGGCGCCGTCGCCCGTCCACCTGCGACTCCCGCGAGCCACCTGAACGAGCGAGAAAAGCCGACAAAACCCGTTTGTGCGGCAGGCAGGCGGTGTGAGCGCGCTCTCGCTCTCGCGGCTCGATCCCCTCCCCGCCGCTCGCCCGGGCCGCAGCCGGTTCCCATCCCGTCCCAACCCGCCAGGCCAGTTCTGCCACCCACGGAGTGCCAGACATGACACAAGAGTACGACAAGTAAGTAAGTGAGCGAGCTGGGCAGACGGGAAGGAGAGGGACGGGGGCTGAGCCCGGGCAGGTCCGACCGGTGCGCCTGCCCCTACCCCGCACTCCACCCCCCCCTCCTCCTCCTCCTCCAGGCTTGTCATCCCCTGGCGCTCGTCCGGTGGCTCCTGTTGCTCTCGTGGGGAGCGGGCGGCGGGGGCGGGGGCTCCCGCGATGTGATCGGTGGTGTCCGGGCTTAGGGCTCCGGCTTCGCCGCGGTCAGGCAGGTCCCTCTCCTGGATGAGTTGGAGGCAGGAAAGGTGGGAGCTGGATTCCCCTCCAGGACACCCCCTCTTCTTGTGGTTCCGATGCGGCGGGGGCGGCGCGGGGGGGGGAGTTGCGGCCCCGCGGGTTAAGGGAGCCTTGGGGAGGGGGCATCGAAAGGGACTTCGCTCTCCCTCTCCGGAGTGCGCGAATGAGAAAAAAAAAACACCCCTGCTGGACTGCCTGCCCGGGTCGGCTGAAGCCGAAGCCCCTGCCTCGCGTAGCAGGGTCAGCCGTCAGGGCAGAGTGGCGGACAAGCCCTGGCTCCGCCATCAGCCCGACCCCAACATCGTAACAGGGCCCCCCCCCCGCTTTCTTTTTGAAGCCACTTATTTATTAGACGGTGAGCACGAGGGTGGCCGACCCGTGTCCAGGACTCTGGCGTGGGCGCGGGTCAGACGAGAAACACGGGCTGCGTTGGGCTGCCCGACCCTCGGTGCGCCAAACCGAGGGTGATCCGCAGCCTGGGTCTTGTGCGCCCGCCTCCCTTCCCGGGCACCTGGACACGCGGCGTCCTCCTCTCTTGCAGGCTTTCGCCCTGCGCCGCGCTCTCCGCTTCCCTTGCTCGCGAGGAGCGCCGCTCCGCCTGCCGGGCTGTGTGTATGTCTCCGGCGGCGCCCCCTCGGGCCGTTGACCGGAAGGCACCGAAAGTCTTCCGAGAAAGCGGGGCAAGCCTTCTCGGGCGTGCGCGGGGAAGGCGCCCGTGGTGCGGGCTCGGCCGCCTTCCAGGGTCCCGCCGCAGCCTGCCTTGGCGCGCTCGGCTGGGCTGGGGAAGAAAGGAGCCCCGGCGAGTTCCGGGGACGGAGCCCCGAGGGGGCGCCCCGAGGGACGGAGCCCCAACGTCCGTGGCTGGACTCGTAGGGTCCGCTGGGGGGGGGGGGCGGCGGCGGCGGCTTAAACCCTCTCCCGCCAACGCTGAGCAGTGAACAGCCCGTGGATTTCAGTGCGCTACTGTGGCGCGCGCGAGGAGCTGCCGGCCGGCTCTGGTGAAACCTGGGCGACGGAGGGGCTTCGCCGGGGCCGGTCTCTCGCCCCTCAAGCCAGGCAGCGCCCTCGCGTAATGGCCTCCCTTTATACTGCCCACCAGTGGGGTGGGTGTGTGCGTGTCTGGGGGGGGGGAACCTGGAACTTTCTGGAGCGCCCGACCCCTCACCGTCCGCGGATGGCGTCGGCGCCTCTGTCAGGGTCGCCCTCGTTGCCGCCCGAAGCCACCCCTGGGGGGGGGGCGTTTGTGTGTTGAGGCCGGATGCCACCCCTGAAGACGGGCGACGACACCCCCACCCACCCCCGCTCAAGGCTCTCCTCGGCCTCCTTAAAGGCTGCGTCCAACAGTCCCTTGCCTGGCAGCCTCCCCCCTTTCCACCACAAAGGGGGCGTGTGTGTGTGTGTAGGAGAGAGAGAGAGAGAGGGCGGGGGGGGGGGGAGGACCGCGACGATCTCGACCCTCCGGCCTTGCCCGCAGCCTTCCCTTGGATGGCTTGGCTTCCTGGAGGAGCCCAATGAAGCGCAAGGTGCGCTTCTCCCCACCTCCTCGGAAGAGGAGGAGGAGGACGAGGACAAGGGCTGGGCAGGGGAAGCGCTCCCTTCACTGAGGTGTCACTCCTTTAGTCACACCTGTGTGTGTGTGTGTTTTCTAATGGCTTGAACACTGCCACCCTCATTATTAAAAGAAGAAGAAGAAGATGGTTTTTTGGGAGCTGAGCCGCGCTTAGACCCTGATGTGCAGATTTGTTCTGTGGACATCAGAAGGCCCTCTGTCTCAGTGTGCTCTTGGAGAAGGACCTGATGGATTTTTATGAAACTCATCCTCCAGGGAAGGTGGATTTGTCCAGGTAATTGGACTGTGTTCTTTTAGCCCTGTTGAGGGCATCTTCTCTTCCCACTTAGGGATATGGGGAGGGGGGGAAGGAGAGAGGAAACCTCTGGGGATGTCTTTATTCCATATTTCAGCTGTTGTGTGTTGAGTCCAGACCGATGCCTTTGAAAATATTTGGTCTCCGCTCATTCCATGCTGGTGTAAACAAAGGGATTGGGGCCATAATGTGAAAGGAAGGAATGACTTGTGTAAATGAAGGAATTTTCCCTTTTTGCATGTTTTGCACAGAAGGCAGATAAACAGCATTCTTTGTATTGCTTTGCTTTTTTGCTTCCCTTCTCTGTCACACACTTGATGACACAACCTGGCCCATTTTTCAGAACAGGTTGTTAATCTGATGGGTCTGTTCAGAATGCAAGAAAGAAATCGAGGTGAAGAAAGGCACTTGATGAATTTTAATATTAAAGCAAAATTAATTCCAGGTTAAGGTTGTAGATCCTTTTGTTCCTTAGGAGTATCTTTTGAGAATACACAGCTGCGTCATTTGGGAAACTGTCATCTTTTGGCTTGGAAGCTTTAAATCTAATTTGATGCTTCATTAAACTGAATGCCTTGAAGGGGCTGTGCAAGTAATAAAGGCTGATCAGTCAAGTGCTGAATATGTGTGTGTGCTGGCATATGGGCATCTTCCTGCTTGGCAGCATCAACTCTTGTCTTGCTGCCAGTGTGACTTGCAAACAGTCCCTGCATAAGAAAGCATTCAGCTGCACTCATGTGTACAGGAGTCTATATTTCACTGTGTATTCTAGCTGAAAGCCAAGGACTAGCCATTGTGGGAGCTTCCTTTTATTGTGTACAGGTGTCGGATGGCAAGCAGAGGGTAACGCAATGGTAATTGCAAACTGGACACTTTCAGAATTTGTGTCATTTTGTAAAATTTCATACTAAAAATCAGTATCCCTGTTAACTACTGCAGCAAGTAGAGGAATGTAGAAATTGCTGTGGGTGCCTTACTGTGAAGTCCTGTGCATGTACACGCAGAAGTAAGTCCCACTGTGATCGCATTGGGCTTATTCACAGTTAAGTGTGCATAGGATTAGAGCCAAGGCTGCAATTCTGTGGCCCCCGGGACAGTATCCTGGAGACTGTAGGATGTACCTGAAGTGTCCCTCTGAGTTCTGCCATTGACATTAGCAGGCGAGATCCAGTCCAACATCCACCGTGTCCAGCTGTTGCAGAGTGTTTCATGCACTGACTCTCAATTGGTAGCTGGCCAGTGAGTGGGACTCTGGGGGTGGAAAGAGCAGGACTCTGCACATGCAGCATCGAACACCCTCTGTGTGCACTACCAACAAGGGGAAGGTGAGGCCAATCCCAGAGGTGTCAGTGATTTCTCTAACATCACTTGCAACTGGAGAAAAAACAGTGAAAATCTGGGTCTGTGGGGGGGTGGGTGGGGGAGAGGGAGCTTATTCACAGTCAAGTGGCAAGTGCTCCATGTTCACTTCCACCTGGCAGGGTTTCAGAAATGTCAGAACACTCATTCCAAGCTCAGAATTGCCCTATTTACTCATTATTTTGACTTGGAAGAAGCAATTCCTTTGAGTGGTATGCTGCCTGTAATACAAAGGTTATGGTGAAATCTATCACTGATTCCCAAATTAGGATTAACTAGCAGTGGAGCAATGGTCAATCCCTAAAATGGTGAGGACCCTTAGAATGATTCTTTGACTTGAAGGACAGTGTGAAAGATAAGCTCAAAGTCAACCTCTGGATTTTTTCCCTGACAGCTACTGGCTTTAAACTTGGGTTATTAAGACTGTTCTATTTCTGTGTGTATGGCAGTCAGAGAGAAATGCTGGCACAATTCCTATATTCCTCTCCCCCCCCTCCCCCCCATGGGTCAGATGGCTAAAGTGTTTTCTAAGTTATTTTACAGTTATATCATGGCAGATAATGTTGTGATGGTCACCAAATGCATGAAATACCACTTTGGCTAGCAGAATGTGTCTACCTTGTAATGTTCAGTTGTATTACAGCTCAAGTGTCACTTCACCTAAAAGTCTTTTTGCAATTAATTCAGTGCCTCACCTCTTTAGTTAGGGTTCAGCAGACCTATGTACAGATGTCCTTGTGAAACTCATTCTCACAAAAACATCTCATGGATTACTTTAAAATGACTCAGGATTCGACCCCTTTGCCCAAAAGAATCCTTTGGTTTCACAACTGGACTCTTCCAAGTGAGTTACTTTCCTCAGTTTTTTCATGTCACTCTTTGATACAATTATTTTTCATCCCGGAGATCAGCTTCTCCGGTGGGTTCCTTACTGGAGCAGGGAGGGGAGTGCATTTCTGTTGGCTGTTCACAATTACTGAAGCTCTCAGAGCTCTTAATTATGCACATGTTTCTAAATGAAAGTATCTTCTGGGGGGGTGGGATCTGTCTCTCTTTTGGCCACTGTGGTTTTGTCTGTTACCTGTCACTTCCAACACTAGTCCATGAATGCAGTTCATGTGAAAAAGATCTCAAATCCACAGTCTGACTAAAATGCCATTTTTATTTGTTCTTTTAAAAAAACACTAGTCTTGCAGTTTCCCCTTGACTGACGGCATGGTTATATTTTATTTTTCTTAATGTGAGATTTGTCTGAATCAGAGAGGGTGGCAAGTGGCCCTTTAAGTTAATGGTGAATTACAACGTCCATCACCTTTGGCTGCATTGGCTTAGGCTGATGAATTTTGTAGTCCAACAACGTCTGGAGGGCCACATGTTTCCCAGCCCTGGTTTACATGAATAATTTGTGCTGCTGAGCTAAGCAGTGTGACCGTGGATTTCTTAATGCAGGTGACTGACAAACTAAGCAACCTTCCATTGTTTAGTAGCCCCAAAACTAGTCCTGTTTAATAAGGTAAGCAGTGACAAACTCTATGTGCAAACAAAAGTGGACAAGAATAGGGCTAGCATAAGAATAAGACTAGCTCTCTGCCACATGAGACTGACTGCTCAGTGTTACAACTGTGTTATCCCAGCAATAAGTGCTGTAATGTTTTCTTTTCTCTGCTTATTGAAGCAGAAAACAAGCAAGCAGTTGTGAAGTAATTACGCGCACAATAGAAGACTTATTTCCAGGTCTTGCTAAATACCATTTAGTATTGTATGCACAGTTCACTGTTCCAGTAGACCCTTTAGACTTGAAAACTTGACACAAGGCAGCTGTCAGAAATACACACATTTTGCTGCCTTTGTAGAAAGTATGGTCTTGTTAAAAAAAAGAAAGAAAGAAGGCCCCAAACCATCCCTATAATTCTCTGAAGGGATTGAGTTACTGCCAAACCCTGTGCTTTCTTGATAACTCTAAAGATAATTTTTAATGCTCCTTTTAATCTGAGCTAGGTTACCTTTAAGGCATTTATGCATTTTATTTGGGGCTGTTGCAGTGAGAAAAGAGATTTAGAAAGACATGCAGTTAGAGTTTGCCAGGTTTTCAAGCAGCCACCTATTCAACTTCTGATGTGGATGATGGTGATTTCCCCCCCCCCCCTCTTTTCTTTTTATGGATCCCTTCTTTATGTTCCTCTCCCACCCCAGTAACTTTGCTCTCTTCAGTGCTTTCAGTTCTGCTTGAACCTCCTGGGGAAGCTACACATAACATGTTTTTTAAAAACCCAGGTACTGACTCTTTGTGGGAGGTATCTGTATCCAGGTCTTGAGTATCTGTGTACCATGTGATGAGAACACATATATCTTGATTCGTTCTGTGTCCGCATTACAGCCTATCCCAAGCAGACATAATTCTGGAGTTAGATAGGAAACTGTGTGTTGTTGTATATGTACGACAGGAGTACATATAGGGGCTGAAGCATTTTCTTACGCTGAGGGGTAACTATATTGGAAACCTTTCCCTCCAGGCCACATCAAGTGTGAACTGTCGTAGGCCAAGCATAGTCAACAGAGCCACTGTAATGTATTGCTTGCAGTGGAACTGAAACTTGGGAGATCCTAGTTTGAATCTCCTTTTGCTCCATTTAATTCGTTGTGACCCTGGGGGAGCAATGCTGATTTCTTAGCTTGATCTACTTTGCAGGATTGGTGTGGAAATGAAGGGTAGAGGAGGAAGGTGAGGTATGATGTCTTGGCGTTCATTGGAGGAAAGATGGCATATTAATACAACAAATATAAATGAACCAGATAATTAACCTGAACATAATGCCTATGAGTATCAGAGCTAAATATAAGCAGACATTAGATGGGAGATGAGGGACCATGAAAGGCAACAGGGACAAACAGAATATTATCCAAACAGGAAGTCTCTGAAAGTCCTTCCTTCCTGTGTGGGGGAGCCCAGTGCCTGGCCTGGATGGGCAAGGCCAATTCACACCCTGAGAAGACCTTCTTGTCCAGGAAGATAGTTTGATTGTCAGCAGTTCCAATCCCAGCACAGGACCCGGAATACATGGCACAACTTTACACAACAGGAAATTTCTCATTGATTTCAGTGAGTCTATGCTAAATCTGAGTATCTGGATCCAGAGTTTGGAAAAATTATTTCTTAGACTACAATATCCACAAGCATTTAGTCAGCATAGCTGATGATGGCTGGCAAATCCGTGGAGTTATCTGCCGTCTTTAAAAATGCAATGTTTCCAAGCTCTGGATCCAACCCAGTATGCTTTAACTACACATAGGATGAGCAGAACAATCTCTGTATGACTATTATCTGTCCTGTTGTCCTTAGATAGGTATTTAGTGTGGATAGAGTGATGGACTAGGACTCAGGAGGCCAGGATTCGACTCCCCATGTGGCTACAGAAACTCACTGGGGGAGTGAAACTGGTAAAACCATTCCTTAAATATCTTACTTATCTTGAAAGCCCTGTGAGGGTTGCTATAAGTCAGTTCCGACTTGAGGGCACAGAACTAACTAGATTATCCTTAGATACTGCTGCTTGAACACTGTTGGGTGTGGTAGTTAATGGTCAGAATAATAAAGCTCTTCTGCATTGTCTTGGCTGAATCAACCCTAAATCTCTTGCCATGTACTGCCTAATGAAAGGAAAGAGTAGCTCTAGATTCAAATCTGTATTAATCATGCACCTGGGTTGGGCAAGGGAGAGATCTCTCTTTTTCTTCTGCTAATCACCCAGCAGCTTTAGTTATGATGCAAATTAGAACAGCTGTAAACTGCTGTTATCCATAAGGCTGATGTGGCTGTAGTAGGCCAAAGATATTTTCTTTGGCGGATCACCCAGCTGCGTCCCTATCTAGATGCGGGGGCGCTCACCACGCTGGTCCATACGCTTATAGTCTCAAGAATAGACTACTGTAACGCTCTCTACGTGGGGCTTCCTTTGAGACTGATGCGGAAGCTCCAGATGGTCCAGAACACGGCGGCCAGGCTATTAACAAGGGTGAAAAGATTTCACCATATTTCCCCCACCTTGGCCGCCTTACACTGCCTGCCTACCTATCCGCTTCCGCATTGATTTCAAGGTGCTAACCATTACATACAAAGCCCTTAATGGTTTAGGCCCTCGATACCTGGCAAAGCTCCTCCTTCCGCCCAGTTCTACCCGTATCACCCGCTCCAGTCAGGCCGGGCAGCTGAGGGGCCTAATGCCAAGAGAGGCCCGGTGGGAAAAAACTAGAAATCGGGCCTTCTCAGCAGTGGCCCCTCGCTTCTGGAACAACTTACCTGTAGAGATCCGCCTGGCTCCCTCGCTGAGGGCCTTCAAGACTAACTTGAAGACATGGCTATACAGGCAGGCCTTCCCTACAGCCATTACCTAGCCTATCTCCCTTTTTCTTTTTTCTCTCTCTTTCTTCTTTTTCTTCTTTTCTTCCTTTCCCATCTTAGACTCTGTGATTAATCTGGATTTTACCTTAGTTTATTTTTATGTTATATGTAAACCGCCCAGAGTAGACACGTTCTAGATGGGCGGTATATAAATCTAATAAATAAATAAATAAATAAATTTTTCACAAGTCCTTGGAAATTGTTATGCTTGGGTAAAGCAAAGATAATTGGGAAGAACATTGCTGTTCTTTGCTATTCTTAACTAAGGATTTTGTGAGGGAACTGGGCATCTAGTATTGTGTGGATCTCACATAATTTTGATCTGCAGTGTGGTGTAGTGGATAGAGTGATGGACTAGGACTCTGGAGAACAGAGTTGGAATCCCCATTTGGCCATGGAGACTCACTGGGGGAGTGACACTGGTAAAACCACTACAATGGGACATACTGTATTTCTCTTGAAATTATAGCAGCTGTCTCTAAATTTGTATGTACACACATACATTAGCAAATACAAATTCTATACAAGTCTGTACCACTGCTTTTTGGTGAAGTGTTCCGTTGCACCCTAGCTAGCTGGATAGTTCTGTGAGTTATGGAGTCAAAGGCTGAGAATAGAGTTCCCCACCGTGCCTGTCAGGAGTAGAGCCAGCCTGTGTGTTCTTGGGCAAGCTGTAAGGTTCCAGAGCTCCCCCAAAAGAAGGGAATGGGAAACCCCTTCTGAATATTCTCTACTTAGAACCCCATGAGACGATACCACTCTGATGGCAGAAAGTGAGGAGGAATTAAAGAACCTCGTAATGAGGGTGAAAGAGGAGAGTGCAAAAAATGGTCTGAAGCTCAACATCAAAAAAACTAAGATCATGGCCACTGGTCCCATCACCTCCTGGCAAATAGAAGGGGAAGATATGGAGGTAGTGACAGATTTTACTTTCCTGGGCTCCATGATCACTACAGATGGTGACAGCAGCCACGAAATTAAAAGACGCCTGCTTCTTGGGAGGAAAGCGATGACAAACCTAGACAGCATCTTAAAAAGCAGAGACATCACCTTGCCGACAAAGGTCCGCATAGTCAAAGCTATGGTTTTTCCAGTAGCGATGTATGGAAGTGAGAGCTGGACCATAAAGAAGGCTGACCGCCGAAGAATTGATGCTTTTGAATTGTGGTGCTGGAGGAGACTCTTGAGAGTCCCCTGGACTGCAAAGAGAACAAACCTATCCATTTTGAAGGAAATCAACCCTGAGTGATCACTGGAAGGACAGATCCTGAAGCTGAGGCTCCAATACTTTGGCCATCTCATGAGAAGAGAAGACTCCTTGGAAAAGACCCTGATGTTGGGAAAGTGTGAAGGCAATAGGAGAAGGGGACGACAGAGGATGAGATGGTTGGACAGTGTCATCGAAGCTACCAATATGAATTTGACCCAACTCCGGGAGGCAGTGGAAGACAGGAGGGCCTGGCGTGCTCTGGTCCATGGGGTCACGAAGAGTCAGACATGATTTAACGACTAAACAACAAAGAACCCCATGAAGGGGCTGGAGTAAATTGGAATAAACTTGACAACATGTTATTATTAACTGCTTTTGTTAAGTGGCACCCTAAATCTGAGCAAAAGGACCTGATTCCCACAGTTGGTCTGAAGTGGACCATAGAGTTAGGGATTGTGTTCCCAACTGCACTTTCCTAAGCATCTTATCTTCTTCTGGCCTCAGCAACTGACACTCACCCAAATAATAGCAACCACAGGAGGCTGTGCAGGCCCAGGCCTCTGGTATAGACTTTGTATTCAGTGTGGACTCCGAAATAGACCAAGCCCAAGCAATTTTATTGGCTTTCCCCTTGGGATAGTTCTTGGTGTTTCCTGTATGTATTTCTAGAGGTGCTGACCATTCCTTTTTGTTTGAGGCCTGCTGGTTGGTTGAAACCCCCATTTTCATTTGTGTTTGTTGTGTGTGGGTTGGTTGGTTGGTTGGTTGACTGGAGGGATCAAAATGGCAGTGGTTTGTGACCTATCCATAAAATTCCCAGATTTCACAGGCCAGCCTTTATATCTCTTCAGTGGCAAATATAAAGGGTTGTGGCATGAACTTTTTAAAGCAGCTTGGTTCTTTGTCAAATACATGAGAACTGAGAATGTGGTGAGTATATGTGGAGAATAAGCATACAACTGTAGGTTTTTATAGGCCCTCTCTTTTATTGCTTCAGAGACTGATGGTATCTTTTATTTTTGTGGATCCACCCCTTTCAGCAATATTTTAAACAGAGCACACATTCTGTCTTAAATACTAGCTATCCTTTGTGTATGCTCAAGGATAAGTGTGTTTTAACTGGGTTTAAAGCCAGCTTGTCATTATTGATTCATCTACTGGTAGACAATGTACATGTTAGGCAGCTTCTGGCAAGCAGTCTTTTAAACATTTTGCTTGGACATATTGAATCTGAAAGGCACACCTGTGACTCTCGTATGAGACCGAAGCTTGTCTCCAACTGGGTCCAAGCTAAAGTAAGCTTCTGGATGCTGCTGCTGGTGGGCATAGCATTGTACACTGAGAGGCTTATATATGTGTGTGGGGCTTCCATTTAAGGGTATTTAGGGAGCTAAGTAGGCAGATGAGCTGTTGATGTGTTTATTCCATAGCAAGATCCTGCTAAGGAAAAGTTTCGTTTGAACTTGTGAGTTTTGTATTATCTTTCTGGACTGCATGAGTAAAATAACAAGTTTGGTATTGATTTCAATATTGTTCTGTGCAGGGGGTACGTAAATTGGGAAGGAATAAGGTTTTGGCTGTAAGGTTGGTTGAATCTATCTAGAGTCTAGATGTTTCTGGCAGGGAGGCAGGCCACATGACCATTTTTATGGAGGACAGTACTCTTTTAAACAGAGGTCAGGGTTTTTTTTTAAGTGTCCTCCGTTTGAAGACCTCTTCAAGTCTGGTTTTCAGAAAAAGAGGAAAGAGGGTGGCCACGGATCTTGAGATGGTCTTGTACAGCTAGCAGTAATGGGACAGTGGGCACTCAGATCTTCTGGTCACAATCCTGCCCTCTTTGGTGAGAGGCACTGTAATTTGGGCTAGATTATAAAAATAATGTATAATTTTGCATTTTGCAGCTGTACATATGAATTGGCATATACAGTTTTATGCAGATCAGTGTACTCTGTTGTCCTCTTTGTTTGGTGATCTGTAATTGGACAAGGTGAGACTAGGTCTGGGTTATTGTATTCTAGGCTACAAGCATGGCAAAACATCATCTTACTAGCTCACAAGGATGACAAAACATTTATAAAGCAGTGGTATTACTGCGTGTCTCCAACAAGCAGAAATGTATGATTATAGAAGTACAGTAGGACCCCCATATCTGCAGGATTGGTATCCACAGTTTCACTTATCCGCAGTTTGCCACAACCCTATACAACATACAAGGGCTCCCCCTGTGGCCTTTGTCCTGCTCCCTTATGGCCTTTGGACCACTCCACTGTATGTTTTATATAGGGTTCCTTTGTATCCACGGTTTCAGGTATCTGCGGTAGATTGTGGAACATATCCCCTGCAGACATGGGGGTCCTACTGTACATGAAGTCAGTTTCATGATAATGATTTATTCTGAAATTGGGGTGGGCAAGCTCAGAGGCTCTGGAGGCCATTTTTCATGCACCTTCTCACTCCATGCTAATGCAGAAGTGATCAGACAGCCCTTTCCAGTTTTGGGGGGGAAAACACACATCCTTGTATTGTGTTTGTGCGCTAGCACCAAAATTGGGTACACACTCTCTCTCTTTTTCTCTCTCTTTTACTTGTGTGGTCTGTACTAAAGGGGAAGACAGGAGTGGACTGGCTGAGGGGTAGTTTTAAATGAGGTTGCACTTCATTGGCTGAGCTTCCCCTGCCAGAAAATGCTATTCTGATATTCTGGGGGGGTTGGGGGGTGGAGGGAGGGAGATGTTAGCTGGTGGATGTCTAGGAGGAGGCTGTGGTACTTGGGCCATATGAGTCCCGTCCCTCCTTTAGACTATTATATAAATTTTTCTATCATAATCTGTAGGTTTGAGGTAAAATATTGGGAATGCCAGAGCTCATTGATAAAAACCCTTATTTTGCACATTCAAATCCCAGTCTGAAAGCCCTAGAAATCAATTAGTTAAATGGACTAGTCATCTGACTTGATAATGATAGTTATACATCTAGGCAAGTCTTAACCTGCTTAAAGCCTTTAATTTGTAAGTATAATGCTAAGAAGAACATCGAAAGAGAAGCCTAATTAAAACCGAGCTCTCCTTCCCCTGAACATGCATCACAATTTGTCAGTTTGGGTGATGAAACCGTAGTTAAAATCGGGAGGTTCTGCAAGTGATGGTTTCTGCTTTTGGGAAAAGAAAAAACGAGATAAGAATAATAACACGTATTACGTGAGCTTGAACTCCCTGTTCCTTGGTTGTGAGCAGCCAATAAGACAGGCCTCTCTCTGGGCCCTTTTGGCCACATGAGTATGCAAGGCCGAGTGTTTTGTGATTGGGCAAGAGAGTAGAGGTTGTTGTTTTGGTACGTAAGGCCAGACCAACGCACTGCTTCAAGTGTTGTAGGTCACAGAATGTATGTATTTATTGCTGCCTGCTCTATGGTCTGGGAATTTACTTCAGAATCCTAGGCCAATTTCCAGAATGTCCTCTGTGAAGCTAGAACCGGAATGGAGGACGACCACAGCCCCTAACGTGGGGTAGAAGTGGTTAAGGCACGTGCATGGATATTATGCACACTTGTATAATCACCTTCTGTCTGATCTCTCTCTCTCTCTAAAGCAAAAGGCCAATCTTGGTTCTCCAGAATGAAGCCCTTTACTCTCAGAGGCGGCCATTTACCAGTGAGGATGAAGCCTGGAAGTCCTTTCTTGAAAATCCACTTACTGTGGCTACCAAAGCCATGATGAGCATCAATGGGGATGAAGACAGTGCTGCTGCATTGGGTCTCCTATATGACTACTACAAGGTATCACTCCTTGGGTGTTGGGGCTGGTTGGTTGACAGTCAGATCTGAATGAATTGGGGGGGGGGCAGGCTGAACCCTTCTTATTTTGTGGAGAACATAATATAGTTGTGTATGTTTGTGTGTTATATGTTGTCAAGTTGGAACCGACTTAAAGTGACCCTAGTAGGGTTTTCAAGGTAAGTGAAATCTTTAAGGAGTGGTTTTACCAGTTCTACTCCCCGAGTGAGCTTCCACAGCTGAGTAGGGATTCAAACCCCATTCTCCAGAGTCCTAGTCCATCTCTCTATCCACTACACCACACTGGGAACCCAGTTGTTTTCATAGTAGCTGCAAATAGTGTAATGAGAAAATAATACTGAAATGGCTTAAAATAAAAACAAAATTGTATCAGGTAAGTTTTCAAGTTATGATTGAGCAATTTGTTCCAGAATGTCTCTTTCGAATAGGTGAAGGCATTTGAGTTTTTTCTTCAGCTATTATTTTGAATCCCTGCTCAGCCATGGAAAACTCATTGGGGGGGAATGTGGAACTGGTAAAACCACTCCTTAAATATCTCACTTCCCTTGAAAGCTGGATTAGGGTCACTATAAGTCAGTTCAAACTTGATGTCACAGAACACACACACTTTAGTATGTTTTGTTGCTGGGTACTGTCTTTAATATAATGAAATGAAAATTATAGATGTGTATGTATGCATATTAGGGAGACAGGAGAATTAAAATATTTTTTTGTTTAAAAACTAGATTTAAGTTTTGTACTTATCTGAATGCCCCTGAGGTGAAAACTTCATTGTCATTTGTGGAACTGAACGAGCCTGGTTTGAGTTCTTGGGTTGTAATGTCCTTACCATGGAAATTGCAATTTATAATTTCATAATTAGGAAGTGCTGTCGTTGTTCACTTGTCATCTCTGATCATCACTTGCACCAGTCATTTTCCTGAAAACGTGTCAGGCTTTGAGGTGATAGTGAAAACAGCACAGGCTGGTTGCCTGAACTGAATTGTCTCATAGTGATCTGGTGTGGACTCACCCATTAGTGAAGCCAAGTGGCAGGACATGCAGAGCCAATAAAAAGAAATATTTGCCCTGTCCCCCACTTCATACAACATGTAGTTAGTTAAATTGCAGAATGGAATGATAGTGGGAACATCCTCTTTAAGCAACAGTAGTTGATGACACTATCAGCAACAGCTGATGATACTATTTTTTAAAAGCAAGAATGCTGTGCAAAATGATTTTAACAGTGCAAACTCAGCATATGAGGTGGAGGTGTATGGGGGTGGAAGCAGCCATTAGGGAGCATGATCATTGGAGGGGGGGAGTTATTAGAGATTTGGTCCAAGAAAGTAACTTTTCCAAAGTGTGGGCTATTATAATGGCTATGAACAGCCTCCAGATGATAGATTTCAGCATGGCTCTCAGGACCAGAACTGGAAGCAAGAGAAGACAGCTATTACTGCCTTGAAGTCCTGCCTGTGGATTTCTCTGAGGCATCTCATTGTCAACTTGTGTTGGTGGCCAAGGCCAGTGGTTCTCAGCTCTTGGTTCCCCAGATGTTTGTGACATTGGTTTCCAGAATCTCTGTCTATTCACCATAACTGGCTGGGGCTTCTGGGAACTGAAGTCCAAAACATATGGAGAACCACTGGACCAGATGGGGCCTTGTACTCTTGCGTTCCAACCTGCCAGATGCAGGAGGAACTGGCAAAACATGGCTGGAGAACCTACGGATGGTCTATGATCTGGTATGATGGGCCCAGAATAATGGGCCGAACAACATCTGGAAGGCCATGACCTCTCCACCCTGTGCAGTAGAACCATTTCTGGATTTAAAATGTCAATTTGAAACCATGTGGGGACAGATTATCAATAAGAGCCGTGTCTGGACAGAACAGTTTTCAAGTTCACATGGCTCTTTCTTGTCCTTTTGGCCTCTCTGTTATGTCAGAAGAAGGTCTCCCAAGGAACCTTCCTTGGCCTTGCTCTAAGGCAGCCTTCCACGCTCTGATATACTGACGGGTGCGGGTGGTAATGATGGCCCCAAACATCTTGAGGGTGCTGGGTTGGTGAGAGGCTGCATGGACGGTTGTATGTTGGCTACAAGTACTCAATACAGAATTGCAACACTTGTAGATGTGACCTGCTGCAAGTCAGAAGAGGTTTATTTTTTCCCTTGTTGGGAGCACACCCCATTCTCACGGAAGTCCCAGGCATTCTGAGAAATGCAGCATCGCCATGCCTTTGTAGCTGTTTGGACACTTTTCAGTTCCAAAGGGGTTGGTGGTGTAGTAGGAGCGAAAGCTTGGCCCCTAGCCCAAATGCACGGAAACAATCCGTCTTTGTAAAAGTTGCTTTGGGAACTGCCAGTCCCTCCGTTGGTGTCCACGCTTGTTGGAGAATTCTGGGAGTAGTGGTCCACAAAAGTAACCTGTCCAGTCTTCAAAACAACGCAGCTGTATGGGAATGGTGTCTCCTTGTCTCCAGAGAAATCTGCAAAGGCAGCCGTGTGCTTTAGCGTGTGCTGATTGTAAATATCTAAAACTTGTTAGACCAGCTGCAGGACTTGAGGGGGTACTGGTCTGACCCAGTGATGTCACCTCGTTCAGCTCTTACCTTGTAAGAAAAAAAAACCCACTTATGAAAGGCTTGCAAAGGAAAGCTGTGTGGGGTAAGAGTGGCTTAGATTAGCACTTGGGGGTGTGGGATCCTTTAACTGACACGGCGTCATCCCTGAGCAATCCAGCCCGTATGCCTCAGAAGTTTCTTTAGGAAAAAACCCAAGTTGTAATCAATTGAACTTGCTTTCTGTGTGGAAATGTTTTTGTTTGTTTGTTTGTTTTTAAAGCATACAGAAAGATTACTTTGGCAAATCATGGGTTGGGTTCTTCCCTGTCAAATTAAGGAGGTACTTCTAGAGAAAGCCAGTAGGTGTTACCAAAACCTTTTCCCATCTTCCAGTGAAATGACTCCTGCTCACAAGCCCAACATCTGTTAGAACCTCCCTTATTGTCTTTTATTTTATGTCTTTATGCGTAATTTCCTTCCAAGTATTGAGCTCGGTTTTTAGATCTGCATAATTATAGTTCCTACAATGTATAGATCAATGGTGGAATAGTCATATTCTGAAAGTGACAGCCCTTTACGATGTACCATGGTTGACTTGCAACTGGACAAAGTACTTCTTGCAGTTTCTTTATTTGGCAGTCTGTGTTTTCCCGATGCCCCCAGACTCATCCTATACAAAATCAAGTCTCTCTCTCTCTCTCTCTCTCTCTCTCTCTCTCTCTCACACACACACACACACACACACACACACACACACACACACACACACACACACACACACACACACACACACACACACACACACACACACAGAGCCTTGCACCTGATATGCTGAATTTGTGGTGTAAATCCATTTCGCATAGCATTCCTGCTTTTTTTAAATGGTGTCATCAGCCTCTACTCTTGCTTAAAGAGGGTGTTTCCACTGTCATTTAATGACTTGTATGTGCAAGGGGAAGGTGTTTGAATGCAAAGATATTGCTGATAGAGCAGTTTTCGTTGCTGTAGGACAGCAGCCTAATTTCACCTAATGTTCAAAATGGTTAAAACTGCCTGATGTACATCTTAGTATTCATGGTACAAATTGTCAGCTTAAAGTCTCTTCAAAATTTTGATTGCTATTCATGTGTATTTCCTTTGGGGTTGTTGTTGTTTTAAAATATATTTAAGATTTAATTTTTATTTCTTCTTCGTGGTCTCTGTGAATGCACACTAATGGGTTTAATCTGCACCTGCGCAGAGGTCTCCGGAATATTTTAGAGCTTTATGATATGTTTGTCAAGGACCGCCTCCCTAGCCCACGTGGTCCGCCCGTCTTGGTAATTGCCTCAGTTCCTTTTTGCCGCCGCTGAGGTCTCTCCTCTGTCGAGCTGCCGTTCGTCTTTTCGATATCTAAAAGAAATACAATCCTCCTTTACTCTATTTTACAATTACGATCTTCTACAATCAAGAAAATTGTAAGAGACTTCTTCAATTTCCCCCGACCGCCCCCCCTTCCCCTTTCCCTGCCATTTATGGCACCCCTCCCCCCTTTCAAGAAGTGCACTTCGTGCTCTAACAAGATTCCCCTTTCCGACGGCCACAATCTCTGCCTTTTCTGCCTCGGAGAATCCCATCAGACTTCCACTTGTCAGTTTTGTAAAAATTTCACCAAACAAGCCCTCAAATTGAGACAACAACGCCTTCGATCATTCCTCTGGGAAAAATCCCTCCAACCCTCTCAAACAATGGAGTCATCCCATACTCCTCTACCTCCAAGGCAGTCTCCAGTTCCACCTACCGTTTCTCCATCAACCAGGTCGATCTCCAAAACTTCTCAAAAATCCAAATCTAAGCCTTCCAGCTCCACCAAATCCACCTCCGTACCGAAGTCTCCTTCGATATCGGATCATTCCAAATAAAAAAAGAGAAAGAAGTCTGCTACCGACTCTCATCCGCGCAAACCGGTTCCAGACCAACCTCTCCTTCAGGACCAACCTACTATACGTGTCGACTCGTCAGAAGAAACCCTTCTGCCTCCTTCCGGCCAACCCGAATCTCCGATTCTGGCACACTCTCCATCCTCACCGATTGATCCCGCTGAAGTCACCATACTGCATACTTCACCACGCTCAAGCCCTCTGTCTACAGTTCGCTCCATTTCAATGGGTGATTCTGACTCGGCGTACCAGGCACCCGACATTTCTCCTCCCCGCAAGAGGTCGAGGAAATAACATAATACGTCTCGAACAACTCACTATGGTGCCGATCCTGTGAGACCTGCCACTCCAACCAGGTCCTTAACATCTCGAGAGCCTGCCAGGAGATATGGACACTCCAAACGGGTCACGCTTTACGAGCCTCCACAGTACTATGACCCGACCTTCAAACGCTCTCGATATCGAGCATATCGGTACTATCTGTCCGAGCTCGACTTCTACCCGGACCGTCGACACCGACGTTGGTACTACTTCGATTCCGAAGTCTCCAACTCCTCTCCTTCTCCTTGGTATCGATCATGGTACCAGGACTACTACCGATCCCGTTCTTCATCTGGAGAGGATTCGGTACCGCCCCTTCCGGTACCGAAATATCACAAATCATGGAAGAGACAACATCCCGAATCTCCTCAGGATCAGTCCGCAGTATCAAAGCAACCCCGTGCGTCTGTCCCAGCACGACAATCGACCCATCAACCGTCCGTACAGGCAACCACCACGTACACAGGACCTCAGCCTCTACCTCCCGGTACCAAGCATCCCCACAAGAAACACTCCAAATCTCAGACTACCTCGGTACCATCTCAACACACCTTATCAAGGTCTCACCATGATTTTTCGGAACCTGTGCCTGCCTTATCACAGTTCTGTCCCACTTCTCCTACCTCTTCCTCTTGTTCATACTCTTCTCAGTCTTCTCACTCCATACTGGATCAACAATCCCCGCCAAATCTGCCCACACCGGACTCAGATATCAATCAAAACAATCCTCCATCACCATCTAACGACCTTTCTTCCTACTCTCAACTGGTCCTACGGATTGACAAAGCCATGGAACTTGATGTACAACAACCTACTCAAGTCCAATCTGACAAAGTTTTTGAAGAATTGTCTCTATCAACCCTTAAAGTCTACCTCTCTGCAATAATAGCTCATCAACCTCAAGATTCAGAAGCTGCCTTGATTTTTCGTCATCCCACAATGAAACGCTTTCTTCGGGGTGTCTCCAATATGCGCCCTCCTGCACCAGCTCCTCCCCCACAATGGTCTCTACCCCTTGTTCTCCACTGGCTTTCCCGTCCTCCATTTGAACCACTTGCCACCACTTCTGAACACCTGCTTTCCCTTAAGACGCTCTTCCTCGTTGCCATCACCTCTGCCCGTAGAGCTTCTGAACTTGCAGCCCTGAGGATCGACCCTCCGTTCCTCCAATTTCATCCCGACAAAGTCACGCTCTTCCCTGATGTCTCCTTTCTGCCTAAGGTTGTCTCTCACTTTCACCTTTCCCAACCTATTATTCTGCCTACGTTCTTCCCATCACCTACAACTGACCTAGAACGATCTCTACATACGTTGGATGCCAGACGGGCACTAGCCTTTTACGTCTCAAGAACTTCATCCTACCGCAAATCAAAACAGCTGTTTGTGACACCACACCTTCCTCACAGAGGTTCTCATGTCTCCTCTCAAACAATTTCCCGTTGGATCATTTCTACTATAAAACTGGCTTATCAACTTGCCAAACAGCCTCTACCTGCGGGTATTAAGGCTCATTCTGCTAGAGTGACAGCTACTTCTGCAGCATTCCCCAAGCTCCAAGCACGATCCCAAATGTGATTCGTAAAGAATTCTGTGGCTTAGAAAATTCTCTGTTGGGCCTGATACAAAACCCAACAGAGGATTTTCTAAGCCACAGAATTCTTTATGAATCAGATTTGGGATTGTGCTTGGAGCTTGACTTACAGGCTTGGGGAATCAGATCTTGACTTGGAGTTACAGTTTGGTGGCAAACAGAACTGTTCTCAAGCTAGATGCCTCTGACTTTAATCGTTATCTGTAATGGATGATGTGTATCTATCTTCCCCTGTTTTCTGCTCTGATTATACTTAACATTCATAAAAAACTTGCTTGGTTTTAATTAATTACTTTTCTGTTTTCTACTTTGAAAGGTTCCCCGGAGAGCCTCAGCAGTGAAACCAGATGTCGATCATTCGGATCAGGATCATGGCAAAAGGTTCACTATCCAGCACTGAAATGTTTGCTTAAAAAGAAAAAGCCATGGCATGCCCAGCATCTTCCTATACAAAAAAAAAGGAGGACATTTTAATTAACTCAGGATTTGTTTTTCATACTCAGTCTGGGAAAGATTTCTTTTTAAAATTGGATGGATTGGAGTAGTTTCAAATCTTGTCTTCTTAATAGCCCAAAGTTGAGTATTGTTGGGTATTGTAGTTCAAAAGTCACTACTCCCCTTTGACTAGAAAGGATTGTGACCACCCAGTCGTTTGGATGGATTGATAGACCTCAGATGTACCTCTATGGGAGCACATGCAAGGTGATCCTTGAACATGTAGTTGTTCAATGTCTTCCAGTGCCTATGGAGTGAATGAGGCACGTTTCCTGTTGGTCTGGCAGAACTGTCCCTTATGGGGATATATGTCTTTGTTTTTTGAAGATGGGATTTCTTTGGGATAGAACAAACACCTCTCTTTACACATCTAGGAGGCCTGGATTACTTTTCTACAGTAGATTGAATCCTTCTCATCACCAGGTCCCATTACCTGTCTGTTTCCAGTGACTACCTGCCATCTCATTGTGTAAAATCCCAGAAAATGTACCTATTTAACAATGAGCCCACATTTGTACTGATGTGGTTTTGAGAAATTGCACAGCTTTCTTTGGTTGGGTTCCCGTGATGGAAATAGGACCTCTGCCGGTTATCTCTTGCATAGGACTCAGTTGCCCATGTGGATGGCTTCAGCCTAGGCTGGAAAACAGTGGTTGCACCTCAACAGACTGATTTTATGGTGGCTTGCAGTGGGAGTCCAAGGAACTGTTAAGACCACTGAATGACAGTTCTGGATAGCTTGGCTGATAGCCAAAAATGGATTAACCCATGCCAACCCAATTAGAAGGAGATAACATTAGAGAGCAGGCATGAACATGCTAAAATTCATCTCGGTTTATGTATTAAACATTTGTGCCCAATAAATGACACTCAAAGCAACTAGTTGACATTAACTGGCATTGTCTGCAGAACAGACAATGAAGGATTGGGTTCAAAATGAATGTGTTATGGCTAGAGATGGGGGTATTCGTATATGAATAGGAATAGCCAGCTCAGTTGGAGTTAACAAGGGTCCGGCCCCTGGGGCCAGACCATCCACTCACACATCTGGTGGTGATGGCGGCCCCTCTCTTCCTTCCAACTGCTCTGGAGCGCCGCTCGGCTACCCACTCTGCAGCCTTTCAGGGAGACTCATCCTCCCTCCCTCTGCCAGGAGTGGCTAGCTGACCGGGAAGAGACTGGCACTTTGGAGTGACTGGAAGCATGAGCAGGGCTGTCACTGGATGTGTGAGTGGACAGTCCAGCCCCAGGGGCGGACCCTTGTTAACCAGCTGTGCAGGGATATTCGTATACAAATACGAATACCCCCATCTCTAGTTATGGCTTCTAGCCTCTCCTGCATTGGATACATGAAAATGCCTGTGTTCCAGCATGGAAGTTATCACAACTGTTTTAAAGTCCTCCCATGTGAGGACTTTATTATCCTTAGGATTCAAACTAAACTTCTTGCATAGGGAATGTTTAGAAGAGTTACAATACCTAGAATTATCTAGAAGTTGAGTCATGGCAACTGGACTTCTTTCTTATTAGGTTGAAACATTTCACTACTTATCCAAGTAGCTTCTTCAGTCTGAGGAGAGTTGGTAGGTTATAACCAACATGGAGGATAGATATATCAGGGATCTCCTACCGACTCTCCTTAGACCAAAGAAGTTTCTTGGATGATTAGCGAAATGTTTCAACCTGACAAGAAAGAAGTCCAGTTGCCATGACTCGACTTCCAGCTAACCTGAACTGGATGACCGAGAATCTTCACAAATACCTAGAATTCTTCACTGGCCATTCTGGATAGGGAGATTCTGGGAACCATAGTACAGAACGTTAACCTTTCCAAGCTCTGCAGAAGCCAGTATGGGAATCCTTCCAGGACACAGAATGAGACCAGGCAGGATTGAGGTCCTATACTTTTTGGTTTAGAAATGGATGCCCCCTCCCAAGGCTTTTCTGTGTCACCTGACCAAATCTCTTTGTCTATTTAGGAACAGTATACCAAACATGACGGAACAGTCGCTCATATCTGCTGGGGAAAACCGAGTCCAAGTCTTGAAAAATATGCCTTTGAATATTGTCCTCCCGCACACTTCCCAAATGGGTGTGGACAAGCGGGGCCACCTGACGACTTCGGACACGACCGTCACAGTCTCTGTGGCCTCCATGCCTGCCCATTCAATCAAGACAGAAGCTCAGCCACACAGCTTCACAGTGGGCGTCCCTCCGGCTGTCTATCACTCGGAAGCCCCCCCTGACCGGGTGGTGGTTTTAGACCGAACCCTCAGTGCAGACCAGTTTAACTCCAGCGCCCAGACTCAGAATTCCCAGCGGCGCACTCCGGATTCTACCTTCTCAGAGTCCTTCAAAGAAGGCGTGCAAGAGGTACGGCTGCAGCCGGTTTGTTTTGCTTACGACAATATGTAAAACAAGGGCAGAACTAAGATATTGACATTTTTCAGATTACAGCTCCCAAGAATCCCTGAACTAGCAGTGATGAATCCAGAGGTACCTCCAGGGAGGAACATGTAGTCTGAGCTCTCCTGTTCACTGGCTTTGCTGGTTGGGAGATAACTTGAATTTTGGCATTTTTAAAAGCATGGAGAACCTTCAGCCCTGTATTTAAGTAACAATTGAACGACTTCCCCCTCAGCCCCTCTTATTTTGTCTGTTCTCCCTAATTGGTGCATGGGTATCAGGTTCCTATTTGGTTCTTACATAAACCAGAAATCTCAGTCCGGTGGATTAGAAATAGAAGCTTTCTCTGAACGTCCTATGGGTATAATATGCTAAATTTAAAACAAAAGCAACTACTATACAACACGAAATCACTCACGAGAACACATGGCTCATTTTACAGGACATGCTCCTTTAGCTTGAATGTTTGGTAATAATACAGGCAAAGCAGAAATACACCGAACTTTGTGTGTAAAGGTCTGTTTTCAAGACAACATCACAGAAAAAGAAATACGTGTCTGAACTTAAGTGCAAACACTTCTAAAACTCTGGGTACCTAATTGAAATACCCATGGTGGAACTAAGCTTCTTTTTTGGCTTCTTCTGTCTAGTTCCTGAAAGAAATCCAAACACCATGTTAAAGAACGACAACCTGCCTTTGAACTAAAGTGTGCAAATGAATGCTTTCTCTTGCATGCTTTTTGTGGTTTTGCTTGCCTTACTGTGGAGCTGGAATCTTGGCAGAATATTCTGTGCCCTTTACCTAGGAAACAAAATCTTAGGGGACAGGTATTACGACAATGCAACCTTATATCATAACCGTTGTAAACAGACCCTTCCAGCTTGGCCGTTCTTGTGTCACCTAGTGCTCCCTGCCATCTTGTTTTAGTGCACATAAGAGGTTGCCAACACTTACTTGATGTAATTTGTTGCCGTTATGCTTTACATTGTGAAGACAAGTAATTAATCGTTGTTACTTGTTGCAATGTTTTCAAAACAATCTGTTGATAATTTTATGTGATCCTTTTTGTTCCTGGGGGAAATCTTAGGATTGAGATGAAAAGGGCAAAACAAAAAAACTTGAAAAATCTCACTCAAAATGTGTCGTAAAATGATCTCAAAAAGTAATTAGAAACCAGTACACCAGTCCACCAAAATTTAGTGATGTTTTTCCTACTATGTCACTTTTGAAATGCTGCTTCATGACATCCTTATTATGAAAAAAAGAGTAACTTGTTACAGGTTACCTATATGAATCCTAACTTGTTGTTTCCAAGCACGGGCAAAAAATGCTTATTAATGATTAATTTAGGACTTCAGCCTCTTTCAAATCTGCCACCAGTGTCTGAAAGGATTATTAATATTTTCAGGTTTTTTTCCCTGCCGAGTTGAATCTACGAATGGCCAGCATGAATTCTGAAGACTACGTGTTTGAAAGCATTGCTGGGTAATGTCTTCTCCTTCACATGCAATTGTTGTCCAGCCGTCTCTCTCTGATGCCTCAGGGCAGGCCTCCATTTCGGTTCGTCTCCGGTTTGGAAACGCTGTTTTGGCACCATTAGTAGGCAGCATTTCTTCCAAGGAAGGCACGCAAGAAAGCTCACAATGTTAAAACATGTAAAACTAAAAATACAATACACTGTACCTTTAAAAGCTATTGACATATACTATAAATAATTAGAAATACATTGTGAAATGAAGCAAGGGAGATCTCAGTGGAAAGGGCTGGGTGCTCCTGTCCAACCCTTTGGGAAGCCGTGGACCATGTGGACTTGCGGTTGGAGTCTGATGGTCTGAACGCACCTAGGTTTCCATCACGTTGGAGGACTCGGGCTGCAATATAGTTTTAAAGTTACCGGGCAGGAAGTCCCAGTGAATGTTGTAGGGCTTGGCAAGCTAGAAGCTGGGTTCCCCCCCCCCCCCACATTTATAGCCCAGCTTTCTCTCACCCAGATCAGTGATGGAGAACCTATGGCACGTGTGCCACAGCTGGCATGCAGAGCCCTCTCTGTGGGCACGCGAGTCATAAGTCACTGGATTGCTACTTCCCCCCCCCCCCCCCCCCGTGCAGCCAACCCTTAGAAGGCGGCTGCAGCCACGGTGCTGGCACTTCAACAGGCGGTGGGCCAGGATCCGGAGCAGCTGGTGCTGGTGGCGGATCCGGAGTGGGATCTCGAGGCACCTCCGTGCCTGGGATTCCCCCTTCCGCCGCCACTTCCGGTTCTGCTGCCGCCCACTGGTTGTTTTCCCCCCCCCCCAGTTTGGGCACTCGGGCCCAAAAAGGTTCACCATCACTGACCTAGATCAAGGCAGCGTACACTTCCTACCACATTGTATCCCCATAACTTTTGCGAGTTAGGGCAGGCTGAGAGAAAGCAAAAAGCGTGCTGCTTATATACTGTCCCACAGTGCTTAAAGCACTCTTTAGGCAGTTTACAATTTAATTATTCAGGCTACACATTCTCCTCTCCCCCCACAAGCTGGATACTCAATGTACCAACCTTGGAAAGATGGAAGGCTGAGTTGAACCTCGAGCTGGCTACCTGGGATTGAACCCGGGTCAGAAGCAGAGATTTGGTTGCAGTACTGCAGTTTAACCACTGTACCATGAGGCTGCTTTGGCTAGTTCTTTTGAGATAGGGGTGAGGTATAAATCATATAAACAGCACCTGTGCCTGGTTACTAGTCAAGACAGCTATCTCTTAACTCCAGTATCGGAGGCACTACATCTCTGGATACCTTCTATTGGAGTACAGGAGTGGTGGGTGTAATTATCATAGGAATTGGCCATAACAGGAGAAGAGAGGCCTTTTCCATTGTTTTTAGAAAGGTAGTGGCCTGTCTTGTTATCCGTCGTATGTGTTCTTCATACAGTCCATTGATTGCTAGACTGAGGTTCTTTCCAGATGTAATTGCCTTCTAATTCCTCCCCCTCCTTTCTGACTCTCCAGGAACAACTTTGAATATACACTGGAAGCTTCTAAATCACTTCGACAGAAGCCAGGAGATAATACCATGACCTACTTAAACAAGGGCCAGTTTTATCCCATCACCTTGAAGGAGATCAGTGGTGGGGAAGGAATCCATCAACCCATCAGTAAAGTTCGAGTGAGTTGCGTCCTTAGAAACTAGGTGGTAGAGGAGGGCAGGGGGCCCAGTGGCAGAGGGTGGTGGCATAGTCTTCTGGGTAAGCAGCTGGGGGGGGGGGGGCGTATAGGAAGCCAGGGCACTGCTAGCAGATACCTTGTGTGCTGCTTAGAATCTGCCGGTTGTTGGGATTCTTGCCAAATTGTTCACACATAAATTTACACACATGCATATGTGTGCACCCTGCCTTGCGCGCCTTCTCTGTTCGTTGTTGGAGAGCTGCTCCTAATTCAAGACGTCCTTCCCATCATGGGAGGTTATCTTCACCACCCATCCGGGTGTGGAGATTTCAAAGTTACCAAGGAGATGCAAACGAAGAGGGCTGAACCACAGGTTAGCTCCACTTATAAGCAGCGGTGTCCGCATGACAGCGTGAAATTATTTTTATAAAGTGGGGAGTGAGGTTAGGCCACAAGCGTAAATGCCACCTCTCCCCTCTCTTCCCTGAGGGACTTGGCCCAGGGCCCTCTGGTCAACCTTTCTTTGTTCCTCCCTTTTGAAGAGTGTCATCATGGTCGTATTTGCTGAAGACAAAACAAGAGAGGATCAGCTCCGGCACTGGAAGTACTGGCACTCCAGGCAGCATACAGCTAAACAAAGGTGCATTGACATCGGTAAGAAGCTCCCCGGGCGCAGGTGCCAAAACGGTGCTTGGCAGGGCCTCCGCTCTCTGCTCCTTGTTTGTTTTCCTGCACATGCCCAGTAAGTCCAAGGCCCTCTTCAGTCAGTTCTCCTCACGACTCAGGACCATGTGGGTTGAGAAATATTTATGGCCTGTCTTCATCTTCTGAGTTAGGCAGAACTATAATGGGATAATTTTTTTTTGTTTAGGCACCAACACTGTGAACGGGTGATTCACGGCCCCCCGTTTTACTAGCATAACCAGCTGCTGTTGGACGGCAGCGCCCATAGCCTTTCTGACCATGGGCTGTGCTGGCCACCACCAAGGAGAGCTGCACCCATTCCCTGCTCCTGAACATGCAGGACATGTTGGTTTCTGTTCGACTCATGACTCAGTACCATTTGGGTCAAAAAAATATTTATGGCCTGTCTTAATCTTCTGAGTTAGGCACCCATTTCAGGCTCCTGAACATGCAGGACATGTTGGTCTCTTAATCCAAGATAATTAGTTATCATTGGAAGAGGAACAGGAGGAGATTGAGGATGACAACAATGATGATGTTTTTTAAAAACTGGTTCATTCAGTCAAGTATTCCTGTCTTGGGAACCCAAAGAAGTGGAGTGGACAAGAGTGATGGACTCGGACTAAGGAGGCCTGGGTTCAAATCCCTGCTCGGCCATGGAAACTCAACCGGGGGGGGGGGGGTTAGAACTGTTAAAACCAATCTTCAAATATCTCATGAACCTTGAAAGCACTATTGCAATTACTGTAAGTTAATTCTGACAGGACAGTACATCACACACGCATTGCTGTCTTCGATGTGAGCTTCCTTTGGAGTTGCTAAAGCCCATCTTACCTCCCCCCCCCCCCCGGAGACACCCCATGCTCATAGGTTCAGTTCTTCATTCCTGAAGCAAAAGGTGTTGGGGGCTTAAGCTTGCCTGTAGTCCATGCCTTCTGCTTCGGAATTGGTTAGCCATTAGTCCCAAATACATATGCTTTTGTTGCTCTTGCTCAGCGTGGAGGCAGTAGGCACTCTGTCCATGAACAGGTCTGCTGTTGCTCTTTACTCGTCTGTCTGAAGGGGAGCCCTGGTCTTGCCAAAAAATAAAATAAAATAAAATCTCAAGACCGAGGTGAGACTCTAGCACCAGTAAAGCTCTGGGCATGATTGGGGCACAGAGATGAAAGATGACACGGCAGGTATACCTGCATGCCTCCAGTCAAGCTGTCTTTGGCCCCCTTCCAGGTTCCTTTGGTTGGAAAGCTAGGTTCCTCTCCCACTCCTTTCCCCCTGTGAATAAAGGTGGGGATTAATCACTTGGCACTTAAAGGCAGACGCGTAGGCATTATCCTTTATTATGGAAGGAGTTTTTATGAAGAGCACATATATATCTTTTCTTGGCTGGATGACATTTCTCAAACAAAATCATGGGGCAAGGCAAAGGTAACAGGTGTCGCCTCCTCAAGACGTTTTCATTTCCCTTCTTTTATATATATATATACACACACACCTCTAAAGAGACTGAATTATTATTATTAAAGAAATGCCGCTAGTGCACACAGAGGTCACAACTTGTAAATTTTACATTTTTGGACTACCTGGAATCCTCCCCCCCCCCCCCCCGAACCGTGTTAGCTGGTGAATTCTCAAAGTCATAGGGTAAAAAGTAATTTTCGCAATATCAGAGTTTAAGCCCCTTTCTGTCACACAATGTGGAAGACAGTAAGTGGCTTTCCTTTTAATTTGGCTAGTTCCTTATGAACATGTGAGCCGAGGGTTAACATAATCTGCCTCTGGTTTAATGGGTTGTTTTTCTTCCAGCCGACTACAAGGAAAGCTTCAACACCATCAGTAACATTGAAGAGATTGCCTACAATGCAATCTCCTTCAGTTGGGACATTAATGATGAAGCCAAGGTAGGTGCCCAGACTGGTCTTTTTTTGATATCTGGAGAAAAAAATGTGTGTGGTCCCATGTGTGTGTTTAATGTGGCAGTAACTGTAGAATAAGAGTTGTATTGCTTTTCGGTGAAGAAGCAGCCACTGAAAGATTGCCCAACTGTGCTTGAATACGTTTAAAGTTTGTGGAAGGTCCCATAGATCAGAGCTTGGGAAAGTTTTTGGTTTTCTGGACTACAGCTCTCAGAATCCCCAAGTCAGCATGGCCATTGGTTGATCCTGAGAGTTGCAACCCAAAAAAAGCAGCTTTCCTAAGCCTTGGCTCTGACTTTTTGAGGCTGGAAGAGAAGTGGATGGTATCCCTCTTCTGACTCCCTTTTCTTCCTGTTAGCCAAATACAATCAGACATGTACAGGTGCATGGTTACCTGGAGGAGGGAAGCCTCACTGACTGACCCCTTCCTTCAGTGTGGCTCTGGCTGAGAAAACTTTTTTTTTTTTGGCAGTTTGTCAAAATCTGCTGCACCTATTCAAACACGCCGTTTTCAGCCATCTAAGTTTAAACAGAGGTGTGTTTGCAGGCTGGAACTTGTAATCCTCTGCAACCAGTCCATCTCCTCCCATCAAAGTGTCCTGGTGTGTCAGATTTTCTGAGTCACTCTCCTCCATTTGATAAGCAGAGTGTTTGCCTGAGAGTTATGACACTACTGTTAGGGTTTCCCCCAAATGATGCCTTGATTTCACATTGATATGCAAACTGTTTACATATGGTTGTTAATGCTTGAGTGAAGTTGATCATAGGGCTGTCAGCTAAAGCAGCTTCCAGACCATCATCCTGTGGTGATGGGCCAGGACTTTTTAAAAAACAGCTCTTTAATTAGTTGTTTCTCTTCAGAGTAACTGAATTGCTTTTAGTCATTTTGATCATCATCTATAACTGGATAAAAAAACTTGAAAAGTAACAGCTACACTAGAAAAAGAAGTAACGTTATCCTCCTTAAATTACAGTCAAGTAATGTAATTGCCTCTTAATTGCTAGGGGAAAAAATAATTAATTATAAGAGAATGGCTACTTGCAAGTGCTGTCCTTCTTTCTTTGTTGCGTTGACTGGCCCAATGTTACCCACTGGGTATGCGGTGCGCATTTATTGTCTTCACTACTTAGAGGTGTTTCATGTTGGTATCTGGGGTGGAAGGTTTTGTTGAGTTGTCTTATTGTGAACAGCTTACAGTAGTGCTTTGCACTAAGAAATGCACTAAGCAAGCAAGCAAACAAACAATTTACTTCTGAGTCTTCCCAAGTTCTTTCCAGCATTACTCAGGATCTGATCAACAGGCTGTAGTTTCCATAGCAATGTTCAGTCGGTTCAAGCTCTTGTTAATCAAGTTCATGCAACATTCTTTTTTTTAAAATTTCCAAAACAAATACAAAAATAAAAAATACTTACTAATACACTCTAAACCACAGTGCTCCCCCATACCCACAGGACCCTTTGGAACGATACTTTTAATACGAACCTCCTTTCCAAAATTGTATTGATTGTTGTTTAAAGGCTTTCCCCTTTCCTTTCACTAATACAAATTCAACAAATCTACCCCAAATAGCATAAAAAATATTTGAACTTATTTCCCCTCTTTTCATCTTAAGTTCAGTAGTCAATTTATCATTTAAATCAATGTCCCATACTTCATTATACCAATCTTCTAATTTTATATCATTTTTATCTTTCCAGGATCTAGCTATTAATATTCTAGCACTTGTCATAAAATTGGAAATCAATTCCTTAGAGCAATAATCAAGTTCTATCTTATCAAAAATTGACAACAAAGCAATTTTAGAATTGAATTCGATATCTTTTCCAAATATATCACATATTTCCTTAAAAATCAGTTTCCAAAATTTCTGAATCCGTTTACACTCCCACCACATATGATAATACGTGCCAATTTCTTCATCACATTTCCAACAGGCCTTAGAATAGTCTGAATTTATTATATTCAATTTCACCAGAGTCATATACCACCTTAAACTATTTTTAAGAAAATTTCCTTTATTCTTACCGACATTAATCTTAAAACTCTCATCTTCCAAATTTTTGTCCAATCCTCTGTTTTAATTTCTGTCTTTAAATCATTTTCCCAAATTGATTTCAAACCATCTGTTTCTGTCTCTTTTTCCTCTTCTTCCAAAATTAGATTATAAATTCTACTTACTACTCCCTTCCTCAAAGCATCTTTCTGCATGTCTTCATGTGATGATAGAAATTGTTCGTACTTAGTACATTCTCTACATTTGCCATTAGTTTTCAACCATTCATTTGTCCAACTATCTAATTGGATATAATTATACCATAGTTTATTAGTTTGAAGTTTAACTATAATCTGATCCTTCAATCTCATTTTAATCATCCAATCCTTCAATCTGGCAACTTTTTTGTCCTTAAACAAATCAGCTAAACCCTTCAAGTTTGCTGGGAAATTTTCTATTTCGGTCACTAATTTTAGTGGTGAAGTAAAGGGACATAACTTCTTTTTATTTCTATTCCAAATATTTAACATGTTTCTTAAAAAAGGGTTGTTCACTTATTTTATTGTATTTCTTTTTACTACATTAAACAAATATTTTTCAATATTCCCATTAATTTCTGAGGATTCCATATCCCACCAAATTAACCTGCCTTTGTTGTATATAATATCTCCAATAAATCTTGACTGATTCGATATATAATAATTTTTTGTATTAGGAATACCTAAACCTCCATTTTTTTTTAGCCTTATACCAATATCTTTTATTTATTCTTGATTTTTTACCTTGATTACAAAATCCATTAATTAATCCCTGCCAATACTTAAAATCTTCTTCTTCTAATTGAATTGGGAGCATCCTGAACAAAAAAGTAATTTTTGGTAATATTTTCATTTTGATCATGGCGATTCTCCCAAACCATGATAATTTCAATTTAGAATACTTCTGCAATTTATCTTTAATATCACTTTTTAATTTATTAAAGTTTTGCTCCGTTAATTTTTGAGTCACTTTATATTTATACCTAAATATTTAATATAATTACACATTTTAAACCATATTTATTTACAAACATTTCTTGTTCATGTCTGGGGAAAAAGATAAATGTTCAGAGGGTTGTTAGGGATAAAATACTGTATGTTTGGGTAATGTTGAGATTAATTTTTAGTGTATTTTTGTTAGTTTGTTGGGGGAGGGGTTGCACACGGGGCCTATTAGGAGGAGAGATCTTGAACTCAAATGGGTAAGAGAATAAGACTAGCTACTTTAAACGTGAAAGGCCTGGGTTCAATAGTGAAAAGAAGAAGAATAGAAGCATTGTTGAAGAAAAATAAGGTGGACATTGCCTTTCTGCAAGAGACTCATCAGTCAGAAGATGGAGTCAATGAACTTAAGATGAATAATATAGACATTTATGAAAAAAACTTTGGAACGTCTAAATCTAGAGGTGTGGCAATCATAATTTCTAAAAATTGTGAATTTATAGTGAAACAGGTAGTAAAAGATTGTAATGGTAGATTTATAATAATACAGGGTAAAATGGGTTTGGAAGAATATACTTTGGTTAATGTGTACGCACCTAATAATAAACAAGGAGATTTTTATGACACGGTTATTAAAGAAATGGAGAAGGTAAAGAAGGGTTATGTTATTATGGCAGGGGATTTTAATATGGTTATGGATAAGATAAAGGATAAAACTTTTTATGACCGGAATGATGTTCTTTAAAGAAACACAATATTGAGCAAGAAGGTAAAAAATAATCACTTGAAGGATATTTGGAGGGTAATGAAAGGTGATGAAAGAAGATATACTTATTTTTCAGCAGTATATAATAGTTACTCCAGAATAGATTTTATATTCACATCTCAAGATTTAATTCCTAAGATAGTTAATACTGAGATCAATTCCATAAAAATAACATATCATGCTTTGATGTCAATGGAGATTGAGATTAAAAAAGATTATAAAGACTCTAAAAGATGGAGAATGGATATTAACATTTTCCAGTACCCAGAGGTAATAGAAAAGATAAAGAAAGAATGGTTAGAATTTTGGACAGTAAATGAAGCAGGAGGTACGAAATTAGGCCTGTTGTGGGACACGATGAAAGCAAGTTCAAGAGGAATTACAATAAGGGAATCCTGTAAACTGAAAAAAATTAAGGAGAAAAACGTGAAAAAACTGGAAGAAGACTTGAGAAATTTGGAAAGCAAGGTTTTTTTTAGAAAGAGATAGAAGGATATTGGCAGAAATTCAAGTAAAGAGAAAGGAACTAGAAAACTTGGAGATAGAGAAAGTCCAGAGAGATTTGATGTATATAAAGAGGATTTTTTTTAAATTTAGCAATAAAAATTCAAAATTATTAGCTAGAATGTGCAAAAATAGAAGATTAAAAAATACAATTGGGGTAATTAAAGATAGAACAGGTAAGAGGTGTAATATAATGAAAGATAAATTGAAGATTTTTCAAGAATTTTATCAGAAATTATATAAAGGAAATAATGTACTGAAAGAGAATATAGAAAACTATATAAATGAGAATTTAAAAACTAAATTATTGGAATGTGATAAAAGAATATTAGAAGAAGAGATTAAAGAAAAAGAAATTGCTGAAGTTATTAATAAACTGAGAAATAGTAAAACACCAGGCCCTGATGGATTGGGTCCATAATATTATAAACATTTTAGTTCCATTTTGATACCTAAGCTAAAAATGTTTTATAATAAAATATTGGAAGGAGAGACAATGCCATCTTCTTGGAAACATTTATTAACGATTCTTATCCCAAAACCCAACAAGGATCTAACAGATCCGGGATCTTATAGGCCTATATCTCTAATAAATCAAGATGCTAAGATTTTTACTGCTATACTAGCAAATAGATTAAATAGATTTATAGCAAATTATATTAAAGAGGATCAATGTGGTTTTATAAAGGGAAGACAAATGGATAATTTAACTAGGCGAGTTTTGAATATTATATATGAGGTAGAAAAGGAAAAAACAAAGGCAACTGTTTTATCACTAGATATATTTAAGGCCTTTGATTGTGTGGAATGGCCCACATTAAAGCTGCTTATGAAGGGTTAGGGATTTGGCAGAAGATTTATAGGGGTTATAGATCAATTATATTCAGATAATACTTCAGAAGTAATAGTTAATGATGGTTTAACAGAGCGGATTTTTCTAGGCCGAGGTACAAGACAAGGCTGTCCACTTTCACCAATATTGTTTTGTATGGTTATAGAACTGTTAGCTAATGCAATAAGAAATGATGATTTAATTAAAGGATTAGGTAAAAATGATACAATTAAGATTAATTTATTTGCTGATTGACCATTAAAAACCCATTAGAAAGTATGGATATTATTAAAAATCATTTAGAAAAATTTGGGGAAATAACAGGACTAACTATTAATTGGCAAAAAACACAAATAATGATGTTTAATTATAAGTTCATGCAACATTTGAAGCTTACTTCACCCTCTTTATCATCGTCTCCCTCACCCTCCTACACAGAAAGAGGACAACCTCCACCATTTGAAGAGACTTTTCCAGTGGTTTGGCACCCTGGAAAAACCTGGGAATCCTGTATGGATGTAGGAGTCTCCCTGGTGCAGACGGTCGCCCTCCATACGTACCTCCAGAGTGACAGCAAATGAGCATGGAAGGGTGTGGTGCCGTGTGCTTCCCCTTTTTGTGTGCCAAATGATCCATTTCAGTTGGGCTTTAGATGTGGTTATGGAACAGAGACTGCTTTGGTCACCTTGATGGATGATCTACCCTGGGAATTAGACAGGGGGAATGTGTCCCTCTTAGTTCAGTGCTTTTGATACCATTGACTGTGGTGTCCTTTTTGGCCACCTGTCTGGGAAGGGATTCAGAGATGCTGTGTTGCAGTGGCTCTGGTTCATCCTGGGGAGCAAACCCACAAGGTGGTGCTGGGGGACACCTGTTAAAGGCCTTGTCTGTTGGCCTGTGGCATCCCTTGGAGTTTTGTTCTGTTCCCCCTCTCCCTGTGCTATTTGAAATCTACATGAAAACTCTGGGAGAGGTTGCCTGGACTTTTGGGGTTCAGTGGCACCAGGATGCTGATGACACCCAGCTCTATCTTTCTTTTCCATCTAAATCCAAGGGAACGATCTCTGTCCTAAACCAGTGCCTGAGGTCAGCAGCGAACTGGATGAATAAAGTGACGTTTAATCCAGGCAAGACAGAGAGGTGTTCTTAGTCAAAAGGCAGACCAGACAATAGGGACCCAATCTATGCTGGATGAGATTATGTTCTTCCTGAAAACTCAGGTGTATAGTTTGTGTGTACCTCTGGACTCCCCTCCGAGTTTGGTTGCCCAGGTCTCAGCAGTGGCCAGAGATGTATTTGCGCAATTAAAACTAGTGCACCAGCTGTACTCATTTCTTGATTGACTTGACTTGGCTACAGTGGCACATGCTTTGGTTACCTTCGGTTTGGACTACTGCAGTGTGCTCTGCGTGGGGTGGCTTCTGGAGGTGTTTTGAAAACATCAACTGGTGCAAAATGCTACAGCCAGACTATTGACAGGGACTGGTTACTGGGGATGAGGTGACCACCACACCACACCCCGTCGTGACAGCTTCACTGGCTGCGGGCTCATTTCCAGGCTTTATTTGGAGTGTGGGTTGTGACCTTTACAGCTCAGTCCAGGCTGTCTGAAAGACTGGATCCCCTTGAATGAGCCCCACAAGTGTTAAGATCCTCAGGGGAGTGCCTTCTCCTGGTTCCACTGCTTTTACAAGGGCATCTGATGAAAACCCTGTCCGTGGCTGCTCCCAGGTCATGGAACGTCCTCCATCAGGAAGTGTGGTTGTCCCCTTTGTTCCTTTCCTTTTGCCAACGACTTTAGGGAGGCTTTGGGGGAATCTGCAGGCAATTGGGATGGGGAGGTCTTTCAAACTTTAATCTTTAGTTTTAAGTAATGTTTTCAAATATTTATATATTGTAGTTTCAAATTGTAGTTGGTATGTTTTTAATTATTTGTGTATTTTAATTATTTTGGTACACAGCTTGGGTCTCCAACTAGAAGGTAAAGGCAAAAGAAATATTAAATGAAGAAGGAAGGAAGGAACACTTGTATAGTTCATAATTGTGCTGCTGTCAGATCAGAACTAGATAACTCCTTCTTAGTGATATTGGGAACCTCTGTAACAACATCATTGTATTTGTGATGGTTTTAGTTTATGACTGAAAGTGCAGTCCTAAATGTGTTTACTCAGAGAAGTCCTATTGAACTCAGTGGGAGTTACTAAGTGAAGGTGTTAAGGATGGTTGTGAATTTCTGTAGATCATTCTGCTGTTATCATCAAAATTATAAGATGCATTGGCCATCACCTGAAACCCACTACCTGAAATTTCAGCTTAGCCTTAAATCCTTCAGTTGGCCTTAGGTAAGCCACTTTCCTTCAGCTTCATTTCCCCCTCTACCTGCATCTGCAACTTAAGGTCAATGTCTTCTGCCTCATTTTGTGGAACTGTTTGTGGGGAATATTGAGAGAATGTCAGTGAAACAGAGCCAGGGTGAAAGAGCCTTTTCAGCCTGGGAGCCGAATTCCAAGGTGGGAAAGGGCCTTGTGGGTACATTCCAGCATTGAGTAGTCTAACACCAAAGGGAGGGGCCTAAGCAGTTTGGGCCCCGTGTAAAATTTTACCCATTAGTCCATTTCCTTACACACCATACAAACTACGACTCAAATCTATGTGTGTCTACTCTGGAGTGAGATCCAATACAACCACTTCCAGTGCTGCCAATCAGAGTTCAGTTCCTCACAGAGTAATTCCCACGCTTTGGCTTGCAGCATGCAGGGGTAAGTGTCCTCTGTGAAAACAGAGCTGCTGGCTCAAATTAAATGCCTCCCTTGTCCCTTGTTTTCTTCTCGCGGTGGCTCTCTGGAGGCCTGTTGGCATCCCCAAGCAGGACATGGGTGCAATTTGTGCTCTGCGACATACCGTTTCTTATAAGGGAATGAAGGTCCACGCACACAGAGCCACAGCCACATGGTAGCCACAGGTCGTCTTATTCTCTATGAGTTTGTCCAGTGTCCCTTTTAGCCTGTTCTCATTGAAGGTTGTCAGAATGTCTTCTGGCAGTGAATTCTGCAGTCCCGTTATGCACGACAGGAAAAATAGTTCTCTTTGCCTGCCTTGAATGTCCCTTGAGGCTCTCTGGGTGGTCCAGATCCTCCCTCTCTTATAGGTACTTTCTCCATACAATGCATAATTTTATACACTGTTAGCATCCCGCCATCCATAACAACATCATGTTATTACATCTTCATCCTCCTCCTCCTCCTTTCTCCTCCTGCCAGTGTCTGTGGATCCAAGCCTACGTTTAACAGCTGCCCTTTGTAAGCCAGTTTTCACATTGTCTCACCTCATCTGAGGAGAATAACTCCCAAAAGGAAGCAGATTAAATGGGGTAGATTAAATCAGTATTAGTCATACTGAGGACTGTGGACAGTATCCGCCCTTCCTAACGTGTAAGTGCAGCAGGGGCACAGGTGGGGAGGAGAAAACCTCCTGCTGTGAAATGGGTTTGAATTGCACCTCCTTAGCGCCACCCTAACCACCTGCCCACCTGAGCTTTTAACTTCAATGCTTGAGAGCCACAGTGCCTTTGCCTTTTTTCCACCTGTATCAGAGAGACAATCTGGGCCGTGGTTCAGGAGGGAGGAAATGGAGAGCCTTCACAGTTTAATTTGGCAGTGGACTAGCTAAGGAAAGATTTGAAGGCAGAGGAGGAGATAATTAGGGGATGGGCAAAGGAAGGTGTTCCAAACCTTTATTGCTAAATAAATATTCCTGTCTCACCAGGTAAGCCTGATGTGTTTATCCTTCCAGCCCAAATGGCAGGGTGTCAGATGCCCAAAATGCCATTCCTTGTGAAACGGGTATAGCGTGATCTCCATGAGAATGGAAATTGGGGGGTATTGGGGTCAGGAACCTGCAAGGGCCACACTGATCTCTGAGAGCCATATGGTACTCACCCTTGATCTCTCTCTCTCCCCCTCTCTCTCTCTCTCTCACACGTCCTTAATCCTTATAGGAACTTCCTGTTGAACTAGTTTTAGGAAGGGGATTTTTGACATTTGGTAGCCATAGAAGCCCCATCAGCAGGATCCAATGAATGATGCTTTTTCCCATTCTTCTTCTTGTAAAGGAACCAAGTGTGCCCTTAAATTGTCTGTGCAGACTTGGATCAAAAGAACCAAGACCTGTGCCCTCTCCCTCCCTCCTTCTCTCCCTCCCACACCCAAAGAACAGACAGGGCAGGTAGCAGCGCCATGCACAGAAGATGGTGCTTGTGAGCAGCGCACAACAAGTACATAGAAGGCAGGGCAACAATAATATACCTCTGTCTTACACTGCAAGTCCCAGTGTTTGGCAATTCAAAAGCGAGTACCATTATGTTTAATGGGGTTGACTCTGAGGTAAGTGCAGATGACCATAACAAGTCAAAATATTTATTTGGAAGGGGTAGGAATACTCAGACCTGTTCTAAGCTCAATTAGTGGGGAGCTTGATCCAGGAGTCCATCAACACAGTGACTGTGAGGGATCCAAGGCTAGATGCAAAACCCCAAATGGGCCATTCCAGCATGCCTCCAGAATGCCATATTTTGCAGCCAAGAACCAGCAGAAAGCCATTCACTGAACGTTCATGCCCACTGAGCTTGGGGCCTCCAGACATGCCACCAGGTTAGCTGAGAGAAGTGTGTGTGTTTTTGTGTGTGTGCACGCACACATTTGCGTGCGCGCGCACATGCATCCTAAATTCTCCTCCCTTCCATGCTGCGACTGTTTATCTAAGAGGATGAAGACTAGTCTGTTACTTGCATTTGAATTATTCACGTTTTCCACCTGCAGTTTGCAAGCGTGAACTGAAACCACTTTTTTCAAAAGGAGTTGGAGCTCCAGGAAAATGACTGTCCTGCAGTCAAATGGGGTCCCCACATATTGCACTGCAATGCCCGTTGTGCCTAACCATTTATCGTGCTGGTTCAGGTGGTAATGGGAGTTGTTGTCCAGCAACACTTTTGAGGAATCAAGGTTGGAGGAAGCTGGTGCAGATCCTACAGAACATCCCATTTGCTTTCCAAATCAATCTTGTAACTACTACAAATTACTACAAATTAGTGAAATGTGAAAAGCGATGTCTCGTATATGTGTTCTGGGGTTGCCAGCTCTCTAATTTAACCTTTCTTGCTTTTTCAAGTGGGCAGACTTGAGGGTGGTTCTTGATCAGATTACTCTTTTAGACAGAGCAGCAATTCTTTCCCAGCTCTCAGATCTTATCAGGAGGAGACCTAGCCAATTTCAACAATTTTTATTGCATGGTTCATTTGCTCTGCTGCTTTTTTCCTTTTCACAAAGGCCTTGTGTGCATGAAGAAGGTGGAGGAAAGAGCTAAAAACCTCGCGCTTAGAGTGAAGCCTTTCATAAATTTTGTGTTATGAACATGAATGCTGACTTTTGCACTCAATGGTTTGATGAACCTGCATGGATATCAGTCATGTAACTTGCGGCAAAATCCCCCCCCCTTCTTAGCCTAGTGTGGATGGAAGAGGAGGTTGTTCCTGAGAGGGCCTACAGAAAGAGATCAAAATATATATGTATGTGGCTTTTCAGCCATCAAATCTTCAAATTGATTTAGTTTTTATTTTCTTTTTCCTTTTCCCCCTCCTCTCCCAGTCATTCTATAGCATTCAGTATCGGTATTACTGTTATTGTACGGACTACAACTAAACTTCTCCCTCCAACAACGCTGGGGTTCGTGGCCCCAGACTCCTGTGTAGTTCAAAGTCTGTGTATGACTTTTATTCCCCCCAAACATCACAACAAAGCATAAGCAGTTGATTCTTACTCGTTCACTCACACACAAACATACACCTTCCCCTGACCTGTGTCAGGTACCCGGCATGCCCCAGCACCCTCCTGGGCCGCCACATAGAGTCACCATGACAGGAGAGGGGGGTTGGCCAAGCTGCCGCCATCCGATCATCAGGGGCCACCACCCTGCCAATAACAGGGGGCCTTAGGTAAGCCCGAGACCCACCTTTTTCAGGCCACTTCCTGGAGACAAATAGCAGCACCATATTTATTGAAATATTTATTTATTTATTTATTTTAAACACTCATATAGAATCAAAACAGTGCTGCTCAGATCTATGTAATTCAGTAGAGAAGGGTCCTTGACACTTAGTTATGCTGGCTGGGAGGTTCTGGGAGTTGTCCTTTGCAAAAGTAACTTCCCCACATGCTGCTTTCTATGAGCCATGGCTCTGTTGGAAGCCCACCTTGCCCTGATGTCTTACAACTGATCTCTGCCCCATCGTTTTGTAACATAAATCAGACACATGATTATATTCTTAGGCTCTTCCTCCCACACATAGCGGTGCATCCCCAGATGATGGCCAGTAGCCGATGTCCCCTAGAGAGCATTCAAGAGCATTGAAAGAAGGTTAAAGGCCTCAAAGGAAAGAGCTGGCAGGTGGTGCTGTTCTCCTGAAGTGTTTTCTGAGGCTGGGTTCAGAGTGGGAGCTACCTGGAATGAGTGCTTTTAGACTCCTTTCCTTGTAATGTGGCTAAAACTAGAGCAAGGAGGAGATGTTTGGCTATGAATAAAATAGCCAAACAAGCTTGCATAGTGTAGCTGTTTGTCCCATTTCGTGCGCTTTTTGTGGAACTGGGAGAACGAAGCACCTTCTTCAGCCACTTAATGTCCCACTCAAGGCAGAAACACATGTGACAGATAGTCCATGAGTAGAAGATGGGAATTCTTAACCATGTGAGATGAGTGTCACAGCGTGTGTGCTTCTCTTACCTCTGGGTTTATGCAGTTTAGCTCGCTTCCTTTGGTGGCTGGTCTTCAGAACTTAAACACTGGATTCCTCTGAAGTTTGATTTCACAGGCATAAGGAGAACTACCTCAATCACCTCTCTTCAACACCAGCGTTCTTTCAGGTCTAATTATGGGCTATCTCTGACATCTGTTTCTCAACCCCGTTGTGCTGAATTATGGATGTTGGAGGCCCTTCTCTCTAGCAGGGGATGTGTGCACATCAGGAGACCAGTGCCTCCAAGTGCTAGGAAGGTAAGGGAGTACAGGAGATGCACAAGGGCTCAGACACAGACAAAGGGTCAGACTAGATAGTGGCTGCAATCCTGTTGCGCAGTTTCACAAACATGCAACCCCATTTTTGGAAACCAATTGCTGTATGTTAAGAAATCTCTGCAGGCATTATCTGTTGCTCACCGAGTTGCACGACTCAATGTGCAATAGGTAATGTTGACAGAGATTGCTTAACTTACGGCAATTTGCTTCCAGAAGTTAATGCCATTTGCCAATACATTTATCGTGTTTGTTTTGCCAAGGTGCTCCTCCCAGTGGTGAAAGATGTCTGCCGTAGCACATGCTTTTTTTTTACCTATACATCTTGCATTTAGCATGCTTTGCATTGCAGTTTGTCATGGAAGATAAATGAAGGCTCAATTTGCAAATATGTTGAGGCATATCTTTCTGAGGAAATTCCATCATGGGATGGATAACGGGTAAACTGTAAAAAATAAACATTCCGTTAACTAATAGTTTGATCTTCAGTTGGAAGAACACCATCCAAAAAACTAGGCTTGGCTTGAGCATGGCCATGAAAAACAAAAGGAAAGGTGTGTTCTTTTGTGTAAAAGTACTCTTGAGACAGGTCAGGTGTAAACAGAAACCAAGCAGCATTGTGTATGAGGGAGTTCTTCTCCTTTGTATTTTCTCTTTCTTCCCAGCACCTTTTCTCTAGTTCACTAGGTGCTGTCAAGAGTCAAGTAAAGGAAGGCTAGTTCATTGTTTGCCATGAGTCTTCCACCTTCCTGTTCACCCTTAGCCACTTAAGCATTTCAAGGTATGGTTGTATTATTCCAGTTCTCCAAATCTGGGTGTCCTATTTTGCATATTAGGCCATTGAGGTGGCCTTGTTTGCATAGTATGCAACATTGTACATTATGCAAATGAAGCAATTAAATTGTTGCATTCTTTTTCTGCCAATATGGTTTAGCCTTGGCATCACTGATATAGGAACCACTAGTCTTGGAGAGGTGTACAGTGTAGAGATTGGAACGTTTGACATGTGACAAAGTAAGGAAGGGGAACTACGTAGAGCCTCCATGTATGTTGCGGATGTACAGTATATAAAGAAAGAAAGAACAGCATTTTACTACACACAGGGATTTCTAGGGATGTTCTCATGACATGGCTATTGGTTTTCGCCATCAGTTTTTACTGAGGATCCCTGGGAATACAACTGGAACCACCTGCTACCTGACCTACAGGAAACAAGAGTGTTGTGCAGATGTCAGGGTAGAAAACAAAGTGTGATTTTCTTCACAAATGCAGCTTGACAATTTTATTGCAATTAGAAAATAGCCTAGCTTTGCCATATCTAACTTTTCATCTCTCTCTCTCTCTCTCTCTCTCTCTCTTTTTCTCAAAGCAAGTGCCAATCCATGTTTTGTTTTCACTGCTCTTTGATATAAAACCTTCCTTAAGCCCCTCACCACGAGTGGCTGTTTGTTTCATTGCTATGACCTGTATCATCATTGGGGATATTATTCCTAGCAGACCTTGGACAATGTATTTTTCAGGTGACACCATCCAAGATTCCAAACAGACATTCACTGGTTGGGGCAGTGGTTCCCAAAGTTTTTCAACTCATGGCTCCCTTGACTTACTGGCCACTGGCTGCGGTTCCCTGAACAGGATACTTTAGCTGGGGGGGGGGGGGGGGGAGGGGAACAGACAGGGGAAGCCTGGCCACTGCTGTCTCCATCTGTCATTTATTCGCTGTGCAGGACCAGTGGTAGTGGTGGTGGCTGGGTTCGGCAAGCAGGAGACGGCAGTGGCGATGAAGAGCCGGAGAGGGGATGAGAGGGCGGCGGTAGGAGAACAGAGAAAAGAGACGCCATATTAAAATAATTATTGCTGGCGGGGAAGGGGATTCCGTGGCACCCGGAGCTGGGTTTGGCAGTGCCCTCGGGCACCGCAGCACATAGCTTGGGAACCGCTGGGCTGGGGGATTCTGGGAGCTGTAGTCCAAGAGAAGAACTTCCTAATAAATACAGCTGTACCAGGCTTCTATTCACATTCATTAGGTACATGACCAACATTCCCTCTAATTTTCAGCTCTGCTCTGCCCCTCGCGTGCACGACTCTGCTCCCCACTGCGGGCGTGACTCTGCCCCTCCCCCCCGGTTCCATCGCAACCAGAACAATTGCTGTGGGTGCATGGAGGAAGAGGAGATCCACACAGAGGGGGGCAGAGTCACATGCACTCGCGCAGCCGCACACCTTAGAGGGAACCTTGTGAACGACTCATTTAACTTAGTAGAACATATACCGAAGCAAGCTGTTCAGAGAGCCAGCCCAAGGCAAATACATGTAGAATGGGTATTTGGAAAGAACATTTTAATTTCTTCATTGTTGCTTGAAAACTGTTCCCAGAAAGTTAAGATTCAGAGTAGCCGTGAATCAGCAGCAGCAGCAGCAAAATACTGACTTGCATGTTTTGCCTGGTGTCTCCAGTTCTATAAGGGCTAGAGACTTCCTTTTTTTCTCTCCAGGCCAGCTGATGGGCTAAACAGGCAGTGGGGATCCTGCTTAAAATTCAGGTAAAACCCAGCCATAGGATAACAGGACAACGCTATTTCCGGGCCATTTCTACAGCAAACAAAGAAGGAGAATTCCACGAGTCATTTCTGGCTTCCATTTCTTTCTTGTGGAGGGGGTCGGGTTGATATACTGTCTTTACCCAAGTTTTCTTTTGAGAGGCAAGCCCAGAAGGTCTCCCTGTGATCAGGCCACAGAAGTATGTAGCTGGGTGGAAGAAGGGAGGGAATGTGTCTTTTTTTACTTCCGAGCGTAAGCCTGTCAGAGTTGTTGGGGCCTGCATCAACTGTTGAGGGCCCAGGACAATTCTGAGTCTTTTATGGCTGCATCAGTAACCAGGGGAAATGGTTTAGGTTGTTCGGATTCCTCGTAAAAGCCCCAAGCTCTGTTGTATCAGTGTGTTGTGGTAGATAAATATGGAGTACGAAGATCTCTGGTATGTATTTCTGATTCCAATATTCAGCTTTCTTATCCATTCAGCCTGTGGTATGGAGAATTGTCCTAGTCTCAGAGCTGTCACGGCTCTGCTCTGGCCATCCTTCCAGATGTTACTACCATAGCCAGAAAAGGCCTTGCCATCTTGGCAGAAGCTTCCTTTCTGCTCCTTGTGGGTGGAAAATAAAGAACTAACAAACAAGAGAGCCCAAGGCACGGTGACACAAAGGGCTTCCTGGAGAGTTAAGATGCTAAATATTGATCAGGTCAGGTCACCGTAGCCCTGATACAGCAAAGGCACTTCTGCCCTTCCCTCTGCCCCCACGAGCTGGCAACAAAGATTTCAGTTATGGTTGAAGGCTTCCTGTGACTGAGGCAGGTGAAGAGAGTTTGTCTTCATGGGACTAGACTCAGGGCTAACCTCCAGGTATTTTGCTCTCTGATGCAAAGCACAAGGTGGTTTTACCCGGCAACCCTCTCCCATTGCACCTATGGACTGGCAGTTCAATACGAGGGTGGAAGAGTGTTTTCCTGGAACTGGGGCCGGTTGGGGGACAAGGACAAAAAGTGTGACCAGGGGGAACAGCTTGGGTGACCCGGACAGCAGTAACAGCCTGGATGCTGCCCCTGCTGTCCCTTCAGTATCTGCTGCCTGAGGCTACTTCCTCAGCCATCCTCATGGTAGAGCTGGTTCTGACTGGGCTCACCACACAAAGTAGACTGTTTGTATAAATACGCCTAAACATTTTTGTGAGAGCCAGCGCTGAGGTGCAACGTTGTTGGAAGCAGATGAGATTTATCTTTTTTTAAAAAACCAGCTATTTGATACCTTAGAATGATGATCCTAGAAGTGACCTCTGTCCCTCCACGTATCTCTCCGATCTGTGTCATCCTCTCTACTTGCTGCCGGATAAAAGGGCCTCCCACAAGGGCGCTGTGCGAAAGCCTTTGATTGTGAGCACCCACACAAATCAGTCTGCCAGCCCAAGGTTTGCTTGGTGGCAGAGTTTATGTCTTGGCAGTGACTCGCCATTTTCATTTTCTTAGAGAGCGATACTGGGCGCAAGTGCCCCAGGGCACTGTGGGAGAACAAACATGAGGAGTGAGTTCCTAGCCACCGTTGCTACCCTGAATGGCATCACTGGTGTGTGGTTTTTGGGAGGGCTTTGAAGCTACTCAGTGTGTACCCAGTGGGCTGTAGTGACAGACTAGGACTCTGGAGAAGAGGCTTCAAATCCTCACTTGGCCATGGAAACTCACTGGGGGGGATGTGGAACTGGTAAAACCACTCCTTAATTATCTCACTTCTTTTGAAAGCCCTATTAGGGTCGCTATACGTCAGTTTTGACTTGATGGAACATAAGTAACAAACTTGAACCTACCTTCTGTTGCTAGTACTGACGCCAAGCCTGATCCATCCAAAGATCTTCTCAACCTATGTCAGTTGTTGCCATATGTCACCAGGGCCCAGTGGTTCTCTCATTATTATAGAGTGGACGGGCTTGTGATGGGAGAACGTGACCTTAGTTGTAATATACCTGGTTCTTGCCTCTTATGGTGGCATAGGAACTGATAGCCACAAAGGGCCCTTGTATCAGCCTTGCCAAAGCTATGAATTTGCTAGGTAGTAACTCCCGGTTTAAAGAGCCTCGTCCTCAAGAGATGTTGTTGGATCACCACTCGGAAAATCCCTCACCATTGGCTATGCTCGCTGGGACAGATGGGATTTGTACTTCAATAACATCTGGAGGGCTATGTGTTCTACATTCATGCTCTATTCCCTCTGCTCCCATCTTGTGCCCTACAGTGTTAACACTGGCCTACCTTACAAGAGTGGGGTAAGGTTTTTGTGTTGAAGCAGTTTAAATTTTTTAAAGTTTTATATAAAATATAGATTTATTGTTTATAATACTTCTGCTCCATCTGTGAAGATTCTCAGTCATCCAGGTGAGAAAGAAGTCTAGTTGCCATGACAAAGCTTCCAGAAAACGTCTGCCTCAAGTGTACCAGAACAGGTTGGACTGTTAAAAGATCTGTCTGTTTCAAGGGAATTACCCTGTTATTTACCATCATCTGCTTCTTTGCTTTATTTGTCTTGTCAAAGAGGGTTTAAACCAAAGAAGAGTAGTCTTCTCAACAAATAACATCCCCGTGATTTTTCTTTACCCTGGACTGAGGTTATGTTTCCCCCAGTAGTTCTCTGAAGAAAGTACACAGTTTCCCATAATCAGAGCTGAGCTCAAGGCCTTTGTATTTGCATAATGCTAACTTATTATGTGAATAAGAGTGACAGATCATTCTTTTCCATTTTCCTAGACTGGCAAGGTTTTCCTGAAGCCGTAATGGACGTACAGTATTCCATTAGAATAAGGCGTTGCTGCCTTTTGCTTGTATGAAGATACTAGTTTGGTTGGGATGAAACTAAAAGGGAGGCACAAGAATGAGTCAACCAGGCTTGGCATCTGCAAAAAAAGGGAGTGTAGCCTTGATACTGGCATTGCAATCTTCAGCTTGTTTACTCTGGAGTAAGTTCTGTTGGGTTCACTAGGGCTGCTTCCTGGTGAATATGCACAGGATTGCAACCTCAGTATTGTTCCTTCTTCCTTGTGTTTGCACCTCAAAAACAAAACGTTGTAGTAATTGCTGTGAGGAGAAGTTACTCTTATCTTTGGAGCAATCCTGCCTTCTCCCCAATCGCCATTTAGTTTTTGGATTGAATTTTTTTGGTTTATTCTATGTTATTGCATTTTGTGCTTCTGCTTCTTGTTCGCCTCCTACCAGTTGGCCGTCATCATGGTTATTCTGGCTTTTCATGAGGCAGCTTTAAACCGTGATGCTGTGGATGCATCCAAACCAGAGTTCTTCAGCCAACAAGTTCTTCTCCTTTCTGCATTTCTTTTCCTATTTGAATGATCAGCTGCAACAACCTGTATTTTTCACTTCACACAATCAAACCCTCCTGCATTTTTGGTATTTTATGATGGCTAAGTAACCTTCTAGGGTAGTGAGGAAAAAAGTGTCTCACACATTCTTTGAAACCATGGCTAAAATCCTGTTTGTGCAGCTATGCTGCTTAAGGATGACGATGTCTTCAGCCGTGGCAATGTTTCTGAAAGAAAAAAAATTCTGATTTCTCCCCATTTGTGGTGAGTATTGGAAACTGAAGACTCATCCTCATCCTGCTGATCCTAATGGCTTCCCGGTGAGGACCTACTGATTCCACTGGAACTACAGAATCTTCAAGAGGGGAATCAGAAAAAAAATATTTCTGAAAAATTGCAGCAGTTGATGACATCATCAGCCTTACGTGGGGCGTAATTTACAGAATAGGATTTCTGCCAAATGTCTTTTGATAAATAAAGTCTCAGTTTTATCATCTGTCTGAGTAGGACATGTAGGCTTTTATCCCAGGAGATAACAGATGTGCCTGGGTGTACATAAATACTAAGATAACCTGCACCGTCTACAGGTGTGGGGGTCCGTTTTGCATTGTGAATTATTTAATACAGCATATCGTATCTTTGACTCCAAATAGCATGGTGTAGGGATGGCGTGCACTGTAAAGCTTTGCATATGCAGGCTCTTGCTTTCATTCTGTCCATGAAACACAGTGATCAAAATCCTACTGGTGTAACACACTACGCCTGCTGGTGTAACACACTTAGCAGCAGCGTGCAACAGCACATGCCTGTGCCGGTTTCTTAATTCGTGGCAATTTGCCACTGCCATTTACACCAGTTTTCTTATGCCAGCATGAAAGTGCCATAGAATTGTGTCCAGTGCTCTGCAAACCCATCTCAAGTCTGCCTTATCTGATAGAGATGTTTCTTTACTCAGATCATCACTTTTTTCTGCATATCGGAGTGACTGCCTGAGAACTCTCTGAGCCGTTTGCATGGGTAGGATTGAAATCACATCCTTGCACGCCTACTCTCCTGCAAGGACATGTATCAATCGTCAGCCACCGCTTTGTTAAAACGTGCATTAAAGAGCTACCTAGATCATATTTTTTTTTTTTCCAAAAACAAGCCTGTGTGTTCATACAGCTAGGAATGCGGAAGGAACCTCCAAAAGTAGACTAGGTGTCAGAAGAGGAATCTTGCTCTACAGGCTGAAGATGTTCAGCAACATTTGGGTTTACGTACTCCTCTGACAGTCTTTGGGTGGGGAACTAGTTGGTGTAAGTCACCTACCCTTGTTTTCCTGTGTGTGTGTGTGTGTGTGTGTGTGTGTGTGTGTGTGTGTGTGTGTGTGTGTGTTTTAAAGTAAAGAATCAAAATGCACATCTTGAACCTAGTGGGACAATAATGTATCTGAGATAAAGGCCTGTTAATAATGACGCTTTTATGCATTTACCACCAAGCAAGTTTAAGCCATCCGGATAATATAATCCGAGTCAATGTAGGATGGCATCTTTGCCTTCCTACCTGTACATGTTGACTTTACTTTCTGTTCTTTCAGGTTCACTGCTGGGAGGGGGTGTGATGGAGCTAAAACGGTGAAGATTCAGCATATGGGCTTCTAAACTCCATTAAGCACCCCCCCCTGTACATAACTTGAACTCTACTAGAGCTTAGATAAATTCCTTTCTTGGACTCCAGTCCCCAGTGGTCATGCCAGCTGGTGAACTGCAGTTCAAAAAGGACGCTTCCTAGCCATGTGCCTCTCAGAAAGCATTGGAGAAGCAGCAGCACCCAGAGAGGCTAGTAACTTTCACACAACAGTTTTCTTGTCCTCACACCAGAAAACAGTATGCAGCGTTAAGATTTTTTTAATTAAACACAAAAACTTCCTCAGCAGGTTGATGCTTTTCAGAATCATGGATCCGGGCTATTCTGAGAACAGATCTACCCTTTGTATTGCAAACACAGTTATGCGCAATAGCAAGGGGCCAAAAACCTTCCAGGAAGCCCACAAGCAGGGCAGGAAACTATCTGTTCCTCCTCCCTTTTGTCTTCAGCCTCTGGAATCTATAAGTAGGCAGCAATTACAAGTAGAGAAGCTGCTGAATGTGGCCAGATCCCCCTTGTTATAGCCATGTGTCCTCTAATTGTAGGTCAAAGAAAAAGAGAAAAAAAGAAAGAAAATATTTTTGATTTCAGAATAACTCAGCATCCTATCTCTGTCAAGCACGCCAGCCCATGCCAATCCTCCCCCCCCCCCAATCCATACAAAATTAATCAATAGAGGTGAGTGAACTCTACTCACAGGACCGGTGGGTGTCTTGGCTCCCGGAACTGTTTTAGGTGGAAATGTGCAACAGAGATTGTAAAGTATTACTATCTCAAAAACGGGGTGTGCATTTTTAATGTTTATTTTCAATGTGTTTTTTTTACCCCTTGATGTGGGGATATAAACTGGTGGGACATTCCTAGTCGTCTGTGCCTTTTTACTGCAGTCACACTGTGTGCAAGCAAACACAGGACAGAGTTTTTAAAAATGCATAAAAGCACATGTATGGGCGGAGGATGCTATTATTTACATTTTAGTGACAATTCGCCCAGGAAAGGAAAAGGAAAAAGGAGGACAGACAGGAGTTTTGCAGTAGCTTCAAGACTGAAAGATTTGTGCTAGCATGAGCTTTTGTGTGTTACATTCTACTTCCTGAGGGGCATTGTTATTGTCCAGATGTTGCAGAGTCAGGATCTTCTGTGAAATTAAATCTGTCTTTCTTAGAGGTACCACAAGCCTCTTTCTGTGTAACCCCGGAACATTATTTTGTAAAACTTCACATGCTAGTACACTACATCTGTGTTACACTATTTTTGTAGCATTTCTTATTGTAAGAATAACTGTCCCTCAGTTCAAAAACAGTGTGACACTCACAGAAATTTATCTTGTTTTTCCTCTTCTTTTGATAACACGACAGGACGACAAGCTTTTGCAGTGCCTTGTATGTAACGAATGGCAGTTTAGAATTGCAGTAGCTGCTTTATTCCACAAGAGGTTGCTCACTCCTTGCTGATCAGTTTTGATTTTAATTTTTATTTGAAGAAAAATAACATTTAGCTGAGATTGTGCTGTAAATAGCAATAAACTAAGTGATGCCACTTACTATTGGAACAACATAACTTAGTTTATATCTGCTTTCAGTTGAACAAGTGTATTCACATGGTAAATGCTGAAGCAATAATAATGCCCAGTCATTGTGTTTGCATGATACTGTTGTTTGGTAAGGGCACTTCAACAAGGAACACAGAATAAAACAAATACTAAAATAAAATAAAATAAAAATATCAATCAATCAATCAAAAACCTTTATTGGCATTAAAACCAGTAACCGTACAATCAAGTATAAATAAAAATAAAGAAGAGAAAGACATAGTAGCACCTTAAAGACTAAGTGCTATATAAAACTTTTTTATTTTTTGCTTTTTAGTTGCTTTCTCTCACTTTACTGTGCTTTCATGTTAAGCTTCGTTCCTACATTGCAAAGTCCAAATACATTGCCATTGCGTTGCCATACAAACCTGCATAAAAGAAATTAGCCAACGTACAGGATACTAGGGTGGAAAGCCTGTCACCCTGCAGATGTTTTTGAACGGCAACTTGCTGATGGAAGTTGAGGTCCAACAACAACTGAAAGGCTGGGTTCCCCCATTCTGGACATGTATAGTGATTATTTTTTATCACCTTGCTCATAAATAAAGACTGGTTTTGGACACTGCACCAGTGAACGAGGGAAGGCTGTCTGAAACTAACCTGTGTGCTACACGGTATTCATAGACATTCCTGTTCTTGCAATGGGGGATGGCTGGCCAAAGCAGCTTGGACAAGTGAGGTACCTGAGGTGGGAATATGCAAAATATTTTGTGAAACCCTCATTGAAAAACATTGCCTTATGCTAGAATCCCGTACAAGCTCACCTGGGTAGTCGGGATGCTTCACGATACAGGGCTCTTAGTACTACTGTCAAAAGACATTCTACAGCAATTCCGTCTTTTCCACTTTACCAGATTTTCTGTGATAAGGAACATTGCATGAAAGAAATTGTGGGGAAACACGGATAATTGCAACTGGAGGGTATATTGTCTCTAAATGAGTTTGGGTGATTACCCCTGAAGTCTTATTGAATGCAGTGGGCCTTGTGTCTGAATAGACAAGCAGTGGGTTGCACTCTTAGCTTTCCAGTCCAACTGCAATGTATCTCTCCACGTACCTGGGTTAATGCCGTGTTAATCCCCCCCCCTTCTGTAACAAAAGACTGCAGCACAAAAAAACCACAGTCGGCATGTTTGGTTTCTTTGCAGGTCTTCATTGCTGTCAATTGCCTCAGCACCGACTTCTCTTCTCAGAAAGGTGTCAAAGGCCTTCCTCTGAATCTTCAGATTGACACCTACAGCTACAACAACAGGAGCAACAAACCTGTCCACAGAGCTTACTGCCAGATTAAAGTCTTTTGTGACAAGGTAAAAGCTGCAGGAACCTACAAAAAGCTGTGGATTAAGGCCTCTCCCAGGTTTCCTGGTTCAGTCAAACATCAAAAAGTATTTTGCTGATCACCTCATGGGCTCTAAAAAAGCTTGGGCTGTGCATGTGGCACATTTTCTCGTGACTTCTGAAGTCCTCAGTACTACAGGTTCCTTTCTTCATCTCTGCTTTGAAGTAACACACTTGAACTATGGCCTTCACTGATTTGAACTCTGTACATGTGTGCTAGGCTTCCAGTCTCTGCTAGGCAGTGACGTCTCTGTTCGATTTGGGGAAGAGTTTACGGCTTGACAGATGTCTATCATGTCTGATGGGGTAGGGACCAGGGTTGCTGGGGCAGAGGAAGGTCGAGTGTCTAAAAACATTTTTCTCCTCCATTATCTGACAGGGAGCAGAAAGGAAGATAAGGGACGAGGAACGAAAACAAAGCAAAAGAAAAGGCAAGTGCACTGACCCCAGCTCTCAGCTGAACGCCTGTAAGTAGGAAAGGAAAAAAAAAAAAAGAGAATCAAGTGCCTTCTAATTTATAGGAAAATTTCTACTGAGCCTACTAGAAAATGTGAGCCATGACTAAACAACAACAACATTTTCCTCTTTTAAACAGGAGTTAACATATGCTGACAATTGGCCTACTGGTACAGTGGAGGTGTTTTATTTATCTCTGGGCTGAAGGGTGAATGTCTTCAGCGTGGGTGCAGCTGGGCGGGGGGGGGGGGGGGGGAGAAGATGAAGAAGCCAGGAAACAGCTTTTGTGCAGCTGCACCAAGAAAAAGGAGGGCCACCAGGCAACCCGTAAATGATAGCATTTCCTGAAGAGAAGAAGGTGGTGCTGGAGAGTTTTGAATATAGGGGTTTAAGTAGCATTTTTGTTTGGGGTGTGTATGTGTGTGTGATTTGGTAGAATCATCATCATCATCATCAACTTAGAACTGCAGAGCTGGAATCAAGTCCCACCCCGTCAAGGAGGCATCGTGGGGAATCAAACTCCCAAAGATCCAGACGTACCTTGGGGCTTTAGAATATTATTATTAATTTCTCTCCTGCTAAGTAAGGAGCCTGGCAGGATCCTCAACATGGCTTTCAAAGTAAACCAGTGGCATCTGAAAACGTGGCAGTGCGGACTGCTCCCTGTTCAGGATTCCAGCCTTTCCTCCCCCTCCTTTCTAGGCTTCTCCTCCCAAGAGATGGTCAGCAGTCCTGCTTGGCTTTTTGGGATGGGGGTTTCCCCCTTCTAAGGGTTTTCTGTAAAGATGTTTGGAAGCGTTGCCCTTTGAATTTCTCTCCTGTGTGTGTAAGTATGTACAGTTTTGCCTGCTTAAGCAGAGGCACTTTGAGAACTGAGGTCACTTCCTTGTGTTTCTCATTCTCAAAACATTCAAGTTTAAGCGTGATTAAGAAATGGATTCAAAGGCAAGGCTGGGGTGTTCTGCAGCACCAACGAAATTGGCTGTTTCCTTCCAACCCACAATACAATCTTTGTATGAGTTGTGGAGAGAAACGTAAAATCCAATCTCAGGATCTCTGTACTATTGTTTGTTCAGCTTAGTGAAATGTTTTCGAACATGGTTTGGAAAGCTGATGTTAAGGAAGGCTGTCTTTGTGTGTGAGATATTTAATAGCCTTTCTCCCCCCCCCTCTTTTTTTTTCTCCCCACCAGTTTCTGATGTCAAAGTACCCATGCTTCCCTCCCACAAGCGTACCGACATCACCGTTTTCAAGCCATTTATGGACCTTGATACTCAGCCAGTTCTCTTCATACCTGATGTTCACTATTCCAATATTCAGCGTGGAGTTCATGTAGGATTCCCTTTTTGTACATATTGGTGCAGGGAGGGCTGTAGTAAAGGAAAGAAATAAAAATAGAAAACTATTCCATGTCCAGTTGTACAAATAAACAAGTTGATCATTTTGCCCCATCACAATAGTGTATTACAGAAAATCGCTGTTGGCAGTAAAGTCATCCTGGCGATAGCTATTTTTGGTAATTAGATTTCTTCCTCCTAATTAGACTTCTTCCTCCTGTGCCATGGCTCCCATGGGTTCCTGACAATGAAAGGGATTGCACAGAAGCCACGGGTGCCTTGGGACAGAAGTAGGAAATGTTTAATTTCCAAAATGCTGTCCTGGCTAAATACGAGCTTCAAGAGCTGATGATGCCCTCTGAAGTAAAAAGGGTTTTTACTCATCACAAGAAGACTAGCAGCGAAGGCAGATTGCATTTCCTCTGATATAGAGTTCCAAACTCTTGATGCCATCAGAGAGAAGACAGGAACAACAAGAAAAGGGAGAAATGGGGGCTGAGTAGCAAGGATTTGAATATAGGGGATTAAGCAGCATGGATTTGAATATATTAAAAACTTCATGGTAGCAGAGAGTGTATGAAAAGCAGGACTAAAGCCAAGGTTTGAAGGAATCTATTAGATTCAACATGTTGATGCTAAAATCGCTACTTTTGCATTAACAGGAGGAGAATCCAATTTTAATGTTCCTTTCAAAATTTTATTTGCAAAATATTAGACGAGTTCCTTCTGTTTAATGTGAAAGAAATGCTTTTAGTGTTAATGTGTTAAACTAATGCATTATTTCCAAGCTCAGGGCTAGACAATTTGAAAGGATGTGGAAGGTAGACAAAAGGTTGAGAACAGCTTCAGTGGGAAGGAATCTGTCCAGGCATAAGAAGCAGCAAGGTAGAATATGTCCTGGTGGGACCTTAGAACAAGGAAGAAAGCAGAGGGAGGAGTAGAGGGTTGCCAGTTCCAAATGGTTTCTAACATTCTTTTCTCCCAACTGCTGCATTTCCTTATTTTAAAAAAGGGTATGGTTTTCTTGCTATGCTGTTGTTTAGCTATCAATTTTAACTCACCAACGTTTCAAAAACAGAGGTGTTATTGTTTTTTTTTTCCCCCATCCCCTAGGTCTTTCCTGTTGCATCTGACGAACTGGAGGGCGAAGGGTAACATTTATTACTTACTTTCATGCTTTGGTGCTTGTCATTTGTGCGTGGGGCTTTTACTGTTTTTCCTTGTTCTGATTAAGTCGTAATCAGTTTGGCTCAAGAAGTCAATGTTATCATAAAAGATTGTTTAAATCATGACCCTTGAGGCAGGACAGGAGATATTTCAGGGTGAAAGAGCAAGTTGAACTTGTATCTAAAGATGACAGAGTCATTTTGGAGGGAGCAATACACAAATGAAGGGTTAATATACATGTTGACCTGGAACTGGGCTGAATCCAGCAAAGCATCAACCTTGTCAATGGCTCAGGGCCTAGACTGATTTAAGCACAGAGGGGAAGGGTCACTCTGGCTGGAGAGCTTGGAGTGACAGAATAGACCAGTCTTCCCCAAACTAGTGCTCCCCAGAATCCTGGCCACTGGCCATGTAAACTGGGGCTGTTGAGAGTTGAAAAGTTAAATATATGGAGGGTGCAAGGTTGGGATCACCATTCTGCTGTCAAGACAGTAAAAGACAGCGTGTTGGTTTTGGATAGGGATGGTTAACCATTTCTTGCTTTTGGAAATTTCCCTTATCTTTTTCACTTAATTTTGCCAGTGGAAATAGCAGTAGAACGGCATGTTCTACCCTTCTGATGGGGTAAAACGGCCTCTCCCAACCTGATGCCTACAGATTTTGGGGGTTTCCACTCACTGAGAATGGCTAAGATAGAATGAGGGACTTAGACAGGAAGTTAAACCAGGCCAAGTTGTTTTTGTTTTTCATTGGAAAGCCAAATCCATGATGTTTGGACTAAAACAGACAGTCTATACCACCTGATTATCTAGAAGCCTTCACCACCAGTGTGTTGGCGGGGGTTTCTGGGAGCTGCAGTCCTAGAACACCTGGGTAACTCAAGGTTGGGAACCACTGCTCTAGATTGAGAACCTCAGTATTAGGCAGATTAGGCAAGAACTCCTCACAAGTGAGAGGAGGAGTTCCTCTACTTCTTGGCTTGTTACCTTCGTAATTGGAATTCTGACTGTAAAACAGACTAGCTCTTCCAACAGGTTCTACTCTGCTCACTTCTCTCTGATGATGGTGCTTCAAAACATAGAGTAGGACCCCCATATCCGCTGAGGATTGATTCCAAGGCCCCCATGGATACTGAAAATTGTGGATAATAGTGAATTTTATATATATATATATAAAAGCATTGCCAGAACTGGTCGCTAGAGGGCGCCAGAGGCCATGCTATGTATTCTTCGCTACTTATAGCACAATCTCTGGCTCCCGATAGTGGCCAGTTGTGGTAAAACACATGAAAATATTTTTTCTTTTAATCTTTTAAATATTTTCAGACTGTGGATAAGTGAATCAATGGGTGCTGATCCTGTGGATAAGGGGGTCCTATTGTACTCTGCTTTTAGGGCAAACGTTGCAGATTGTGGTGTGCAGAAAGACTGTAGATAGTTGTGACTGGCAGAATGGTTGATTGGCTGACTGACTTTCTTGCAGCTCTGCCATGAAGAGGGGGCCTTATCTAAATGAAGATGATTTTGCTGCCAGCCCAATTAAGCTGTCTCGAATAGAGGAACCAAAACGAGGTAAGGCCACAGATCTGTTGGGGAGGGGAAAACCTGTTTGAATTGTCCTTTGCAGTGGTCCTGTGCAGCTTCTAGAACCGTGCGTTGCAGTGCCAGAGGGAGTGGGTTCACTACAGTGGCATGAGTCACTTCCCCTCTGGGAGGTACTAAGAGCTGCACAGTGAGGCAGTTCCTATGCAGAAGACTTGGGCAAAAACAGGGATCTCTTGTTCCCTGTCTTGGGGAGCCAAAACATGACTTTGCAGTAGAGATGGGGATATTCATAAATGAATACGAATATCCCCATCCCAGGTGCACCTAATGCAGGTCCGGACTGGATTCATATTCATTTATGAATGTGAATATCCCCATCTCTACTTTGCAGCAAAGCAGACAATATTCTTAAGATAGTGGTGCTGTAGGAGGATTCTCCTTGCATGAGGTAAGGTAAACGTATCTCTCCCCAGCACTTAATTTTTTTGTGTTTTTTGGACTGCATTTGCCAAAATTCGCCAGATTACATGGCTAAAAAAGTAACCTTCCAAGTTCCTCTTCAGAAATGTTCAAGCTCTGTCTCTCCCGGCCTGTAATTTCTGAGGGCGTATTCAGGTTGCTTACCAACAAATCAGGGGTTGCCTGTCCTATTAGGTTTCCTTGCTCATGTGCTCTCAGCTGAGTATCTGGGCACCAGATGCATATTTCTTATTAAGCTTTCTCATGTATTCAGTTAAGATTGTTCCTCTACCTAAGAAATACAACAGGTAGGTGGGAAAGAACCAGGCATGTATGTGCTCAGGTGTGCTCTCCAGGCAAACACCTTGATGTGGGCACTCATCAAAAACAATGTGGCGTCTGCACATTGTGTACTTGTGGATGAAGTGTAGAGTACAAAAGCAGCCAAAGGAATGTTTCCCACAAAGGAAAATGTTTTTCTCTGTGTGACTTTCCACAGTGTGAACAAGGTGGATTGGCTTGTTTTTCCAATACATTGCGAATCACTAAATAAGTCTCCAGCTTACCGTATTTTTCCATTTATAAGATGCCCCCGTTTATAAGACGGCGCCCCCCCCCCCCGCCCCTACTTTTCTAACCCAAAATTAAGAAAACTTAGCTTTGAGTATTCAGCCTCTGGGCTCAGAATGCTCGGACATTACCCTGTTGAATCTGAGCACTGCCTACAGGCTCCACCTCCAACGAGGTGTGTTCCAATTGGTTTGTTCAGCATCAGCTGACGTCAGTTCCATAAGGTTCATGATTGGAGGAAGCTAAGTCTCCTGACTGTAGGAAGCTAAGCCTCGTGATTGGAGCCATCCTGTTTACAGAGGCAAGGTACAGGCCATTTTGTTCTCTCTTCAGCTTACTTCCGTGTATAAGACGCCTCTCAATATTTAGTGTAATGATTTTATGAAAAAGTAGCATCTTATACACGGAAAAATACGGTATATTTTGCTCTTTTAGACTCCACTTCCAATTCTACCTTTATTTTAAGCTCTGTACTTCAAGGAAAGTTACCAGTCCAGCAATCGGTATCCCAAGTTCACCCTTGTTAACTGGCATTAGCTTAGTATGATGTAATCTAAATCACAGGTTTGATATTGCTATCACATGTGGCAAACAGATGCCAGTTATTCAGAGAGGTAATTTAAGGACAGTCTATCGTCCTGAACTTTGCTTTATGTGATTTTGAATCTAAGGATAATTTTTCCCTCTTTGGTAACATTTTCCTTGTGCTTGAGGCAGCATCTTCTAATGCAGTAGTTCCCAGCCTTGGGTAAAACAGGTGTTCTTGGACTGCCACTCCCAGAAACCCCAGCCAACACAGGTGGTGGTGAAGGCTTCTGGGAATTGCAGTCCAAGAACACCTGGGTGACCCAAGGCTGGGAAACACTGTTCTAATGCATAAGAACTAGAGATGGGCAGGAACCGCCAGTTCGGCAGTTTGTGCTGGTTTGTTTTTCGACCCAACAGGTGTTCAGCACTTCCCAGGCCCATCTCCTCTGCTGGGCACCCATTCAGAGGCAGCACTCAGGGGACGCAGGGCAGGGAAGCTGGGGCACTGCCTCTGAGTGGGCACCTGCTGAAGGAGGCAGGGCTGGGAAGCACCAAAAAACAACCACCACCATCTGTTTGATTGAAAAAAGTGCCCACCTCTAAAAAGAACTCTGATGTATTTCTACCCTATTTGAATGCAGATTTGATTAATTAATTACATATTAATTAAAGGTTTTATAAACTGCTTTTAAGGATAATCTTCTGAAGGCAACGTACAACAAAATCTAAAACCACAACATGCAATAAAACCATGATAAAAAGTCATGATTATGTATATATAAATTTGTATCCCACTCCCACAGCACTACCCTGGGCAGGTTAGAAGACATATAATAGAAAACAAAAATAAAAACATTAAAAGCAGTAACATTAATCCTAAAAACAGGTGACACCGATTAATCATATAAACCCAGAGTGGATGGAGGAAAAGGGAGGAGGGGAGAAGAGGAGGGGGGAAAGGGGGGGAGTGAATAATCATTAAAAATCAGACACCCCCTTCTTCACAGAGGCTTCTTTCAAAGTTGTAACTTGGTGCTTAAACCCAGGCAAACAGTTAAGGCTTCAGGGCCTGCTGGAAGGCCTGTATTGATGAGGCCTGGCAGGCATGGGTTGGAGCAGACTTCCATGCCAGGCGGGGGGGGGGGGGGGGGCTCCGAAGTAAGCCCTGTCCCTCGTACCTGCCACCCGAACTGCTCTGACAGGCACACACAGTGCCTCCACTGTTGTTCTCTGGACGTGGGTGAGTTAGTACAGGTGAAGGTTGTCCATCAAGTAACCTGGAAATGAACCACTTAGAGCTTTGAAAGCCAGTATCAACATTTGCAACTGGGCTTGGAGCCACCTGGAGACCTGTGCAGCTGGCGGGATGCAGGCGTCTCACGCTTTGACTGTGCAGCGAGAGTGAATGGCAGAAAACACCTGTGGCCCATGGGCCACACGCCATCAGAGACGCCCTTGTGTTTGACATCCTTCCCGCACTGTACGTGGTTAACAGCGTGCTTTTAGGTGGGGCAGCTGGCTTTTCTAGCCTGCCGTGTCCCCGTGTCGGAATCCTGCCCTCTTGTTTTAGAGGAAAGCCACTGTTTCTGGAGGCTTTCCTTTTCTGAAGATAAACAACAGAAGGATGCCGCTCAAAGTGAAACCAAGCTTGGCGCCCTTTCTTGGGTCCTAGCGCGTGCAGACTTTGAACTTGCCGGCATTACTCCTTATACTGAGGAGTTGTTTGTTGTTGGTTTTTTTAAACCAAACTGGCCTCTCACTTCCCTCACCCAACGTGTGTCTGTGTGTTTGCTGCAGGTGAGGCTTGGATTTTGTTGGCATTTAGAAGATTTGTGAAACAGCAGAGGAGGCTCTCTCTCTCTCTCTCTCTCTCTCTTTGCTGTCTTTCTACAGGCAAGCAAAGGCCTTGCCCTTCAAGCAGGTTTTTTTTTTCTCAGTGACTGGCTGCCGGAGGGACAGGCGGGTGGGCGGTTGTTTTGTTTTCTTTTATTTCCCTCATCAAGCTTTTATACAGCTTGTTTGAATCTTGTAAGCTGCCTGGGGCCCTCTTGAGCGGCACCATCAATGCAGGCTTCACTGCCTCCATATTTTCCCTTCTGATAAAGATTGGCCAGAATAAGGCAACTGCTTCTGTCACACAACACAAACGAGATGCCTTGAAAACATTTCTGACGATGAGCACTGAGAGACTCGACACAGTGTTGTTTCTTCCCACACCAGCTGGCAAAGTATTGAACCCTTATTGGGTGTGGATCAAATCCGCACTCAAAGAGCTGTGCTTCACATGTTTGCACCCCTGTTATTTCATTAGAAAAAGTCTGATGCCTGTTGTTAAGGTGACCTTCCTCTCTTTTTTCCCTCTCCTTTCTCTTCTGCCCAAGTGTTGTTATATGTCCGAAAAGAATCGGAAGAAGTCTTTGATGCACTTATGCTTAAAGTTCCGTCTCTGAAGGGCCTCATGGAAGCGGTAAGTTGGAAGGTTCCTCATTGTTTCAAGCCCTTCAAACTTTAAAAAACAATGTTCCAGAAACCCAGATACCTGCTTTTAAAAATATATATACAATAGAGGTACCAACGCGTGCAGTCCTATTTATATCTGAAACATCAGTGGTGTAAAGGCTAGCGAATTGTTTCTCCAAACCTGAAGTTGCAACATGCTCAAACAATTGCTACAATTCTGGACCTTGTTTTAGCCTGAGCAAATATTTTAATTGCTGAGAGAGTCTTTTTTAAAAACAAGCAAGTTCACATCCCAAATGGCCCTTTGGAGGAAGTAAAAAGAACACAGAGTGACTTTAGCCATAGATTTTCCACTGATGCACTTCATGAACTGCGCAGGGGCCGAGGAACCGGTTCCTTTGGTGTATCTTCTGCACATGCAGCACACAGACTTTCTTAACAGAAAAGCGTTTGCAACCTTGCACAGGGACCAGAAACAGCAGTGGACTTTCACAGTGGAAAGTTGTGGTGCAAGGCGAAAAGCCAGGAAGACAACGGTGACAAAGAGGCCTTTGGTGGTTTTAGGAGTAAGGCACCAGCCTAACTCTTACAAGATGCGCAGATCCAGTGTTTCTGTAATTTATTGGTTTGCTACATGTATCTCCCACCTTGCTCCGGTAAAATCAAAGTGTCTCCTCTCCTGTCCATTTTTTTAACACACAATAACCCTTTCCTGGATAAATGGGTACTTGAACTCAGAGAGTTCCCAAGTTCCTGTCTTGGGGTAGAAAGTGATGACCTTTTTGTGACCTCCTCAACTGCCAGGTCCCACAACTTAGGATGTGATGAAAGCTTATTTGTTTCTCCTTTCCCATCTCATGCTGCACAAATGGACGAAGACTGCTTTTGTACTTTCTTCTTCACACTCGTAGGTATTCGGGCATGTGTATGTTCTTCTTTGAAACAATCCTCACCCTTGAAAAACCTCAAACCTAAAATGCAAATGATACATACTACTAGTATGGGGCGTGAATATGCAAGCCTTACTGGGCTGCTTTCATGTGGTTATTCTATGTGTGTTTGTTTAACGGTAAATCCCCCTGGGGTCAACTGGACTGGTTCCCACGTGTATGCATTGAGGACTGCAACTCCAACCTTGATCTTGCTTTGGACACTTTTCTTTCCTTAACTCCATGCACTGTAGTAAAGAACATTGTTTCGCTTCCATGGTTTTGTCTGCAATGGCACAGATTGGCTTATTATGTGTGTGAGTGTGTGTTTGTGGGGCAGCGTCAAACCTTGGAAGGTGACCATTGGAGCTTTGGTCTTTGGTTCCTCTGCTTGTCTTATCTGACCAGAGGGTGACAAAGTTGAAGGAAAATAAGCCTTAGGGCTATGTCCACATAGCAAGGCTGACTAGCCTTCCCCTTGGCAATTCAGGTCCCATTTCTTTCATCTCAGATTCCCTCACAGCAGCTTGAAATTTCTTGAATGCATGATGTGTTTCCAAGCTCGTGCCTTGTGTGTGATCTTGGCATTAGGAAGAAAAGAAGAGGAGGGGGGATTGATTGACATAATTAGCTGGCTGCAGTACATAGCTACCCTGTTTCCCCTAAAATAAGACCTAACCTGAAAAGAAGCCCTATTATGATTTTTCAGGATGCTCGTAATATAAGTCCTACTCCAAAAATAAGCCCTAGTTAAGTGAAACCCTGCCCTCCACCATTGTGCAGCAACCAGAAGAAGATGACATGACTGTATTTGAATAAATGTAGATGGTTGTACATGACAAAAATAAAACATCCCCTGAAAATAAGCCCTAATGCGTTTTTTGGAGCAAAAATTAATATAAGACCCTGTCTTATTTTCGGGGAAACAGGGTACCTAAACCATCAAGGCAGAAGTACACAACCTTAAGCTATGTAATCTTAAATGGTTACTATTATACACTAAACTAGAATTAAGAAAACCTCCTGCCAATCTTTAGTGTGTTGGACTTCAGCCTCCAGACTCCCTAATCATTGGGCATGCTCTCTAAGCCTTCTGGGAGGAAGTATCAACCATCTGAAGAACCTAAAACTACTGTTCTAATAGGTATTAGTATTTGCTGTTGGGATGAAGTTCGAATAAAACTAGAATGGGTGATCAATACTCCATTTAAACAATTTGGATCCTAAAGCAATGGCAACTTAGTATCTTTTCTAGTGTTTTGTACAGTCTAAAAAATACCTCTGAATAACTTAATTTTTGCTTTTCCATTGTTGTTTTTAGATATCTGACAAATACGAGGTCCCTTTGGATAAAATAGGAAAAGTCTTCAAGAAATGTAAAAAAGGGTGTGTATATTGAAACTTAAGAGTATTGTTGTGGCTTTGCATGGAAAATACAACTTCCAAGTTGTTTTTCATCCTGTCCTTTATAATACAAAGAACTGCCTTCTTCCTACTGTAAATTGGTTGGAGATATGCACTGTGCATTTAACCCCATTTAATGCATATAGCATCTGTAGTAATAGTATAGAACTGCTGAAATCGAAGAATGCCTCGTTCTTAAGTCATGGTGCTCTGTTTACCAGGTTGTAGCTTTGTGAACATTGATTAAAGTACTGAAGTCTATATAACTGACGAAAGAGGCTTGAGGTGAGCAAACTGCAAACATGTTTGCATTCATCTACAAAGTTTTCAGAACTCAACTTGTGAGTTATCCACAGACCTTAGCGGAGTCAGGTTCATGATATTCCTCCTCCTTATTGTGCCATTTAACTCCTTTAATTCATTGAATTAGATTTGCAACTGCAAATTCTAAGGCATAAATCCAGCATTACACCAGTGGCCATCCCCTACTAGCAAGACGGGACTTCCTCCCCCACCCTCCAGCAGTCTTCTGGGGGGATTTCTCTGCTCCTCTAGTTGCACAGACCGAAGCGGTTCTACCATCAGAACAACACAACTGTGTTCTGCTGTAAATCTGGCTAGATGAGTTGTTGCTATTTACTGCTTGCTTTCCATGAACAACATTCCAGATATTGATTAAAATCCTGTTGCTTAGTGTAGTGAGTTGCAGCTAGAGTAAAGCCCTTTGAATCAGTGGCGATTTGGTGAGTTTACTCCTCTGTCAGTTATGTTGATTCAAATGGGCCTACTTCAGTTGCAACGTACTGTGCTAAAGCAAGTCAGAATTAGAGTAGGGCCATTTGAATCAATAGAACAAGGAGAAGTTGACTCACCAGATTCCTACTGATTCAATTGGGTCTACTCTTATGTTTCTTAAAGGCTGTCTGCATGGACATTTAGCTTACTATCTGGGCTGCAATCAGTCAGTGTCTTCGCTAGAGCAAAGCAGCACAACCCAGAAAGTGTTCCTACCAGCACTTTCCTAAGCCCCTATCAGGGGCCTCTGCTTTTTTGGTGCAGGTAGGATTGCTCCATTTTGGTCCATTTCGAGTACATGTGATCACTGGAAATGACCCAAAGCAAGCCTTCCTCTTAATCTGGCAGTATTGTAAAGACAGCCGCTTCACAATACTGGCAAATTGACAGCCGGCTGCTGCAGACCAAAGAGGGTCACTTGAGGTTTGTATGACATTTGGATATGAGGATTACACCCAATGGCATACCGAACCTCCTAGCAACTCTCTTTAGCACAATTCAGCTCACTCTAACCCAGCTGTGTGGACAAGCTCTTCCTATCCAAAGTGACAGGATTTCAGCCATAGTTCAGTTTCCATAGTTCTGAGACTTGTTCTGCTCATCACAGAAGTATGTTTTGCTAGGTTTGCTTAGTAGATCATGAAATCCACAGATCTAACTTCTGCTTTGTGCTGTTGCTGTTGGTATATTTCTTTTCAGATTTAATATGTTCTGGTTTTAATACTCTGTTATTTTGTTAGTATCTTAGTGAATATGGATGACAACATTGTGAAGCACTATTCCAATGAAGACACCTTCCAGTTACAGATCGAAGAAGCTGCTGGGACGTACAAACTGACACTTACTGAGATCTAAAGCCTAGCTTTGTTGGACCTCCTGTGGGATTTTTAAATGAAGGTTGTGAACACAAACCTCTCATTGCTGTTGTCCTCAGGATTTAAGCATGCCTTTAGGAAAGAAGCCATTTATTTCCCCAGAGATTAATACCCTTTTCGATGTTTTAAAAACCAAAATTTATATACATCTGCATACTGTCCTTTTGGCTGCAGCACTGCACTTTGAGCAGATGAATGGAAGACGTACTGAATTAAAAAGCAAATCCAAACAGCACATCTGACCAAAGCACTATAAAACAGTCTTGTGGTGACACTATCTGCGCATCATCTTATCCATTATATGTGTCTGGGTTTGTTCATCAGTTGCTTTCAGAGTTATTTCCCCCCACTATGTACAGCTTCAGGATTCCCAATGATGCTTAAAGGAAGTCCATTAAAGTCTGGAACCAGATTCTTGCAATGTTTACATCTAAATGGGGCATATTGTGATAATATTCTTCTACAACATCTTAGGGGTGTCAAACTGCCTTGCTTTATGAAGAACGTCCTTGTATCAGTCCCACTGTTGAGCTGTGTCTGTATATTTTGAAGGGTTGTAAATATGTACATAAAAGTCACACTTATATATAATTAATATAAATATATAAATACCATGCAGGATAATAGATGTATGTTTGTCCTTGTGTAGTATTGAATGAACAAATATGGTAAAACTTATTTGAAAGGATAATATGTATATAAATATAACACTGAGAAAAGCAGTCTCAGTTCTAAATTAAATTTGAGCTGAGCATGTTCAGCCTCCTCTAAGAGGGAATTTCCAAACACCAAATTAATCTTTATTATCAAGAGTTGAAGTGACAACCCCTTGTAAAGTAATGGAGTTGCAGTAGTGCATTAGTCCTGTGTTTCTTTTTTCCCTGCCAAGGCATGTATTTCATGAGAAGTTAGCCATAAAGAACCTTTGTGAATTTTTTAAAGGTGGCATAGGGAGTCTTTTGGACTTGAACTTTCAGAAGCTTTAACCAGCATGGTCAGTGGTTGCAGTCTAAAACATTTGGAGGCCCACACGTTCTCCAGTCTCTACTGAGATCTTGTACCTCAGAACACAAGTTGGTTACTGATGATTTTTCACTTTAGAGCTCCACTACATTCTGGCTTATGTCTGACATATTGGCCCAAATCCTGTTGTTCAGTACAGTAAATACACTAGAATAGGCCCATTGAATCATTGGGGATTAAGTGAGTCAATTCCTCCATAAGTTTCATTGATTCAAATGGGCCTACTCTAACTGCGACTCACTTTAGCATAGTAAGTTGCAGTTAGAGTAGACTATTTGAGTCAGTGGAATTTATGGAGGAATTGACTCACTAAATCTCCACTGATTCAATGGTCCTACTCTAGTGTGATTTAGTACACTAAGCAACAGGATTTTAGCCATGGTTATTCAGACAGTTCAGTGCATATATTATCTTTAACATAATTTTATTGTTTCGGTGAATTATAATATGTCATGCTTCTAACTTACAGTAGTTAACCCTTATGGCTGTTTGGTGCTATTTGTGATTTACATAGATCACATTGACAGAAACTGGCTCAATCTTTTGTTTTGATGCCAAATGGTATTAAATAATGTTTTTAATGTTTAACACCAGAGATGTTATTCACTAGTGGAATTTTGGATCCTTAATTTCTGAATGATTGCTTATAGGTTTGTTGCTGCTGTTGTTCTTGTTACACGCTGTCAAGTCTGAACCGACTTACAAGTGACCCTAATAGGGTTTTCAGGGTAAGTGAGATATTTAAGGGGTGGTTTGACCAGTTCTACTCCCCCGGTGAGTTTCCATGTCTGAGCAGGGATTTGAACCTAGTCTCCAGACTTCTAGTCCATCATTCTATCCACTACACCACATGAGGTATCTCATTTTTCTGAACTAATCTGAGTGGATGTGGTAGATTTCAATTGGCTTCATATAGTGCTAGAAGTGACATGACCAATGCCCAAACCAGTCACTTCACAGAGGGCTAATTCACAGTTTCTCACATGATCAACCGGGCTAATTTACGCTCTGATCACCCTGATCCTATATTGAAGAAGGCTGAATATAGGATTGTGCCACACAGTGCTTTGCATTGGACTTGGATCTCGGACAGGGAAGTCTTCTTGGTTGCAGTGCTTAGGTTCTGGAATTCCTTCATGGAGGAGGCTCTGCTTTCTATTGGCACTTTGTGCACTTATCGAGACGTTCCTGTTTTAACAGGCCTTTAATTTGAATCCACACACTGCTTTTCTCTACTGATTTGATGTATCCTGATTGTTATTTGTGGTATGACTCTTATTTGATAGGGTTTAGATTGTATATTGCTTTTAAAAGATAGGGTGTTTGCCAGCTTGAAGGCCTCCTAAAGAACCAACGGGCAGGGTACAAATATTTTAAATACATACATAAATAAAGACCAACAGCAAACGAGCAGAAAAGGCTCCACTCAAAGCCCAACTGAAGTGACACTCATGTCATAAAGAGGCCCATGTTGACTGGACTCATGATCTCTGTATGACATGCCAAGAGAGAGCTTTTCTTAAGCAATGAGTGTTTATGAATTTTATTATGTTGAAAACTTCTCAGGTCAGTGAACAGTCAATTTTCTTCTCCATTTTTTAAAAATTCACATATAACTTGTCCAGCAGCTGAACTCTGAAGAAAGAAATACATAGGTAGACTGTATAGGTGGAAATAAACGGAAGAGAATTCTCCTTAAAGAAAAGTTCTTACAGGTTTTTGATTGCAAAACACCTGCTGGCTTAAAGAATAAATAAATATTGTTACCAAAGCCTTGCAACTTTTGAATATGTTATTATTTCTAGTTTAGAGGAAGGTACTTTGTTGAGTGAACTTTTTATTGTTCACACCTGCGAAGTACAGACTGACGTACAAAATTTTAGAATTTCTGTTTAAAATTTTAAGATTTGCCACAGAGAATGAAATTACAAGGAACTGGTTTTTAGTTTTGGTAAAGTCTGGATGAATTAATGCTCATATTTATATGCAATGTTGGAACGGAACTTCTGACTACTTGGAATACGGGCTTTTAACTTGTAGCTGTTTGAGTGATGTTCTCCAGGGAGAGCTGGCTCTGGACCTCTATGCTGTTTTGTGTCATTGTAACTGAACATTTAGTGTAAAGCAAGAGCCATTAAACTTTATATGTTAATTTGTAACCATTCAGTTAAATTTAACCAATGTTTACCATAAATGTAAATGAGGTGTATGATTAAGTGGTGAGGGAGGCAAACACAATGCCCAGAAGTACCTCCACTGTATTATGATTCCCTGTCATCTCTACTCAGTAGTGTCTATCAAAATGAGAATCCCTTAGAGGGAATTGTATGATAGAGTGACAAAGTAGTGGTGGAATCACAAGAAACTGGTGTCAACCTATCCTAATACCTGCCAATACTGTGCATACATGTATCTACGAAGTGACTTTTTAAAAAGCTCGAGAAGGCCTCCTTTTCTTTAAATGGTCAACCCCCTCTTCTGTAACCTCTGCCTGTATCAGGATGAGTGTATCAGCAGCAGGGGAAGATTTTTCAATCATTAAGGAGTCCCTGTTTCCACCTGAGGACTGGCACAGCTCATGTGTAATGATGGCCCTGATTAGAGTCAGAAGAGCTGCATGACAGAAGCAGGAACTCTTTAATTGCTGAATACTTCCTCCTTCCTCCTGTTGGTGACATCATCACCCTGCCCCAGACGTAATTTATGGACAGGGCCTCTTGCCATTATGACAAGAACATGGGAGTGACGCTGTTTTCAAGGCAAGGCAGCGTAGCTGTTGATGGATTGCCTCAGTAAAAGCCCTTTGAAACTGTACACTCTTGTAAAGCAGGATTCATTCCTGTATTATAATGCGACATTCATTTCCATTTCTGGTTTTTCATATATACACATATTTTACTAGTTGTGACAGAATTGCCTCCCTGCTGCTGTTCAACACAATTATGATTTCATTAGCATTCATTTTATCTCATTTCCTTCAGTGTTGTCCATCAAATACTTTTTGTTACTCAATACTTAAAACACTTAAACGTTTAAAGTCTTTTTATTAAGGTAAAGCCTTACAAACAACTGCGGTGCCCTAGTTCTTGTATGTGTTTTATTATTGTCTTGTTGTCAATTTGGTTTGTCTTTTACCTTCTGGTTTGTTCTCACATTTTGAGTTGGGTGACTGGGGAGAGTTTATTAGCATGGGAGGTTTGAATTGATCCATGAATGTTCCAGTCAGTTTCTGTGGTACTTTGCATATAGATCTTGCCTGTCATGTTGGCTTTAGAACAGATTTGACACCGTTAATTAGGAGAACCATGTGTATGTAATCTTCTTTTTCTTTGTTTTGTGTTCTGTGTACATTGGCATGCTTCCACAGACCAGACCATATGGGCCTATCCTTATTGAAACTAAGTGGAGTCTTTGTTATTAGAAAGCCATATTTGAGAATGGCTGGTGTGGTGCCTCACTGGATTGTCTTATACTGTACTATTGCTGCTATAAAATGTTGACTGTGATTACCTGAACCTTGTCTCTGAGCAGCAAATAAGTAAAGAGCAGGGATTAGCAAACACTCACTTTCCTGAGCATTTATTACTAAGTTCCTTGCAGATTCTTTACAAACATTCTTGTTTCCATCTTCGCAAGTGCACTGTCCGTATATATTTCCAACAAATGTTTCTTATCATTCCTGTTGTGAACGTCTTCACTCCCACCCTTGCAAAATCCAGTCTTACCCCATTTGTATCATTACCCTTCTAGTGTAGAACCGATGGTGACAATACATAAACGTCTCCCCATTTCATTATGATCAGAACAACTCTGAGATAAAGTTACATGGAAAATTATTGTCTGAGACTCTAGTCCTGGGTTGGCTGAAGGGGTTCTCAACAAACCCTCCTCTCTTTTGGTTCCTCACTGGCCTGGAAATCAGTCTGTCAAGTCTGACATTCACAATTCAGGTATCCATTTCCACACCACTTGAAGGGTATTGCAAGACAAGATACACCTTTGCCTCAGGAATGTTGGCCTTCGAAAGACTTATAGTGCATTTTCTGACAAAATAAGCACAAAATCATTATGCATTTTAACAAAGGCGAACAGCTGAAAACTGTACACTTGAAAAATACACATAAACATGTTTTACTTAATGGGGCAGATGTTTACAAAATGCATCTAATAAAGCACGCCAATTGTTAAAATGGGGTTGGGTGCATGCATTCCACTATTCAGTTGACTGCTACTTATGCCAGACAAAGGAAAAAAGCATTGTAACCTATGTGAACCAAGTGTATGAGAAGAGGTGAGACTGAAAAAATGCAGTGAAACCAAAAGGGAGAGTTTTCACATCCATTACATTGGTGGACCTCTTCCTGGGGTTTTACCTGGCAACATTACATATACTCTGGCATCACCAAGGTGCTGAGGCCTTGGCAGCTGCCCAATGACAGCAGGTGCTGAGGCACAACCTGCCGCAATCTTGTACACTCTTTCCAGGGAGCAAGTCCCATTTAAGCACCGCAGGACAGCCTTCTGAAGACATACGCACTGGGTGACCCTTTGAGATGTGCTTAGCTTTGTGCCTGAGCAGCAATCTCAACCCAGTTCAAATCTGAAGACTATACTATACTTTGGATATAATCCACTATAGCATGCAATATGAAGGATTGAAATCCAGCCCAGGCACCTCGTTCATTCATGTATGCATGCATTTAACGAACTGACGTGTATACTGCCCCATAGTGCATAACACTGAGCAATTTACAACAGGAAATTCAAATGAATAATTCACAACACAATCCAAATGTACAATTTATATCAACAAATAATTAGTCCCCTGCCACAAGCATCCCAACTTTAAATAAAAATAAACAGTTAAGCCACTTAAAATCCAAGATCAATATTAATTAAAAGCTGCTTTTAAAAGTTCAGTTTTCATCAATTTAAAAAAAAAAAACTGAAGGGAAGAAGCCTGTCAAACCTCTATTGGAAATGTGTTCCAAAGAGATGGGGCCACCACCGAGAAAGCACAATTTCTTATGTTCACTCTTTTGGCTTCCTTTAACATGGAATGCAAAGAATAGGTGGGATGGGTACCTGTTTTATATGAGAGACATTCCAACATTTATATGCCACCTAGGCTTTCCTGGTCTAGAACTAATATTAAACATAGCCCAATTTAAATTTCCCCTCTTTGGTGGTTTTTTTTTGGGGGGGGGGCTGCCTTTTCATTAAATCCACAGGGCAAAGTTTTATTTGAAGTTCAAGTGAAGCCATTTAAACTGCAGACAATGATATAATACGTTTGTGTGGGTGTATGTGCGTTCACCATGAGTGTTTTACAGTTTCTTGATTGAAAAATAATATACAGTAATTTTTTTAAAAGCCATTTTCTTTCCTGGTAGAATATTTGGTCTCATAACATCTACCTGTTCTACAGTGTATAAGGAGTGTCTGTTGCTTGGAGCACCATTTGCACATATAGCCAAAGAAAGCAATGAGGAACAGTGTCAACTAGATTGACCTCTGTGCTCAGTCATCGTCATCGTCCTGCTTGGGCAGTCGCCTGAATAAATACGAATATCTTGCTCCAGCCTGCAGGGCAGTGCACTTGGCCTTTGCAGGAGTAAGCAAACTCTAGTGGGGAGGGGAACCAACTGGCAGTGTCCCCTTGTCCATGGAAAAACCAGATGCGCTGGGCTCAAAACCTGCTTCAGCGATGAAATGACTGGGTGAACAGCAAGAAACAGCTACACCCTTTGCCTTGACCACCTTCTCCACTATGCTTCCTGGTACGTAATGTGGGGATAATAATACTTGCTTTCTTGGCATTGTTGTGCCTTGGCACTGACCATCGAGGGTCTGGAAGAGTTTTCAGGACAGCAAAAAGAGAAGAGTGGTCTCTTAGTGCTCATTGTCCTAACATTAGAGATGGGCATGAGCCGCTGATTTGGTGGTTCGTGCCAGTTTGTTTACCAGCCCCACAGGTGTTTAGAGCCCCATCCCATCTGGCAGGCACCCACTCAGAGGCAGTGCCCTGGCTTCCCTTCCCCATGTCCTCCAGGTGCTGCCTCTGAGTGAGCGCCTGCTGGAGGAGGTGGGGCTGGTAAACTAACCAGTACAAACCACTGAACCAGCAGTTTGTACCCATCTCTATCTAACATATTTAAAACTACAAGGAAAAAGGATGCTGGGTAGCCCACAGCAGGAAAATACTTTGTTAGGGCCACAGTTCCACAAGAAGGTTGAATCTTTTGAGTTTTCTAGAACTCTTTGCATAAGATGGAAACTTAGCCCAATACACAGGATAGTCTTAGTCTACAGGGTAAATGGGATGAGGTGGGTGAACGGTATGCCCCAGTCCAGGGGCTGATTCAGCTGCAGAACACTGGTTCTGGAAGATTTTGGGAGCTGTAGTACACACACACAAAAGAGGAGTGTTTCCAAGCTTGGGGGGTGGTTGAACACTACCCACGTGGCTTTTCTGCTCCAGCTGTATGGGTGGAAGAGTGGAACTTAACAGAAGAAATATAGTTAGGGTTATGCCTAGTTTTGAACCTGAGACATGTTGAAAATAATGATTTTCATGGATAGAATCAGTTCTTCAAGGCAATGGCAGTGTTTACTTTTTAATTTAAAACAAACATTATATTTTGTCCGTCCCAAAAAATTCCAAGGCGGCTAACAGTCACTCTCTGTATGCATATATCCATGAATAAAAGCAGAGGTACCGTCCTAAGAGCAGTAGGATAAAACATTAATATAAAAAATGTAAGCCCTAGCAAAGTGTCAAATAAAACATAATTAGATTTTCCCTGTAACAAATAACAGGACTGCAAACAATACTAATATATATATTTATATAATCCAGAAGCCTTTCTAAAAAAAAGAAGGTAGGGTGGCTGATCAAAAAGGACTTCCAGAGCCCAGATTCATGCAGGTGGCGCAAATGCAGGTAATATCTATGTGCTTCCCAGTCACTTGCGCATAACAGAGCAAATCCCACCAACAGACTTTACAGAATTAACATGGATAAGTTATGACTATTTTTCTGTATACAAAGAAGTCATGAAAAGGAAAGCAGTTCTGCGTTATCTGAGAAGGCTGCCGTACTGGGGTTTGCTATGGCATCATAAACCAAAACATTATCTTGGCAGTTCATACATGAATGGCTTTGAACACTGTACGGCTGCTGTCGCCTCCGATTTACCTCACAGAACGTTCCTGACCACTCCCGGCTGCTAGGCTTATCGTTCGTTCTTCTGCAATTACTGGGAAGAGGGTGAATGAGCGCATGCTGTTGGTGTGTTGCTGGCGACTGAGCTTTGTACTTCAACTCTGGCTCAGTGGGCAGGAGTCATGCGGGCTGTAGCCCTTTGTTCAGGTGCCCTTGGCAGCCACACATGAAGTTTAATCATCTAACAAGCCTTGAAAGTAAAGGTGTGGCCTCACAGGCCAAATCGTTGTCCCCAGGCTTGGAAAAGTTAAGAGACCTCTGTTAGGGACTCAAGTACACATCACCAACAGACCAAGGTCTCTGACAATTGGTGAGACATAGCATTGTGAAAATAATAAAATATGAATCAAATGCCCCCTTGAAACAATTAACGCTTCCCAGTTTTGATGCTATTCATGGCAAGGTTTCGCCTCCACACATGGAAAAAACTATAAGATTTTGATGCTGCAATTTGAACATGTTTACTGTACTTGGAATTTGTTGTTATGTGCTCTTAAGCCAGAACTGACTGAGAGTGACCCTAGTAGGTATATGACATATTTTAGGAGTAGTTTTATCAGTTCCACTTTCCCACTGAGCTGCTATGGCTGAGGTGGGATTCGAACCCAGGCAGGAGTCCTAGTCCATCACTCTATCCACTACACCAGAGGTTCTTAACCTGTGGTCCACAGACCCCCAAGGGGCCACGGTGTCCTCCTAGGGGGTCCACAAAGGACTGAAGAAATGTTATGATCGTTTGCAGTTAATATAGAAAGAATGAACGAATGAGTGAAATAAAGCAAGGAAGAAAAGGAAACATAGAATGAAATCTTAATTTCTCTTGCTTGTTTGTGTAAAACTTGGCTTTTTTAACCTACCGTCTCCATTAAAAACAAACAAAAGTAAAAATGGGTTATGAAAATAACTTGATAGCAAATAACTGTTTGATATTTCTACATACAGTGAGAACATGCAAGTGAATGATGTCGAGTGGCTGAGAGACAGCACGTGACATTTCTTGCTACTGCACAGAGAGTCAGAAGCCACAGGAAGAGAGAGTCGGAGTCAGTCAGTGTCAGCGTGAGAGAGTGTTCGGACGGACTTTGTGATCGTGTTCCTTCTTTGATTTCTGCTAACAAAACCATTCGGTTATTGAAGGGTAAATAGATTTTTTTTATATATTGTAGCAGTGACTTTTGTAAGAATACATTTTGGCTGAGCCTCAGAATGGATTGCTGGCTAAATTTGAAACGTAAAAGAATTGATGCTGTTGATGAGGGTGCATCCTGTTCAAAGCAAAATTAAGCTTCTTCCGGTCATCTTAAAAAGTGTTGCCGTTATAGCAAGGAATATCTGTCAGTGAGACCCTTCACGAGAAACTTTATATAAATTAGTGGGATTTATGTTGCTGTTGCTGTTGTTTTGGTATTTGTGATTGCCCGTTGTAATTCTGATTTTTATTTCTGTATAACCATTATGTTCTATTTTTTAAAAAGTGTTATTGTTTTACTGCGTTGTAAACTGCCCAGAGTGGCCACATGGGTGGTATACAAGTCAAATAAATAAATAAATATTTGGTGCACTTTAGGGTTTTAAATCTTGAGTTAAGTCTTGGTGATCCAGGGCAACAAAAGGTTAACCACTGCACTACATCACACTGGGTATCCACTTGGAATTTAGAGAAGCTAATGATAAGCTTCCTTCAAACTTAGGTGCCCTTCCCAGCTTTGCTTTTCTGCCCTTCGCTGTATTTCAGAACAGATATCTGTATGTCTTTTATAAAGGTTCCCCCCTCTTTCTCCAAGGAATCTTTTCAGATCAGATTCATCTATGCAATCCCTTCACTGTATTGCCTCCATTAGGAGCTCTCTCACTGAGGAAGCTGCAGCAGAAGGTACATAGTTACCTGAGTGTGATGTACTTTTTAAATTGCCCATGGTAAACTATTTAATTATTTGTATTATCCAAAACAAACATTTATTCAAAAAGGTTTCACCTGTTAACTATTTGAGGCAGTTGTACAGACTTAGTTATGAAAAGAATAACACTTGCAGAGGGCTACAAAGAGCATAATTCATAATCCCACTAAATCGTAAACATCAGGACATTCTGAAATGGTGGTAAAAGCCACCTTGAAGAATGATGATTTAAAGCAGGTTTTTTTGGCATAAAGTTGACAGATTAGCCACAACCCTTAGAAAAATCCTTAACCTTGTCCCACATAGTTGATGACAAAGAAAACAGAAACAAGTTTTAACCAAAAACCTAAGTATCTGTTAAATATCGGCATAGCATATATGTTGTTCCTAATATGGCTGTTTTTGGTAGCTCTGATGAGAAGATGATGATGATGATGATTTGCCTCTGGTAGACCATCACTGATGTACTGAATCACTTAAAAAATATTTTCTTTCCCTTTGTGTGAAGTGCTGATTGAAAGCAGGCAGTTTCTTGATTGGCACCACATACAATGCAAATAAAATGTTATTGTTTTTAATTTAATCTCAGTGATTCATTGCATTAGCAATGGTCTACCAGAGGCAATAAATAAATACATAAATAAATAATCACTTGCCCTGCCCCTCTGCAGAAGAGCAGAGGAAGTTTTCAAATTGCCAATATCCTGAAGGAGTATTGCTTATTAAGCCACTTCATGATACCAGAAATTGACAATGGAGGAAACTGAACTAAATAGGATTGCTTGAGGTCAATATGCCATTGAGATGTGAGATTGCAGCAAATGGCATAGCACTCCTCCCTCTGACCTCAGGCGACCCTATTTACACTGCACCAGCCCACTCCAAAAGGGCCAGTCTAGTCACAGCCAGAGTTGATTTCTTTAAGAACAAAAAGTCTACAGCTGCCTTTCTTACTGCCGCCCTCTGAACAAATCCTAGAAGTCAGGCAAGAAAACAAGAAACTGAAGCAACATTTTCTTGGATTTGTATTGCTCAATTCATTTGCTTCCTCCCCCTTCCCGCCCCAACTAAGCTCCAGTTTCCCGGTGTTTTTAGAGTGGAATATTCCAGGAAATCCCTTTGACTTGGAATGACTTCTTCACTTACTTGAAAACATCGTCAAACACATCAACAAATGCATACTGGAACTTTCAAGCCAGATGTAACAAATGTTGACTTGGAAGCGAGCTCTCCTGCATTTGTCAAGGCCTGCTGTGCAGTCTGAGAGAAAGAAAGGAAACTAGGCTGGCTACCAGAAATCAACACTATCAGAACCCGGAATGTTTATTTTTAACAAGTAATTAGTTACTACTATTATGTCAATCAACAAAGTACAGTAGTTACAGCTACTTCTTTAAAAAAATAACTCTTTGCATTCCCATTTCTCAATCTAATTAAAGAGTTGTTTTTTAATTAATAAAAACAGCAATGAATGCCATAAGCTGCTGCCCAGTGGTGTAAAACTGTCCTCCTGCCCATATCATCATTGCCTCAGACCATGAGGGTGGCACGAGAAGCAGCACAAGCCACTACTTGAACCTTATGATATTCTCCCTCGACCATTTAGTGAGAATCTGTGCAAGCAACTACTGGCTTAACAGTTAACTCACAAAATGAGTTATCCTACATTACAATTTTAATGTAGCAGAAAAAAGGCACGGTAGAAAAACTTGACTCAAAAGAAGATGGGGAAGAGCACATACACATACTGGAAATGAAACAGAATAACAAGAAAATCTATCCATTAACTTCAATAAAAGATGCTGCATGTTCAGACATCTATAGAGAATTGCCATTTATATATCACATGTTCAATTAGTGTTGTAAGATCATTTATCTATTGAATAACAGAAGGTGACTGCAGTATTTATCTTCCAACCACAATAGAAGCTCAGAGAATCCATTTCTGTTGATTGTTGGTTAATTTCCAACAAAAAGTTGGATAATTTAAAAGACCATTATATCTATGAAGTTTAGAGACTGCTCAAGACAGAATTCCCTCATTCACCACCAAAAGTAGATAACCCAACATAGACACATGTTGAAGAGGCATGTCAGATATGTCAGAGCACCAGCAACTAGCCAACTTACCCAAACCTTTTTTTGAAAAGGCACTGTGGTGTCCAAGCTATATATAACATAATGTTTTGCTGAATGTTTTGCTGAAGACGTCACAGCCCAAGATATATAAAATGCAGCAGGTATGAAAACCAAACTGATTGAGCAAGACAGCGCTGTCCAGTTGATCATGCCAATTCATTTTGAAACATTGTACCTATTATCGAACAACACATATTTGCGAATATTTATTTGTTAAAAAAACTGTGGGTATCTTTTTCTGTACTGATTCTCTCCTCCCCCTCCCCATTTTTCTATGATTTGTGGGCAATAAAAATAAAATTTTAAAAAATCATAGTGCAGAGTAGTTATTCCTACTTCTGGGGAGCAGGGATTAATTACAAATAACTCGGTTTCTGTCAAGAGATTTCCACACTCTAAGAACCCTTGGGCATCTGTCAAGGCCTGCACCTCAGTAGGAGACACACTGACAATCCTTGGGACCTCCCTCTGTTACCCCTGTTTGCCTGGCACTGAGTGGAACTAAACTTCCAGTTCGAAAATGTTGAAACAAGCCGTCTGGTTGATCATAATCCTATGTCATTCGTCACAACATTTCCAAGTGATTTCAAAGCCCTTCCTACCAAAATAACCAGAAAATGGAAAGTCACATGGTAAAGATCATATTTGTTGGTCCTGCCACCCTCGAGTGGCCAGGTGGGTAAATACATGGGGCAGGGCTTTTTCTGTAGGAGTATCTCATCTGCAGAACTCCCTTGCAAGATTGATTTTCTCAAAGGCAGTTGGTCTTATTCTGTCACTCTTTTAAAATTGCTTTTAGCTTCCTTCCTTCCTTCCTTCCTTCCTTCCTTCCTTCCTTCCTTCCTTCCTTCCTTCCTTCCTTCCTTCTCTACATCATTTTAGGAACTCTTTTTGGTAGAAAAGCAATTTCTATTCTAATAAACCCATCCAGGCACAGATTCTTCTCTTAACAACAAGCGCTCCTTCTCTCTTCACAAAGCTGTCTTACCCCTCCGTACTCTTTTCAAAAACCATTTTCTTCCCAAAAGCCTTTCTTTAATTATTGATAATTCACCCAAAACCAATTCATCCATTTCCAGTCTAGTCGCCCTTTTATGACAAAACACTCCATCTTCCAATTCCTGACTACAAAACAGAATTACCTGCTCTTCAGGGAAGGCTGTCTGCTCAATCAAATCTGGGTGTGAGCTGCCAATCTCGCTTATGTCGGCACCCATCGCTCCCCTAGAGCGGTGATTCTTGATGTAGAAACACAGAAGTTTAGATTAATTAAAAATGAATAATGATGATTATCAGCATTCTCTCAATGAGGTCACATAACCCTTATTTATGGAGGGGAGGGGGAAGAAGACCTGAGCTGTCAGATGTCTGGGGAGACCTCACCACCGCGGCTTCGACTAGAGCAAGGGCCGGGCATTTCATGCTTCCTTAGATGTCATTGGGCAGTACCACCTCCTGTCAGCCATATTCCCAGTTAGGATAAAGAATTCCAGATTTGTGCACAAGTTAATCAAAGTATTATTAGGCCTTACTTTTATTATGAGGGGCCTCTGAATTTTTAGGAAACTGCAAATAAATAAAACAAATCAACCCAAGCTCAAATCCATCCAGAACTAGAAAAAAAATTTTTTTTTAATACAATGGGGCCTTTTAAACTTTATCTTTTCAGGAGCTATGACACGTTCTAACCCACTATTTATGGTTTTGTGTTCTCATAGCTCAGAAAAATATTTTCATCACTGTAAAAATAATACATATTTTCTCTTTGTCCGATATAACCTGAAATATCCTCAAAATACCTCAAAACATGTCCCTGATCTCTTTGGTTTCAGTGTTTAGGGGGAAACTGAAAGGACTCTGTCCTTTTACTCACACATAGTGCTCAATTGGGTGCCATTCCCACCCATCGCTGGAGGGGATAGTCCATGTCATGTTTGGATTAAGTGCTCAAATGTAGTACAAGGCAACCTGACACAGCTCTGACCCCCTTTTCAGGACACTGTATGGAATCTGGCTCATATAACTGCCAGCTCAAAATGCCAGGCTTGCTGGGGGGGGGGGGTTCACTCTCACAGCTCACCAGCAACCATTCAAAAATACTTCTCATTTGTAAAGAGGCAGCTGTCTCCATTCCCAGGTTCATGTCTATTTGAATACTGCTGGCCAAGCAAGTCAAGCTGTTCCTCTCTGGGCTTTGACCTGTGCCCTATTTTCTGACTGCCGCTTGGCACCAGGGGACTCTTCCAACAGTCACATATTGGGTGTGACCTCTGACCCCTTTATTTGGAGCTCATCCTGTGTTTGGGACTGGAGGCTTGCTGGGCTGATTTAGAATAAGGGGACAGAGATGAAAACTCAGGTAGAAAGCCCCGTCGCTTTCCCGCAGTGACTTCTCAGATTCAAAATTTCCCTCCCAGAGCCCCCCAGTGCTCCCCACAGAAAACAACATTCCCAGCAAATGTCTGCTCCTAAAAACCTTTGGAGTGGCAACAGTGCAGTTTCTCTGTGCTTTGCTCACCCATCCAGGAGTTTTTATGAAACCAGAAATAGGCTTAGAATAATCTTAGAACTGCAGAGCTGGAAGGGATCTTATGGATCATGGAACCCAACCCTTGTCAAGGAGGCACAGTCTAGTTTTGATTTTTGTCACTTCTACCAAATTACAGCGCTAGTGTGGAGCGCAGTGAGTTCTGAGTTCAGAAAATTGTCCTAGGATTCTCCAGAGCTTGCCACATTGGTACACAGACACCTGCACATTTATTATTACAAATATAGTTTAAAATCTAGTTTTATTCTCATGGATATCCAGCGGTTTACAACAGCATCATTGAAACTGTCATACAATATACAACACAAAGCAAAAAAAAAAAAAAAAAAAAAGCCAGCATTGTCACAGGTGCTGGTGGTAGCCTTAACATAAATGGGCTCAACCTTTTCCATCTGGTTTGCATCACCCTACCACCTTGGAGCCTGATGAAGCTACTGGGTGGAAAGGGGCAAGCATTCTGCATCTAGCTCGCCTTACCCTGCTTATGTAGAGAGAATCTGAGTGATATGATTTTGACGCAAATGCAGGACTTGGACAATGACTGGTAATGTTTACCTCCCAAAATGAGATATAAGGAAGGTACTAAGGAATACCACTGTGTAATAACAACAAATACCTATCATAAGCTGTTGATCAATAACTGAAAACAAGTAAATATGTATATGAAAGAAAGTCAGAATTGGAAGCAGCCAAATATTAATGAAGCTCAAAGTGGGGCCAAAAGGGGTGCTACTACACTATATGTTTTATATTACAGAGTTTTCCTCAGATTTTAAAAGCTGCTACAGAAACAAAGAAATTTGGGTTACAGGAGAGAATAATCCATACAGCAGATCAAATGATTTTTACCTACAATTCTAGTTGTTTTCTTATGTGCAGGCATATGTTCTCACACGTGGGCTACCCTTGAAGTATCATATAGCATAACAACTAAGATAGATGGGAGTATTTTTAAAGCTATGGGGTTTGGACTATGCTATGATGTGAAAGTTGTAGATGCAGAAGAGAAAACTCAGTGCAAATTATTTTACCTATGGGTTTGAATGAAAAGGGGGGGGGGAATGAAAAATACATGAGCTTTTAAACATAGTTTGGTCTATTTGGTCTTGTGAATCATCTTTATGTTTCCATGCATGACTTTTCTACTCTTTCATCTAAAAAGAGATTTATTGGGGACTTTACCATTTGGATTATTTAACAGAATTTGTAAATTTGTAATCCAGATTAATATAAACAAAGTTCTACATGGCACTGGCAGCTCCAAGTCAACATAAAGAAATGTCTCTACAGACATAGTTGTGCCAGCTGAGCTCCGTTCTTGGCAAAGACAGAGAAGATATTTATTCTTTCATACTCATGTTCTGGATATGAGATGTTGTAAGTACTCAACTTTGACTTGTTAGCTTTCACTATCTAAGCAGCAGTATCTTACTGCAAATATGTTCTGTTTACCTTTCTGCTTACCATTGCTTCAAACATACTTACATACCTGTATCTCAGTATATATAAAGTGATTATGAGTGTTTGTAGATCACATGGCTTTTTTGTGTGTGTTCGCACTATTGGAATGAGAATCAGCCATTTGGGGCAGGATCCATTATCGGAGGAAGGTATTTTTCCACAAGAATGGCACTTCAGTGAAGATTCAATCTCATCCAACCACTAGACTGCCAATTAGCCTTTTTTACATTTTAGTCAGTTATTTTTCTGCTCTAAGGCAAAGCAGAAGCTGCCTATGTGGTTCATTAAGGAAATGGACAGATCCACAGAAGTAGGGACATGTTCTCCCGTTTGCCTACAAAGCGGGAAGCAGGGAGAACTGAAAATCTTTATTTTGACACCTTTCTTTTACACTGAGGCCAATATCCTACTGAGGATCCTCTGAACAAAAAATCCTGACAGTGCAGGAACACAGGACTGAGGCGCTTGCAGAATTGTTGCCATTCTGCAAGCTGAGAGGATTTCTTCTCAGGATCATGAGATGGCCAGCCATTACGTGCACCAAAACAGGAGCGAAATCGGGACTGAAAAACCAACCCACCAAAAACCACCAGCTCTCTGAAGGTCCCTTGAGCAGCAGTTTGGGAGGCACGCAGGTCCCCTGGAAGAGGGGCGCGCCATTACGACGGCCTTGCACCCTCGTCCCTTGTGAACGGGGGGGGGGCGGTGTGGGGGCCACTTTTGTTTTCTCCACTCCTCCTCTTTTCCTCAGAAAGAGGGAAGGAGAGGGGGGCCGTTCACTTTTTGTTTTGCTCGTACACTGGCGAAGGCAGGCTGAGGCGAAGCCTGCCGCAACTTCCTGGAAGGAGGGCACACCCCTCGCAGGCCCCTCTGTGGCTGCCACCCAAAATGGGGCAATCGCGTGTGGAGCAAGACGCGAAAGGACACACCACCGCCTCATGCACGACACGACTTCGCTTGGCCTCGGGGCGCGCGCCGCCGGGCGGGGCCCCGAAGAAGAACCCGCGTTGTTGTTGCTGGGGCGGGGGCGGTGATGTCAACCCCGGCCGCCCAATCCCGAGCGAGCAACCTCCTTCTGGCCACGCCTCCTTCCAACACCCCTCTTCTTCGCCTCTCCCCGTCTGGGCATTCCCTGTCTGGCCGCCACTGCTCACGGAGTCACTGAGTGACAGGCAGGCAGCTACCCCGCCCTTCCTTGGCCTCCCCCGGGCCCAGCCTGGCTCCGCCTGCGCTCTCTCCTCGCGCCGACCTTTCCCCTAGTTTCCAGAGGGCGGTTCGGCGCGGCCGCCGCCGCCGCCACGGAACGTGCCCACGAGGGGCCTTTCCTGCTCGCAGCCTAGCTGCACGAGGCCATCACGCCGCCCGAGGGAGCTCATTGGCCGGCGAAGGGGCAGCTCGCGCTGTGATTGGCGAGGCGCTTTCCCCCCCCCTCCGTTTTCCTCTTTCGCGCTCTCCGCCTCCTCCCCCCGGCTCTCTTCCTCCCCTTCCAGCTGCTTTTGCTGGATGGAGTGTTTTGGTGTGTTTCCCTCGGTATTTGGGCTGCTCGCCTCCCTGGAAGGAGGAGGAGGAGGGCGGGACGGGGGGGGCAGGAGGCGGCGCTGGGGATCGCTCGGGCTGGCTTTGTCACATCGCGGCTGCCTGCGGGAGCTTCCACCATGCCCAGCTCGCCTGGCGCCCAGGAGATGGGAGATGCCCCCACGGTGAGTACCCTCCGCTGGCTGCCCGGGGCCGGTGCGAGGGGAGGCCGAACAGCGACCCCGGCGCCTGTCATCTCCTGCGGCGGGACTGGATCCTTGCTCCCTCCCTCCTTCCTCCCCTGCTTGCAATTCATTCTGCTCGGATCCTCATCACTTTCCGAGGCGCCAGATGTGTCGAGGTGCAGCACGCAGGGGGGGAGAGGGGAAGGGAGAACCACTGGAGGGGGGGCAAATTTAAAAAGAGCAGAAGGGGGGGGATGAACCTCGGCTGCTTTATAGGCTTCTTTCTTCCCTTATTCGGGAAGTTGCCCAGGTGCCAGGGCGATGAGGGCGGCGGGGGGGGGGGGCGCGATCCGTGCCTCTCTGCCCGCCCTCTGCGTGGCGGTGGCGGCGCAGCTCAAACACCCACCCGCCCACCCACCCGCACCCCAGTCTGGGGAGAGCGCCCCTCGGGCCCCTCAGCCCAGCCGAGCCTCCGCTTTGCACCCTTTTCTCTGGGCCCTCGAGGCCGCGTGTGGGCGGCTGCCCCCTCCCTCCCTCCCTCCCTCCCCTCCCTCCCCTGGAGGCCTTGACCCTCCCACTAACAATAACTGCTCCCCCTTCACACCTGCGCCCCCGGGGGGGGGTCTGGGGACCCTTCTGGGGATCTGGCCGCCCAGGACCCGGCAGGAGACTCCGGTGGAAGCCCCCCCCCCCCGGGAGTGCAGTGGGACTGACTTGCCCATCTGTGGGCCCAGGGCGGTGGGTTGGTGTGCTCCGGGTGGGGAGACTTTACTCGGTGAGTAAGTAAGTAGTCAGCCGTTCCTGACGTAAGCAGTGGAAAGCGCTCCAGGGTGAGGAATCTCAGGATCCACAGTTGCCGCCTGGCAAAAGGGCACGAAATCACGCCCAAGAGATGACTGCAAAAGTGCAAAGGAGAGTCCGCCTCGCCGCTGGGTTGCGGAGGAATCAGACTCATCCCTCGGTGCCTGCCTGGGTCAACTTCGTCATTTTGGGAGCTTTGTTGTCGAAAGGCTGCCCGATCCTCCTGCCTGCCGTCTTTGGCTTCCCAGCCAGGCCCGCCAGCAGTGTGGACACGCCTGGCAGGGCTTCCCAGCAGTGGGTGGCTGGCTCAGCCAGAGACGAAACCCCCACCACCACCTCCGCCGCCCTTGTTCACATGGCTATTTTGATGCATGACGTCGCCCGGCTCCTCTCCCACCCACCCCCTCTGTCCCTACCCCACCCCGAGCTATATTTGGAGTGGGTGGTTGCTCTGGATCCCGTGAGGTGGGAAGAACACCCCCCCCCCCCCTTGAGAAGGTGGCGCTTCACCTCCTTCGGTCCAATTGACACAGATTTCGTAATTTTGCCTATCTGCATCTCAGCTCCTCACACACGCTCCCCCTTCCCCCCCCCCCGCCAAGTAACAAAGCTGGAGAGTGCATATTGGGGGGGGGGAAGGGAGGGGAGGAAGTCGTGAGTCACAGAACGAAACCCAACCACCCCACCCCCAGATCTGATAATGTGCATGCCACCCCAGTCCAGTGCCTGGTGAGAAATTTCCAGTCCGCTCTGTGTGAGGGTGGATTGGCAGGGCTGCTTCGAGTGCTGTGTGCCAGCTCATCCGGCTTGCTTCTGCAGCGTCTGGGAGAAAGGAGGTGATTTAAGGACATGCCGCCAGGCTGAGTTCCACTGCGTGCCTAGCAGGAAGTCAAACTCTCTCTCTCTCTCTCTCTCGCTCGCTCTCTCTCTCTCTCTCTCTCTCTCTCTCTCTCTCTCTCTCTCATTCTGTTTGTGTGTTTCTCTCCCTGCCTCTCCCCCCCCCACACACTTTATTAATACATTGCAGATTTCATGGTGTTCAGGAGTTCCAAGCCAATCTAAAGTTTTCTTGGAATGTTTTTCTTCCTCAGTTGCATGGCCTTTGAATCGGTTCTCCTGAACACCTCCATCCCCTCCAGACAAACAAGAGAGAGAGAGAGAGACAGACAGAAGGAAGATGGGGACTGTGTGGTCTTACAGATATTGTTGGACTGCATTTCCCATCATTTCTTCTTGACAGCTATACTGCCTTGTTTAACATGGGTTTTATTTCAGACTCAAGGACATAGTTTTCATGAGTTGCAAGCAAATATAGAAACCTTTCTTAGTTTTTCTGTTCCTTGATCATGCTTGTATCTTCTGTATGTGCAGTGTTTACACTGTAATGATTACACACAGCTTTTGACCACCCCCATAGATTAAATAATAAATGGTAACACAAAACCCTGTGATTAGTTGGCTGTGTTTCAAGACAGCTTTTAAAAAATTCCTCTTTCTCTCCAAAGTTTTTATTTCCATTTAAATGTTTTCAAAGAGGTGATGCCAAGCTGTCAGACTGTGTGCAAATTTGATACTGGTTGAACTGCAGGAGCAATGACTTTTTTTAAAGCTTTGTTTAACTATGAAACAAGCAACTGTTTGGAGCCCACCCGAGGCCTGCATGTATAAATGCAGGTACTGTGATTGGTGATGTTTTCGACAAGTTGTGTATGTCCAAGCCTAATTGTGTACAACTGGACTCACTTGTATACAACTGGGTGTTGAACAAAAGCCTATGCTATTCACTAAATATTTGTACAGTGTGTGTGTGCGCGCACGTGCGCATGCGCAGAGCATTTCTGGAAATCTAATAAAGCCTGAGAATTATCTCTCTAAGCATTGTGCAGCTTATTACTCAATCATTGGGCTCCATTTTCCTTCTGAATCTGGGCTTCTGATCCACTATTGTGAGAGTTTCAGGTAGGAGCACTCCATCTTCTGTTGATGTCATTGTCTTAGAGTGGAGTCAGGGTGAGAGGCATTTGCACAACAGCTGTTTGCTGGAGGGAGTTGCTTTTGACCAACATATTTTGCTTGCACTGGCCAAAAATAGTGATAATGTTGTGTACAAGGAGAGCAGTATAGAAATTGTTATCAATAGAGGATAATTTCTGGGCATTTAGTATAAAGTATTTAGTATAATTGCAAAGATAACATCACGAAGGATTATTATGGCTCCCACATTGGGACTAATGGATTTTGAGTCTGTATGCAGCAGCTAGACAAACAACTGCTCAGGCTTGGAAAGATACTATAGAAATCTCAATAAGCCCTTGAGAACATAAGATGTGGAAATTAGCATTGATGGAAAAAACTTACTGATCAATTTTTTAAAAAACTTGGCTCCCTTCCATTCAGTGTTGTAATAATCATACAGATTATTTCAGCCATTCCCACAGTTTCCCATGCAGATTTATAGAGTGCTAACTTAATTGGGTACTACCATCTAATGCTCTTAAGGCATATGAGAGTTTGGAGGAATGTGATAGTTATTTCTGTTTTTGTATAGTATATATATTTAAATTTTTAATATCTATCTATCTATAGATATAGATAGATAGATAGATAGATAGATAGATAGATAGATAGATAGATAGATAGATAGATAGATAGATAGATAGATATAGATATTAAAAAAGACCAAGGATAGAGTCTTTTATCCACAAGGTAGTGTGCAGCTGAAAAGGGGGCGGGAGGAATGAGAAAGGTACCCATATAGTCAACAAGCTTCTATTAATGTTATCTCCTATGAGTGGTGGAAGCTAAGAGGATATTTGTTGTTATGTGCCATCAAGTCGGAACCAACTCATAGTGACTTTAATAAGGCTTTCAAGATAAGTGAAATATTTAAGGAGTGGCATTACCAGTTCTATTATTCCCAATTTGGCATTCCATCCCTTGGCTGAAAAGGGTTCCTTGCCCCTGCTACAGATGCTGTAGTGTGAATGCAGTACAGACAGGTTTGCTGAATTCCCATTGATCTCAGTGGCTTTAACTTTCCAATCATATCTTGTGTTGTCAGTATTTATGTTTTCTTAACAAAACTGTAGATAAAAGAACAATACATTACTGTATAGTTAGGTGTACCGGAAGGTGTACAAGGATCAGCATTGGAATGCACACTTAAACAAGAACAATGCAGAAAATTGACTCTATGCACATCTGAGTTACCTAACTTTTGGTCATGCATGCAGGTCTCCTTATGAATGGAAGAAGCAGTCTTACACTGAATCAAATAGTTCACTGATTCCCAACTTTGGGTTCTTGGACTAAAACTCCCAGAAGCCTTCACCACTAGCTGTGCCGGCCAGGATTTCTGGGAGTTGTAGTTCAAGAACATCTGAAGACCCAAGGTTGGGAACTACTGAAATAGCTGGTGCATCTGACTGAGCACTCTGTACTCTGATTGGCGGGAGCTGTCCAGAGGTCCTACCCATCAGTGCTGTCCGAGAGCCTTTTAACGAGATGCAAGGGATCAAGCATATGCTTCGCTCCTGTTTTATGGCCTCTTCCCCAGATTATGTGTGCAGACTTCATTAGCAGGATTGGAACATGGAGATATATATCAGGACTAGGGAACATGTGGCCTGTCTGGTGCAAGACTCAAGTCCCAGTAGCCCCAACCAGCATGGCTAGTGACTGGGGATTGTGGGAGTTGTAGTCCATCATCGTCTGGAAGGCAACAGATTCCGTACCCCTGAAAGATAGAATGAACTTTTAAGCAGACAACAGGTGTGTGTTAGCCATTGTTTATGCTTGGTAAACAAATGACTTATTTATTTCTAGGTTGACATTGTGGACATCTATGAATCCATACGGGAACGACAGCGGCATGACAGTGAAAGGTCTTCTTGCAGTACCTTGGAGCAGAATGACATAGAAGCAGTGGAGGTGCTTGTCTGCATGAGCTCGTGGGGTCAAAGATCACAGAAGGGTGATCTTTTAAAGATAAGACCTCTTACTCCTGTTTCAGATTCGGGAGATTTTGCAATGCACACGGAACCCACATCGGAGTTGTCCAAGGACTATAACTTTTTATCAACTCTGGTAAGGGGGGAAAACATGGTGGGAGAAGATTAATGTGCATGGAGTAAATATAATGGCCAGTATCCTGTTGAGGATTTACATGTGCATGGAGTTGTAGCTGCAGAAGGTGTTGTGACAGAGCACCAGTCATGCAAAACCAAGCACATGACCTCATCTGATCACTGCAATTTGAGTTCTGTGTGTATAAATGCTGAATGGGATACTTACTGAATATTTAAAAGAGAAAATACATAAAAACGTACCCAGAGAATCTGCTAATACTATACCATTTATTTGGCTTGAGAGAGGAGGAGGAGTAGTTGCAGTAAGTAGCAAGTCTTTACAAGTGACATGCTTTTTCTGTTATTGGCCAGACATTTGTCTCCAGTGTAACTATTTTATGTTTAGATAATAAGCCCCAGAATGGTTTATCGTATAGCACCACATCATTTCCCATTCATTAAGTGTCAGGCAGAAACATTGTTAGCCACAGTAATCTAGAACTGGAAGGTAGGAAAGCCTGATTAGATTCAGTGGATATTGCAGGTGTTTCTGAAATGACTGTCCCGTTTCATCAGGAGAACTGCATTGAAATTCTGCGGCTTTCCTTTTGTCTTCTGATATTGGGTGTAATTTAAGCAACCAAGTATATTTAAGACTGCCAGTTTGCCCCTCATGATCTTTAACTTCACTCTGGATTACAGTTCTAGTCTAAAATATGAATCTTGCCATGCAGCAGTACGTTTATTAATGATCATTCAGAAAGAGGTGCTTTTAAACAGATAATTAAATTGATGCAAGTGTCTGTTTTCAAAATAGCTATGTTTTAAGGGTCTGAAAGAGAGAGCATGACTGTCGGGATCGTAAGCATTAGTGCTAGGAAATTATCATACCTAAAGTGGTAGTTTTTTGATGCTGGTATCCTAATATGATTTTTCTGTTTTTAAAAATTGTAGTGTATGACACCACCGTATAGTCCTGATTTTGTTGAGCCTTCCTCTGCATCACTGCTCTCATCACAACAAGCCAGTTGCTCAAAATCTCAGACAATCAAGGCAAACATGTCTGCCTGCATTGTCACGCCTCCAGGTTGTCCTCTTGCTGCAGCCCAGCCATCTGTCCTGAACATGGAGAGACAGTCTAGCCGGAAGCCAGCCAAAGCTGAGCAGCCAGTTCTTCCGCTTTGCAGAGCCATGGCAACGAGTGTGATCCGTCACACAGGCGACAGTTCTGGTTCCTCCTGCATTCCTGGCGCGCAAGTGAAAGCAGAAACGGTCTCGGGCCGTAGCAGCGGTAGTCCTGCAGCGGGGCGTGAAGTGCAAGAAGAGCAACATTCCAGAATTTCTCAGAACATTGCAGACAACTTCTCTCGTGTTATTTCCCCAGCCCATGAGTCTTATTTGCCCAACTCAGGTCCTTCTAGAGTTGCCGGTAAAGGACACGAATGGCCCAGCCTTTCTCCGCAGCCGACTCCCTTTCTGAAACATTGTGAAAATGATACACCACAAAAGACTCCCTCCCTTCTGCCCACCCCGCTTTCAAACCCACCGGTGATCTGCCAAATGATCCCCTTGGAGGGACAAAGAGGTATGGTCCCCGCCTTTCTAAAGCCCTCTGCTCAGCCTGCAGCCACAGTCAAACCCATCTTACCCCACACAGCCCCTGTTTCCCAGCCTGTTTTGATGGGACCTTCTGTGCCTCAGGGGACTGTTATGTTGGTTCTTCCACAGGCTACAGTTTCCCAGGCACCGCCAGGCCAACAAACCATGATGTCCGTTGGGAATACAAAGTTATTGCCTCTGGCCCCGGCGCCGGTTTTCATTGCCTCCGGTCAAAGCAGTGCCCCCTTTAATGGACTTTTCCCGGAGGAGGAATTACGTTTGCAATTTTCCAGGCTGCAGGAAAACATACTTCAAAAGCTCTCACCTGAAAGCTCACCTCCGTACTCATACAGGTTTGTATTTAAATGAGAATCAAGGCGATACGTCTCTAACGGCTGTGTAGCAACATAGCTGAGAACTGAGTTTTGAGCAGGTGAAAACGTGAGACTGGAGAAAACTAATGGGAGAAAGGGCTGTTTTTCACATACTCAAAGAGAGCACAGCTGCATCCTTTTCAGGTCTCCCAAATTGCATTATCTAAACAGTACCTGGACTATCTAGAAAGCAATTGAAATTGCTGGCCCCCTGCCTGACTTCTCAGTCTTAAGTAGAACGTCTGAAAAGGACCTCTGTCACTCACCCAGTGCTGTGAACACACTGAGAGAGGAGCACCTTGCTCCTTTTCTACCTGTCATCCTTTTCTTCTTTGTTACAGCAGCAGTTCTATAGAGAAGAGCAGTCCTATCCGCATGAAGGCCTTACATTTGGAGCAAGAATCCAGATTTTCTAGGGTTTTCAGCTGCAGGTAGAGCCCACATGCAGCAGCAACATCTTGTCTTCAGATGTAGCACTGTAACTCTCAAGAACATGGCAACAGAACGAGGTGGGCTAGCTGCTCTCCTCTAAGCGTGTTCCTTGTGCTGGGTTGAGTAATGCCTGAATAGAGCTCTGCATGATGATACTGCACACATGGTTTAGTACTAGGGTTCTTACCATTGGCTCTTCTACATGTCTTAGACCTCACCTCTCAAGAGAGTGGAGAGGTTATAGAGAGGGTTAAACCCCATTGCTTCCAGCTGTGGTCCCAGTCAGCATCTCTGATCTGCATGGGAGGAAAAATTCTCATTTATGCCAATTGAAACTTTTCTTCAGATGCAGATTGTAAAGACTGAGGACTCTGGTCTAGCTGAGGAGCACAGTGGAACAAAGAGTTAATGATTCTCTGAATACAGCTTGGGGTCCTTCCAGCCTCCTAAGCATCCACACAACCACCTACTGCATTACTGATGACTCACCTAGTTTGCCCCTCAGTTCACGTAATCAACTAGAGGAGAAGCCAATCTCGGTCTCTAGTTTGTTCATAAAGTATTTTGCAGTCTCCTTGATGAAACCAGCTGTCTCGTTCAGTTTTTCACTTCATTTTCTCCCACCCTTCAATCTCTTCCCCAGGAGAGAAACCATTCACCTGTAGCTGGGAAGGTTGTGATAAAAAGTTTGCCCGCTCTGATGAACTTTCTCGACACCGCAGAACTCATACGGGGGAGAAGAAGTTTGCTTGCCCGGTCTGTGACCGCCGGTTCATGCGCAGTGATCACCTGACAAAACACGCTCGTCGTCACATGACCACAAAGAAGGTGCCTAGCTGGCAGACGGAAGTTGGCAAACTAAACAGAATCTCCACGATAGAGAAGTCCAGAAGCGAGAGCACGCTGAGCATGCTTCTCCCCATGCTGTCTTCTGGCTAATCGGCCTATTGGTGGAAATGAACAATTCAAGAGGAGGAGTGTGGGAATTTCCAAGCAAAACAGCTTTGATAGATTTCTTTTTTCCCCCCTTAAATGTCCACTAATTTTGGAGTGGGGAGGAGGACTGCAAAGGTCCCTGCCTTCAGTTTAAGCCCTATTTAATCATTAACCTCAGTTTTATTTCTGTCACCCCCTTCTCCCACCTTCTGTACTGTGGGACATTCACCAGCACTTCAGGAAAACAAAAAAATTGGGTGGAGAATGTTGGTGGCTTGTTCTTTGAAAACATATTTTCACTTGAGTAACAGCGGTATATAGGAAGTGAAACAGGGTGGATTTTATTCCCAATTTTATACTAGTTTTCCTACCTGTCTTGTATTTGTTCAGCTGCAGGCCACAACTGCATTATTATTGTTGTTGTTATTATTATTATGAATAGTAATATTATTATTTGCTGAACACAATCCAAATGAATTTATAATAATACTGTATCTGAATCCCAATCAAACAACTGAGTCCACTTCAGGATTTTCTGTCATGTCCAAGATTTAAGCACAGACGTTCTCTCCCATGTCTGGTGATAAGATGCCTAGATACCAGTAATTGGTACACACCGTGAACTTGTTTTAGATGCGGCACAGAGCATCTTCAGCAGCATCAGAGGCCTTGCCTGGGTCATAATTCTGTATGGTCAATAGTGCCCCAGCATGTTTTTCCCTAGCCCCGGTTCCATATGTATGCGACATTTGCTTGCTACTCAGGAAGTGTTGGCATGCAAACACTGCATACGTAGGAATGAATGCATTCGCTGTGTAAAGTTCCCCCGTATGAGTAAAATGATTAGTGGTGGGGCTGCATGTGATCCTCTTGTGTCTGTTAGGCAGATAGTTCCAGAACATGAGCTCATTTCTGCTGCAGTGTTTTCATTTGCCCTCAGCTGGGCAGGCGAGATGGCTCTGGTCCTAAGGGTAACGTTTGTCTCAGTAATGAAAGAACAGAGGGATGCTAGCATGCCCTTGTGTTTTGATACTGTGACGTTAGAAGTGTCCTTTTTAATTTAATATGCAGTACTCTCCAGTTCATAAGGTGGAGGATTACATAAGTCACAGAATCCCTCAGTTAATACTTGACATGCGGGTTTAAGGAGTCTGTCTGTTCAAAAACGTAACTTTTCCAAGCTCTGGTCAGTAGTACAAAGCTCTCGGCGTTCAGGACTTTTGTGCCTCACGGGCTTCAGTGGGATAGGGAAGTACTTCTTTAAATATGTTCTGTTGCATTTACTGGGGGACAAAGGCTTGATTCTGATTGCATTTTGCCCTTGATTAGAGATGGGATTTTGGGATATTTTGAATTACAGATCCCATGATTCTCCATTCTGGAGTTATATCCGACTGACAGACACCTACATGTGGCTCACCTGGGAGAAAGGCCTAAGTGGAAGGCTTTGAGGCCTAGCTAGGCCTAACTTCCTGTTCAAAAGAAGCAGCAGCTCCCAGCTAGCACTGGGGTTAGAACAACTTCATTGTCTTATTATATTGCTCTAAAATAATTAAGAGCTGGAGTCAACAGTTAAGCATGCATTTCGTGCATGACCTATTTTAAATAATCTTGGCAAATAATTGGGTGACTTCTCATCCCACTACCACAGGTGTAGCTTAATTGGTTCTATGGAGGATGAGCAACCAAAAACAAGTTAGCTTCATTTTCCATATGGAGCATTTAAGTCATTTGTAGTGCTAAATTAAATCCAGTGCATTCCCATTGTGTGAGTTACCTTTTCCGAGCACTCCTCTTACCCAGTGCTTCTCATTCCTCAAGAACAGATGGGCGTACTACAGGGTAAGGGGGTGGGGGGTGGAATCCATGTTCAAATGATGTTTGGTCAGTGGAAGATTACCATTGAATGCAACCCTCTGCCTTATAATGTGTGCTTTTAAAATGGGAGCAATTTATAACAATTGCAAAATTCTGCAGAATAGTAGTGAATGGATCTACAACAGAGATTTCTATTTCATGAACACCCCCCTCCAATGTTTAGCTTTTGAACAAAAAAAAATTGCTTTTTTAAAATATAATGATGCTGTTCTTCTGGCCTCCTTGTCCACACCACAGGGACTGTGTAACAAGGAAGTGACAGATAATTATAGAGCTGCTGTTAATTTGTCTTTCTGGAGAGTATTGAGAGAAAAGTGAATTATGAGACATCTTAGATCCTTCAGCTACCATCTCAGATGAAAGCATGGTGTATTTGTTTGTGGTATAATAGCTGGCCATTGAAGCTACTAACATGAATTTGACCCAACTCCGGGAGGCAGTGGAAGACAGGAGGGCCTGGCGTGCTCTGGTCCATGGGGTCACGAAGAGTCGGACACGACTTAATGACTAAACAACAATAATAGCTGGCATTTTATTAGTATCAGAAACTAGATAGACCTCTCATTACTGTTGTATTAATCAGATATCTCTGTTATTAAACCAAAGTTGCCATACAGTAAGCTATTTGGGGTCCATCTGAAAACATTTACACTAATGTTAATTTATTGGCGATACCCCTTAAAATAAGCGATTTGAGCTCAATTGTAAAAACGTGCACTAGATTAATGCTGAGGCAGTGTTGATATACAGGATTGCTGACATGTGTGTATGTGCTAGCAGCTTTTTTTTTTGTACCTCCACAGCAGCTTCATCTGCAGAAATTTATGAAAGGAAGTTTATCCTGCCACATCATTAGCGTGCTAGGAGGAATTTCAGCTGCTAAAATTCTTCCAAGCTCTCTGGCGGAAGGGTGAGGAGGGAAAAAACAGAGGGTTGGTCACTCTGCGTGGTTTGAGAGTCTGCAAAGCCACAACTCTTTCCTCGTCCATCCTAAACATACAGCTTCCTGTGCCTTTTCCTATCGAATTGAGTGATAGCTCATAAAGTTGATTGTAATAGAAACAGCTATTTCCTTGTCCTGAAGAAAGAAAAGCAAATAACAGCAATTATCATTGATACATGAAGTAAATATTGTTTTGAGTTGATGAAAATATTTCAGCTTCTCCCATATTCTCAGTCCAAGTGATGTAATTAGGCTTTCTTTGAAATGAGGTTAAACCAGGCCATCAGACTTGGTGACTACCACTGATTCAGAGCTGAGTGGCTGCCTGCCAGATGTTGGTGGACTGCTGTGTTCACAATCCGTCATCCTTGCATGGCTATACTAGCTGGAGCTGACAACCCAACATTATTGGGTTGTCAGCTGGAAGCTCCCATATTTCCCGTCCCTGCACACAATTTCCCAAGTGTCTGAGAATCTCTGTGTCTTTTATCAAGTGGCGGGCAGGAGCAGGTATTTTTCTAATGCCCTGTCAAAATATACGTGGTGGTTAGATGCATTTGATGAATCACAAATTGAGCAAGCATGCAAATCATGGTTGGTCACATATATCCCCTGATTTCTTTCTTTTTTTTTAATACAGGCTCCAGAGTTCATGTTTCATTGTGGAAGTTCAGGAAGTGCAATCCTTTTTTGGAAATCTCTTAGTGCTTGTAGAAGCTTGGAGGAAATACTGGTAGGCCGGCAGGCCTGTGTCCCCTGGGCACCTTGCTTTCATGCAGAAATGGCTTCCTTTCAAAGATTAGAATGGGGCCTTTTTTCACCCACAGCCTTGATGGTGTGTGACTGATGTGGTCCCGTGACTCCTGCCCATCTATAATATACAAGTTGTGGAAACTGAACTCAATCTCTATGCATTTGTTAATTTTTCTTATGGTATACATAATAAATCTTAATGGCCACATCAGAGCAACACAATTGTGGGGAAAGCATCCCTCTGAAACAAATCGATAAGTACAAAACATTAATAAACATAATTTGAGGGCCCTTTCAAAACTTTCCTAATATCTGATCCTGATTATTACCTGTCTGACTCAAGGTTATGGGAACGTATGTTCTTCGTAGTAAAATATTGTGCCTAATATTTTATATGAATAAACCTTGTTTTTTTTCTGTCCAGCATTTATTGTGAAATCCCTATATTTGTGTGTGTATATGCAAATACTGTTTGTATTTCTCCAAGGGCTGCATTGTAATTCCTCTTCTAGTAAAAGTGGGTATTTACATTACAGTTTTGTTGTCATTTTTCTCCTTTCAGGTTGACCTTGCCTAACTTCAGAACAATGGGGAAAGATGAGTCCAGTGGTTAATGCTGTTGATATTGTTAGCTCTTATATATAACAGGAATGTCAGATTCTTAACTGCTAGAGCAGTACAACAATGGAATCAATTACTTCGGGAGGTGGTGAGCACTCCAATACTGGAGGCATTTAAGAGAGAATTGGACAATCATCTGTCAGATCTGCTTTGATTTGGATTCCTGCATTGAGCAGGGGGTTGCACTTGATGGCCTTACAGGCCCCTTCCAGTTCCATTATTCTGCGATTCTAACTCATTGAATATTTTAGAATTAGTTCACACATAGTAGTAATAAACCTAAATTGCAGATGGGCAGGGGGGAAAATTTGAGCCTGAGAGAGAGATTCCCAGCTGAGATCACAAGATTACTTCAGTTCTTGCAAACGTGTAGGAAATATGCAAATAATATTAGACTATGAATGAAAACAGGGATGTGGTGGCGCTGCGGGTTAAACCGCAGAAGCCTCTGTGCTGCAAGGTCAGAAGACCAGCCGTCGTAAGATCGAATTCACGCAAAGGAGTGAGCTCCCGTCGCTTGTCCCAGCTCCTGCCAACCTAGCAGTTCGAAAGCATGCAAATGCAAGTAGATAAACAGGTACCACCTCGGTGGGAAGGTAACGGTGTTCCGTGTCTAGTCGCACTGGCCACGTGACCACGGAAACTGTGTACGGACAAACGCTGGCTCTACGGCTTGGAGACGGGGATGAGCACCGCGCCCTAGAGTCGGACACGACTGGACTAAATGTCAAGGGGAACCTTTACCTTTACCTATGAATGAAAAGAATCAAATACAGACTCTTATTTATTTGTCTCTAATGGTGCTTCAGTTGACCCTGCTGGGTTTCCTTGATACTTGCAATGTAAGTAGAATTCAGCCTCTGCTTTCTTCCCATCTCCCTTCTTGTCTTTATGGCTTTCTTTGTCGGCCTCTGTCTTCCAGCTCATTTGGATTTCACTGTTTCTATAATAGAGAACACTACCCGTTGCATCCTAAGTCTCTGGCTCCGGGATGGCCCTCCAGGTGCAGAGGATCCAGGCGATTCTTCACCAGAGGTGATGCTGGCTAGGACTGATGAGAAAAACAGCCCAACAGGATTTGAACGGGCACAAGTTGCTCCCTCGCTTGCTTTCCAGTCTGATGTGTGTGGGTTTCTGTACCTCAAACAGCTCTTGGTCCTGTAACGGAACATCTTCCGGTGTTCATCCTCTTAAATCCCACCACAGTAGAAAACAGCCACGAAACTGCATTGGAAAGTCAGTTTCTGTCACCTTCTAGTGTGACCAAGAAGGAAAACCCAGGATGCTTTGATTCTCAAGGATTAGACACATGATGCCCTTGAGGACCTCTGCTTCCGTTTCCTCATAGGTGTCAATGGTAACCACTTACATAGGAGCAAGGAACAATGTTGAGTTGGGATACTGCTGTGGTAAAAGCCTGCCTTCCACATGCAAGATAACCCGATTGTGTAAGGTGTCGTGGAGACATACCGTGTTGGTATGTGCTGCCAAGTCAGAATCGACTTACAGTGACCCTAATAGAGCTTTCAGGGTCAGTGAGACATTTAAGGTGTTTTACCAGTTATGCACCCCCAGTGAGTTTCCATGGCTGAGTGGGGATTCGAACCCAGGCCTCCTGAGTCCCGGTCCATCTCTGTCCGCTACACCACACTGGGTATCACCTGGAGGTAGATGAACCCTTTTCTCCATATACTCCCCAACCACCATAATGACAGACGTTCTGGTAACAGTTATCAGGAGCTGTCTTGATACTGCTTTCCAGAAGATGCCAGACTTTGCAGGCTATCCAGCTTTGAGGGGAAAACGTCGTTAAGATCCTGGCAGAGCCAAGCAAAAGAAATTGAAGGGACGCTCTTCTGCAGTCTCACCCCTGCAGGCTAAAAGAGGTCAGGCTAAAAAGCACAACACTGAGCTTTTTCGACCAGTTTTAGTCCTGGCCATCACAACTGCTATCCAGCAAAGGAGGGCAGAGCTTGCACACACACACACACACACACACACACACACACACACACACTTACCGCTATTTGTGCTGCTGAACAGGCCAGCCAAGGAAAAACGGACGCTTCTGTAGCCCAAGTACATCCATATGGCTCTATTGGATGGTGGCCATTATTATGCTTAGGGCGGAGGCTGTCTTGGACACTGAAGTTGGGGGGAAGTACAGATGTAAATAAAAAATGGGAGCTGGCAGCTGGCTCCTTTCCTTTCCTCCTTTTGTGTTTTCAATCTCACTGCATCAAGCTTTGCCCCTCTGTTCTCAGTTGGGATGACTTCATCCTTGCCTTTTAGATAAGGGGCACTTTTCTGTTGATGCCATTCAAAGCTGAATTAAAAACTCAATTTGTTCAAGCTCTGGCTGACCAGAGGAAAAAGGGGATAGGGTTCCTGTACCTTTAATCGTTGCTTAGAAAAGGAAATTTCACCAGGGAGAGCTGTTAATGCAAGCTACAGCTGCTGAAATTGCATCCTCCACACAACAGGAACCCTGTCCTCTTTTTCACACTCTTCAACTTGCAGAATGGAAGATCATTTTGATGGCAAACAATCCATGATGTCCCAACCAGCTTCATCTGTTGGTGATATTTAAATAGATTTTCCCTTCAGCATGGGATTATACACACAACGAAGAGCACTCATCTGAAGTTTATTCAGCCCATTTGAGGGAACATCTATGCCATCATCATCATCATGTGCTGTCAGTTCCAGCATATGATGGCCCTCCCAGAGTTATCTAGATGTGAAGTACTCCAAGGTGGTCAACCAACTCCTCCTTCTGGTGGCGCTCTGGGACTGTGCAATTTGCCCAAAAGCAGACAGGCAGAAAGTCATGTAGCCCCATCAGCTAGGTTTTGTTGAGTTGCCAGTTGGGGTGGGAAAATCTCCCTGTTTGGATGTCATTGTGTTTCTCTGAACCCCACTTGGTGTTTTGGTTTTTGTGTTCTTGCAACTCTTAAGGATCTTAATGGCCCATTCAAGTGCAAGTGAGCCCCAAATACTTTATGAGAAACCAGAAGTCTTTAAGACCTTTCATTCGTCTGAAGAAGTGTGCTTGGACAGCTTACAGAAAATAAAAACCAGGTAGTCATAAAGGTACTGCATGACCTCTGGTTACTCTTTTGCTACAACAGACTAACACAGCTGCTGGTCAGATTACCATTTTAACATTCTATGTTACCACAAAGGATAGCTCTCAATATGTTGTTCCTTTGGAAAAAATCCCTTTTCCTTCCAGCTATTGTGAACACTGCAGCTAAACTCTGGAAGGACAAGGAAACTGGGGTGGGTGGGATGTAGGAGTCACAACTCACTATGCCATCCTCCCTGCCAATTGAAAAGTTCTGATGCTCAGCACCTGAGAAGTCCACTACACCAGATCTCACAACAAGTCTGAAGAAGTACAAATAGATTAGCCCTTGTTGAGACTGTTGAATCATGAAGTTCCTTCCCATTCTGGTTCACCACCATTCATTTTATCCTGTATGAAGACACTCCCAGTTAGAAGTTGCTTGCTGAAGATGGCATGAAGTGTTAATTGGGCCACGTTTTGGGTACTTTAAAGCCATGTGCAGGGAAACGTTGGGCCTCCTGGTCTTCCAAACTGCAGCTCCTCGGAGCCCCAGACAGCATGGTCAATGGTAAGTGGGGGGCTTTTGAAGCGGTTTAATCCCAAACACCTGGAAAGGTCATGGTTCCCCTTGTCTGTCTTAAGCCTATTTCCCTTCTATATCCATTCCTGTAAAGCCAGTTGTCTTGCCAACATGCACTTGAACCTTGTGTGAAAAACATGCAAGTAAACATATTTAACTGATACAGAAAAAAAGGAAAAGACTTTAATCCATTCTTCGTTCCACATGAATGGTGCTGTAGTGAGTTGATTCTAAAAGTTAAAAAGTGGATTCAAATACTCACATTTTGATAATATAAGGAACTACAGTTCCCAGGAAAGAGCAGAGTTGTAAGACCTTTCCTCACATCTATATAGGTTATTAAAAAGTTTTTTTGTGTGTGTGTGCTTTTTTGTTTTGCTTTTTAGTATAGGAAACATTGAAGCTGAGGCTCCAATACTTTGGCCATCTCATGAGATGACTCCCTGGAAAAGACCCTGATGTTGGGAAAGGGCAAGAGGAGAAGGGGACGACAGAGGACGAGATGGTTGGACAGTGTCATCGAAGCTACCAACATGAATTTGACCCAACTCCGGGAGGCAGTGGAAGACAGGAGGGCCTGGCGTGCTCTGGTCCATGGGGTCACAAAGAGTCGGACATGACTTAACGACTAAACAACAATAGGAAACATTTACTGTAGTTTGCAGGATGCTACTTAGCAGACCAGCTAGATCTGTTTGCAAAGTCAACCTGACTCCATAAGGACAGGTTGACAGATTCACATTGACTGAAATCCAGTGGTAAATCAGAGGGTATTTGGTGAGTCAGCTTCTCTCCGAGTTCCACTGATTCAGTGGCTTATTCTAGTTGCGACTTACTACTGGATAGATGGATGGGCAATGAAAATGAAGGGTAAATCCTTCTTGCAAAGGAAATTTGTTTACAGACAATTGCCATCTGAAGCAAACACTTCCACGTGAAAGGAAAATGTGGTGATTATGGCAGTAATGTTTATATGATAGCATGGACAGGTAGTCTGACATGTTTGTAAAATACTGCTGAAATCCAGTAGTAAGTCACAACTAGAGTATGCCATTGAATCAATGGAACCCACGGAGAAGTTGATTAGTCAAATCCCTTCTGATTCAATGGGACTATTCTAGTTGTGATTTACCACTGAATATCAGTCACTGTGATTCTAGCAATCTGTCTGTATGGAGTCTGATTGACTTTGCAAAGGCTTTTGTGCACCAGAGGCTGGGTTGAGAATACATTAACATGAAACATCACAGTGTACTTCCAGAACATAGTGGCTCTAGTGCTGGCCATTCCTAGACTGCTTTGGGAGCCAAAGCTGTAATCAAGAATGGGAGATAAATTGTATTTAGTTTTTGAATCATCAAATGCTTAACTTTTATTAAAAAAATTAAAATTTCCTGATGTGCATATATTTATAAAAGTAAAAAAAAAAAAAATACAAGTATCACTCAAAGTTAAAATCAGTTCTGGGATACTTGCCTTATGAGCCCAGGATGACATTGTGAATCTAAATTAGAATATGTATTTTAATCTTGCCTTTTTCTTATTGTATTTCCTCCTCTGGCATACGTGCAGTTTTATCAGTTTTCCTCTGACTCAAACACTCCTCAGCACTTGATCTTGGCAAGGATGTGATCCAGGGATCTCAAACCGATGCCAGTGGACCGTAAGCTGTAGCAGACTCCATTGGGCTGGTACAGCTTAGAGTATGACCCTAGAGGTAGATTGTTGTCTGAGGACCAGCCTTGCTAATTACCATGAGATTTGTCACCAGAAAGGATGGCCACTAAGTGCTGAATTGGCCACAGCTACTATGCATGGAGTAGCTGCTATCTGTTTCTGTGGAAGGCTGACTTGCATCAATGACATCCTTGACCTTCAAGAGGATTTTAGCACTAGGTATTTGGAAGGACTAGCACCACTGTATGGCAGAGACAACAGAAACTGGAATTAGACAGTATCACCCTTGCACTGTCCATAAACATACTCAGTCTTGACAACATTAGCCCTGGCCATTCAGGTTCCATTCAGAGTTTTGTGGTAGGGTGATTCTTCCTTGAGTCTTCCCCATAGGTTTCTCCTAAGCATTCAGCAGTGGTCTGAAAGCTATTCTTAAACTATATTCAGTGTTTTTGCAAGAATGTCTTGTCAGCAGAAAAAAACATGAAAATAGTGATGACACATGCAGTCACTTTCCTCTAGATAAGAGCAGAAAAATAACATTTCAGCTGTCATTGTGGGGTGTGTGTGTATTGAGGGGATATTTTCATCTGCACTGGGATGCCAAACAACAATGGCCTGGGAAGGCAGACAAGGACCAGGAATGGGGTTCTCGTATTTCTTGGATTACTAATCTTTTAACTCTCCATTCTGGCAGTCCTACCTGACTTACACACACTTACAGACACCTAAACGTGGCTCAGCTGAGAGAAGAGGCCTAAACTGGAAAGCTGTGATGCTTAGCTAGGCCTAGCTCTACCTAGCTTCCTGTTCAGAATGAATGCTCCCCAGGCAGCATTGGGGCAGGAACAGGAAGCTTGGGTTGAAGCTAGGCCTAGCTAAGCCTCACCGCATTCCAGTTTAGCCTTTTGTCCCAAGTGAGCCACACTGAGGTGTTTGTAAGGTGCGTGTAAGTCAGACAAAACTCCCAGAATAAGGAATTATGGGATGAATAGTTCAAGAGATTCCCAAAATGTCATTTCTAAGTATGTGTCTTTTTCCAAAGACATTTCTGGCTGGGTTTACAACGCCCCAGTAAAAAGCACGAGGATCAGCTACATAGGTAAGTGCTTCCTCTTTCTGTATCCCATCTCATTTTGATTCCTGTGACATGATTCTATGTGTGTGCACTACAAACTTGAATATTAGGATTGGCTCAATGCATTTGATGAAGTGGATGATAACCCACAAAAACCCATGTTTAAATAGCTCTATCTGTCTTAAAGATGCGACAACTCGTTTTTCCTTTTCTGTTTGGTTTTTGTTTGTTTGTTTCATTAGGGTGGAGGCATTATTAAACCCATTCTAATTCATTCTAGTTTTAAGGAGAATTTACAACTGCCAAGAGGCGAATATCCACCACCAACACAGAGAGGCACATACGTTAATGTGCAGGTTAGGGTTTTATGACTGAAAAGATTCACCGTGGGCTCACAGTTCTAAGAAAACTGAAGCAAAGAGCGTAGGAGGTCATAACAACGCATTCAAGTCCCTCACTGAGCATCTCCCCAAAGGGTGAAGAAAAGTGGCTCTTCCAATTTTCAATTTTAAGAGAGAATTAAACTGGATAGTCTCTGTGTCCCTGCTTTGAGGTTTTGTTCTCCAAAATATATTCAGCCTCTTCCAACCGGCCCATCCCCAAAACGGCATTCTGACTCCACAGCACCAGAAGTTGTGCAAACGCCACTTTTGTGCCACGTTTCAGAGAACAGGGTCTCCACCATCAGCTTCTTGGGCAGGGGCATTTTCCTGTGCGGACTCGGACCTGTCTCTCCCCACCCGGCATTGTTGCTTAATCATCTTGACCCACCGTGTGCATTCTCTAAAGTCAGACCCACGCAGCGCCTGACTTCAGCGACAGTACTCTTGCTCAATTGTTTGCCATCAGCTCCTCTTGCTGAGTAATCGTAGGCAATTTTGGCCTGCCTCTCAGGCTTCTTGAGTGAGTGCCTACAAATTAATAAAAGACAGCATAATCAATAGAATACAAGTGCATAAAGGCAACGTCTGCTAGCAAGACATTGTCCCTCTTACTCTGCTTCTCCTTTAAATTGTGCTGGCATCTAATCCACACACTACTTTAAATATATATATTTATTTATTTTGACTTTACACACTCTCCCACACACTTGTATTCCACCTTTCTGTTGTAAATGAAATGGAATCCAAAGCGCAGGGGGGCACAGTTTATGTTGGGCAATCTGCTTCATCAGAACTTGGAGATGTTACTTTTGGACTATAACTCCCAGAATCCTCCAGGTCATTCGATAATTGACTACACTGGCTGAGGGATTTGGGGAATTATAGTTCAAACACACGCCACCTTCCATAATTTTTCAGAGCAATCTGTTGGACACAGTAAAATTAAATGAGGGAGAGATTCATGCATATTGTAGGAGCAACAAGGGAGAATAACTGTTCTGTAAGATTAAATAGATTAAACATCTATTTATCCTAGAACAAAACTGGAGAAAGAACCTCTTCAATGTCTGAAGAGCAGAAGAGAGTCCCCTTCCCCAGCAAGGGAAGCTGAACCTGTATGGAGAATGGCTGAAAAACAGAATGGCTTCACTTTTGTTGTTGTTGATTCTCAAAACAAAAGGAAGACTGAAATCACACAAGAGAGTGGGGGGAGGGAAGGCAAGATCAAGGCGTACAACGAAGACTTTTGATCAATGTTTTCCAGTTTACTTCAGAGACAAGTGCTCATGCTGAGGGAAAGTCACTCAGTATCTATATGGAACTTCCCTAACCTGGTGCCTTCTACATGTGTTGAACAAGAACTTCCATCACCTCCCGAGAGGATGGGCATTGGTCCTGCTGTGTGGATGATGGGAGCTGCAGTCTAATCTGATTGGGAGGGTGCCTGGTCTGGGAAAGCTGATCTGAATGAAGCAAGCCATGTACTCATAGAGCTTAACCCTTATCCAGGCACATGAGACAGAGTCCCATTTTATTGCAGAATTCACACATCACTAGGCCTACAAAGTAGACATTTTGTCACCAGCCATGGGATTATTGGATTTTTTTGGACCACAAATCTAGATCAGTGTCTGGTATCATTAATGGACTGGCTGAAGGTAAATAATAGCCATGGACTGGATGAGGGTAAATAAACTGAAACTTAATCCAGACAAGACAGAGGTGCTCCTGGTCAGTCGAGAGGCAGATCAAGCAACAGGGATGCAGCCTGTGCTGGATGGGGTGACACTCCCTCCAAAAATACAGATGGGCAACCTGGGGGTACTCCTGGATTTGTCTCTGAGCCTGGATTGCCCAGGTCTCAGTGGTGACCAGGAGTGCCTTTGCACAGTTAAAACAAGTGTGCCAGCTGCACCCACTCCTGGAAAGGTCTGATCCAGCCACAGTGACCTTAGTTACAACCCACTGGATTACTGTAACACACTCGACATGGGGCTGCCTCTAGAAAGTGTCTCAGAACTTCAACGAGTCCAAAATGCAGCAGCCAGACTGCCTGACTGGGGCTGATCGCAGCTGTTACAGCAACTCCACTGGCTGCCAAACTCTTTCTGGTACAATTCAAAGTGCTTCTTCTACCCTATAAAGTCCTATATGGCTTGGGCCCAAGCTGTCTCAAAGGGCTGCATCTCCCTTTATGAGTTTGCTTGGGTGTTAAGATCACCAGGAGAGGACTTTTCTCTTGGTCCCACCACCTTCGTAGGCAACACTGCAGAGGGCCTTCTCTGTTGCTGCTCCCAGACTCTGGAAAGGGAGTTCCACCTGGCAGGCTCATACCTACAGATACCTAAATGTGGCTCACCTGGAGAAAAGGCCTAACTGGGAAAAGGCCACATGGCCTAACACAGGCCTAGCTGTCTGTTGAGAAAGAAAGTGCCCAGCTAGTACTATGTAGGTGAAGCTAGGCCCTCCCTTCCTGTACTGGCTCAAGAGTATACAGAGCAGCAGTGGAAACAAGATTTCACTAAAAATATGCTATTTCCAACACTCCTTGGACCTCCAATATGTTGTGTGAAAAAGAATACTGCTAGACTATGTTAGACAACAGAACTGATTGGTCCATATCAGAAGCAATCCAGTGGAGATCAGCCGACAGGATGCTGTCGTTTTATACGGGCTGCCCAAATGTATTCATAGTCTTCACATTCTTCAGGGACGTTCCTTTCGGTGGCCTCCAGACATGAAAGCACAGGAAAGAAAACTATGACTGTTTTTTGCAAAGAAGCACAGTGCTGGAGGGATTGTCATTTGCTTGAAGGTAACTTACTGGTTAGCAAAGTTACTGCTCTCTGGGGTGGATCTTGGTAAAAATACCTGGAATGCAAAGAACATGAAAACATTAAATATTCTATTATGATGAAATGCAAAATTGACCACTACTTACCCTGTTTCTCCAAAAATAAGACCTAACCTGAAAATAAGACCTAGTATGATTTTTCAGGATGCTCGTAATATAAGCCCTACCCCAAAAATAAGCCCTAGTTAAGTGAAACCCCGCCCTCCACCATTGTGCAGCAACCAGAAGAAGATGACATGACTGTATGTGAATAAATGTAGATTGTTGTACATGAAAAAAATAAAACATCCCCTGAAAATAAGCCCTACTGCATTTTTTGGAGCAAGAATTAATATAAGACCCTGTCTTATTTTCGGGGAAACACGGTAGTGAAATCTATAAAATGTGCAGTAATTTCTGTACCCAATGTTACTTCGTAGTAATAACTGTGCAATAGTATGAATATATGTCCAGTTTTCTTTGTTAAATATGTAACATCCCATTTAGGATTCTTCCCCTCCTCCCCCTGTTTCAGGTACATATAAGTGTGCCCAATAATGAATGGGACCATCACACATGGGGAGGAGAGGTTGAAGCTTCCCCACAGGCATTCCCCCCCCCCCACAAATTCACCTCCAACACATAGGAGCTAAAAGGTGGAGACCATGAATGCTAACACTACTGACAGAATTTTTTTGCTCAAGTCTATAACCACAGACAGGTCAGCAATTAACGATGATTAATTAACCATAGACCCAGTGTAGTGCATTGGATGGAGTGATGGACTAAGACTCAAAACACCTGGGTTCAAATCTCAGTCTCCTCTGTTGACTCAGGACAGGGAATATGTGGTCCTCCCACTGTTGCTAGAGGATAATGCCCAGCCTTCTTCTCTATTGGAAGTGCTGGCTAAGGCTGACGGGAGTTGCAGTCCAACTCCATCTGCATTCCGCTTCCCTGCCCTCAGAGATGCTTTGATGGAAGTCTGAATTTCAGAGTTCCACCAACAGAGGAGGAGGCTCATCACCCAACGTAAACTCCACTCCCCACTCTGGTCATGAGTCAGCTACGCCTACCAGAGATCCTAGCGTGTACAGAACCTTGTTCATAACCTGTTGCAACACCCAGCAACAACTAACACAATTTCCACTCTGTGCTTGCATTTGTTTTACCCTCCTGTTTTGGGCTAATATTAACTCTTCACTACATTTCGGAGCAATTCACTACGGCATCTATCCAGTTACAGAGCACAGTGGTGATGCTCCACAGCCTTTTAGTAGGACCTGTGATTGTTGCATGATGCCCTTGGGGCATCATGTCTCTTAAAAAATTATCCACACGAAACCCCAATACATTTCAGCTTTCAGAACACAGCTGAAAGTTGAGTAAGAAGGCAGTCAATAGGTGGCGCTGTTTCACAAAAGCTTAGCTAAAGCCAACAAAAAATTCTCTTTTGCATAAAACTAGAAATTAACGACAAATTCTACACTATTATGACTCACTCAGCAGAGATGGGAAATGTGCTGTAGTCTAAAGAAGTAACTTTTTCTATCTGTTATTTTGTTTTAAAAAAATCTAATTGCTTTTATGCCATTTGCTGGTGGATGTTTACCACGGCTGTTAATAAATGCTACAACCAAACCAACTCCTACCCAAATGGAAGCAAACCATTGTTGTATTGAATTTCATATCCTGCACTCCACTTAACATCTGCATGTCTGTTCATTTCATTTCTAGATTATGTCACAAAGCAGAGTGCTGCTTATATATACCACCCCACAGTGCTTAAAGCATTCTCTGGGCAGTTTTCCATTTAATTATGGAGGCTACACATTGCCTCCCCACCCCCAGCGAGCTGGCTACTCAATTTACCAACCTTTTAAGGATGGAAGGCTGAGTCAACCTGAGCTCAGGATAGAACTCAAGTGGTGAGCAGAGTTTTACTGCAGTACTGCAGATTTACCACTGCATCGTGGGGCTCCTAGTACCATTTCATTTTTAAGCTACAGAAATGATTATGAGAAAACATGCTTTCAACAGACCGCAACTGCTGGAATTGTCCCATTTGGCAAGAAAGAAAACAGAGAAAGGGGTGGGGGGTGAAAGAGGACAGTTCAGCTGCAGGAATCTTAGAATCCCCTTTCTCTGTATACCATTTGCTCTCCCCTGGTGGCCTCAGGTGGCAAGAGGACAGGAGACAGCTGAGCTAAAGGGGTAAAGACCAGCTGTTGCCAGGCTACAGTGGGTGGGTGGAGGCAAGGGAAGCGGAAGAGTGAAAGAGAAGTGGTTGCGATGGGAGGTGTGGCCACATTTCTCAAGACATAATTTACATTGTATTTTTTAAAAAGTTAATTCAAAATACAAAAAAAGAGAGGAGTTTTTGGCGCTTTCACAAATCTGACACACAGGCCTTTCACAATTCGTAACTGGTCTTGCACATGTGGCAGGCCATCCTCTTGATCTGGTGTTTGTTTCTCGGCAGAGAGGTCATGAACTGAAGGCGAGAGACTTGTCCTTTTCACCAGTGCCACGGTCAAACTCTTATCTCTTGAAATTTAGTCTTACACTGGCGACTTCCCTCTGCGAGGAGACAGGACCAACTAGGATGGTCCACCCTCGAAGGCTGCTGGATCAGACTGGTTTCCAGGAGGCTGTATGGGGCTTCCTGTCAAAGCCCAAGTTGCCATTTGGTATAATATGGCGTCCAGGGTGGTTAACAGGATTGCACCCAAATGCCCTCTCTGTTGCACAGCCAGTCCATTCCCCGTGTTCATGGATGAACTTTGAGCAATGAAGCAAGTGTGGAGAAGGCTGGAGACCAAATGGAAGAAAGCTCCCTTGGATGGCAATTTAGCTGCAGCCAAAAAGTTGTAGAGAGTTTATTGTAATTCCATCAAAGCAGCTTAGAAGGCTTACTGTATTAATTTAATTGAGTCAGCCGCTAATCAACAGGCAGAGCTCTACCACATGGCTTGGAGTCTTCTCAACTCTGGACAGGCAATATTCTCCCTCTGGATTCATCCACATGCAATTGGCTAGCAGCTCACTGAAGATCAAGCCATCCAGTGAGACCTGGACTCCTCTTGTTCAGTGACCCAAGTTGAGATGTCCAATGCACTGTCTTCTGAGGTTCTCTGGGATCAGTTCCAACCTGTTGCAACTTGATGACGTTGACAAGACACTTGCATGCTGCAAAGTCACCATCTCTCTGGTTGATCCTTGCCCATCATGTGTTGTTTAGTCGTTTAGTCGTGTCCGACTCTTCGTGACCCCATGGACCAGAGCACGCCAGGCCCTCCTGTCTTCCACTGCCTCCCGGAGTTGGGTCAAATTCATGTTGGTTGCTTCGGTGACACTGTCCAACCATCTCGTCCTCTGTCGTCCCCTTCTCCTCTTGCCTTCACACTTTCCCAACATCAGGGTCTTTTCCAGGGAGTCTTCTCTTCTCATGAGATGGCCAAAGTATTGGAGCCTCAGTTTAAGGATCTGTCCCTTCCAGTGTGCACTCAGGGTGATTTCCTTAAAAATGGATAAGTTTGTTTCTCTTGCAGTCCAGGGGACTCTCAAGAGTCTCCTCCAGCACCACAATTCAAAAGCATCAATTCTTCGGCGGTCAGCCTTCTTTATGGTCCAGCTCTCACTTCCATACATCGCTACTGGAAAAACCATAGCTTTGACTATGCGAACCTTTGTCGGCAAGGTGATGTCTCTGCTTTTTAAGATGCTGTCTAGGTTTCTCATCGCTTTCCTCCCAAGAAGCAGGCGTCTTTCAATTTCGTGGCTGCTGTCACCATCTGCAGTGATCATGGAGCCCAGGAAAGTAAAATCTGTCACTGCCTCCATATCTTCCCCTTCTATTTGCCAGGAGGTGATGGGACCATGATCTTAGTTTTTTTGATGTTGAGCTTCATACCATTTTTGGCGCTCTCCTCTTTCACCCTCATTATGAGGTTCTTTAATTCCTCCTCACTTTCTGCTATCAGAGTGGTATCATCTGCATATCGGAGGTTGTTGATATTTCTTCCGGCAATCTTAATTCCGGCTTGGGATTCCTCCAGTCCAGCCTTTCGCATGATGTATTCTGCATATAAGTTAAATAAGCAGGGAGACAATATATGCCCATCATAGTTTGTTAAATCAGCCAGGAATTTAGCCATAGAATTGGCTACTCAAATAATTAATGTGTTCCTCCAGGTAGGACAATATGTCTTCCTGTCTGAAGAAGACCACTGTTTGGCCCATTCTGAAAAAAACCAATTTATCAATGGCGGATTTGAAGAACTTTAGACCTGTCGTTAATATTCCTTTTATGGACAAGCTGATCAAGAGGGTGGTGGCAGACCAGCTGCAGATGTCCTTGGATGACACCAATAGTCTCAAGATCCATTTCAATCTGAGTTCAGGCTGCATCATGGAATTGAATCAGATTTTCCTTAATGACTAGTGATCTGAGAGAGGATTTAAATGGATGGTTGTGCTCTGTTGTTTAAAATGTGTTTTATATTGATTTTATTTACCATTTTAATATACTTGTTTAACTCTTTTTAAATATTTGTATACTTACTGTTTTTAGCTTTTTAAGTATTGTTTTTTTTAAATTATATAAGCCACCTTGGTTCCTTTGAAGGAGAAAGGCGGGATATAAATACATACATACATACATACATACATACATACATACATACATACATACTAGTCATTCTATAAGATGATATTTTGCAGGAGTCTGACAGGTGGAGTGTAACCCTGTTGGTTCTCTTGGACCTCTCAGCTGCTTTTGATACCGTCAGCCTGCTGGAACAGCTTTTGGGATTATAGATCAGAGGCCGGGTTCTCAGTTGGTTCCAGTCCTTTCTTGATGGCCATATCCAGAAATTCAGCTGAGGAAGGCCGTATCAACCCTTTGAACTCCATGTTATGGGGGTCCCTCAGGGTTCGATCATTTCTCCTGTGCTCTTTAACATCTACGTAAAGCTACTGGGAGAGGTCATCTGGAGATTTGGGTAGCAGTGTCGTCATTATGCTGATGACACACAGCTGTTATCTCTTATTTACTACTTCTGCAGTAGATGTTGTTTAGCTCCTTGAGCGCTGCCTGTCCTTGATAATGGACTAGACAAAGGTAAACAGATTGAAATTGAATCCTGACAAGATGGAGATCCTGTTGTTATGCAGGTCTCCTGTCCAATTAGGAGATAATTTACCTAGTCTGGATGGGGTTACACTGGGTTTGCAACTTGAGTATTGTCCCGGATTGTCCATGGAGCATCAGATTTTGACCATGACCAGGTCCACTTTTTTTTCATCTTAGGCGGACTGTCCAATTTGAACAAGAGATCCCAGATCCATGCACTGGTAATCTCAAGAACTGACTACTGTAATGCTCTCCATGTGGGACTTCCCTTGAAGATGGTATGGAAGCTTCAGCAGGTCCAGAACGCAGCAGCCAGGTTAATTTTTGAGGCAAGGGGGTCTGATCGTATCTCCCGTATCCTGGCTTGCCTGCACTGGCTCCCTGTCAGCTACTATGACAGATTTAAGGTGTTAGTTATGACTTCTAAAGCTCTGAAGGGCTTGGGACCTCGTTACTTGCAGAAGCGCCTCCCCCCCCCCCCCAAATATCTACCTGGTCTCACTACTGAGGGTGCCTACCCTGAGGGAAGTAAACTCCCACTACGAATCAGGTGTTTTTCATCAGTGGCACCCTCCTCGTGGAAAAAAACATCCTTTAGAGCAGTGGTCCCCAACCTTTTTGACACCATGGACCAGTTTAGCATGCGTGGGGGGGGATGCGGGGGGCATCTGTGTGTGCATGTATGTATGCGAGAGTACGTCTGTGCGTGCAGGGGCGGACATGCATGGCGGGGCGTCTGTGCATGCAGGTGCTGGTGCGTGTGTCCATGCGTGGGCTGGGTGTGTGCATCTGTGTGTGCGTGGGGGGCATTTGTGTGTCCGTGCATGCGTGGGGGGCATGCGTGCATCTGTGTATGCGGGGGGCGGGAGATCTGTCTCCGTGGCCTGGAGGTTGGGGCCACCTGCTTTAGAGATTAGACAGGGCCCCTCCCTACAGTCTTTCAGAAGACTACTAAAGATGGAATTATTTAGGGAGGTCTATGGCAACTTTTGGCTAAGATTGAGTGTAGGTTTGTTTTGATTTCACGTAGTGATTTCTGTAAGCTAAACAAACAAACTCCTTGGCATGGGTGTTGATGCAATAAATCAGCTGTTCATTGTCTATGCCGGCTGGCGTTTCAGTTGTCATTAAATTGTTAGTTACTTTACTTGTGATTAGTTAGTTATTTTCTTTCTAGTGTCACTGCCAGTGATGGGAGGGAAACTTGTGGGTTTGTCTGCTTCTTAGGCCAAAATATCTGGCTGGCTTTGGCGCTATCCACCTTGACCAGGAACTGGGGGGGGGGGGGGAATCATCTGCTGCTCTGTAAACAGTCTTGGGGCAGCCCTGCCGCCTCCCAGCTTCGCGGTGGAATGAAAATGAAGAGTTTTTGTGTGCAACAAACACTGTCTTTCTGAAATTTGGAGAGAGAGGGGGAGGGAGATATGTTGATTCCGGGGGGGGGGGGGAGGACCACAGGGGGAGAGAGAGAGAGAAAAAGAAAAAAGCAAGCAAGAAAAAAGCAACAGAGCCCTGTGAGGGTCACACCTGAACACCTTGCAAGTTTTATTTGGCACTAAGTCATTGTGGGCTGCAGCCACTTCCATCAGAGGGAGCGTGGATCTGAACCTGGCTGCAGGCCACACAACCTCACACCAAGTACGTAAAAGCTAACCGTCTTCAAAGTTCCACAGGACTTCGTTGTTCCTGTCCTGCATTCCACATGCCGAGGCTTAGAAAAATAACTTTCCTGGGCGACAACTCCGAAGTTTTCACACTAGCTGACAGATTCTGTGAACATCCAGCCCCCCAAAACTGGCAGGAAACAACAACAGAGTGGGATGGATTCTGATTTCTCTCCTCTTCCTTGTTTTCCTGAATCACAAATAAAATCAAATAACATTTTGATGTTTACTTTGATTTAATTGGATTTCGAGTCAATTCAATTCAGATTGCAAATTTTATCTATCTATAAATTATGTCTCTCTCTTCTGCTTGTAGAATGGTTGATTTCCTTGTTATAGGTTTCTATTGCTCTCCCCTGTACACTGCCTAGAGCGGTTTAAAAGCGAGATGTTCGCCCGTCTGACCAGTGGGGTCACTCTGGACAGTGTACAGGGGAGAGCAATAGAAAGCGATAAATAAATAAATAAACAAACAACCCACCCAACACTGGCTCTGAAGCGGGTCGTGTCCAGGCCTCCCAGGTCCGACCCCCCCTCCCACCTGCTGGAGACCTCCGTCATGCCCCCTCCCCTTTCCCGCGCGGGGCCCTCCTGACCTGGGGGTCCCGCGGGCTCCCGCCTTCTCCTCCGTCGCCCCCTGCCGGTCGGGGCCAGGAATCTCCAGCGTCGAGGCGGGGCGGGCGCTGCGGCCGTGGCCAGAGCCGCCTCCTGTCGCCTTCATCGTCTTCGCAGCCGGCGCGGCACTCGGCCAGCACTTGGTCCAGGAGCTCCGCGTCGGATTCGGGCTCCCCCGGCGGCGGCGGCGGCGAGGGGTCGCGCGGGGGCTCCGGGTCGCCCTGGCCCCCGGGGGCGTCGGCGGGAGCGGCCGCTTGGCCTTCCGCCCGGCCCTGTCCGGCGGGAGCGCCGCTGCCCCGCCGAGCAGCTCTCCAGCGCCTGGCCGGTCTCCGGGGGCGCCCCTTGCTGCTCCCGGTGCCCATGGCGGCGGGGCAGGAGCGGCGAGGCGGCCCCGGACGGGTCTCTCCCGCTCCTTCCCTCCACCCCACACACACACCCCCGCCGCCGCCCGGAGTTCTGGTTCGAAAAGCCGCTGCGTCTGTTAGAGCTGCAGAAGTTGGCACGGCGGGCAAGGGTGGAAGCGGGGCCGGCTCCTCGCCCTCTTCTTCCCTTGTCCTCCTGGATTAAAATAAAATAGAAATTAGAACTAACTGCTCTTGCGTCGCTGACATCAGGGGAAGAGCCCAGCCTGGAAAAAGAGCCCAGCTCTCTTTTTCCGTCCCAAGAATTTGGCCTTGAACGAAACCCAATGGGTGTAACCTCCTTCTCCCTCAGAATGAAGCTGGATTCAAAAAATAGCTGTGCCTAAATATTTTTAAATGGTGGTGGTGGGGGAGGTTAGAAAAGAAGGAAATGCCAAAAGGCAGTGCTCATGCAGATTGCATCTGTGGTAGAGAGTCTGGTGAGCAGAAACCATGGCAAAATAAATAGATTCCTCACGTTCAGAGTACGGGCGGCGAAAATTCTCCGAGGAACCGAACCGCAGCTCAGCCGAAGGAAGTTTAGCTCCTTTCCCTGTTCTTTAGTGTCCCAAAAGAGATTTCTTTTCTCAGAGCAGTACAGTGAGTCCAGAAGTTTTAATCTTGGATTAATCTGGATTTTATCTTAGTTTATTTTTTATATTATATGTAAACCGCCCAGAGTAGACCCGTTCTAGATGGGCGGTATATAAATCTAATAAATAAATAAATATTAATGTCTTTACAATGCTGCCAACCAATCTGCTAATAATATTTAGCAGGGTGATTTATAGGATGGTTTGCCTTAGTTAGGAAGACATCTGGAACCACTGGCCTGCTCTCAGTAGGGCCAGAATGGAGGCTGAACGTCTATATGCACACCCTTGGACATCTTGTACAATTTGGTGGCACTGAGTTGTCTGAACAGGGTCACAGTAGACGTGCTTGGGTCAGTCCACGATGTGGCCTTGCTCGCTGCATTTTTAGTGTTTTTCTCTGGAGCATGTTATGATGAACATACATGTCTCTGAATGCATCAGAAGTACCTCCTCGTTATGACTCAACAGAGTCACACCGATACTGTTATACAGCTATAATTAGAGGCTCTGACACATCCAGGCAGGTAGGAGCAATACAACCACCTGTCATTTGAGAAATAGGTAAGACATTCAACAGGGTTCCTTTCGATTTCCAACCATTAAGAACCATTTGCATTGCAGCTTCTGTCAACTTGTTATCTGTTCTTAATTGTGTGCTGTTGGTCAGTTTTGATCTATCTGGGCCAAATCTAGAATCAGTCTAAAAGAACAACTTGTCTATTACACTCATCATGGCTCTTTTTTTTTTTTTTTTTTTGAAATTGCGGATGACGTTTATTGCTGCACAAAAGTACAAAATACTCTGCTAATCACAGGGAGATTAGGAAGAAAGAGAAGAAGACAACGGCTTCTTCCTTGTGCTCGATTGTTCTGTCAACAGCCCTGGCATGATACATTGTGGAAGACAGACCAATTCTTCACAGTTGTAATCCAAACAATTAGCCACAGAACATGGCTGCAGTTCTGAAGACAGGTCTAAGGGAGGCTTCATACTGAGTCAACATGTGGAAGATGGTGCTGTGAATGTGCATAATTGTGCAGGAGTGGCTCAAGTTAGTTTGTGGTCTGAGGAAAATGTCACAACAGTGCCTCTTCCCCAGGCCATCTACAGAAGCTGACTGAACCGTTGAGCCTCTGCTGTTTCTGAGGGCAGCTGCCTACTTCATGGGTGCAGAGCAGGGTGTGTGTCAAGAAGATACTATTATAGCAATAAATACACTTAGTACCATTCTCGTCTATTGCTATGTGGTCTAGATTAAAGCATGGGAAAGGACAATCAATTGAGCCTCATATCGCAGTCATGTAAGTGGAGAGATGTCTTCCCCATGAGTGGTTAGATTCTTTTGTGCAGTTTAGGCATGGTTTATTGCTTTGGAAGTCATTAAATACAAGAAGCACAATCTTGAACCTAACTCCCTGCATTGGATTGTGTTGCTAACTTTTTGCCCACCAGGTATATACCGTTTCCCCGAAAATAAGGCCTAAGCTGAAAATAAGCCCTAGTATGATTTTTCAGAATGCTCATAATATAAGCCCTACCCCCAAAATAAGCCCCAGTGAAGTGAAACCCCGCCCTCCACCATCGTGCAGCAACCAGAAGAAGATGACATGAGTAGTCATGACTGTATGTGAATCAATGTAGATGGTTGTCCATGAAAAAAATAAAACATCCCCTGAAAATAAGCCCTAATGCGTTTTTTGGAACAAAAATTAATATAAGACCCTGTCTTACTTTCGGGGAAACACGGCATATTCTATATGCACAGAATATTGGGCTCATGGAGGACAATATCTGATGGTTAAATATTAAGGCAAATGCTATAGAAACATTTTGGGTCCATGCTTAAAAAACTTTGAATTCTTGTAGACAAAATAGAATCCTGTTCTTGGGTCGGTCTAGAAAATAGCTAGTCTTTGGAGAAGATTAAAAGGCACCTGTGCCCAGCATTTCCATCCCTTCTCCAAATATGTGAAGAAGTAATTTCTAGCTTTCAAAAAGCTCGTAGAAGACTACAGGAAGTAGCTTATTTTCCTTCTTGATTTTTTTTGGAAGGTATAATGTATCAGAATTTGAAAAGAAACTAGGAAAATAATTCATGTTGTACCGCAAGGGCAAATGCAGGGCAATGTACAAATTAAAACAAGTATTTGCTGAATATCCAGGAAAGACTGGATTGCATACTAATACTCTTTTCATTCTTTGCTGAGCTTCACCCATCAGAAATGTGAGATGGAGCCAAAATTGAGGGAGAGGGCTCGTATTTCCACTGTTCTGAAAATACAGATTTTTTTGTCTGGAGACTTTTCAAGTTTTGGAAGACCAAGGAATAAAAACATTGCGCTAAATTATTTAATGGAATCAAAACTTTCCATCTGTGATTGATTTAGAGACGGAACAGACACAGATAAAAGGAGTTGTTGTGCTCTGGAAGCAGGTCCCCACCATACTGTAACACATGTATTTTAATTCTTTCCAGGGAAAACCCTTTCTTGAGCAAAGAGCTCGATGGTGCACAGCACTGATTGGCTAGTCACTGCAGCATCACAACATTCCCTCCCCAGAGGAGACTTGCAGCTGTTTTTAAAGCTATCTCTTTCGAATGAATAATCAATGGGACTTGTGAGGGGGGAAAATTGCAATCTTATCTTCCTCACTTCCTCGCAGGAATGCTCCTGTTTTGGGTTCAAGCCCAGCAATGTCCTGCATGCCCTTCTCCAGGATACTATTAAGCAAATGTCCCCAATCCAGTGTTTTCATCCCTGACTTCGGCCCCTTGTGGTTTTCCCCAGTTTTTCTTTTTTGCCTACATAAAGTGGGAGTGGAATACTCAGTCTGATGTAGGGTGATAAAGTGATGGATTAGAATTCAGGAGACCTGGGTTCGAATGCCCATTCAGCTGTGGAATCTCTTGTTAGGGCAAGGGACTGGTAAAACTTCTCAATTATCTCACTTGCCTTGAAAAGGTTGCTATAAGTCAGTTCTGACCTGATGTCACAAAGCACACCAAAATTGGGGAATGGGCTTTCAGGTTTCAGCACGTTAGCTAGAGCAGCTTGTTGGACTTAAGTACTGTTAAAAAAAACATGCCACCAAACTTCTGCAAATCTAGAATTCCTCTGAATATGCAGATACGCTCCCACTCATATACCTTTGTAACCTTGTGCTTGCAGCCCTGTTGATACAACTGGAATTTGTTGCGAGCAGATGGTGAGGGTGAGAATGATGATGAAGCAGCTGTCAAATTTTGGATTATTTAAAAGCAGAAACAGCGTTTTGAAGAATGAAAAAGGCGAACAGATTGAAAGCCTTAAGACGAAGTGAGAGCAGAGAGAAGCCTTGTGGTTGCTGACCAACAGTTAGTACCTGTTGACGATGGGCCACTGGGCAGAAAATGGAGAAAGCACACCAGTGACTTGGTCACAGCCTTTCCCACAATGGTGAAGCCTCCTGTATTCTTATTCAAATTACAGCAAGTATTTCTAAACTTGCGACTCTATATACTAATGCAAATGTTCCCATTTCTACTCTTCATAGTGATGCATTGCCATTTTTTCCAGAAATCCAGAAGTGGTTGTACATGTTTAGTAGGAAAAACAGGATGAGCTTGATCAACAAAAGTCAGTGTCATGCCCTAGCTAGGCATGACACACTATGGGTTCTGTTGTCCTAGGGCAGGGGTCTCCAAACATTTGACCGTGAGGGCCACACCGGATATTTTCAACGTTTTTGAGGGCCAAAGGAACAAGAATGTGCATACACATGCATATGTGTGGCTACACGCATGCATGCACCCCCTGCATGCACACACATGCATGCACCCTGCCTGCCTCATGCATGCACACGCATGCACACCCCGCATGCACACAAGGACACACCCACCCACCCACCTGCCTGCACCGATGCCTGCTCGCCCGCACACACATGCACAGACACCTGCCCACACACTCCTGCCTAGCCCACACACCCCTGCCTACCCCCACGCACACATGCACACACACACGCATGCCCGCACCCCCGCATGTCCTCCCCACGCCCGTGCCTACTCATAGGCTGAACAAATGGGCCGGACAAAACAGCAACATAGGCTGATGTGGCCTGCGGGCCGTAGTTTGGAGACCCTTGTCCTAGGGCCCAGGCAATATGTGTGTATTCTGTGCTGTCAAGTTGGAACCGACTTATAGTGACCCTAATAGGGCTTTCAAGGTGAGATATTTATGGAGCAGTTTTATCAGTTTCACTCCCCAGTCAGTTTCCATGGCTGAGTGGGGATTTGAACCCTGTTCTCCAAAGTCCTAGTCTGTCACTCTGTCCACTACACCAGTGGTCCCCAACCTTTTCGGAACCGTGGACCAGTTGGGGGAGTGGGGTCCGTGTGCAGTGGGGTGGGGGCACCCCTGCGCTCGCAGGTGGACATGGCACATTCGCGGGTGGGCGTGGCACATTAGCGGATGGGCGTGGCGTGCTTCCGTGCATGTGTGGGTAAGTGTGGTGCGCTTGCACGCGAGCGTGTCATGCCCACCAGCGAACGCACCACGCCCATCTGCGAACGTGCCCGCTCACCCACGCATGAGCTCAAGCACGCCACGCCCACCATGCGGGGGGGGGGGGCGGGAGATCTGTCTCCGTGGCCTGGTCCTGCGAAGCCCACGGACCGACATCGGGCTGCGGACCGGGGGTTGGGGACCCCTGCACTACACCACGCCGGCAATATAGGACAATAGTAACTATCAATAACTATCTCACCATTCTTGCACCACTCTTTTAACTACTAGTCAGGCCTGCCTCTTTGCTGTCTTATTTTGTGGGTTGTCTCTTCACTCTGTCTTGGCTTTCCTCAGCCATTCTCCTTATGGCACTCCGGAGGGTCAAGTCTCCTCATTACCTTCTTACTTCAGCCAGTCCCCTGACCTTAAATTCTCTTCTCATTTATCAGTTAGGTATTTTCAGTTGCTGTTTACGTTGTCAAATAAAGCTGAGGATTAAAGTTACCTGAGAATGGTTTGATGGAAGTTAAGCTATCGGGCTAGAAACACAGCAAATACAGGTGTGCAGATTTGTGTTTTTGAACTACAACTCCCAGATAGCTGTGAATTCTGGGAATTGCAGTCCAGAGCACAAATCTGCTCATCTCTGAGGTCAGAATAAGGAATTTTGCCTAATAAGCTGGGTTGTTCCCAGCTCTTGTTCTCTCATATTTCGATGAGAACTGTCATTCTAACTTGACTGTTTTCCATAATAATCTATTTAAGCATTATGAACTAAATCTAACTAGAGTAGTCCCACTGAATCAACAAGACTTTGCTAAATCAAAACTTATGGAAGTCCCATTGATTTAACTGGTCTACTCTGCTTGTATGTCCCATGTTAAGATGGACTTGAAATTTTTTCCCCAGTGGCACAGTATCTCCTTACATTGATTTATTTATACCAACCATTTGGTAAAATTATTGAAAGAGCTTACCAAAAAGTTTAAAACATGGTGAAACAAAAAAAGAAGAAGAAAGTCTACTAAAAAGTAATTTTAAAAAAACACTAGGAGTAACATAAAAGGTATTCCAATAAGCCCCCTAGAATTTTTAGGCAGGGTTTGACAAGTTATTTTTAAAAGTGACTTCTTATAACTCATTACGAAGCTTCCAAAAGTAACTAAGGATTTATTGGTGCTTTAAAAACACTTCTCTAGTGGTAGCTTGTCACATCAATCAATCCATTTCTCATTCCTTTTCTGGTGTTTTTTTCATTCCTCTTTTGAGAAAACAAATTTAACTACAAAGATAAAAAGTCTTAAAATCAGAAGAAATTTCTCTCAAGAAAAAGTAACAAGAAGTGTAGCAAGAAAAAGTAATGAATAAATATTACTTGTTACACACAAAGAAGGAAATAAGGTTGCTAGTCATTATTTTGTGAAAGGATCTGTGTTATCCCCTTATTACCTCCAGCATTAACACACTACAGGCGTTATGACTTGTGTGCTATCATTCCCAACTCTTGTTTTAGATTCTCTCTGTACTGGAGACAGGATGACCCAGATACCCAGAAACAGATGGCAGGACCCACTTTTAACAGATATGCAGGAGAGGAAATTGTTCACTGGGTCTCTGCCAATGGATCTAATTCCTGAGAACTATCAAAGGCATGAGAGGTCTACTGCCCTGGCTATTAATGATTTCAAAACTGGACTTTTTAAACAACAGCATGTCTTGTTGTTTTGAACTACTGACAAAATTAGCTAGATTAACTACAGTAGAGCAATAGCTTTCCTGTTAATGAACGACTCGAGCAGTGTCATTCTTCATTCAACGAAGTCTACCTTACTGATCTATTCTCCTAATATTAACTGGTGCTTACCAAAGGAAAGCCACTTACTTTGACCGTGCTTTAAATAAAAATCTAATTCTAGGTGAGAAGCAAAATCCGCTGACATTGTACGTGAGTTAGATGTTTGGTTCCAGTGACCTTGTGTCACATTCCTCATCCCCTGCCGTAAGCTAAAGTGTAACCAGCTCGAACAAACAAACACACTCTTTCTAACAACCTTACTACTCATGCGAGGGAGTGTTTGCCAGGCAACTAGAGCCTGGGAGGCACGCAGAGTTAAATGTCATCCTAAGCACAACTCTTACTTCTGTCCTTCTTTAGGAGGGTGCAGTTACCTGTTTATCCTGAGGGCAGTTTGCTCACTTCTTTCGTCCACCCAACTGGCAGGGTGAGTCCGAGAGATAAGTGGCTACAGGTTGAATTTGGCCTGTCCTGATGCGGTCATGCCAGTCCTGGTAACTTCATCTTTAGAAATATATATTTCCAGGATTTTTTAAAAATACTTTTAATATTATCAGACCATGGATAAGTGGATCAGTGGATACTGATCCCGTGGATGTGGAGGTACAGTAAAAAAACACACACATAAAAACAGCACTGTCCAGATCTAATATTTCAAAGCTGAAATACTGATAATAGATTGGGGTGGATGGAATTCTTTAAGTTGGGATAGGTAATAAGGGCTCCATTATGGATGAACTAATTTTCCAGAAACATGATTCAGATAGACAGAAATCAGACTTCTAAATGAAGATCATGCTTAGGTGCTGAAGCCAATCACAAGCCAAACCAGACTAATTTGCAAATTGTGAGATGATAAAAGCTTAGGGTGTGACATTCAAGTGCTTTCAGGGGGGAAGATATTCCCTCTTCCAGTTATAGATTATCTGCAATGTATAGCTTGGTTCTGAAAGTCTGTCCTGATGACCAACCACATAGTTCCACAAATACCCATTAATACACAGTGAATAACTCAATTTTTCTTTTCATAGATCAAAAAGGGTTACCTTATGTAAAACAGTTGCTCCTGCATCACTTTGTCACTCAACTGTTAAAATGAAATTAAGAAGTGAGGAGATGTGAACATTTAAAGTTATTATGGCTCTTGTAAGCCAGGCATGCAATCATCATGGTTGAACTACCACAGTTGGTTATAAGCTGCCAGGGAGAAGTAGAAAAGGTATGTCTCCGCCCTGGTCACACAAGGGAAATGTTTTCTACTTCTTCTGATACTTTCCATACCTCTGTTGTACTGAATCGTGGTCACGTGGTTTATATCCCAGGATGAACGTCCCAAGAACTTTTAGTGGTACCAATTTATTTCTTCCTATTTCAATTGTTATGGCCGACTACATCACGGAACCCCACACGGGGGGGACAGACTCGCACGGGGCAGTGGAAATTAGAGGGAACATTGATCGGGAAGGGGGTTCTATTTAGGAAAGTGTCCTTCTTTTGCACTGGCTGCTCCTGCGGAAATGCATTGCACACAATGGACTTGGGATATCCGTGCAGCAGTACTGGTGATTAATACCCCCCCCTGACATTGGCATACCAACGTTTCAATGTATCTTCCCATAGGAAAAAAAATTACTTGCCAGTAATGTAACAGCGGCGGGTCCCCATGACATACTTTTACCAACATATTGATGTATCAGGCACAATTTTTTATTTTATTTTAAAGTGCATGCTGCAGTAATGGCTGCCATATTCCTGGCTTCTGATTCTGAAAAGAAGCTGGGCAGGTCGTGCACACAGGCAATCCCAGTAAGGAATGCACCGGTACAACAAAGGTACAAAATAATACAACACGCCTGTCAATGGGGAAATGTTCTGCAGTTATACAGCTGGCCGGGAACATGTCTCAATCTTGACTGTGCGTCATGTGACCAGAAGAAAAAGCTATGAGCTAACTGGGGGATAACTAGAGAGCATTCCTCTCATGTGACTAGGGCCAAAGTGAAACCTTCCCCTGCTTGCAGATGGCTAAAAATGGAGAGGGAAGCCAAGGCTTCATCATGTTGGTAGATAATATTTGATACACTTCTGCAGTACGTGGGATTCTAACTGAGCCATTAAAGCCAATTGTCTTAAAGTCAATGGGAGGTATGATCTGAAAGCAAGTGGAAGGATAGTTTTCCTATCCCCAAGTTTAAAAGCATTGGAAAGTCTTTGGAAAGAAGATTTATATGATGTGAAGGAGAAATTACTTTCAAGGGTAATTTATGTAGCTTGGTTTTTCTAAATGAAGATAATTAGAAAATAACCAGGAAGACTCCCTATATGAGGGCTAGATCACCTTCAGGACATAAATGGAATCCCATACAGATTCCATTAATTCGACTTTGCTAAGCCCGTAGAATATACTCCAAATAGAAGATGTGTAGCCCTAAAGGGCATACAGATTGAGTCACCCTCAAAAACTCGTCATAGGCACTGGAGCACTTACCCTGTTTCCCTGAAAATAAGACCTAACCTGAAAATAAGCCCTAGTATGATTTTTCAGGATGCTCGTAATATAAGCCCTACCCCCAAAATAAGCCCCAGTGAAGTGAAACCCCGCCCTCCACCATTGTGCAGCAACCAGAAGAAGATGACATGACTGTGTTTGGATAAATGTAGATGGTTGTCCATGAAAAAAATAAAACATCCCCTGAAAATAAGCCCTAATGCGTTTTTTGGAGCAAAAATTAATATAAGACCCTGTCTTATTTTCGGAGAAACACGGTATGATGAAAGTTATTCCCTGTTTATAAAATTGGTTGAAAGCTATGCCCTGATATATGGCCAATATGTATAAGAGATTCCTCATGCAATACCCCATGCCCACCCAAATCTACTCTGGAGAGTTGGTTTATCCTCAGCCTCTGGAGCAGAATTACAGGGTGTGAATTCATTACAAACATAAAGAAGAGGAAGGGGGAAGCCCCCTTGTTCTCTCTGAATGACACCCCATTTCTGTTCATCTTGTGTGCAAAGCCTTTATAAAATGGAGTGAGCCTTTGTGTAAAAAAATTTACGACAGAGGGAAGAAATCACTGAAGGGTTTTGTTCCACTTCCACCAGGGGGCAGCACACTAAATGTGCATGTTATACTTTTAGGCAGATAGGCTACAACAGTGTCTTCTGGGGTGGAATTCTGGTGTGATACAGTTTGGATTCCCCATGTGGTGTGGTGGATAGAGTGACAGACAATAACTCTGGAGAACCAGGTTCAAATCCCCACTTGGCCATGGAAGCTTGTTTGGGGGAGTGGAACTGGTAAAACCACTCCTTAAAGATTTCACTTACCTTGAAAACAACCTACCAGGGTTCCAACTTGATAGCTCAGAATGCACACAGAGTGTGACAATGGCCTATCTAATTATTTTAAATGGTAAGCTTGGCCTGCAGTATTATTTTTTATATTAAGATCATGGTTTTTAATCGAGCAGAAATATATATTTTTTTAAAAAGCAAAAACAAAATACAGTGGCTGGCATTGAATTGTAGAATTCTACTGGCACTATGTCATAGGCATACATCCTGGTGGCAGATTGCTGCTAGTTAAGAAGTCGGTGAAGGCATTTGTTTTTGCGTGCTAAGCCATGCAACTGGTGTCATAACACCAAATAGATGGGCTGACGTCTTAATTTGTGGCAATTTGCTGCTGAAAGATTTATGCTGAGAGACATATGCCGATGGGTGTAAATAATAGAATTTTAGCTATTTTATTTTTAATTTTAATCAAATGATTTCACACACACACACAAAACCACAAGAAATAATTTATATTATGAATTGCCCTTTGTTAGAATAGTCAAGACAGCAAATTATATTAAATCAAGTAGGGGATAGATACGAAGATAGAAAGCCTTGGTTCTTTTGTCATCTCATTTCCAGAATTACATGTAGATTGATAATCCGAGGCTTCCTTTTTCTCTCAGGTCATTTCCTGCTTCTTCCTTTTCCTAGCTGTTTCATTAAGTTTTATTTATTAGTTACATTAATATTCCACCTCTTCTCCAGTGAGTACAAAGTACTTGATATGGCTTTCTCTTCCCTCCATTTTTTGTCATAGTAACCATCTGAGGTAAGTCAGGCTGGGAAAAAACATTCATAGCCCAAAGTCAAACAGCAAGTTTGGGTTAGCGTAGACTAGAGTTAGCTTTCTCAAGTTGTGGCACAACAGTTTTTCCCCTTTGCTTTCTCTTCCGCATTCTCTGCCCTCCTTCTGTTAACCTTTTCCCCTCCTTGCCCCAATCATGTTAAATAAATGACATGTTTCTTACATTTGAAAAGCACTCCCAGCCCTGTAGAAATTTTATTTGAATCCAGAGAGCTCCCTCTGGCGGCTGCTGCTGCTTGTTCATTTCGTTGGTAGAAATCGTATCGTTAATAGTGATAACATTGACATTTTCTTCTTAGCCCTGCAATGTGATTCTAGTGCTCAAAATCAAGTGTGCTTATTTGGGGGTTCTTCTCTTATTGGTTGAAAAGGGAAATGGGGACAGTCTGTGAATGTTACCTAGATTTTTCCCCATGGAAAACATCCAGTTTAAAGTAGAAATCTGCAAGGTTGTTTTTTAAATATAGATCCAGAGAAAGTATGTAGCAAGGTCCCAGCAGAATAAAGCAGCAGCTGCCCATGTCCCATGAGCTTTACCTATTTCCGAAATACCACTAGGCAGAATCCCTGTTCAGGCACCCAGAGAGGGAAAAGCCTGAAAGCAGGAGCAGGGAGGACGTTCTGACTTCTAACCACCCCTGCCTGTGACCAGGTTCACAAGACGAAGGTCGGTCTGATCAGGAGGACTTTATAAAATGGGGCATGGAGACTTTCTCCAGGCAACTGGGGATCCCAAGTCAGGGGGCTCAGTTGCATGGAGAGTCTCCACAACAGCTGCACATGGAGAGTCTCCCTTCATCAACCGTCTTCCACATGCTCGCTTTTAATTGAACCCTGTGTTGAAGGCCCATCGTGAGACAGTTGCCTCAGGCATATGAGCCAGCCGGCAGGTGGCAGCAAGGTGTTGAAGGCCAGGGGAGGGGAGGGGAGTGCCACACAACATACCAGGTGCCCCCTAAGTTTGCCTGCCGCCTTCAGGTGCAGTACAGGAGGAAGCTGTCCCATCGTTCATGCGAAATAAAAGCGCAACTCCCCGCCCGGTTTGCTTCTCTGTACAGAATGCTGGGGAAGAACCTACAATTATCTTTGGTCTCAAATAGCAAATGATCTTCTGCCAGCTCCGCAGAAGTAATTTACAGAGTTTGGGAGCTGCTATTGGCAAAGGATTAAAAACAAACAAACACAAATCTTACCTGTATAGGTAAGAGTTTCCTGGCCAGGCTCTAACCTAAGATTTAGATGTCATCTTAGGTCAGAGCCTGGCCATGGAATTCTTCCTCTTAGCCCTGCATGGCTCAACTCACAAGGGTCTGCAGCAAAGGGCCAAAGGATAAAGCTTGGCTGGGCGTTTTAGAAACAATGAGTGAAACTGGCCATTTTATGCCTTCTCTGTTGCTAGTCTTCAGAAGGCTTTAAATGTCATATGCGGGCCTGAACCAAAACTGAACCTTACACATCTCATGATGGATTTTCCCTGCAGTTTTTTCCTGGCACTCAGAAGTAACACATTACAAGTAATATGTGACCTTCTTATTCTTTTCAATAATCATGGGCAACATTATTTGGGAAAACTACCATCAGAGGCCACGAGGGTTCAGAAGTAAGAAGGAACACCATTTTAGTCATTAAAGTGTCATGGTGTGGTCACCCTGGGAATATTTTTGGCCTTTTTGTATTGGAAACTGATTTTTAAAACTCACATTTTAATGCATTAGCAATGTACTAGTTGCCAACAAGCAAAGGAAGGGGTTAAATGTTTCACACAGAAAAGCAACATAAATGCATTAGCCTCTTCCCTCTCTGTGTGTGTGTGTGCGCGCACATGCGCGCGCGTGCAGTGGTTACAACAGTGGAATAGGATCTGAAGCACCCCGATTTGAATTCCCAGTCAGTCATGAAACTCCCTGGGTGACCTAGAGCCAGGTGCACACTCTCAGTTGACCTAATTCACAGGGCTGGTGTCAGGAGAAAAGGCGGGGAGGGGAGAAGAACCATATCACATCTCTGTCGCTCACTGGAGGAAAGGTGGGATACAAATTTAGCAAATACATTAATAATAAATAGACAAAATGCAACCTTATAACCCGTTGTACAAGTATTTCCTGCTCACTGGACTGGCATCACAGTGGAGGTTCTTATTCTGGAAGGGTACCACTAAGAACCAGTTTTCACAACAATAGTGGGGCATGATGTAGTAGATCCATATTGTTGCCATTTTTGTCCAATGACAGGCCTTGAAACCCATTTGGGATTGGCTAGAAATCCTGATGGATGCCCCCCCAGGAGTCCAAGCACACCCCATGATATTATATTCCATCTTTCCCTCCATGATAGATCTATACAATAAGAAACAAAAATGCAAGCAGTTAAAAACAGAGTATGGATGGAAGATTATGTCTGGACCTTGGCTCCTCTGCGTAAATTCTATGCATGGAATAGTGCAATTGCACAATAAGATCTTAATGAAGGAAGGACTGGGCATCAGAATTGTTGCTTTCACTGATGATTGTATTTGCCCACGGGACAGATGCAGACCTAGAAGTCCTAGTGATGTTTTTCTACAAATGAGAAGCAGTGGAACATCCATCGTTACAAAAGTGCAGAAACCATTTTCTTAATGGGTCTTGACGGGGATTTATGCTAGTGCACCTTGCCACTGTCCACCATCTAGCAGAGGTGGATGCATAACACCTTTTCAATTCTATCTGAAGACTCCAGCAGTGCAGTCCTATGCGTGACTATTCAGAAGCAGGTCCCACTTGTGTTCATTAGAGCTTGTTCCAGAGGGTGTCACTATTGCCACCTCTAAATATTGCCAATCTGAGGCATTAACATGATCCCCATGCTGTTTTTTAACTTTTAATTTCCATCCAGCATGAAGAATAATTGTGGAAAACTCATACACTTTCTTGCAATGGTGTCTCTCTGTCTGTAGTCAGTTGGTCCCAGAAAAGGCAGATACAGCTAGGAGGGGGAAGGATAAGAGAGAGCAAAGATGGCGAGGACAACACTTCTTCTATAAACAAACACAAACACACACACTTTGCATAGGCTTTTCTAGACATAGCAGTTATCCAGGCAAATGACAGGCCAGGCCTTGAAAAGGCAGTGAGTCCAGGAAAATGCCAGACACTTGGCTAATGGCCACCCTATTCTGCCTGCAATTCCCAGTCAGTATTATGGTTTCCCCCCCTCTTGGCTTAATGTTATGTTGCTCACTATAAACAAGTTACTTGTTAGCTAGTTTTATATTTTTAAAAATATATTTACCAAGAAAGAAATGGCTCCAAATCCCCCCAAAGAACTCACACCAACCAGCACACTCCAAAAAGCAACATTGCTTTTTATTTATTAGATTGCTTTTCGGTTTAAATGAATTCCAACATGAACATCTTCAGGGTGATGTTGTTGGATGATGCTGGACTATTTCCTTACGAGCGCCCACGTTCTCTGAATGAGTGCTTAGAGTTTGAAGCAAAATGGGCCCAACTGCTTTCTGCTGAACCTTGACTATTTCTTTCAGTCTCAAGTCAAATTTCAAGGAAGGTGAAATGCTTAATGAGTTCACTGAAGCACCATATTATACATTCCAGTTTCTGTTCAACTAGATTCTCAAACAACCCCGTGTTTATCTTGTTTTCAAACCACATCTTGAAATGCATGACGGAACATTTGAATGCATTTACGACAAGAGGAGCGAAAGTTGATTATATCTGCTCACACATTATGTGAACATGTGGGGAGCTTATGATTAATTAACTTGGACATCAGGCATAACTTCTGAAGCTATCTCTATAATTAAATATGGCACAGCAGACCTTTACCCAATCCCAAGCAAGCCTATTTAGGTCGCACCAGCTTGTTTCAAAAGAGCTTGTGCAGACAAGCCCAGACTTAAATGTGGTTGTAGCTAAGCATGAAGAGTGCAATGAGAAAATAAAATATGCCCTGTTAGAGGAATATCTGCACTCTGTTCATTTCTGTCTCTTTCCCAGCACTGGAACCTGAAAAGGGAAAACAATGAATTTGACTAATAAGAGTACTGAATTAACACAAGAACAAGGCTTGAGGCATTTTAATACATTTTATCTGCATAAGCTTTCAAGGTTTGCAGCCTGTTTCACCAGACATGAACACAAGACTCTTTACCTTTTTTAATCTTTGGATGTTAGGATAGATACCTCTGTACACAGCCTACAATGTACAAAGCATCATCGATTGCTCCCCAGTATATTTCAAACATGGATACGGTCCATATATATTTCAAACGGTCCATTTCATCACCCTATCATCTCAACAACATGGCAATCGTCAACCAGATTGTTATTACTTTTTGGCAATGCGGCCATCCCGTATAGTTGCCTAACAGAAAGAAATGTTTGCAGTTTTCCTCCTATCCCCTTCCTTTCACACAGCATGCAAGCACACACGTAGGAGGGGAAAAAGAGAATACTTGGCTTCCCGCTTCCAATGTCTATTGGATTAGGTTTTTAACATTATCAAAAGGATAATTCAAAACACCCAATTCTATTATGAGGTTTTTTTAAATTATCAGGAGAGCTTTGTTGTTGTTTAGTCGTACCAGAGCACGCCAGGCCCTCCTGTCTCACACTGCCTCCCGGAGTTTTGTCAAATTCATGTTGGTCGCTTCAATTGCACTGTCCAACCATCTCGTCCTCTGTCGTCCCCTTCTCCTCTTGCCCTCACACTTTCCCAACATCAGGGTCTTTTCCAGGGAGTCTTCTCTTCTCATGAGATGGCCAAAGTATTGGAGCCTCAGCTTCAGGATCTGTCCTTCCAGTGAACACTCGGGGTTGATTTCCTTCAAAATGGATTGGTTTGTTCTCCTTGCAGTCCAGGGGACTCTCAAGAGTCTCCTCCAGCACCACAGTTCAAAAGCATCAATTCTTCGGTGGTCAGCCTTCTTTATGGTACAGCTCTCACTTCCATACATCGCTACTGGAAAAACCATAGCTTTGACTATGCGGACCTTTGTCGGCAAGGTGATGTCTCTGCTTTTTAAGATGCTGTCTAGGTTTGTCATCGCTTTCCTCTCAAGAAGCAGGCGTCTTTTAATTTCGTGGCTGCTGTCACCATCTGCAGTGATCATGGAGCCCAAGAAAGTAAAATCTGTCACTGCCTCCATATCTTCCACTTCTATTTGCCAGGAGGTGATGGGACCAGTGGCCATGATCTTAGTTTTTTTGATGTTGAGCTTCAGACCATTTTTGGCACTCTCCTCTTTCACCCTCATTACGAGGTTCTTTAATTCCTCCTCCCTTTCTGCCATCAGAGTGGTATCATCTGCACATCTGAGGTTGTTGATATTTCTTCCGGCAATCTTAATTCCGGCTTGGGATTCATCCAGTCCTGCCTTTCGCATGATGTATTCTGCATATAAGATTAAATAAGCAGGGAGACAATCTACAGCCTTGTCGTACTCCTTTCCCAATTTTGAACCAATCAGTTGTTCCATATCCAGTTCTAACTGTTGCTTCCTGTCCCACATATAGATTTCTCAGGAGATAGATAAGGTGGTCATGCATTCCCATTTCTTTAAGAACTTGCCATAGTTTGTTGTGGTCTACACAGTCAAAGGCTTTTGCGTAGTCAATGAAGCAGAAGTAGAAGTTTTTCTGGAACTCTCTGGCTTTCTCCACAATCCAGCGCATGTTAGCAATTTGGTCTCTAGTTCCTCTGCCCCTTCGAAATCCAGCTTGTACTTCTGGGAGTTCTCGGTCCACATACTGCTGAAGCCTACTTTGTAGGATTTTGAGCATAACCTTGCTTAAGTGGCCATTATAGCTTTGAGGGCACACCTTGTGCCTATTGGACCACAAAAAACACCACCCAGTTTCTGGCTTTCTGCATTTCATAGCATCTGTACAGTTGCAGTGGAAACGAACAGCTTTGCTAAAGCCTTATCCATGTGAGGTTTTGGTTGCAGCTTGATTACATAAACACCCCATGCCGTTTTACTGATCTCTTTGTACTGACTTGTTCCCTTTTTGACTATAGTCTGACTGAGAGAATTCTGTGAATTGTTGCAGTTGCCAGATGGCCAGAAATAACTAGAGGAAAAAAACCCATGTGGTTTTGTGCCTTTTCACTGTAAAAGTTAATTCCTGAGTGCTTTTCACCCTTCTGATTTGATTCATGGGGCAAAAGCTACCTATATTAAAATTGTACCCTGGAAAGGTGGAACTTGAAGGCCTTTTCTAAGGATACAAATGCAGGAGCAAGAGATACCTTTATTAGACAAAAAAAAATTGAACAAACAACAAACAGCAATCTTTCGATGAAAATTCATCTTCTTCAGGCTGTGCACCAAGTTCCTGTGGGTCGTTCCAAACATTATATACTTTTATTAATTAATCATTTTTCTAAGGATTAATTCATGGCATGAAGGAGAAAGATCATTGTGGCAGATTTGTTTTAGGGGATTAAAAGTGTGACCCCATACATTTCCTTGAGACTAACATTCAAAAGGAAATGGAGGGGCTGTGCCCCTCTCCCTAGAATGCAACATATGCATTGATTACATGCGAACTATTTCAATACATAGGCTGAATCAGATATTCTTGGTCACTTGCAAACCACTCTCAGGAAAGGGAAATGCTCTCCCCATCTCTTTCCCCATCATTACTTTTAATATATTATTTGAGCCTGTTTACAAAAAATGTAACTTTGTTCTTCCAGTCGTTGCTTTGCTTTCCTAGGTTGCAACTAGTCCAGTAGCTTATTAAAAGACGGCAACTCTTTACATGCTTCCTTGAGATGGGCAAGAGTCACTGAATTCAAGCAAGGCAGCCTTCCAATAAGAAAGCCCTGCATAGGATTGCACTACATTGTGAACTGCTTCCATACGAGGAGTCCCGCTGCCCTCCATCCATTCCCTTTATTAGTGCCGGCCTCTAAAAGCATTTACTCGAGAGTAATCCCACTGCAAGACAGGAGGGCCTGGCGTGCTCTGGTCCATGGGGTCACGAAGAGTCGGACACGACTTAACAACTAAACAACAACAACAATCCCACTGCATTGTTTCCCACCCGCAGCTCTGCCTGGAAACAACCCGCGCAAAAGCACCACGAAGACGTGTCTGCAGAAGAAAGGAAAGGGAGGAAGGAAAGAGGGAGGGGATGGAAAGCAATGTGAGCATCCCCATTCGCCATCTTCTGACCAACTAGAAACGCAACAGGATGATTGACAATGCGGCAAGCAACCCGGTTGAGCATCTTCAAAAGAGCGCGGCCGAGCCAGCCAATAGAAAGGAAGGAGGCGGGAAGGAGGTCATAGTCCCCCATTCCCGCGTTCGGCAACCTTTTGTTTCTTGGACGCTGGGCCAATCGATGCGCCGAGTGGGCGGGACGTTGCCATAGTTTCCCGCGGTTTCTGACAGGCAGCTCGGCCAGCGGTGAGTCGTGATTGGCCAGCTGGACGTTCTGGCGCCAAGTTCGAAACGCATATAAAGCCGGAACGAGAGTCTTCCACCTCCTTTCCTTCTCAGAAGTTTCAAGAGAGTTTCCTGTGCTCGCTCTCTTCCCTCCTTAGCCTCCGGAGCAATGCTGTCTGTGCGCAACCCACTCTCCGTTCGCAATGAGCAGCAGCAGCCGAAATCTCGCCTGTCGCCCCTGAAGAACTTGGCCTTGAGCGACAAGGAGAACACGGTGAGCTGGCAGGGCAGGGAGCGTCTCCCGCCCCCGCTGGGCAGGAGCCGGCAAGGCGGGAGGGGGCGCAGCCGGGGCCCACCGCGGCCTTGGACTACAACGCCCAGAATCCCCCGGCCCCCAGGGCCCGGCCGGCGGAGGGACTCTGGGCGCTCTCACCCCCCCCCCTCCATGGAGGAAGCTTCCCAGACTCTTAAGGCGTAGCCTCCCGTGGAGTCCGGCCGAGGGGAGGGAGAGGAGGGAGGGAGAATGGGACGGGGGTGTCTTGGCCCGCCAGCTCTGCTGAGCGGGGGCTCCGAAGGGGCCCTTTCAATCCCTCTTCCCCCCCCCCCGCGAAAGTTATGCCCTTGGACGGCGAAGACCTTTCTTGGGTCCCCAAAGACCCCTCGGGGGGCGGCGGCGGCGGCTTCACAACCCTAAACGGCACTAGGCCGGGGTTGCCGGGGACTTGGCTGCCCCCCTTTTGCGAGGAGGAGGAGGATGATGGTGGCGGGTGGTGGTGATGAGTCGCACTCATGGCCCCCTATGGCTCGCACTGCAACTTGGGAGCAGCCCTGCCCTTCGGCTGCCGCCAAGCCCAGGGGAGGCTCCTTCCCTCGCGGCTCCCTTCGCCCGCTGGGCGGCCGGCCTTCCCCCTCCCTTTCCCGCAAGGCCGCTTCCGGGCCCTCCCAAGCCGCGCTCCCCTGTGGCCGCCCATCCGGCCTCCCGGGCCTCTTTCCCGACCTTCGCCGACCTTCCTGCCTCTCTTTCCTCCGCAGCCTCCGTCGCTCCAGGCCACCCGGATCCTGGCCTCCAAAACGGCGCGGAAGATCTTCCAGGAGCCCTTCGCCCAGCCGGTAAGGCCGCCCCGGAGGGGGAACGCCGGGAGGAGGAGGAAGCAGCAGCGGGGATCCGCCGGGAGAGGCGCGGGATCGGGAGCCGGGAGGGGGGAGGGTTGTGGTCCCCGAAGAGGGAGGGTCGGGAGCCTGGGGGGGGGGCGCGACCTCCCGGCCCCGCTGGTTCGGGCGCCAAGTAGAGGCCTCGTTGGGCCAAGAAAGAGGAAGGGCCCCCAAAAGGGCGGGAGGGGCTGTCTGGGTGGAGGGAGGGAGAGGGGAGGGGCTGGCTGGCCTCTGGGGACCCCGCTGCATTTTTTTACACCTACCCCCCCCCCCCATCCAGCTAAATCAGGTGTGTTTTGACATTTGGTCGGGACGGAGGCGTAAGAAAGCTCCCCTCCTTTTTAGGCCCCTTGTTCATTGGAGCTGGAAAAGATGTCCTTCAGGGTTTTTTCTTTACTTTCCTGCAGACTTCCCAGCTGCGAAGGGCGATGGCTGTTTATCTTGCATGATGCATGGAAAGGGTTTTTTCCTTTTGCCCCCATGGGCTCCTGGGGACTCTTGGAAGGCCCTGCCTTTAAACCTGTCGGGGAAAGAGGCCAGGTGTGGGGCGAGGAGAGGGACAGGGAGCTCTCAAAGAAGCTCAGGCGCTTCCTAACCTTGCAATTTGTTCCCTAAGGGCCGTCTGGGATGGAAATGGCTCCCCTAGCTTGGTTAAGAATGGCTGCCAGGAGGCAACCCCTGGGCCAGAGGCAAATGCAGATGGCCTCTCAAAAGAGGCAGCAAGGATATATTTCCCTTTCCAAGTGGCATCACCTGCCCTGTTGTGTTTTCCAGTCACCAGGCCTGCCACGCTTCCTAAGCCTGGTTCGGAAACCACCCACAGTAAACGGGGCAGGAGCGTGGTCATGCTGACTGCTTTGCTTTCTCAGTTTCATTGCAATCTACATGGGGAAGGCAAAGATCCTGAAGGAGTGAGCTGCCCTTATAAACGGGTTCTTCACATAAATTTAAGGGTCTGATTTTCTCCAGGTACAACTGAGATAACATTTCCAGAAATTGTTCCAGTAGGCCTCTTGTCTGCTGCTGCCTTTGGGGTGTGTGTGTCTTAAACACAGTTTCAGAACAGTATTTTTCTGTTCCTGGTCTTAAATTAGTGCATTACAAAATGGGCTTTGTTGCACATAACATGAAACCATGTCACTGATCTAAGTGTCCTGCCTGCACTTTTCTCTTTCTCTTGCAACTGAGAGAGGGATCTGAGTTTTGTTCCAGTTTTAGAGAATCAGGTTTGAAATGAAGTTCCAATTAAAAACAGGCTTCAGTAAAAACTTGGGTGAATTATAAAGTTATCATCTTAAATTCATCAAAGCTTAAACTTATCAGTTTTCAGTAAAAATCTATGGTTTCAATCTCATGCTAGGATTAGGTGTTTCAAAAATTATGCTAAACTGTTGAGGTAATCCCTGATGCATGTAAGGGGTGGGAGGTATTCAAACGACCCATGCTGTTACACTACAGTGTAGTGTTAGATGTGATCATAGCCATTCTTTGTGATGTAGTTGACATCCTGTTCCCACGTCTTCCTTTTCTGTGTCTATCACCTATCTGCTTCAGACATCTTTATGATTTTACCCAATTTTTGCTAGCACTGGTTGTAAGCGCTCCCCCTCACTTTGTCCTCTGAGCATTTTTAGCAACATAGGAAGCTGCCCTGTACAATGTCAGACCACTGGCCTATCTAGGCCAATTTTGTCAACTCTGTCAGTCAGCAACTCCAAGGTTTCAGGCAGGACTCTTTTGTAACTTTGTGACAATAATTGTGGTCTCCCATTCAAGTCCTAACTAGGCCTCACCTTGCTTAGCTTTGAAAATCAGACAAAACTAGTGTATACATGAAACTGGGTGATATCATCGACATTCATTTCCTTTGCCTGGTCTAGTGGCAAGTTGACCATTTAATTAATGCTGTGTACATAAAACTCAAATTGACTTGCTTTGGTGCTGTTCTTCATTTCCACATTTTAGGTAGTGCCATTTTAGAGCATAGTATAGGCAGGTTTTCTGGGAGCAGAGTTATCTATTGCTTTTGCATTTGTTTCATATTTTGTTCTGTAGGATGCACCTAAAGAAGTGACACCGCTTCCCTGGAGTAATGTACAAGAGGAACCTCTGCTTCGGGAGAATCCCCACCGCTTTGTCATCTTTCCCATTCAGTACCATGATATCTGGCAAATGTATAAGAAAGCAGAGGCATCCTTTTGGACAGCGGAAGAGGTCAGATTCTTGTATTCTTTTTCTGGCCTCAAGGTTGATGCAAGCCTTCAGTCTACAGTGTAGTTATCAAGATTTATTTCAGATTTTCCCACTCTTCTTTTCTTACTGGCTGTTCTATGTATCTAGGTGGATTTGTCCAAAGATCTCCAGCACTGGGAATCCTTAAAGCCTGAAGAGAAGTACTTCATTTCACACGTCTTAGCGTTCTTTGCTGCAAGTGATGGCATTGTCAATGAAAACTTGGTGAGTTTGAAGAACATCCTTTGAGTCCCTTCACAACATAAACACCTCTCGTGTGTTGTCCTGTTGCAAAGTCCTTTGCATGTTGGCTTTTTCTTAGGGGTTGTGTTAGTGGACAACAGGTTAACACACACGGTTCCATCTGATTTCAGTCATATTTAAAACTAGGAGTTTGGCCACCAAACAATCAACGTGCAAGCCCCTTTTAGTATGGCAGTCGGTTTTAAATGACATGCTCTATGAGCCCTAGATGCAATCATTTTGGCAGCAGTAACCATAAGGTGTCCATCCACTTTGACCCCTGCACACAGCAAACATTTTGTGCGAATCAGCCCATAACACGATTGTAGCACTTCTTTCTTTTACCCCACCACAAGCCTTTCTCATTCATAGGTCAAAAACATGAAACCCCAAGATAAGGCTTTTCTTTGACTAGTATGTATGCTTAGTTTATGAGAAAGGAACCTTTTTCTGGTTGCTAAGGATCACAGAAGCACGAAACCAGAGAAACTCTCACAAACCCTTGGGAATCAATTATTAATGACAGCCTCAACTCTGTAAGAGAATGTAATTTAGAAACTTCTCATAACTTTTTCAGTAATGTACTGTAGTGCAAAGAAGACATTCCTGCTATAAATTAACTTGTTTCATATACTCTGCTGTTACTTGGTGTATTTGATCAGCACATATCTTCCACTGGCTGCCAGCTTTATTTGCTGCTGTTTCTGTATCTCCCAGGACCCTGACTGCAGCCTTGCCAATTTCATCTGAAGAATATTTTATGGTTTATCTAGCATTGCAAATGCCAAGAAACTTCATTTCCTTAAAAAAAGATGTAGGATAATTACAGTGGTTGAGTGAAATCTTCCCACCAATATTTTTAATTGCCAAGTGGCACCTACTCACTGAGCCATCTCCTTAAGGTAGAATTCTGATTGGTTGGAAATAAAGAGCATTTCTTGCAGTTCCTGGCAAGTAGGAAGATACAGCCTGATATTTTTTTCATGCCATTAGATTTGAGCAACTACTGCTTGTTCCTGCTTTTTTCACTTAGCCCAGTAAGTATATATAGAAACTGTTTCAACAATGGGCTTTAATGTTCTTCTCACTAATTTTCACCAGATAGATTGGGACAGGCTGCAATGGCAGTTTGATAAGCCAATATAAAGTTTAATCGACAGTCCAGCACACAGCTGGATTGTTCCTTCTCATGAGCTGGGAAGAAAACCAGGAAATCTTCAGTTCACTGCAGTTTTGCAGTGTGTGTCCAAACTGGCATTCTAAGGTTAATTGCTTCTCAACAAGCCAGTTTATTATTATTATTTATTATTATAAATGAATTTTATTATATGCATTCTTACATTTTATGATCTTCATCCCTCCCATTCCTATGGCAAAGTCATATCAAAATTCTTATAAATCTTTTCATGGAAAATTATAAATATCTTCCAAGTATATTACAGTGACAAATAATTTCTGTATACATCAGGGAGTCCCTTATTACAGGGGTGCCCAACCCCCGGTCCACGGCCTGGGCTATGGAGACAGATCTCCCCCTGCATGCACAGCCCCTTCGTGAATGCGCACAAGTGGGCCCGTGAGTGGCCCCCACTCCTTTGCACATGTGCGCAAGCACGCGCCTGCCCCTTTGCGCATGCGTGTGAGCGCGGGGGTGCCCCGCCTTCCCCAACTGGTCCGCGGTGTTAAAAAGGTTGGGGACCACTGCCTTGTTATCCATTCTATTAATATAAACAGTAAAAGGATGCCAGTCAGTTGCAAAAGAGTCAAAAGTGTTTTATCCCTTTAACTATTTGCAATTTGGTGGTTAATTTTTCTTGCAGTGCTACCTGCCATACTCTTGAGTACCATGCTGCAATTGATACTCCCTGCATGTTTTTCCACTCTTTTGCTGTGGTCTGTCTTGCTGCAGTCAAAAGATATCCTATTAAGGTTTTGTGTGAAATGGATTCATTTCCCCCCCAGAAAAAGAGTAAGAAGTGCTAATTCTGGAGATTTAATAATTGACTGGTTTGTAATTTTATTTATTTCATTAAACACTTCTTCCCAAAATTGGTCTACCTTTTTGCAATACCACCAAAGGTGTTGAAAGGATCCCTTACACTTAAAGCCTCTTCAACACATTGGTGACACTGCAGGATTAATACGTGAGAGCTGAAGTGGGGTCAGATACAATTTTTGGAGTATTTTCTATGCATTCTCCCTGGCTGTAATAGAGATGCCTTTATATGGGAGTTTTGTAAAAATATGATGCAGCTAGACATAGGATTGGACCAAACCCCTTGGCTTCAAATAGAAATGGAATTACAGTGGTGCCTCGCTAGACGATTGCCTCGCAGGACGAGGAAATCGCTAGACGATGGCTTTTTGCGATCGCTACTGCGCTTCGCAAAACGATGGTCTCCTATGGGGAATTTTCGCTAGACGATGAGGTTTCCCCATTGGAATGCACCGACTAGTGGTCAAAAGCTGTCAGTGCATTCTGACGGGGACCCGCGCTCGCTAGACGATGTTTCCCTATGGGAGATTTTCGCAAGACGACGAGTTTTCCCTTTGGAACACATTGAAGAGATTTCAATGCATTCCAATGGGAAAACGTGCTTTGCTAGACGATGTTTTCGCAAGACAGCGATCTTCGTGGAACGGATTAACATCGTCTAGCGAGGCACCACTGTACTGGGTACATTTGAGCTAGGAAAAATACTTTATGTGAAAAAGGACTTGAAACATCAGCTCCAAAACGTTCATAGTACTCTATATCCTGCAATGCAATTGTGGAAGAAAAGAAAGAAGTTCCTACAGATATCTCCCCTTTAATACCAATATATTGTCACCCAGGTCTCTCACAGGTGATGAGGTATTTAACTCCCAGAGTTTTTGAAAGATTGGTCTTATTAGGTTAATGGAGTTTTATACTTATCAACAACCTCTTTCTAGGATTTTTTTGGAGGGACCATTTCAGAGAGTGGGGCTAACCTGGTATCAAATAAGTAATTTTATTAGACAGGCCAACACTGAAACAGGCCACAAGGTGCCTCACTCCCTTTGAAAATCTTCTCTTCTCTCTAGCTGAAACAAATAACAAATTTATTCGTTGCTGATTGAGGTAGATCAAGGATCATCAATGGGGTTGTGGGAGATATGGGAACATGATTCGAATATTAAAATCAATGAAGAGAAATGGTCAGGAACAAGCCAGTTTATTAAGCCAACTTTAAACCATGACTTTATATCCTGTCTTGTTCGAAAGTTAGTGACTTTCCTCATTTAGGCCCATGGGGGAAAATAGAGAAATGAAAATTTCTTGGCTTGTTTCCAGCTTGCACAAAGGAAGGAGTGAGATGGCCACCAATCTTGTTTCCACCTTAACTTGTAAGTGGAATGTGATTATGGGCATGTCGCCCTTTCCTTGCATTTGGCTGAAGCTGGAAGGGTACCTTGCTTTCTGTGTTCAAAGTGTGGGTTTTTTTTTTCCTTGTCAAATATTCCACTGTAAAGGGGTTTATGAAGCATAGTAGTTCCTTGCTTCGACGTCTACATTGGCTTGGGCATGTCGTGAGAATGGCTGACGGTCGGATTCCAAAAGATCTCCTGTATGGAGAATTAGTGCAGGGAAAGCGCCCCAGAGGGAGACCACGGTTGCGATACAAGGATATCTGCAAGCGGGATCTGAAGGCCTTAGGAATGGACCTCAAGAGATGGGAAACCCTGACATCTGAGTGTTCAGCCTGGAGGCAGGCAGTGCATCATGGCCTCTCCCATTTTGAAGAGACACTTGTCCAGTAGGCCGAGGCAAAGAGGCAGTCCCGAAACCAGCCAAATCAGGGAGCTGGACAGGGGACAGATTGTATTGGTCTTCAGTGTGGAAGGGATTGTCACTCTCGAATTGGCCTTCTCAGCCACACTAGATGCTGTTCCAAGACCTCTATTCAGAGCACGTTACCATAGTCTCTCGAGATTGAAGGATGCCTAGAACAGTTCCTTGCTTCACTGCTGTCCTTCTGCACAAAAAGCTAGCTGCAAGTTATACTGCTGTTTTGTTTCGTTGGCGCTGAACGTCTTTTAACAGTTTTGGCAAATATTTATGGGGATCAGTGTGCATATGCATCTCCTATGACAGAAGGTAGCTGCAAAGAAAGAAATGAACCCCAGAAAGAAAGATAGAAAATTGTCTTAAAATGGGAGAGATGCTTTTGACTTAAATACCATTCTGTGTCCTCTAGGTGGAGCGGTTTAGCCAAGAAGTGCAGGTGACAGAAGCTCGCTGTTTCTATGGTTTCCAAATCGCTATGGAAAACATCCATTCAGAAATGTACAGTTTACTTATTGATACATATATCAAAGACCCCAAAGAGAGGTTAGTAGCATTTTGAGTTTTCTGAGATTTCTGCATTGTTTTAAGACCCTAGCTCATGTTTTTAAAGACAAAGGTGGGATGTTTGTATACTTAGTATTTCAAAAGGGAGTGCCTGGTTTTCAACGGGACTAGAAGTGCTCAGTCCAAACAAAGACTTATTCGATCGATTAAACCCGTTAAAGTATACAAATATAATTTAAAACAGCAACAGCAAAAGGTGGAAGCAAAGAGTGAGTACTCAACAAGGTCCAATATGTTGGAATAAACATTAAAGAAACAGGGATGTGCTAGGGAAGCAGCCGATTGTGCCACCACTTTTGGTGCATGTTTTAAATCTTTGAAGTTTTAAAGGGGTTGCAGCAAAGTGCCTTGAGGGATGGCTGTGTTTGGTCCACATGCAAATCCTGTGCTCCATCTTCTTTGGTTATGGTGTCTAGAGTTGAGGAAAGCTGCAGGTCAGAAATATCTGCATAGCCAAAGTTTCCTGGTTTTTGGTGCTGGATGATGCTATCGGTAGATTTATTTTTATTTTTTTGCCTGGCAGAATTCTTTGTATGGGTGGGTGAGGGGTGTTCAGTGCTGGGGTTGCCAACCAACTTGGAATTTGGTCTCCAGCTTGAGTGAAATTGTCAGCCCCTGGTACAGAACCGTCTGAACTTGGCACTTCATCTTCATTGATTCATTGAGCTTCTTTCTCTAGCCATATGGTACATTATGGCTTCCAGCACTTGCTGCTTCCTGAAATATCTGTGTCTGTCAGCTCATCATACCTTGACATGGTTTTGTTAAAAATGTCAGTGCCTCCTTTATTCTAGATAACTGTAACCTGTGTTATTGTATTTTAGGGAATTTCTGTTCAATGCCATTGAAACCCTACCTTGCGTTAAAAAAAAGGCTGACTGGGCCATGCGCTGGATTGGGGACAAGCAAGCTGCTTATGGTGAGTGTCATGGGCTCTCTCTTCTATTCCTCTTTGTTTGCTTCTGACGTGGTCTGATCAACTCACCCGTGGACTGTTTCCCCAACAGGAGAACGAGTCATCGCCTTTGCAGCTGTGGAAGGAATATTCTTTTCTGGTTCTTTTGCGTCTATCTTTTGGCTGAAGAAACGAGGTTTAATGCCTGGGCTTACTTTTTCCAATGAACTGATCAGCAGAGATGAGGTAAATGTTCAGTTCCTAAGGATTGCATCCAGGTATTTTTGCTTAAACCAGATAAAACGCAGTTTCTCTCCTACCTATTTCCAGCCCTTTCTTCCAGCCTGTGTATTTTTCTGAAGATGGTTGGCTCTCAGGGAATGTTGGACACCGCAGTGAGGGGGGAGGCTGAAAAAGCAGAAAGGCTTGATGTGAGTGTAATGCCGTTCTGTGGGGACTGATTCCACCAAAAAGTTCTGTTCCATGAGGAAATGCTTGGTCACCAACATTCGGCGAGAATGAAAATGACTTAAGTTTGTTTTATTGTTAATGGCGGAGAGCTAAGTTTAACGGCTTACAAGCATTTACCTGAAACCTACGCAGCAATCTTTGACTGAATCTACTGTTTCCCTTTTAGGTTTTTCACAGGCCTGCTGGTGATCATGAGGTAGAGCTTTGTCCCAGCTGTTCCCTAAAGTTTCTTCTCATTATTTTTTCCCCCAGGGTTTGCACTGTGATTTTGCTTGTCTGATGTTCAAGCATTTGGTACACAAACCATCAGAGGAAAGAGTGAGAGAGATCATCACAAATGCGGTCAGAATAGAGCAGGTAATTGGCAGTGCTTTCTAGTGGTGGTGAAAAGGGCCTGCCTGAAAGTTTTGAGAAGCTTAGCCAGGTGTTAAAATTGTCCGGATGGTGCCATATTATTTGCATACTAAGGTACTTTATTCACTTAAATGCAGGAATTCTTGACGGAAGCACTGCCTGTAAACCTAATTGGCATGAATTGCACTTTAATGAAGCAGTATATTGAATTCGTAGCAGACAGACTGATCCTGGAACTAGGTTTTAACAAGGTGAGTTCTGTGTCATTTGGCTCTAAGGAATCTAGTGCAATTTGTTTATGTTTAAGCCTGTTTATTCACATTTAAGCAATTGCTTTTTATCTTGTTAGTGGGAACGCATGATCAAACAAAGCCTTAATGCAATGGTACAGTCTATTTGTTTTAGTTACTATTCTGCCAACAGGAAAACATGCACTACAATGTTATTCTAGCCCTACATTCTTAACAAACTTAAAACCTGGCTATTTGGGCAGGCTTTCCCTCCGGCCATATCTTAACTGCCATATCTTGATTATTTATGATTCGCCATCTTGGACTCTTTGGTTTTTGGTTTTATTGTTTTTAAATTTGTAAACCGCCCAGAGTAGACCCTTGGTCTAGATGGGCGGGATAGAAATCTAATAAATAAATAACTATTATCAGAGGATGCCTCCTTTTTCTGCATACTATATTATCATCCTGTTTTTATCCGTGACTAACGGACGAGTTCCTAAATTTGTGCTCTCTAATAACTTGATAGGCTGACTGTTTTGCATGGCCTGCATTGTCTCCTATCTGCATTTCCGCTCCAAGTTAAATTTACAATCAGTCAGTAAAATTTAGGTCCTGACAGTCAAGATGTGGAAGTATTAAATGATCCTAATTCTTGCTTTAAAAACACAAACACTTGGCAGATCAACAGTGTTATATGCTGCATGTGGCATTGCACATGTGCTCCCTAGCAGCATTTTTTTTGCACTCCCTACACCCCCTCTAAAATTATAATTTTTAAGAACATTTTTAAAGTTCTGCCCTAGGGGTGTGGGGAACAATTCTGCTATGTTTTGAATTATTACTATTATATTTATTGGCAACTAGAAGGTTCCAGGGGGCTTTTAAAAGTTAAACTCATTTTTGGAAAACCCCTGTAGCAGTCTTTGCACTGTAAAACTATTATATTATAATCTGAGGGGGAAATGACTTAGCAAAACATTAAATTCTGCTCTCTGGCCACTGCCCTCCCAGATGTGCAATCCTTGGGCTGCTGGAAACCCTCAGCCCCACTGAGATCTTCTCTCCCCAGTTGTATTTTCACACTAAATGCCCATTCAATCAGGAGGTTGTTGGGGTTTTCTGCTAGAATCCCAGTATTGTGCAGATGGTGGTGCACAAAACATAGGCCAACTATCCAGCGGTGTCAAAGGCCCTGGCATTATACTCGGGGCTGCCTTGGGCAGCAGGTGGGGGGTAGCCTGTCTCCTGCGCAGGCCTACATCATACTATTATTAACCCAGAAATATGATTCGGCTGCCTTCAATTTGTGGGGGTCTCATCCTTGGCCTAAGCAGCAAAACATCTTTGGCTTACCCATACTGGTGGATTATAATATAGGTCATGCTCCAGTCTGCAAAGTAATGAAGAGACAAGCCCTCTGTAGCTTGTTTTAAAGATAGGATACAAAGAAGAAATAAGGAAAAAGAGAAGTCGAGAGTGGGCAGTTTTAGTCTACAGAAATCAATGGGCTGGAATTCAGGTGGGGGAATTAAATACAGAAGCAGATATTGTAATATATAAAGATAATGAGATAAAGGAGTGTCAGTAGAGGAGCAAACACGATCAAAAGGAGAATGAGGTAGCAGGTAAATTTAAATCTGTTTTCTCCAGCCTCCTGCTTTGCAAATCCCTTCGACTACAGCACCCATCAGGTTGGGTTATGCTGATGTAAGCATTTTGGCACAAATATAGCAAGTACTGGTTTTGATTGGTCATATATATCTTAGATAATTTTAAAAAAGTGAGCTGCCAACTTCATTTCTTTCAGATATTCAAAGCTGAGAATCCATTTGACTTCATGGAGAATATCTCACTGGAGGGCAAAACTAACTTCTTTGAAAAGCGTGTGGGAGAATATCAGCGGATGGGAGTGATGTCCAAACCCAACGACAACTCTTTCACTTTAGATGCAGACTTTTAAACAAAGCAGGACTGTTTTCTGCTGCCTTGAGATAGCTAGTAGTTTGCCCAATTATCCTCAACATTCTGGTTCTTACAAAGAGTCATGGTGCTTAGGAGAGTTTGTGTAGCTGAAAGTGGGAGAAATGATTTCCAACTCTGTCACATAAGCATTTTATGAGAAACACGAGCTACTCAAATCTTCTGAAATATCAATGCTTCCAGTAGCATGTTTCTGTCTCTGATCATAGACTACCAATAGTTTCTCCACAACAAAGCAAGTAATACTGGTACTTGTAGGAAACTGCAGGTTTTCATGCCGTTTGGTCTGGTCTGTAGAAAAAGTTGTAGAAGCGATATGATCATATTGCCTCTTGGCAGGTCTTAAGTTTTTATGTAGTATTGTAATAGTTTATACGTAAACCTGGCACTTTAAATAAAGTTCTGGCCTGTACTTCCTGGGAAAGGCTGGCAACATGTGAGTTTAAAAGAAACTCTTTTAGACAGCATTTAATCTTAATTTTTCTACTATGCCTTATTTACTTACATGTAAATTATATTGGTGAAGTGCTGAAAAGAAATCTTTTAGATGTGTATGACTTCTGGTGACAGTTTGTAAATACACTTTGTGCAGAAGTAAAACCTGAATAAAATTCCAGTTTTAAAAATGCTGGATCAAAAGCTTGTGGAGTTGGTTTCTGAACTTGCATCTTATTCCATGGAATCCACCACCTACCGCCCCCCCCCCCCGACCTACTTTTTATTAACTCCTATGGTTTGCCATACTGTTTTAGGGATAAGGTATGGCAAGCACCTTCCTTAGTTCTTTCCTTGCGATAGGACCAAAGTAAGCTACAAAATCAACACAAAGCTGGTTGGAAGGTCTTTGGTGAAAAATTACGAAAGGAAAGCTAGGTTAAAAACCAAACATCTTGCATACGCTAGCATTTGAAAAATATTTTATGATACCCTTGTGGTAGTGTGTGCAATTGCATTCATACATTTAGCAGCCTGCTTTATGTGATAGGGGGAAAAAGTTCCTTTTAGTCAGAGTATGGAGGAAAGAGTAGGCTCACCTTGTGTGGATAGGGATGGGCTACACCTTCCCAATAACTAGATTTGACCACTTCACTGTACCATAGCGAAATGGGGTGAGAGAACCTCTCTGTTGGAAGATAGAGCCATAGCCCCCATGTTTCCCACTGAACTTAGCAAAAGAGCCCACACCCTCACTGGCTCGATCTGGATCTTCCCCTGCACATTTACCTTGGAATGACAAAAAGAAAATGATAGATTAATGGAGTTGACTCCTCTGACAATATGCTGCTGGGCCTAATTCAGCTGCACTTGAAATACACAAGATTAGATGAGAGTTCTGACAGCAGTGCAGCAAAGTGCTGGTACTGTAATATTAACCCATCCCATACATTTTGGAAGCCCAGTATTGAGATGGGCAGTCTGTTACCTGAAAAAGGACTTAACAGCATACCCTGCGTGGAAGCCATTTTAATTTATTGGGAAATGCCTTGATTAGAAATGGGCAGCTTGCAGTCACTTTTCCCACTGTTGGTTCAGTAGTTAATTTATCATTTAATGCAATGTCCCATACTTCATTATACCAATCTTCTAATTTAATGTCATTTTTATCTTTCCAAAATCTAGCTATTAATATTCTAGCACTTGTCATAAAATTGGAAATCAATTCCTTCGAACAATAATCAAGTTCTATCTTATCAAAAATTGACAACAGAGCAATTTTAGAATTGAATTCAATATCTTTTCCAAATATATCACATATTTCCTTAAAAATCAATTTCCAAAATTTCTGAATCCGTTTACACTCCCACCACATATGATAATACATGCCAATTTCTTCATCACATTTCCAACAAGCTTTAGAATAATCTGAATTTATTATATTCATTTTCACCGGAGTCATATACCACCTTAAACTGATTTTTTAAAAAAATCCTTTATTCTTACCAACATTAATCTTAAAACTCTCATCTTCCAAATTTTTGTCCAATCCTCTGTTTTAATTTCTGTCTTTAAATCATTTTCCCAAATTGATTTCAAACCATCTGTTTCTGTCTCTTTTTCCTCTTCTTCCAAAATTAATTATAAATTCTACTTACTACTCCCTTCCTCAAAGCATCTTTCTGCATGTCTTCATGTGATGATAGAAATTGTTCGTACTTAGTACATTCTCTACATTTGCCATTAATTTTCAGCCATTCATTTGTCCAACTATCTAATTGGATATAGTTATACCATGACAATCTATTAGTTTGAAGTTTAACTATAATCTGATCTTTCGATCTCATTTTAATCATCGAATCCTTCAGTCTAGCAACTTTTTTGTCCTTAAACAAATCAACTAAACCCTTCAAATTTGCTGGGAAGTTTTCTATTTCAGTCACTAATTTTAATGGTGAAGTAAAGGGACATAACTTCTTTTTATATCTATTCTATACACTTAACATGTTTCTTTAAAAAGGGTTGTTCAGCTGATTTATTGTATTTCTTTTTATTACATTAAATAAATATTTTTCAACGTTCCCATTTATTTCTGAGGATTCTGTATCCCACCAAATTAACTTTCCTTTGTTATACATAATATCTCCAATAAATCTTAACTGATTTGCTATATAATAATTTTTTATATTAGGAATACCTAAACCTCCATTTTTGTGAACCTTATACCAATATCTTTTATTTATTCTTGATTTTTTACCTTGATTACAAAATCCATTAATTAATCCCTGCCAATACTTAAGATCTTCTTCTTCTAATTGTATTGGGAGCATCCTGAATAAAAAAGTAATTTTTGGTAATATTTTCATTTTGATCATGGTGATTCTCCCAAACCACGATAGTTTCAATTTAGAATACTCCTGCAATTTATTTTTAATATCACTTTTTAATTTATTAAAATTTTGTTATTTTAGTTTTTGAGTCACTTTAACTATATTTATACCTAAATATTTAATATAATTACACCATTTAAAACTATATTTATTTACAAACATTTCTTGTTCATGTTTATTATGATTAAACATTATTTGTGTTTTTTGCCAGTTAATAGTTAATCCTGTTATTTCCCTGAATTTTTCTAAATGATTTTTAATCTTATCCATAAATTCTAATAGATTTTTAATAGTCAATAATGAGTCGTCAGCAAATAAATTAATCTTAATTATATCATATTTTCCTAATCCTTTAATTAATTCATCATTTCTTATTGCATTAGCTAGCAATTCTATAACCATACAAAACAATATTGGTGAAAGTGGACAGCCTTGTCTAGTACCTCGGCCTAGAAAAATCCGCTCTGTTTGACCATCATTAACTATTATTTCTGAAGTATTATCTGAATATAGTTGGTCTATAACCCCTATAAATCTTTTACCAAATCCCCAACCCTTTATAAGCAGTCTTAATGTTGGCCATTTGACACAATCAAAGGCCTTAAATATGTCTAATGATAAAACAGTTGCCTTTGATTTTCTATCTCATATATAATATTCAAAATTTGTCTAGTTAAATTGTCCATTTGTCTTCCCTTTATAAAACCACATTGATCCTCTTTAATATAATTTGCTATAAATCTGTTTAATCTATTTGCTAGTATAGCAGTAAAAATCTTAGCATCTTGGTTTATTAGAGATATTGGCCTATAAGATCCCGGATCTTTTAGATCCTTGTTGGGTTTTGGGATAAGAATCATCAATGAATGTTTCCAAGAAGATGGCATTGTCTCTCCTTCCAATATTTTATTATAAAACATTTTAAACTTAGGTATCAAAATGAAACTAAAATGTTTATAATATTCTGGACCCAATCCATCAGGGCCTGGTGTTTTACCATTTCTCAGTTTATTAATAACTTCAGCAATTTCTTCTTCTTTAATCTCTTCTTCTAATATCCTTTTATCACATTCCAATAATTTAATTTTTAAATTCTCATTTATATAATTTTCTATATTCTCTTTCAGTACATTATTTCCATTATATAATTTCTGATAAAATTCTTGAAAAATCTTCAATTTATCTTTCATTATATTACAGCTCTTACCTGTTTTATCTTTGATTACCCCAATTGTATTTTTTAATCTTTTATTTTTACACATTCTAGCTAATAATTTTGAGTTTTTGTTGCTAAATTTAAAAAAATGCCTCTTTATGTACATCAAATCCCTCTGGACTTTCTCTATTTCTAAGTTTTCTAATTCCTTTCTCTTGAATTTCTGAATTTCTACTAATAACCTCCTATCTCTTTCTAAAAAAAACTTGCTTTCCAAATTTCTCAAGCTGAACGCTCAGATGTCGGGGTTTCCCATCTGTTGAGGTCCATTTCCAAGGCCTTCAGATCCCGCTTGCAGATATCCTTGTATCGCAGCTGTGGTCTCCCTCTGGGGCGATTTCCCTGCACTAATTCTCCATACAGGAGATCTTTTGGAATCCGACCATCAGCCATTCTCACGACATGCCCAAGCCAACGTAGACGTCGCTGTTTCAGTAATGTATACATGCTAAAAATTCCAGCTCGATCTAGGATTACTCTATTTGGAACTTTGTCCTGCCAGGTGATACCAAAAATCCGTCGGAGACAACGCATATGGAATGTGTTCAACTTCCTCTCCTGCTGTGCACAAATGGCCCAGGACTCACTGCAGTACAGGAGTGTGCTCAGGACACAGGCTCTATAGACCTGGATCTTGGTGTATGCCGTCAGCTTCTTATTGAGCCATACTCTCTGTGAGTCTTGAGAACATGGTAGCTGCTTTGCCAATGCGTTTATCCAGCTCGACATCTAGGGAGAGAGTGTCAGAGATCTGAAGTGCTGTAAAGAGAACATCACCACCGAACTGTATGAAGTCTTTCGTCTTTGCTGGAGCGAAGGTGGAGTACCACAGGACATGAAGGATGCAAACATCGTCACATTGTACAAGAACAAAGGAGACAGAGGCGACTGCGATAACTACCATGGCATCTCTCTTCTCAGCGTTGTAGGGAAGCTGCTTGCCCGTGTTGTGCTGAAGAGGCTCCAGGTGCTCGCAGACAGAGTCTATCCAGAATCACAGTGTGGATTTCGAGCTAATAGATCCACCACTGACACGGTATTCTCCCTCAGACAGTTGCAGGAGAAATGCAGGGAACAACGACAGCCACTCTTTGTGGCCTTCATAGATCTCACAAAGGCCTTTGACTTGGTTAGCAGGGATGGCCTTTTTAAAATACTTCCCAAGATTGGATGTCCACCTCGGCTCCTTAACATCATCAGGTCCTTTCATGAGGGAATGAAGGGCACTGTAGTTTTTGATGGCTCAACATGAGATCCCTTTGACATCCAAAGTGGAGTGAAACAGGGCTGTGTCTTTGCGCCGACCCTGTTTGGGATCTTTTTTGCTGTCATGCTGAAGCACGCCTTTGGAACTGCAACAGAAGGTGTCTATCTCCGGACTAGATCAGACGGAAAGGTCTTTAATCTCTCTAGATTGAGAGCGAGGACCAAAGTCCAGCTGAAATGCATGCGGGACTTCCTCTTCACCGATGATGCAGCCATTGTTGCCCACTCTGCTGAAGACCTCCAACAATTCATGAATTGTTTTAGCAAGGCCTGCCAAGACTTTGGACTAACAATCAGCCTGAAGAAAACACAAGTCATGGGCCAGGGCGTGGAGTCACCTCCCTCTATTACCATCTCCACGCAAGAATTGGAGGTTGTTCATGAATTTGTGTACCTTGGCTCAACGATCTCTGACACTCTCTCCACCTTTTAGAGTCTTTATAAACTTTTTAAATTTCAATCTCCATTGACATCAAAGCATGATCTGTTATTTTTATGGAGTTAATTTCAGTATTAACTATCTTAGAAATTAAATCTTGAGATGTGAATATAAAATCTATTCTAGAGTAACTATTATGTACTGCTGAAAAATAAGTATATCTTATTTCATCACCTTTCATTTCCCTCCAAATATCCATCAATTGGTTATTTCTTACCTTCTTGCTCAATATTGTATTTCTTTGATGAACATCATTCCGTTCATAAAAAGTTTTATTCTTTATCTTATCCATAACCATATTAAAATCTCCTGCCATAATAACATAGCCCTTCTTTACCTTTTCCATTTCTTTAATAACCGTATCATAAAAATCTCCCTGTTTATTATTAGGTGCGTAGACATTGACCAAAGTATATTCTTCTAAACCCATTTTACCCTGTATTATTATAAATCTACCATTCCAATCTTTTACTACCTGTTTCACTATAAATTCATAATTTTTAAAAATTATAATTGCCACACCTCTAGCTTTAGACGTTCCAAATTTTTTTTCATAAATGTCTATATTATTCATCTTTAATTCATTAACTCCATCTTCTGACTTATGAGTCTCTTGCAGAAAGGCAATGTCCACCTTATTTTTCTTCAATAATGCTTCTATTCTTCTTCTTTTCACTACTGATCCCAGGCCTTTCACGTTTAAAGTGGCAAGTCTTATTCTTTTACCCATTTAAGTTCAAGAGTTCTCCTTCTAATAGGCCCCATGTGCAACCCCCCACCAAACTAACAAAAATAGACAAAAACTGAAAATTAACATAACAACATACAATACTTTATCCCTAACAATCCCGTAAACATATATCTTTTTCACCACCCCACCATATTCCCCCGCCATAACTACTAGCTAGGGCACAAGGTGGAGGGGGGGGACGTCACCACCGTCCGGCGGAACTACAACCAGAACCTCGCCTCTGCTTTTTTTAAATTAATTTTTTGTATTTCTTAATATTTAATAAAACTGGAGCCCCCTTCTCCACCCCTCTCTTCTCTATATTTAAAAGTAAATAAAAAACAATTAAAATCCAATTATTAATAATTTTAGTTTGTTATTGCTGTTACTATCTAATATTAATGTAATTAGTATAATTATAACTACAAACTAGAGAAAAAAAGGAGAAAGAAAAAATCAATATATAGATGAATGAGGTAAAGAGAAAAAAATAACAATAAGGAAAAAATGGAAAAATAAATGATTTGGAAGGGGGGAAAACAACTGCTGGTCCATCTTCTAATCCTTCAAAAATCTAGTCCTTTCTGCTTCAACCTTCTATTTCTTTGCTTGTAGTCGGGATTAGCTCCTGACCTTCCTCTTCTTCCTGCCAGAGTTTCCAGGCCTTCAGCAGATCTTTACCTTCATCACAAGAGTAGATTTTAAACAGAACCTGGTTTTTCCAAATTTTCAGAAAAACAGGATGACCCCATTGGTATTTGAGATTATTTTTGATCAAAACTGCTGTGACAGGCTTCATGGATTTTCTCCAATTCAAAGATTCATTGCATAAATCTTGAAAAATCTGTAGCTTATTGCACTTATAGACCAGCTGGTCTTATTTTTGTTTTATTTCTCTCATGAGTTGTTCTTTCTTTGTATAATTAAAAAACTTCACCACCACTGGTCTTATTCTGGGGCTTTTGGGATTACCAACAAAATGAACTCTTTCTATGTCCTGTTCAAGCAAGTGTTGTGTACCCATTATGGAGTTAACCCAGGTTATAATCTCTTTTTTGAGGTCTTGTCCATGTTACAGTTGAAAGTTCATTATTTTAATATTGGACCTTTTGGAGTTATCTTCCAAATAAATCAACTTTTTGTTTGTTTCGTTGATTCTCTCGGCCAAGCTGCTTATCTCAAATTGATTTTTTTTCTGCTGTGTCTCCAAGCTCTTTAACCTTCTGTTTAACATTTTTCAGCTCCTGTGTCATTCCTGAAACTTGATCTTGAAGCTTATTAATGCTCATTTCAATAGCCTTGGCTCGTCTCTCTGTTTGATCGAAACCTTGAGTTACTTTGCAAGTCAAGTCCTTCACCATCCGCGTTAGTTCATCTATTGCTTCCTGTTTATCTTGTTTATTTACAAGTTGGGGTGGTGAAGCTATTCTCGTCAAACGTTCCAAACTGTGATCGGATGGTTTTTCAGAGATTTTAGCTAAAGCTTTATCTCTTGTCCAAACAGGAGTTTTAGCAGCCTTATCTTTCCTCTTTGACATAGAGAGGACTAATTAGGAGTGAATAAAGTTGTTGCGAGCTTTTCATTAGAAGCAGTTCTCTGCAGAAACTTTAACCGCTGATCAGACCCAAAAGCGAAAGTAGTATTCAGCTTTAAATCAACACAGTCTTTAGAGAATCTAACTAGATGTAAGCATTCCTTATCTTCCCCTTTGAAGGTTTTTGCAGAAAAAAGCAGTCTCCAAAAAGAAGAAATGCATTTTAAAAGTTGTTTACCATTTCAGTGGTCCAGAGGCTCAGCTCTCAGCTGCTCATCCCTCCCAAGCGGAAGTGACATCCCCTACTTTGGCCATCTCATGAGAAGAGAAGACTCCCTGGAAAAGACCCTGATTTTGGGAAAGTGTGAGGGCAAGAGGAGAAGGGGACGACAGAGGACAAGATAGTTGGACAGTGTCATCGAAGCTACCAACATGAATTTGACCAAACTCCGGGAGGCAGTGGAAGACAGGAGGGCCTGGTGTGCTCTGGTCCATGGGGTCACGAAGAGTCGGACACAACTTAACGACTAAACAACAACAACAAATGTTATATTGGATGGGAGAAAAAAAAGTTTCACAATAGCAAGAGAAACCAGAATAGATTTATTGCAATAATTTTGCCTTACTGGTTTGTAAAACAACTGGTTCTGTCTAGAACTTGCAACAAAACCTGACTTGGTGAGGCTCTACTGTCTCATCCTGGTGCATAAGAATTATAGGCATGATTTTACTTAATTAGAAATGGTTGATTCATCTTTTTCGCATACTGTGACTATGATTTTCTGTCATGTGCAAGATTGCTTTGTTCATTTAAGTGGTAGACTGGCATGACATGGTTTGGTATTAAATCATCTCTAGAGTTATGAATTCCCATATTAGCTTGAAGGAGAACAATCATATCTGAGCATCTGGAATCCTCTGAGGTGCTTCTCCGAAACCTGAGCAATGCACCTTAGGACGGGTTTTATTACATTCTTTGGACTCTGGAACAGCAGACATGAAGTTAGAGCAGAAATGGGCTTAGGCATCTGTTGATCTGTGAATTACATGTTCCTCCTAGGATCTGCCAGTTCCTGTAGGCTAGTAGTTTCCAAATCTGGATCTTAAGTTTGGCATTTATTTAGACTTCCAGCTCTCAGGAGAGCTAGCCAGCATGGCTAATGGTCAGGTTACCTTGATTGGGAGTCCAGAATAATTTTGAGTGCCAAAGTTTGTGACCCACTGACTTAGATGCAGAAAGAAAAACTGAAATTTAGAGAGGTGTGTGTTTAAATTATTTGGACTGGGATTCAGCACTTTATCTGAAATGCAAGTTATTTCTAACTGTGCCTTATTACCAGAAATACTTGTGGCACTTGGCAAAAAGGAAGGGAAAAAATAAAGTCAGGTTTGGAATTTTTGGCAAATTATGGATGAGCGTTGGGATCTTCAACCAGACCTCAAGTGAAAAAGAGGTCCAGTCATGCTATAATGTGCCCTGTTGTTGTACCTCAACAAAGCGATTTTGTTTTAAGTCCAAAGATCTTAATTTAGTCAAGAATCTTATTCTTCGGCCACAGAAAGAAATGATAAAAGATCTTGCGTTTTGAAGGTTGCAGGCTATGTCCTTGCGCTGCTGCTCCTTGTCATTGGGCTGGATTAAAACATAGCCATACTTAAAAAGAGGCTTACTGAAATCAGTGGGGCGAGATTCCCCCTCACTCCAGTGGGCCTGCTTGTAAGTATTGAGCCCATAGTTGTTTATTCTGCTGTACTGCAGCCTAAACTGTGCTCACGACCCTGGGGTTCAATCCCAGGTAGCCGGCTCAAGGTTGACTCAGCCTTCCGTCCTTCCGAGGTCGGTAAAAGGAGGGCCCAGCTCACTGGGAGGGGGGCAATGTGTAGCCTGCATAATTAACTTGTAAAACGCCCAGAGAGTGCTTGAAGCACTATGGGGCGGTATCGTATAAGCAGCATGCTTTTTTTTTTTAATGTATGTGAGTTCTGCTATATCGTTGGCAAATACTGAATTCCTAGCAAGGGCATATTTTACACAACCATCCATCATTTTTCATCTGAGGAAGTGGATTTGCTCCATGAAAGCTCACGTTAACAGAAAGGCATTTTAAAGGTGCCACTACATTTTTGCCTCTCTCTGTGTTTGTGTGTCTATTGTCTGATGCATTTGCACAGACTAACTTGTTTACTTCCTCGAAAAGTACCAAACGTTTAATAGCAGCAGCAGCAGGAGGGACCTCATCAGAAAGGTGTTGTTTCTAAGTGAGAGATGTACTATATGTTAGAAATACCAGACGTCTTCAGTGACAAAAGCCAAATAATATTCAGAAGTCTGTTTTCATTATCTCCTCTGCTGAAAGAAGAGAAATGCAACATCGTCTGCATGGAACGTAGTACCGGTAACAGTGAAAACTATTCTAGAGGTCTATCTGAAGTCTTAACAATTTTCCTCTTTTGACTGCATAGGGAAACTGTTACACGGGTTTTTACAGAACCAAATCCCATTTCCCAACTCAGCTCAACTCAGGTGCTGATGTGGGCGCTGCCTTAAAACCTGGAATGTCACAAAGAATGCTGTCACATACTTCTGTTCTTGTGCTAGCTGTAAGAAATGGGACACACTTGTCTAACAGAAGTTCTTTTATAGAACAATCTTTTATAAGAACATGTACTGTTGTTAAATGAAAGCCTTTCTTATATAGTGAGTAGTCACGCTGTTTTTCCCTCCTTAAAAATCTCTGGGAAATCCAAGGGGAGAATAATAGGGTAGCTGGGCAGCACCATTTGGGTGTTGTTGTTAGGTAGGTTTACTGTGTCAAATAAGCATTAAGAGTGGCTTAGCCATTCTAACTTGCTTTGCATCTCTCCATTGTGATAGAATCTGTCACATAACATCTCATCATTTATTTATTTATTTAATGGTTGCATATGCATCCTGCCTCTACTTCAATGAGCGAAAGGCAGCACACATGATTTTATTCCTTTGTATAAATATGTGCTATAGTAAGGGTATGCGCTGTTAAAAAAAATCATTTCCAAAAATCAACAAATTTCTGAAAATCCTTCACATATAATTTTATATAATAATTTAATAAAATAATTCTAAAATAACTCCTAATAATTTTATTCAGCTGGGTCATTCAGCTTCTTTTCTTGTCAGACTCCTGAAATCTATTCTTTTATTGTGGTGAGTGACAGATTGATTGTGGCAGTTTTACAGGAGGAACAACAGACATGCTTTGATTCAGAACTTCCAAAGGAGAAAAGATTAGGAGTTAAATGTTGCTTGTTTGCACAGGGCTGACTCTGTCACGAGGCAGACTTAAGATGACTGCCTCTGGTAGCTGATCTTGAATGTCATGAAAAAGCAGCAAACAGTTTTTTTGATTGATTGTCACTGCCAGGGAGAGGGAGAAGGGGTGATGAGATTGGCTGCTGCAGGTGTTAATTCAGTTCTTCAAAGAAAAAAAAAATCTGGTTTATGAATGTGGCATATTGTGCTTCTGTACCCACGATTCAAAATGCCAGGAAATGGCCCAATATTGCTGCACAATATCGTGCCTGCACTGCCAGCAGGAAAAAGGATGCCAAGGTAGCAGTCAGGATGGTCTACAGCAGGGGTCTTCAAATTACGGCCTGTGGGCCACATCTGGCACACCTTGCCTTTTTATCCGTCCCGTTCCATTAACCCTGTGTGTGTGCGGGGCGGCGGCGAGGGGGATCCGTGTGGGTGTGGGTGTATGCATGTGTCTGCACATGCGCATGCATGTGTGAGAGGGGAATGCATGCATCCAGGTGCGGGGGGTGCATGCCTGCGTGCATACACGTGTATGCACGTTCCTGTTCCTTCGGCCCTCTAAGATCTTGAAAGTATCCCGTCTGGCACTCAGGGTAAAAAGTTTGGAAACCCCTGGTCTAGAGGATAGTGACACCACGCAAGGGAAAATCCCAGAAGCGGACTCTTTTTGTTTCATCACTTAACCGCTTCTCACCCAAACACAAAGCAGTTGTCAGGGCTGTTTTTCAACAAGTGTGAATGGTAGTGAGCAGAAGAGGGTATCCTGTAGACCAAGAATTATATATAGAAATGGGGAGGGGGGAGGTCCAAATTGGTAAGACTCTTAATGACAGGACATTTTGAAAGTCAGTAACTCATATAGAGTGAGAAAGGCAGGGGAAAAGTGGTTTCACCTCAATGTTCGCTCCTCATGCTACAGCTGGCCTTGGCTGCTGTTGCTGCTGTCTTCTTCCTTGTGAGTAAACTGGGTAAACGTACTCATGGGTCAACCAGGTAGACTTACTTTGAGATCAGCCCCAGTCACAAAGCAGAAAAAAAGTATTTTCACAGCTTCTTCTCTGTTTTTTCCCCAAAATATCATTTTTAATATTCACAAGTAAACTGGGTAAACTTACTCATGAGTAAACCAGTCAAACTTACAAGTAAAACTTGTTAAAACAGTATTTTCACAGCTAAATGAATGAGCTTCTGAATATTATTCCTAATTTTTAAAAATATTTTTACAGGAAGAAGTTAAAAATGTCTGGCCAGGAAGGAGTTAAATACTTTCTTTCACAGTAATTGAATGGTCTTCTGAGTGGCAGGATCAAAAATTCAGTTTGTATAGAATGTTGGTACCTTATTAGAGAAAGCCCATAAAGTCATAGTTATTCTTGCTTTTAAATTGCTACTTTGAAACTATCAGTGAGAGCCATGAATGGTTCAATTGCTATAAAAAAAATAAATAAAAGTGGGAGGCAGGGATGATTTTCTTTCCAGGCATGCAAATTTGGTCTTACCAATGTATTTGATCTGTTTTAAATTGGCCAGAGTTCCAGGTCACTTAGTTTTGCACTGGGTAAAAACAATGTTACTTTAAAAAAAATCATAACCCAATAACTTTTTGCCCAAATGTCCCCGAATTTGGTGCAGAGCAAGAGTAGACCTTCTGCTATATCCATGCCAAATTTGGTGCTGATCTGAGGTCCAGTGTCATAGTTAATTTTTTTTTGTTTGGGGTACCCCTATTCTTTGAGTTGGCTTATGGAATGCTGAATCCAGGGCACCAATAATCAGGCAGAGCTCCACTAGGGAACCTCTGAAATTGAGAAGCTACAACCTGCTCCAGCACCTTGCCCAAGAATGGGATACTAGAGACTGGTGGTACTTATCCAATACTGTGGGGTCCAAGGAGTGTTTTTTCAATAACAGTCCTACTACTTTGTCCTTTAAGCATGCTGGGATCCTACCCTCCTGCAAGGAGGCATTCTCCACGTAACCATTAGGCAAGTCCCTCTCTGGTAGCTTTTATAAGCCAGGAAGAGCCTAGCAGACAGGTGGTAGCCTTCAGCTCTCCACATAATCAGGCTGCAAAAACTGAACTCTATTCAAAAAGACCAATTTGAATCAGTCTGGCCTTTAAGCCACAAGCTTAAAACTAGAGATGGGGGTATTCGTATATGAATATCCCAGCACAGGTGGTGTTAACGAGGTCCACTCACTGATCCGCCACGGATGCCGCAATTCTACCAATAGCTGCGCAGCGCATGATCCGCTCACCACTCTTCGACCTTGCAGAGAGGCTTGTCCTCCCGCCTCCTGCCAGGAGTGGCGAGCGGATTGTGATCTGCGGAGCCATTGGTAGAATCGCGCCATCCGCGTCCACGGCGGATCAGTGAGTGGACCGTCCGGCCCCATGGGGCTGGACCCTTGTTAACGCCACCTGTGCGGGGATATTCGTATATGTATACGAATATGAATACCCCCATCTCTACTTAAAACACATATCCAGCAAAAGGAGGGTTGAAAGCATACTACAAAAAGTTGCATGGTTGTGTGAAAAGCAGTTAATTGTGCTGGAGAAATTATGTACTCCTTTTTTTTTTTTACCAGAACATGCTAAATGGTAGCATCTATTTTCATTGAGAGAGATGAGTAATTAACAGGGGTGTGTGTGCGCGTGCCAATATCTGCTGCTTATGTAATTCTCCACACGGGATAACAAATGGAAATCATCCTTATGTGCATATATTCAAAGTGGGTCTGTGTAAGTAGCAGATATTGCTGTGAGCACAATGGCCTCATGAGGGAAACGTGGCTCTTTTATCATTCTTTATGCCTCTGTGTAGAACAACAGTGCTCTGCATAAGCTTAAAGGAGACAACTTTCATACTTAGTTAGCTACTGTTTTCCCCCATATTCCCCTTTTTTTTCCCCGGAGGCGCTAACAGGAACATTCAGAGGAAAAACATGGCTCTTTGTAATTTTGGTACCTAGCTGACAAAAGTCAGATCTGAAAATCTGCTGCCTGTGATAAGTTCTCGGTGTCTGTGAAGAGCCACTCAAAACCCGTAAGATTTAGAGAAGTTAGTTCTTCTTGCACCTAAATGCAATCCATTCGTCTCCTTCCTCTCTGGTGCTCTCTGCTGGCCAACCGCGAGTAGCCTTTCCAATTTCCACCATTCTGCACGGCTGTGTGAAAACTACGGAGTGTGACAAGGAGGGAGGGAGATAACTTTGGGATTGTCACAGGGATCACGTATTCAGAAGTCTACACAGCCAGAAATAATTGGTTTTCCTGTGCTCTTTTTACTGAGAATGGTTGCATTTTTGTCTGTAAAGGAATGTGTGCAGACCCACAGTACACAAATTATATCGCTCTGTAAACAGAGGAATAGCTTTATGGGAAATTGGATTAATTCTGGGGAGTTTGTGATGGAAAATAAGAACATGATATATCCCAAACAGAGCTTGGAAATAACATGTTAGATTTAGCATCTCAACATTGAAATCCTTATTTTCACATTGAACAGAAAGGATGCCTTCCAACTTTAAGAAAATATAGTTTTTAAAAGTAACATCTGTCACTGTTTCTGTATGGAGGGCTATCATATCTTCTGTGTAATATGATTTATCCTTTATAAGGAGAAAGGCAGAATAGAAATATTTTAAATAAACAAATAAAATTAATCATTGCTTGAATGTTAAAAGCAGTTAAACCTGGATATCACCAGATAGAATTTATCTGATTTATGACTTCATTACTTTTAAAGATGTAAGCAGCCTTGGGTCCTTTTAAGGAGAAAAGCGGAGTAAAGGTAAGTAAGTACTGTAAGTAAGTAAGTAAGTAAGTAAGTAAGTAAGTAAGTAAGTCATTCTAGCCCTATGAAACTGAGTGGATCTTGGAGTAATGTGTTAATTTAATATGCAAATGTTAAAATTGCCATTTTCCTGTTAAATGAGAGGGATAAACCTGACTTTAAGGAGATAACATTTTAAAAGTAATGTGTTAAAATTACCATATTTTTATAGCGTTAATCTCTCTAGATGCAGTGATTGCTGCTGTTTAATGTGAAAATATTACATTTTAGAAACTTAACTCTTTAATGTTAATGTCTAATGAGGCAGCAGGCTGAGGAGAATTTATGCAACTTGATCGCAGAGTCTCTTGATGCAAACGCCCCTGATGTTTCATTTTAGATGAAACACTAGCTAGAAAAGTCATAACCAATTGAGGCCAAATGGCGAATATTAACTAGTGGTTGGAGAGGGGTAGAACATTGAGCACGGTCTCTGTTAAAGTAGTAGAAACTCTCTGTTGTCTGGTGATAGATCCTGCCCTAAATGGCAAAAAGGCAGTATTTCCTAAAGCGTATCTCAAAATGAAGCTCACCATGTTGGTCCATTAGAGCCAAACAAGGGCCAGTATCCAGCCGTGTTGTGCAATTGCAGAAAGGTGATCGTGTAAGTGACCTCCTTCTCCAGCAGGCTCTGGTGTGATGTCTCCTCTGTGCTGATTGTGGTCTTATGATTGGTCATGCAGTGGGGGCCCTGCCTGGAGGGGGACACTTCTGTGATTGCCCTTCGACTTTGACTGGGAAACTGGCCAAAGTCCATATTCCACAGGCAGGAAACACCTTTATTATGACCAACTAAAATTCTACCCAGTCTTTCATGTTTTCCAGAACTGTGTAAGTGTTGTTTTCTTCTTCTATTGCTTATCCTGTGCAGGTAATCTGTTGTCTTTCAGAGGTTGCAACTAGGGAAAAAAAATAAACTTCTCAGCCCATGATGACCTCCCTCTCTTCCAAAGCACTCCATATCTGTAGAATTAAAAGCAAAGCTTAGTACTGTACAGCGAGCATAACGCATAGTTTGCTGTTAGATTATTGAGGAGGCTGGAGGTCTATTCTTATTAAGTGAAAATGAAATGCCTGTATTTGATAGGTAAAGTGTAACTATTCTCATTTGGGAGATTATCAGTTTGGTTTTCCATTTACACCAAAACAACAACAACAAAAAACCATTTAAGTTTATCTACCAGACAGAAGAACTGAGGCAGCCGATAGATTAGCTAGCATGCTCACATCTAGATTATTTAACATTAAACAAGTTACGGTTTAAAAGAAATTAAAGACTCTTTGAGACAGAAATTAAGGACTCTTTTTGCAACTTGAAATGCTGGATAGCTCAGAGGTTTTGGTATAGTTGGGGGTTCGATTCCCACTGGGCCTCCTTGACAGGGATGGGACTGGATGATCCATCGGGTCCCTTCCAGCTTGGCAATTTGAAGATTAACATTATTGTTTCTAGAGGAGTGCACAGTTTACTGGGATTTGCATCCAAACAAAACCACTTCTTTTTTTTTGGAAAAAAGATTTTGCACTTCCCTGCTGGGAAGTCTCAGATGGAGCTACTTAAAAATAAAACTAGTTTTGAGTGTTAATTGAAAATATCCAACCAGAATGTTGTCATGGCAGACGGGCGCTTCAGTGAAAAGCACCATAACCCTAATCTCCAGCTGCAGAATAATGTGAGACTAAAATTAAGCTGAGAATTCAAGGGGGATGAAAAAGTCCAGGAAGACCCAAGAAAAAGGCACAGGACAAATAGAGATAAGACTCACATAATCAGAGAACTTACAGGAAATGTAAAATTTTAAATTCTGAATTAAATATATTTCTTGCACATAATATCAGTTTTATTTATAGCACCAATTTTGAGAATCACTCATTTAACTGGGCAGAGCTTGTAGAGCCACAGGCTACGTTATTTCTTCATCAGACTTTCAGCCGATCCAGAGAAGACCATCAAAATGATTAAGCTGAAGCTCCACCAGAAATGATCAGCAAGTGCAGGCAGATGTTGAGTTTTGGGTTGTTACCTGTCAAGATTCATGCGATTCATGCAATTCCCAAAGAGGCCATGACTTCGATTGCACACAGATGCTAAAATAATGCATGCCACTAAAGTTTTGCGACCTGAAGAAACCAGGCAGTTGAGACCAAGCCAAAACAGCATCAGGCAGAAAAAAATTAATTAATCATCCAACAACTGAAACTGGTATTGGATTTGAACTTGCAGGCAATAGACTATTGATCATCTAGTCATCTTTAATGCCATGACTCACAGTGGAGATGAAAGATCTAAATTTATGAGGTATTTATAGGATTCTGCTTTTCCATCATCTCCAGACAGTCTCTCTTTATAAAACAAAGCCAGTCGCCTATTTTTAATTTGCTTGTCTGAGATGCTCGTCTCTTTGGAAAGCTTCACATGAACTGAAATAAATTATCAGAATAGATGGCAAATGTGAGTGTGTACCCCATGTTATTGAACTTTGCTGTGCTGTAATTATGCTCTTCCTCATTAAAAGCCCCTAAATGTCACACAATATTATCTCTCTCTGTGTGTATGTGTTTTTGAGCAGTTAATCTTCCTCCTAAAACCTGTTCACTGGGCAGAGGTCAAGAACTGGCTGAATAACAAATGCAGGCATTTAAAGCTGAGAGAAAGAGTTGGATGATAAGCATTTGATCTCTTCATGGGTAAAAATACTCTGTTTGCAGTCTTCGGCCTTTGGCTGCAAAGTTCTTCAACTGACTGAGTTATTTAAAACAGACACTTCACAGGCTACTGGTGACTCTTTAAATCTTGTCCCCTACTATTCTGTCAGCTCTTGGAATGTTATTTTAAAAATAATTAGTTGAGTTTCTTATTACTTTGTGGCGGCCATATTATCCTTATTGTTGCTCTGTTGGCAAAAATAGCTCATTGCACTGTGCATTACAGTACTAAACTACTTGTTTTCCCCTTTGCAGTGCACCAAAAAAATACAGGGAAAATACTCTCTCTGGTTCCCTCTAATGGTCAGTTGACATTGTACAGTGAAGATACAGAAACATGAAGTATGAAACAATAATTCTCTTGCCATTTGGGATTAGTGGGGAAACTTCAAAAATTCTCTTTAAGATTCCTCTAAAAGTGTCTTTAAAAGTTATTACTGTTTAATTTGTAAGAATAACAGGAAAACATTACTCCTCACACCTAAAGAGTAACTTTGTAGCAATTCATTACACTACTTTTGATGCATAACTTAGTTATAGCCTCATTATCACAAAAGTAACTAGTTACTTCAGAATTCTGCTTTCTTTGATTTTCACATACCCCTCAAGGAAGAAGATACATTGAAGAAAAAGAGAAAAAGAAGTAACCTTCTCAAAGCACATGGCTCTATTTTTCAACACAGTAGTGCGATGGCTTGTCAAGTCTGGTCAAAAATCTTTGTTAGTACCATTGACCCTTTAGAAACACATTCATTACAGGTTCTTCAAAAGTGCTCTTTCTCTCTGCTACATTGGAACAGAGGAATCTGAACTGAAATGGACTCAAGTCACTGTGACCTACATCGCCTGCTTGAAAATAAAGTGAACAGGAGCTGAGCAGCTTCTTGTTAAGACTATACTTCCAGGCAAAACTGCAATGGCATTTGGCTAAAGACATGCATTTAAAATTGCACGTGGTTCTCTTTGGCCCACCTCTGCGTGACTGTGATTGGGTTCATTTGAAACTTGAAGCAGTTCTTCAGTTTTGGCGGGAAATAACGATTGAGACTTATTTGGAACATTAACAACTTCAAATTTATTGTCTCTTGGTGTTTCTACAAACACTTCTGTTGGGTCAAAACATGACAAATCTGGCAATTGTCCATAACTTGGGGATGAAAACTCTTCTTGTAGATTAGGGTAATTCATGGAGGGGCTGGACCAAATCGTTCCCAATCGGTGGGGTTCCGTAGAGGGGCACTCCTCACCGCGCATATGGTGCCGCAGCATGGGTGTCGAGCCCAGTCCCCCTCTTTCGGTGGTTGGTTGTAGGTCTGATCCGGCCGGATCACTTTCCTTCCACATCCTCGTCCTCGCGGAAAAACTATTACTGTCCATTCTAAGGTTTCGTACGTCATTTCTCCCTCTTTCTTTACTTCTGGGTCTGGTAACAGTCCACCGATCTTTAAATTGGGAAAATCTCTCAAAAGCCCGCATGTTTTCTCGTAGGTAGAATCTATTCCTCTCCCGTCTTTCTTCTCCTCTTTCACCACCATCCTACTTTTGTCTATTCTGCTGCCAAACCACTTCCCCCCCTCCTCTTTTATACTCTATTCCCACACATATACTTTTAGCTCCTCCTCTTTTTCTTTTCCTCCTTCCTCCACCAGACAAACTTCTACTTTCCCCTTTTCATCATCTGCCTTTTTCCTTTCCTCTACCAATACATCCTTCTGTTCAGTCACCTCCCCCCCTTTTATTCCCTTTTCCTTTTTGGATGCCTCTATGTATGAGGACGGCTCACTATCCTCTTTCTCTCCTTCACAGTGACTCATCATGACATTGTTGGGATCTGGCTTCCTGAATCTCTGCCTTTGGCTTGTGCTGGCTGGGGCTTCTGGAAGTTGTAGTTTAGACACATCTGAAGTGTCAGGGTTAAAAATCAATTGTACAGAGCTTATTCTCATGGAGAGGTGCACGGGTGCCTTCCATCATGGGAAGAAAAGTGGTGATGCATGCACATAGGATAAATAACATTGTTTTTTTAAAAAAATTACTTTAATATACATAAAATAACACAATTAAAGAAAACCTACATATACACTTAATGGGCACCCCCTCACCAGGACCAATGGAGATAATCTATTTCCTTCCTTTAAGGAGCCCCATTCCCCTTTCAAAAATGCATGGACTCTTGTGAAGGTACATCCCCTTTTTTAATACAAAGTCAATAAATTCTCCCCATATATCTCTAAACACATTCTTATCCAACATTCCTTTTCTTTAATTTTGCATGTTAATTTATCATTAGTAGCTATATTCTATACCTCTTTATACCATTGGTTTAGTTCACTTAACCTTCCAATTCTTTGCTATTATTAATTCAGACGCTGTTACTAAATATATAATCAGTTCTTTTGTTGTCGACTTCCATTGTTCCGTCTCAAATACCAGTAAAAGTGCTATTTTAGGACATATTCTTAAATTTAAATTTAATATTTCACTTATTTCATTAAAAACTAACTTCCTAAATCTAATTATATATCCTCATTCCCACCACACGTGGAAGCAGCTTCCAACTTCTTGCTCACTTCTCCAACATACCTTGGAGTATTTTTATCCATATAATTCAATTCCACTGGTGTCAAGTGCCATCTCCAAACCAAATGACAATTTTACCCTGTAGAAAATATGTTAGCATTTCTTTTAAATACATATCACTAAACCACTGGATGTTTTTTTCTCCTTGTTTGATGGGGAAAGTAATTAATTTAACAGGTCACACCACATGTATATTTCAGGTACTTGAGGAGTGCTGAATTCATAATGGTTTATATTAGATTTGCATAAACATGCTCAGTGCCACAAGAATCCTAGTGGTCATGGGGGACTTCGCTGACTGTACAATTTCCATTGTGGTAGTAGAATTGTCAGGTAATGAGATCTCAGCTGACCACTTAAGGCTATCTTAGAAAAAAACAAAACAGAAACAGAACAAAACTCATAAATCTGCTTAAGCCTACAGGAAAAATAAAGTAGCTTTTGACTATTTTGCACCACGTCCTTGGGAATATGGTGGCTAGTTTGAACGTGCAACGTCTGGTTCTGGGAGCAGAGGTCTTGGCAACAGAACTGCTTCTTTCTGGGAGCACCAGACGTTGGGATGTTGATTTTGCCTCAAGACCAGCGTTGCTTTTGCTTGTGCTGATAGCTCTGCTTATTCATTCACATGGTCGATTTTTAAACAAACAGGTTCATATTAGGCCACCCTCTCTCCTCAAGGCACCCGTCATCTGTGAGATACGACCTCTTCCTTCAGAGTAAAACAGCAATATGTTTTGCTAAGCAAAATGGGCAGACAAGGCAGCCTTAGCTTGAGGGAGCCTGCCAATGAAAAATGTGTCTGCTTTTGGGGCAGACACTGGCATGCTGTGCCAGTATCGGCACACCACCCTCCTTATTTGTCAGAATTTCTGCAAATGAGAGGTATTTTTAAGGGGCAGAGCCCACTTTGCCAGTGACCAAAGTTTACATCCCCCCACTTCAAACTGCAGTTCCCAGAATCCTGCAGCCGACATGGCTGTTTTAGTAGCTCCGCACATGACGTCCCCTTTATTTTGTATGGGCAGTGTTCGCTTTTATTTGGGAGTGGGGGGAAGTGACGTGGAAGTTTAATTGCCAGATAATGTGCACATTCAGTTTTACTGCTCCCATATAGGACCAGGTGGGTCTCACTGTACAAAGGCTGGCCAGATGCAGGGAGCCTGTGCCTGAATACTTCCAGGGCTTTGACACCAGCATCAGGTTTTGCCCAAATGGGATGGGACTGGCAACCCCTAAAGGGGATGGCAATGACCGAAAACACGTGCAAACTGGCCTGACTTCCTTATTTATTCAAAATATTTTTATCCTGCCTTTCTCCTTAAAAAAGACCCAAGGTGGCTTAATATAGTCTATTAAAATGCAATATTTAAAAGCTAAAAACAGTAAGTATACAGATATTAAAAAGAATCAAACAAACACCATACTAAAAATAGTAAACAAAACCAACACCAGAACCAGATTCAAAGCAAAATCAACACCAAATTCAAAGCAGCAAGGCACAACACTCTATTTAAAAACTCCTCCTGGACAGGCAATCACTCAGGGAAAGCCAGCCTAAAGAGAAAGGTCTTTGCCTGCTTGCAGAAGGACAGCAAAGATGGGGCCAGGCTGGCCTCCCGTGGGAGGGAGTTCCACAGTCTGGGAGCAGCGACAGAGAAGGTCCTCATCAAATACATCTGTGAAGGTGGTGGGACTGAGAGGAGGGCCTCCCCTGATGATCTTGACACCAGGGCAGGCTCATAAAGGGAGACACGGTCCTTGAGATAGCTTGGACCCAAACCATTTAGTGCTTTTAAAGTTAAAACCAGCACTTTGAATTGTGCTCAGTAACTGATTGGCAGCGAGTAGAGCTGCTGTAACTGGGGGGTTATGTGATTCTTGTAACCAGCCCCGGTCAGCAATCCGGCTGCTGCATTTTGGACCTGCTGAAGTTTCCAGACACTTTCCATCAGAAGCCCCACATTGCATTTCAGTAATCCAGCCAGGATGTAACTAAGGCATGTGTCACCTTGGCCAGACCAGATCTCTCCAGGAACAGTGCAGCTGGTGCACTAGTTTTAACTGTGCAAATGCACTCTTGGCGACTGCTGAAACTGGGGCATCCAGCCTCATTTATTTATTTTGGCTGGAGTAGGCCATGCTGCAAGGTCAGAAGACCAGCAGTTGTAAGATCGAATCCACGCGACGGAGTGAGCTCCCGTCGCTTGTCCCAGCTCCTGCCAACCTAGCAGTTCGAAAGCATGTAAAAATGTGAGTAGATAAATAGGCACCACCTCGGTGGGAAGGTAACGGCGTTCCGTGTCTAGTCGCGCTGGCCACGTGACCACGGAAACTGTCTTCGGAGAAACGCTGGCTCTATGGCTTGGAAAAGGGGATGAGCAACGCCCCCTAGAGTCGGACACGACTGGACTAAATGTCAAGGGGAACCTTTACCTTTACCTAGGCCATGCTGACTGCAAGTTCCCAAATCTGTAAGGTTGGCAGGTTCCCTTCTGCCCCTTTTCTCGTCATGCTATACCATCCGTCTAAGGGCTCCGCTTCCTTTCCCAATCCCTTCCTTTTTTCTTCCCACTCCTTCAGAGGAATTGTGATTTTGATCTCTGCCTTGAGCCGCAAAATGTCTTAGGGTGGCTCTTGGTACGTAAATGCACGACAACTGAGTTCTGTAGGTGACAGTGCTCTAGTAATCGGCATCGAAGGGGGCAGGTTGGACGGATTCTGTTTCCCAGACTGCACTGCTGCACCTGACTGAAGGGCCCTGCTGCCTGGCAACAGGCTGGTGCTGAGCTTTTTATCTGGGGAGATCAGAAAAAGAACTGGGAGAGTCCTCTGGGCCAGGCTGGGATGCTTATTCATAAGGAATTCTTATGCAGCTAATCAGAATCAGATAAGGGAAAGAGAAGGAGGTTAAAAACAAGGATATCTTGTCTTTTTATTCCTCTGTATTAGAAAAGGAATTTAAGGTAAAACAAACAAACAAACAAACAAAAAAACACAAGCAAACAGAAGAGAAGGTTAAATGGATCATGAGTATAATTACACTATACAGTTCTAGAAGTTTGACTGCATTTTAATGGCAGTGGTTCCATCCTATGGGATTATGCCACCTCAGGTTTGGTGAGGTACTTAGAATTTGCTGTTGTAGTTCAGAGAAAGGCTCTGGTAAAACATGCAAAGACCCTTAAACTACAAATCCCAGGATTCCATAGGATGGAACCAGGGCAGCTCAAGTGGATTCACACTGTTATAATTATGTACTGTAAATACTCAATGGCTTAAATCCTGTTGTTTAGTACAGTAAGTTACAACTAGAGGAGGCCCATTGAATCAGAGGGAATTTGGAGAGTCAATTTCTCTGTAAGTTCTGTTGATTCAAATGGGCCTTCTCTAGTTGTGACTTGCTATAATAATAATAATAATAATTGTGTGCCATCAAGTCAGTTCTAACCTACGGTGACCCCTTTCAGGGTTGTCTAAGTAGAGAGTACTCAGAAGTGGTTTACTATTCCCTTCTTCTGAAGGCACCTTGGGATTGTGCAGCTTTGGCCAAGGCCACACAGGCTGGCTCTACTCACAGGAGGCCCAGTGGGGAATTGAACTCCCAACCTCTGGCTCCACAACCAGAAACCCAACTCACTGAGCTATCAAGCCAGTTGTGTAATATTACTTTAGTGTAGTATTAATTGCAAGTAGATTTGGCCCACTTGAATCAATTTGTTGTTGTTTACTTGTTAAGTCGTGTCCGACTCTTCGTGACCCCATGGACCAGAGCACGCCAGGCCCTCCTGTCTTCCACTGCCTCCCGGAGTTGGGTCAAATTCATGTTGGTAGCTTCGATGACACTGTCCAACCATCTCGTCCTCTGTTGTCCCCTTCTCCTCTTGCCTTCACATTTTCCCAACATCAGGGTCTTTTCCAGGGAGTCTTCTCTTCTCATGAGATGGCCAAAGTATTGGAGCCTCAGTTTAAGGATCTGTCCTTCCAGTGAGCACTCAGGGTTGATTTCCTTAAAAATGGATAAGTTTGTTCTCTTTGCAGTCCAGGGGACTCTCAAGAGTCTCCTCCAGCACCACTTGAATCAATATGACTCACCAAATCTGTTAATTTGCTGTGCTTACTGTAGTGTGACTTACTGCTCTAAGTGACAGGATTTCAGATTCAACATATTTAAGTTCAACTTCAAGACAAACACAGTATGCCCAGAGGCTGAAAAAGTTGCTCTGTTGGACTGTAACTCACAGAAGCTTCCAGCCAGCATGACTCCCAAAGAGTTGTTGGGGATGTTACAGTTCAAGGAAGTAACTTTTTCAAGCTATGAATATGCCAATTCTTTTGTTTTGTATGGTATGACAACTTTAATCGTCATCTGGAGTGCACTACTTAATAGTTGAGCATCTTTAGAGATCGTATCCCACAGTTCATAAATAATACATGTGGCAGAGAAGGGGAACCACAGGTGCCCGAGGGGCCTCCTCGTGTGCAAACAGCTCTCTGCCAGCCTTTGTCCGGTTCCACACATCCTTCAGGCATCAAAGGGCAGGGTAGGAGTCAAGTTCAAGTTTCAGAATACAGTCATATTATGAACAATGTGTCACTCAAGAAGACCTCTTGACTCATGACTATGTGTGCACTGGGATGTGCACTGGGACAGGAGGACCTATACAGAAACCACAGCCTCCAGCACCTTAATTAAATGAACATGTAAACAAGGCCTTAGGAATTCATCAAACCAGAAACATCCTTTGCTGTGCGGTGCCCCTTGGATTTGAACTGCATATAGAAAAAGTGTGAAGAATTATTGGGTTCATAGGCAGACTTCCTTTGCTCATACTTACAATAACATGGTAAAATCTACCCACATAAATCTCCTAGTTAATGTTGCCAGGTATCAGGGGTATGGCTGGAGAGTCCAGGAATTACCACATTTCTGCAGGGAGAGAGACAAATCTCAGGGCAAATCATGCCGTAGGAGGAAAATGTTTAAAAATTTGTGCATGAGGTGGTCCCAGGGCTCACTGGCTCGGTGTTAAGTTGTTTTTAACGTATGCTACATCTGTACAACATCAGTGCCTCAAAGAACTAGGAATAAGGAAGAAGGAATGCATGTAGTTGCAGCCCTCATGCCATTTGAGCAAGGCAGCTCCGTTGTCTTCAGCACAAAAGCCTCACCCCTGTGCCATCAGAAGGCTCTACCCCCCTGACTCAGATTGTGGACCTGACATCCCAGAGAATGGGATACTGCTGACCTGGCACTCCTGTTCTCCATCCATCCATCCATCCATCCATGTTAGTAGCCAGTGCCTCTTTAACTCCTGTTTAAACTACACACGTTGTCCACATTCTTCATAATTAACATGGCCCTCCCCCTGCTTACATTCAGAGTGAAAGCTTATCTACAACATGAGCTTCCCACAGTTTATATAACTGCTGATGGAATTTTTATCATGCTTTCATTTTGTTTTATTTGTTGCAAGTTCTATTTTTGCTGCTGTGAGAAGGAATGACAGCAAATCCCTGTATCTTATGAGCATCATATAGCCATTAATTCCCTCAGGTGACAGGGTCCTTCAGAGCCGAGTCCATGTTTCTCATATACAGTAGCTAAATATTGCCAGGACATGACTCTGAAGTAAACATATTTTTATCTTTTCCCTTCATCATATTTGCTTTCTCATTCAAGGGCTGAACATGGGATACAATGTTAACATCCTCAAACCCATATCAGTGCAATAAGTTTAAGTCAACTCGGAAGTCACCAAAACATGCAAGACTCAAGATCTTTCTATCACTTCATCAGGCAAGATGACACAAACCGTGAAAGTGTAGGAGGGGAGAGGGAGAAATGGCTGATTTGATGATGAAGGTGAGGTATTTGCATGATCAGAGTCTCAAGGTGACGCCTGGCACCCTCGCTTATTAATTTTCTCTAGCTGCTAAAACAAGGGATTGAAGGCCTGAATTTTGGCTGAAGACCTGAATTCAATCCAAGAAAAAAATGTGTGTGCCAGGAGGAGGTCAGAGTCCAATGGTAGACAGACAAGAAAAATGATGTCCCGCCCCAGCAAATTTTGTTTAAATCTCTTATGCATAGAACAGTTTCAACTAGACATGGGGACGGATATAAAAATGAATCGGGATATTTGCAAATGAATTGGGATGTCTTTGCAAAGACAGCAGGGTGGGGGGATCGCTTGGGTCCCACTTCCCCTCTCTTTCTATGCCCACCCGGGGAATAGAAAGATGGGGGAAGCCTGACTGAAGTGGTCCCCCACCAGTGGGGAGAATCGCCTGAGTCAACCCTCCCCACTCCTCCTAACAAAAGCTAGGCTGCTGGAACTGAAACTGCAGTTCTAGCAGTCTAGCTTCTGTTTCGGTGGAAGCCGCCATGGAGTAGGAGTAGGCAGCCTGGCCAGGTAAGTGGCAGTGGGAAGACGGTGGGGGCAGGCTGTGGGGGCAGGGAGCTTTCCTGCCCCAGATAGCCCCACAGGAACTGCTCTGTGTCTCCAGGTGGTGGGGGATAATGTTGGGGTGAGCAGTATGGGAGGAAGAGAAAGCTTCATTTTCATGTGTGGGATAGCTTCAAAGCCTGGGCAGCTCTCTACCTAGCTCATGCCAGGGCTCGCTGCTTCAGCACCATGTGTACTGTAGTTGCTTCCCCTCCAGTATTTGTCTGTCTCCTTCTGTGACATCACAAGGGCTTAAGCCTGTGACATTATGTTCCACGTCATACTCGTACCCTTGGAACTCAACCCTGAAATCTTGAGAGATGGAGTGTTGCTGACTTGCTAGCCCTATTAAGAATGGAAGCAAAACCCACAAAAGCTGGGAAACTACCAGATAATGGTGTCACGGTGAAGCAGGCCTTCACCCAGGGAACCTGAGGGCCAGAGTCGGAACTCAGGAAGGCCAGATTTGCTGTCAGGTCCTGATGTGCCTTGCGTGTGCATCAAAGACAATGCTTCAAATGTGTTTGTGGGCAGCAGTTCATCATTATGTCACTTAATGTCACTTAATGTCACATTACATCCATCAGTCACTCTCCATCTTGTCCTGGCCAGAGCATGGAATTTTTTTAAAAATTAACAATGATTTAAGAAGTTGCTTTTAAATTATTAAATGATAATGAGATTAACAGGTTGAGTAACGACTTCTGTTTAACACTATTTGTTGAATAGTGAGAATATTTGTTGAGGGGATGGCTGTTCATTGTAAATAAATTTAAAGTTTTTTTTTCCAAAATGTATAACTTAGTCACAATCAAGGCAATAAATGATTTTACAGGTTTCACACAAAGAAAATGAATTTTCCTGATTGATGCCAATGATACCCACAGTTCTGCCCCACCAAGGCCTGGGAGGCAGAGAAGTTCTGTGTGTGTACAGTGATGGTTGGCACCCATGGTTCCTGGTGGGGCAGAAAAAGCGCAGCAACACATAGCGAACCGCATCAGGGTCAAAGTGGGTGTTCAAGTGCAAAGTCGGTGCCACATGTCAGTATGCACAGAAGCAGACAAGCGTTCACACATGCATGGATAAGGAAGACGTCTGTCCTGGTAAGGAAGCCGGAAGGAACAGGTTAGCTGGCAGTGGGCAATGTCCCACATGTCTGAATGAACACCTCACCACTCTCTGTGCTTATCAGAGTACCTGAAGTCACAAGTGATTGCTGAACTGGAGTCAATGGAGTCTAAATGTGTCTGCGTAAGGTTTGAATAACTTGCTGTAGCTAATTGCAGCTAATTGACAAGGTGCTGGAGTCCACAAAATCATACGTTTCTCTTGATAAGAGTGACATAAGAGTGAGTTGATAAGTTTCTCCATCTTATGTCTGAAGATGTGGACTTGTTCCTTGACAGCTCAAATTACAACGTAGCAGTTAGTCTTTAAGGTGCCACAACGCTCTTGTCTTCTTTATGTTTTTGCTTGTGATTTGTTGTGTTTCTTGTTGATATGCTTGCACAGACTAACACGGCTACCACTTCGAAAGCTTCTCATCTAGTGAGGCCCTGAGGGTACTGTTTGGTATTTTACAGGAAACCTTCTTCTTCTAGTTACTGAGATCTATGTCTCTTTTGCCCTCCGTAATCTCCCTGTAGATCTTGTTGTGTTTTAGACAAGTAGCTGTAGCTGCAGCATTACAATGACTTCTGTGAGGTCACAGATCCAAGGGGAACTTTTTTCTCCTTCAAAGTTGCTTTTCCCCTGTGCGCCTCATGCTGTATTTCCAATGCCTTTTTTTAAAAAAATCATCAGGATGACTTTCTATTTTTGTTTGTATCTTCATGGTTGTTTTCCGAAAACTGAGGGAGTGAAGTAAAGGCTCAGTGACAAGGTAGAAGCCAATTTCAACCTGAATGTTATTACAAGTGTAAAAAGGCAGATAATAAGAGGCTCTGGACATGTTTGTGCAGGCGCTAATGCTCCCGAAAATGCTAATGGATTGTGTGCCATCCATTTGTAAAATTGTAGAGGCTTCTGCGCTGAACAAAATGTGAGAAGTCAGATTTTAAACAGCAGGGGGGGTCGGCTGGTGTCATTCAATAAATACAATTAAACAAGGCAGATGATTGCTCGCCTGCAGTGTGAGAAATTGTGGTATTGCAATATCGGATTTAACTCTGTGTGTGTGTGTGTGCGCGTGCGTGCGTGCGAGCGACACAGAGAAAGTGAGAGAAAGAGGAAAGGACAGCTCCATGAAGCACTTATTAAATGTCTCACTCAAAGTCCTCAAAGCCCTTCTCACAGAGAATCATTGACTTTGAGTGAAATATCTACATCTCAAGGGCTCTCCAGCTTTCTGAGGGTTGTGTGAAATGGCTGTGTCCTTCAGAAATGGTGGCATCTGTACTGCAGTGTAAGGTCGTCATCCAGAGGAGGGATCCAGGGGACGATGCAGAACACAACAGAGAAACTGAGGACCAAACTAGATATTGGCCAAAATTCTGTTGCTTAGGATTTTAAATCACTCTCCAGTGGGCCCACTGACTCCATGGGGTTTTGGTGAGTCAACTCCTTAAGTTCCATTGAATCACATGGATCTACTATGGTTGTAATTTCACCCTTGACAACAGGATCACATATAACCCCTTCCTCTTCAGACTGACTGCTCCATCAGAAGAGAATCAGTTACTACTTGGGAACAGGTCTGTGATTATCATGGCAGACATGAAATCTTGAGCTACTCCTGAATGAGTTATCTCAGCATCATCAACAACAGTGTAGAACAATAGATGGTAGAAGCACAACATCACACCAGAGAGTAACCTAATTATCTCAGGAAAGAAAGAATGTTGGGTAGAGAAGTAGCTAACTAAACCAACAGAATCCCCACACTGTCCTGGCCACCCAGCTAAAGCAGCATACATTCAAAATGGACAGACATGTCTTCACTTCCTGGTGCATGCATGAAAAAGAATCCCTTGAGTGTATCTCAACATGTCCACATGACAGGAAGTCCAGAACAGTATAGGATGCAGTAGAATTCTGTTTTTTTTGTGCTTGTCTGGAAGGGTCACCTTTTAAGCTTTGTTGTAAAACTTATCATCACTTTTACAGCTCACCAAGCACACCAATTAACTTATGCAGCAGGAGGGAATCTTGTTTTTATAACATGCCCACAAGGTTAAGTGGAGTGCAGTACTGGTGAGTCTACAGGGAGGAGAAGGTGACAGTGGAGGAAACAAGCAGGGAGAGAGAAAGAGAGAAGGAAAGAAGGAGAAATGTGTCACTGAATGAGTTTATTGTATGCTCTCCTTTACAACAAATGGAGGCGTTTATAATGCTGGAATCAGATCATATCTGAGAGTGGCTAAGTACAGTTTCTCATTAATTCCAGATAAAATTTGGTGATGATATATAGCGGATAATAATAATGCTAATTTGAAAGAAGGGAGGAGCTAACTGTGAGATGTGGAATTTGCCCTACTTCTAATAACCTAAAATGCAGCTGTTTTGGTTGGCTGAGAGGGCTTGTTGGAAGTTTAAGCATATTTAATAAGTGACCTGAACTGGGGGAGGAGAGAGATCCCAGAAAGAGATATAGGTTAGGTTTCACTCTTCTTCTTCTTCTTCTTCTTCTTCTTCTTCTTCTTCTTCTTCTTCTTGTTAGTAACCACTTATTAAGATTGAGAAGGGGTTTGGACTCGATGGCCTTACAGGCCCCGTCCAACTCCATTATTCTATGATTCTAAGATCCAGGTGTTTTCTCTTTTCTCTTGGAAGACAATGTAGTTCATATTTTCCTTTATTATAAAGAGGTAACATATGGAGTTTCCTCCATGACAGGTATCAGCATACCCACATTAGGGTCTTTTGTAATTATGTTTACTAAGGCATTTTCCAAATAAGTTCTTTTTCTTTATGTTAGCTCAGAATGGATCTCCTGAGGCAATAGATGAAAGTTTATTATATTAAAAAAAAAGGAGTCAGCTTCTGGGATTTTCCTTTGCTTGGTGTCACTTTGTGAATGGTAGTAGTGAGTGCATGAGGGGATCCTGTACACCAGCGGTCCCCAACCTTTTTGGGGCCACGGACCAGTTGGGGGGAGCGAGCTCCATGTGCGGGGGGGCGGGGGCCCCCCACGCGAGTGTGGTGGGCATGTCACGCTGGCGCGGGGGGCGTGTCATGCTCGCAGCGGGCGTGTCGTGCATGTGCGTGAGCGCGACACGCCCCCCGAGTGTTACACCCCCGTGCAAGCGTGACACGCCCACCGCACATGCGTGCGGGGGGGGTGGAGATCCGTATCCGCGGCCCAGTTCCGGCAAGCCCATGGACCAGCACCGGGCCGTGGACCAGGGGTTGACAACCCCTGCTGTAGACCATCTTGACTGCTGCTATTGGTGTTGTCAACATTCAGGCTGCCCTTTGCTATGTAAAGCTCTGCATCTTTTTTCCTGTTGGCAACAAAGGCCTGATATTGTGCAGCAATATCAGGCCATTTCCTGGCTTTTTGAATCATGGATACAGAAGCACAATATCCGACATTCATAAACCGGATGTTTTTTAAAGAATTGAATTGATCTGAGCTGAGCTTCAATATGCGTAAATATTCATTATATTCATGTTTGCACACATTCATTTATGATAGACCTTCTTTCTATGAGAAAGCTGGTGCTACATATCATGACAGATGGTGAAGACAGGGGCATTAAGGCCTATAATAGCATACAAAATATGTCAGTCCTAGATGATGGACAACCTTGACACTTTTGCATAGCACAAGGTTGAGTTTGTCCTAAAGACATTTTTAACCAGTCCTATTTTTAGTATATGCTTGCTTAATTGACATAAAGTGCCCTTGTGCTAAATTAGTTGGTTAGTAAATGAATCAATGTGTGTGGTTAATGGAAAAAAAGTGGAGTCTAAAACTACAATAAGAGAGAGGGTGGAAGTTAATCCAACTTTGTAAATTTATGTAACACATACTGTACATATCTTTTCTTTATATATTACTATCTATGCAATGGCTTTCCTTGTGATTCCCCACCACACAGAGAATGCTTCTGCCAATTCAGCCGGAGACAGATGATAACTAGAGAATACAATTTGGAATAGAAATGCCTGTCATGTTTATATTCACTGCCTCTCTTTTTCCACTTCTGTCCTGTTCTGGCGAAATAGGTTTTGCAGGTTTTTGTTGCAAAAACCTGTGCGACCAGAGACAACATGGGGACAAAAGAAATGTGCAGTGAAGCAATCTCTCTCTCAGACCATTTCCAGGACTTTTCAGAGCTGTTGTCTATTTCCAGCTTTACATTCTACAGTAGAAGGTTGTCAAGGCTGAGGTAGCTGGTTGGCGCACCGTTTGGATCTCCATATACACACATCTATCTGAGGCTACGAGAAGGAGGCCTATGTTCTTGTGCATCAAAAAGAAACGATTCTGTGTGGTGGTGTCCCTCTTTCTGTTGCAGCTCAGTGCTCTCATGTCAGCAGGAAAATAAGAGCCAGACTTCCCGGCCGTGAAAAGAGCTGCCAGAGAGAATGACAACCTTTCATGTAATCACCGAATCCTTGGAGATATGCTTCCGTGCAAGTTTTCTGAACTAATGAATGTCACTAGCTGTGTGTCAGGCTGCTCCAAAAAAGCAAGAGTGCCCCTGCTCTTCGTTGCTGATACTAATACCCACTGACACTTTTGACTTTCAATTCTTCTCACGACTTCGACGTGTGGTGCAGTTTAGGAACCACAAAGAAGCAAAAGGGGTTTGATATCGATCATACAAATGTAGCCTATCACAATTTGTATAAAATGTCACAGGGCCTCCCCCCCCCCCCCCCGTTTTTATATTCTATAAATGCACACTTTCAAAAGGTAAACCTCAGTTTGACTTTCCTACGTCCTCCTTTTGGGCATCCCCGAGGCATCTGGTCAGCCACTGTGGGGCAGCAGGATACTAGAACAGATGGCCCACCTGCCTTTTCCCTTCTAAATATTTTACACTGTAGTTTCTATTTTAAATTATGGAGATGTTACAGCACCTAATGGCCAAAAACATTTCATTAGGAAGGCTGCAAGGAAGCACACTCGGAGCTGTGTTTCTTGGGTGTGGTTACTCAGTGGATACCACAATGAAAACTATGTAAAGGGAAAGCAAGAAACACAGCCAGTTATCATTTTACCTAATGCCCGCTATCCCAAAACCACTAGCTATGTTAGTTGGGGGCTAACTGGAGTTGTAGTCCAAAAAATCTGGAGGGCCTGCAGTTGATGAAGACAATAGGGGACAGGTTTGTTTTCCAGGGCTCCAGAGACTAGGACACGGAGCAATGGTTTCAAACTACAGGAAAAGAGATTCCATCTGAACATTAGGAAGAACTTCCTAATGGTCAGAGCTGTCCGGCAGTGGAATAGGCTGCCTCGAAGGGTGGTGGAGTCTCCTTCTTTGGAAGTTTTTAAGCAGAGGCTGGATGGCCATCTGTTGGGAGTACTTTGATGGATGTTCCCACATGGCGGGGGGTGGGACTGGATGGCCTCAGTGGTCTCTTCCAACTCTATGACTCTATGACTCTATGACTCTAATAACAGGCCTTTGGTTTGTTCCAGCAGGACTCTATGTTCTTAGGGAAATACTTTTTTTCAGCAATTCTCTCCGCTATTTCAGACTGTTAAATGATTTAACATTAAAGCAACTTTCATGGAGATAAGAAATATCAGAACACAAACTTAGGGGGTGTAGATGGGAATAAGGCTAGGGGAGCTACCCTCTCTGCTCACCAAGCCCAAGTGACTGGCTAAGCAGAGTGGTTCTCAACTCTGGATCTCCAGATGTTCTGGACTCCCAGAAGCCTTTATCATTAGCTGTGCTGGCCAGGATTTCTGGAGGCTGTAGTCCCAGAACATCTGGGGACCCAAGATTGGGAATCAAACCCCTCCAACCTCTCCCCATTGGCCTATGCATTGACATCTCTGCTGTCGTGAGGTCAGGATCTCATTATTCTCTCATTACAATTTAACTAGTATCAAGGCACAGCAATCAAATCTGACCAGGAAATTGCTGTATTCTGGCTGGATCCTTCCCCTCCCTCATCTGAGGGGTGTCTTTATCACTGAAGAGAAAACAGAACCATGGGTTCAGCTTTGCCACTCAGGAGCCCTTGAGAAATTGCTTTCCCCCCCACTATCCTAAACAATGTTGTTCTTCTGTTTTATTGGCTGCTAAATTCCTCCTAATGAAATTTGACTTCACTTTACCAGGTGTGTGCATTTCTGTAAATTTAGACAGCAAGTTGGTGGTGTGTACCCATAAAAGTACTCTTCCTTTATATATTTCTATATTTTCAGCAAGAGACTGACTAAATGGCTGGAATCCTATTGGTATTCACACAAGGCTTGTGTGACTTGTTGCAGCTAATTACAGCTAATTGATAAAGTACTGGGGGACATCTCAGCTGCCCAGTTGATTTTGTGACTTGGTTTGTGACCGAGATGTGCTCTGACACCTCGTCAGTTAGTGTTAATTAGCCATGGCAGGTTACACAAATCTTACTCGAACACCAACAGGATCCTGGCCAATGTTTTAAAGTTATAATTTGAAGTGATCTGTATTCCATATGTGGCTTCTAGTGCCACCAGTCAAAATACAATTTGCAGAGAGAAAGAGGCATAAATATCAGCTCTTGGGGAGGCTGAAGTGGAGGTATGAGAAAACAGTTTTCCGTTTTCAGAATTAGAGCTAGGGATTCCAAATGAAGTTTACATTTTGAAACCACCCTGCTTCCTTAACATAATTTTACTGGGTGTATGTATTTGTGTGGCCAGATGTGTCTTTGATTCCTAACTCTCTCATGTTTTTGGACTGCAATTTCCAACTGTTTCCTCACTCCAGAAAATCTGTTACGATAGCTGCACAGTGTATGGTTGTACTAGGAGCTTCTGGCCGCCAGTACCAAAAGAGCAATGAGTTGACTGAATGATATAAACATTGAGGTACAGGCCTCCTATTTAAAGCTCTCGCTGTAGTGAATTTTACAATCATACACCCCCTCCCCAGCATTACATCCTATGGATTCCAATAGAAACCACAAACGTTGTTGGCGTCTCAAAGATGAACACATTTTATTTGTCATAAATTAAACATACATTGGATATATAAAATGTGTTAGTTTTATTTTATTTTTAAATTTTGAAATATGTTAGTTTTTAAGGTGCCCCACGACTCTGTTGTTTTTTGCTGTAGCAGACTGTACATGGCTAGCTCCTTGGAAGATGATTCCAATGGGACTTCTTAGTACGTGTGCACAGAGGATAGTTGCCTTGGAGTTTTTTGCTTAGATTGGGACAAATGGCTAAAATGTTGTAAATCTTAACATTTGCGGGCCTGTCTTATCTCTTGAGCCAGTGTCAAAGTAACATGAGTTTTGCCTTTCAAAATCGCAAACCCAAATCCAGTCTGTTTCTTCCAAACTGTGTGCAGCAATTTGCCACTTCCCTTATATACCGTGTGAATGGGTATGATTTTTAGATGCATCCTGAGCATTAGGGAACCTACTGATGGCATTTCATCCCATTGCTGTGGACCGTAAGTATTAACACTAGGGGGTGAGGATGGGCGTAGTGAGGCTGGAGTGATATTAGGCTTATTTTCTTTGTTCCCTTTCTGTTCTTTCCACTGTCAGGCAGAAAAGGCAATATTAAGCCATGGTAGCTTGAGTAGAATTTATTACTTAGCCAGCAAAAGCAATATCTATAATCCTCTTTGGGCATCATGAAGTCCTTGCTCAATGACCTCCTTGCACAGTATGTATTTCTGGGAAGAGCTTTTCACCTGAACTTTGTGCTCTGGGCATTGAAAGGCACAGACGATTGATTTCCATCTGCCAGCAAGTAAATAAAGGAGTTTGGTGGTGCAGGAGTTGATCCATTGTGATGGATCTTTTGTTGATGCGGTCTTCAGATGGTTGTTGATAAACATTCAGCTGTGTGCTTCTTGTGCTGCTCTCTTTTAAAAATTTATACACACAACTACATCAGCTTTGGCAATTCAGAAATAATTATGTCAGATGGCATTTTTCCAGTGGGCAAAATACGTGGCTCAGAACTCTGTGGTGGATGGATGGTGGAAAGTGCTTAGTGTTTGTCTTCTCCTCATCCCTTCTTTTTCCTCTTATAGAGTTGCTCCACAAATCTCTTCTCTGCAAGAAAGTGCTTCAGAGAATTACACCTGCCATGTTCTTCTGTGACTTCCTAATGTTACCTTAGGCAACAGCATTCCAAGCTACATTTCAGAGGGCACTCAGTTGAATAGGGCGGAGGAATGCCCCCCCTTTCTCTTCTCTTGCAAAAACTCTGTATTTTCTATTTCTAATCCCTCCAGTTTACCTGAGGAGTACGAGTGTATCAACAGTACTGAGAGTTACAGTGATTTCATACCACTTTTAGCAGCCATGACTTCATTTAATCGAATCCTGGGATTTGTGTGGGGAGGTCCCTTAGAATCGTCTGCTAGAGATCTCTAGCACACTCTGCTGACCTAAAGCAGAGAATTCTGGTGAGGACCTCAGCAAACAATAGATCCCAGGATCCCAGGCCAAAGAGCTGTTAAAGGGAAAGCAAGACCGCCATAACTTTGTCCTGTAGATTCAATCTAGAGGTGGTGACCTAGGGTTCGAGTTGCCCCCTCAGAGGATTCGGGATGATTTCTGGGTGTGGTGATGTCATGAGTATCACCGGCATCACTAACAGAAAGAGACCATGCTCCTGATGATAGGGGCCCTCCAACCAAAAGTCCAGCTAGAGCAACTCTAGTTAGCACCCTGGCTGAGGGACCATCTTCATCATCCCCATGTGGGGCAGGTGAATGTTCCAAGAGAGTTGCATGGTCTGACGACACGAGAAGTAAATGATCCCTTCTCAAGACAAAGTCAGAAAGCCACGCTGTCTGCCATAGCCTGGTCTTTGGGGCACACCTTATTCTAGGGGAGAAGTGTGCCCTCCAGTGGCAATATACTGTATGTGTATCCCCCACCCCTTGTGGGGTTCCAGGAGCTTTCAAAATGGATTCAGGAGGCTCCATAACCCTGGTTTGAATCCTGTGCCCTGTACGGTTGCTGTCATTTAAGCTAGGTAAGTTGGTCCAATAGTCTGCCAAAAATAACGTTGTCAAGCAAACTGTTTCTCTCTTTCCTGCTTTTCAAAAGAAAAACCACACCTGTAGTAGAGGAGCTAAGCGCGTGCCTGTCCCAACCAAGTCTTTCTCTCCCTCGCTCTCACACACAAGTTTTAACACTTTTGAACTGGTCTCTATCAGGGAGCATGGGCTGGGCTCTTGTTTGCTTCCAATCCATAATAATTAGCAGGACAGCAATACAATGTTTCCAAAGTATGTCTAGAGTCGTGATGGGCAACGTGCAGCTCACATATCACGTTCAGATCACCTTCTCCTCCAGAACTCTACACCTCTCTCCCCCCCTCTTTTAAAAAAAACATTTTTCCCCTCACAAAGTCATCTTGTGCACTCTTGGGGCATGTTTTGAGGTCTTCCGGTCCATGTGTGGCTCCCCAGTCATTCAATTTTTTATTTTTTTAGCCACTAGAGAGTGAAAGGAAGCTTTTCAGCTAAAACTCCCATACATTTATTTGCAATATTTTTGGGGTGTGGGTGGTGGTTTTGAGAGTGGGTGCCGCCTCTCAAGGTCCAGGGCTGGATAGGTATGGCCTCTGGACATCACCCACCCCTGGTCTCAAGTGTCACTTTGCTTAAAGCCGATGCAATCCCCAACCTTTTTCGGTCCGCGGACCAGCTGGGGAAGGCGGGGCACCCCCCAAGCTCGTGCGCATGTGCGAACGAGCGCACACGCCCGTGCGTATGTGCAAACGGCAGCGTGGCACTTGCACGGGCGTGCTGGAGCACGCGCGCAGGCGCAAACAGGATGTGCGGGGGTGAGTGCGTGCGGGGGGTGGGGCGGGAGGTCTGTCTCGGCGGCCCAGTCCGGCTCAGGCCACGGACCGGCACTGGGCCGTGGACCGGGGGTTGGGGACCTCTGCTCTAGAGAGTCTCCAGGAAGTGCAGCTGTTGGTTTGAGCTGAAAGCAAGCAGCAAGGCCCTTCAGTCACAAGCAGGCTCATGGACCCAGCATTTTCAGTGGGTTTTCCCTTTGTCCCTGTCACAAGCCAACCTATGCCTACGGGGCTCTGTGGCATGGGACCCATTTGAAAGGTCTTTTTTTAAAAAACAAGAACACCCCCATTTTATCATAAATAAACTAAGAAGCAATGCCTTTCCAGACACTGAAGAATAAGCAATGAGTAGAAACCACTCTTGCTGCCCTTCCAAACTAATGTCTTTCAATTTTTTTTTTAAAAAATGTCATTGCTCCTTGTTGCCCACAAAGTAACTTCTTGTGGGTAACAACTATTACTCTGTTGCATTACTTGCAAGCTGTGGGATTGAAGGATTTTTGTGTCATGAGGATGCTAATGTAGGAGCTATAAAGGAGAATGAAGATGATGGTTCCCCCTTTTATTAAAAGGGTCATATAAATAACTATTGATTCCCACCCATGCTCTTCAAAAATTCCTCGCTAATAACTGGTTAAAAGCCTCCCTTAAGAGCAAATTATCTTGGCCGGACCCATGTGGCTTGTAAAATTAGACTCCTAAATTATTTTTGTTGACCATTGCTTCATGATTATAGTATACAGTAGTAGCATTTTTTATGTTCTGAATATCAGTTTAGTATGCCATCATCACTAAGTAAATGTTAAATGCTACTACTACCAGAACATTTTCTCATGGAACATGAGTTATTTGAGCAACGTTTTCGCCTCCGGGCTTGGCATTATTGGAAGCTGGAGAGTTTTGATTCTGATGTAATGTGAACTTTTTCAAATAGTGAGTATCATGGTTTGATTGATGGATTTGGATAGGCTAATAATTTTGCTTGGTTCAATATATGTTAGAGATAACTTGATGTGTCAGACAGAAAAGAAAACCCATTGTTTTAGAGGCATATAATCAGTGATGGATTATTATTTTTATAATCAAAGGACTGCAGGATCCCTCCTGAAAAACAAGTATTAATGGTGATGGAAGTAAGAAATACAAAAACCCATTAATAAAAAGGGGCTTTCTTGGTTCTCATGGGATAACTAGTCTGCAGTATTTCAACTCAGAGCATATTTCTGTTATCTTCAGTGGGAAAATTTCACTAAACCCATCCTAATGTTTCTTGTTTCCTGTCGCATTAGACCCTCCCTCTCCATATTTAGTCTGCATACCCAGTAAGTTTTATGGGTGGAGAGAAGGGCTAGCGTAAGCTGGAAGGAACGCTCCATAATTTTTTTTTAAAAAAAATTAATACGTGTTTTTGTGGACATAAGAAATGCATGGACTTTTCCCAATAATTTTTAATAAGTAAACTGCCAGCATGTTTTATGTTTGATTTAGTGGGAACTGCATATTAAAATTAAAATTAAATAACATTTTAAAATGTTGCATCTATCTATAGATGTTTAACTTGTTTGCCCAAAGCATGGAATTCTACATATATACATATATCTGAGAGTAAGAGGGATGTGTATTCTACACCATTAAATTGTTTCCTTCCCACCATGGGATTTCCTCAGAGCTATTGGCCTCAGCAATCAGACTTGCAAATTACATCTGTGTTTACCTTACAATGATAAATCATAAAACAAAGCATCCTAAATGCAAATATGTAGGCGAGGCAAACCACATGCTACGATAAATAGCCATCTTTCACTAGTTGGAGGCGAACCCCTGCAAAAAATAAAAATAAAAATTGACAACTTCATTATATAGTTTGAATTTCATTATGAATTCAGTGGACCTTCCCTCTCTCAAGTAGCCTCTGCTGCAGAGAGCACCTTTTACCATTGTTTTAGCATTATTTCCAAATATGTCACTGACTCACCACCATCCAAACAGTCGGATTATTTAGCAACAGTATTTAGTCTCCTTAAGAGAGAGAGTGTGTTTGGAGGGGGAGGGAAGAAAGGTAGGAAATAAATTCATTTTAAACATGCATGTATACATACTTACATTGTGGACATCTTTCAGGGTGCAGAGTACCTGTACTGAGTTCTAGACTATGCTTTTAATATTGTAAGCATTGTGAAGCCTCACATCAGCATATGGTAAGCTATGAATCTGGACAGCTTCATCTTTGTAATGCATGATGCCAGTTTTAATTATGACCGCACAGCCCGCTGCCACATTAAAAAACAACATCTGATTATGCAAATGCTATTTGGTGTTATGTAAACCTTTCCCCATTTTGAAAGATGGGTTTGTGAAGAAATTAATACACTATGGAGGTATTACCTAAACGGGTTTCAGGGATTAAAGGACATCCTGGCGGCCTCCAGAACGTTGCTTCTGTTTTGTTCTGTAATTCACAAAGGACTAGACTTAAAAAATAGGCATTTTGTGACGCCACTTGAGAAGTGGTAAACAATGTCCCCACGTTTCAGCTGCTTGCTGTGCACAGTTGGTTTAATGGAGGGGGTGGACAGCTGGAGCAAACATTGCTACCAGCAGTTTTGTTATATTTTGTCATTGAGATACTTTTTGTCCCAGTCGATGTAATGTACTGGGACAAAAAAAGAAGAAGAGTCCCCTGCTGTTTATCGGTACGAATGCCGATAACGCCAAGAAGCAGGAGTCACATGTTCTGGTTATCTGTAGGTTAGCCTCATCCAGGTTGGGCATTGGAACATTCTGTGGGTTCTAGGAATACAAGACCTGCTAACCCCTAAGCTCTTCCTGAATCCTCATACTTACTCTCAGTGTACTGGAATTCCCATGTGATTGGAAAATACCCTGAAAGTAATTAAGTGCAAGCTTTAAAGTTGCTCCGTGTGTGTGTGTGTGTGTGTGTGTGTGTGTGTGTGTGTGTGTAGATTTGATGGGTGCATCATGACCTACTGGGATTTATTGTCAGGCTTCCAGAAGTGGCAAGTACATTTCCTCGGTCTTCTCTCCCATCCTGCAGACTTTATTGCATATCGAGATGTCATGATACATGTCGTTTCCTTGATCCCAACACAGGCCTCGAATGATATGGAGAAGCAGAACCTGACATGTCTGTCATCATCATTCTCCCCTGGAGATTTTGAGTGCTTCCTTTGCTGTGCAGCAGACCCCCGCAACTAAATGTTTATTTATTTTCTTAAAGGGATGTGGCAGTGACCAGCCTTCACCCTGATATACCTATGCCAGTTTTTAACATTTGATATGTTTTTAATTACTCCATGTATTTTAATCAGTTTTATAGTTTAATTGTTTTAAAAGTATAACATATTGCGTTTTGAATTCTGTTCTTTTTAATATTGTGAGCCGCCTTGAGCCCTCTTATCAGGAGAAAGGCAGTCTATAAATAAGACAAACAAGCAAATAAAATAAATAAATGTCAGGTACTGACACCATGCCTTATTCCCACTGCACCACGGCCTCTTTAATCAGTCACTGTCTTTTCTATCCTAAAATCTCACTGGGGGAATGTGAGAAGAGAGGCAGCTGCCTTATACTGAGTCAGGCCATTGGTTCATCTGGCCCCGCACTGTTAATGTTGACTGGCCGCAGCTGTCTGGGGTTTCAGGCAAGGTTCATCCCTAGCCCTGCCTGGCCTGGTGGTCTCCCTGACCATAAGGCCTGACCCTTCCAAAATCAGATGAGATCAGAATCACAGGGTCTTCTGCTGAAGAGAGGAGATGGGGCAATCAATCCATAATGTCATGAAGGAAAGGCTTGGATGAATTTTGCCAGAAATTTTGGAGCAAGAGGGACGGTGGAAATGAGAGACGTGGCTGCTGTTTTCAGAGCCATGTAGGTTGGACCTGGCATCTCATCTGGTCCTGAGAGAAATTATGACAATACAATCCATTACCACACAAATTTATGACAGCTGAAGTTGGACGTTCCTGTAATGAAGCATCTGAAGAACACACTTCTTGATGCACTGGAACTCGATTTTCCCATCAGCTCTCTTATAATTAGAAGACATATGGTTGTGTTTTATAATTAATTTTCACAAATGAGAGGCTTTTGGAATGGAGTGATTAGTTTTGCACAAATGGCTGTAATGTTTGCATGGTTTAAATCCTTGTTATCCTAATAGCAGCACTCTGCACATCGAGAACATCTGCCAGACCTGAACCAATTAAATTAAACCCCTCTTCTCCAGGGGAAGACAGACAGAGTTCTGACTCCTGTCCTCTGAAGATGCCGACCACAGAGACTGGCGAAACGTTAAGAAGAACAACCTTAAGAACACGGCCAAACAGCCCGGAAAACCCACAACAACCATCGGATCTCGGCCGTGAAAGCCTTCGAGAATACACAAAAGATCCTTGTGTTTTTTTTTAACATGAACTTTAAAGCTAGGCCAATGAATGGAACTTCTCTGTAGGATGGCCATGTTTCTTACTTACAGTGAAGATTTGGCCTAGAATCATAGAATCACAGAGTTGGAAGAGACCACAGGGGCCATCGAGTCCAACCCCCTGCCATGCAGGAACTCCATCAAAGCACTCCTGACAGATGGCCATCCAGCCTCTGCTTAAAAACCTCCAAAGAAGGAGACACCACCACACTCTGAGGCAGCCTATTCCACTGCTGACCAGCTCTGACGGTCAGGAAGTTCTTCCTGAGATTCAGGTGGAATCTCTTTTCCTGTAGTTTGAAACCATTGCTCCTTGTCCTAGTGTCTGGAGCCGTGGAAAACAAACCTGTCCCTTCCTCGACATGACATCCCTTCAAATATTTAAACATGGCTATCATGTCCCCTCTTAACCTTCTTTTTGTAAGGCTAAACATTCCCAGTTCCCTAAGGCGCTCCTCAAAGGACATGGCTTCCAGACCTTTGACCATTTTGGTTGCCCTCCTCTGGACACGTTCCAGGTTGTTAACATCCTTCTTGAATTGAGGTGCCCAGAACTGGACACAATACTCCAGGTGAGGTCTGACCAAAGCAGAATAGAGTGGTACTATCACTTCCCTTGATCTAGACACTATACTCCTATTGATGCAACCAAGAATTGCATTGGCTTTCTTGGCAGCCGCATCACACTGCTGACTCATGTTCAGTTTGTGGTCTACCGAGACTCCTAGATCCCTTTCACAGGTACTGTTGTCTAGCCAGGTGTCTTCCATCCTATATCTGTGCAGTTCATTTATTCTGCCTAGGTGTAGGACCTTACATTTCTCCCTGTTGAAATTCATTTTGTTAGTTTTGGCCCAGGACTCTAATCTGTCAAGGTCATTTTGAATTTTAATCCTGTTCTCTGGGGAATTAGCAACCCCTGCCAATTTGGTATCATCCACAAATTTAATCAGCATACTGTACTCTCTATTCCTTCATCCAAGTCATTGATAAAGATGTTGAATAGCACAGGGCCCAGAACAGAACCCTGAGGCCCCCCACTAGTTACCTCTCTCCAGGATGAAGAGAAGCCATTGGTGTGCACCCTTTGGGTTCGGTCAGTCAACCAATTACAAATCCACCGAACAGTAACATTGTCTACTTGCTTCCTTGCAAGAATATCATGGGGAACTTTGTCAAAGGCCTTACTGAAATCAAGATATGCTACATCCACAGCGTTCCCTTCATCTATCAAGCCTGTAACTCTATCAAAAAAGAGATCAGATTAGTCTGGTATGACTTGTTTTTGAGAAACCCATGTTGACTTTTAGTGATGACAGCATTGCTTCCTAAGTAATATCAAACTGTCTGTTTAATTATCTGCTCTAGAATTTTTCCGGGAATTGTTGTCAGGCTGACTGGGCGATAATTATTTGGGTCTTCTTTTTTTCCCCTTTTTGAAGATAGGGACAACATTGCCCTCCTCCAGTCTGTGGGGACTTCTCCTGTTCTCCAAGAATTCTCAAATATTATTGCCAATGGTTCTGAAATTACTTCTGCCAGTTCTTTTAATATCCTTGGATGTAATTCGTCTGGTCCAGGAGACTTGAATTCATCCAAGGTAGCCAGGTAATCCTGTACTACTTCTCTACCTATTCTGTGCTGCATTTCCCCTACTACATCACCTGCTCTTCGCCCCTCAGGTTGAGCACTATTTTCTTTTTTGGAGAAAACTGAGGCAAAGAAGGTGTTGAGAAGTTCAGCCATTTCCCTGTCCTCTGTTAGTAGTTGGCCATCTTCTCCACGCAGTGACCCTATCATTTCCTTGTTTTTCCTTTTGCTGCAGGCATAACTAAAAAAGCCCTTTTTATTGTTTTTAATCTGTCTGGCAAGCCTGAGTTTATTCTGCACTTTTGCTTTTCTTACCTTCTCCCTACATATACTGGCTATTTGCTTGTATTCCTCTTTGGTGTTTTCCCCATTTTTCCATTTCTTGTACATGTTTTTTTTAACACTTAGTTCAGTTGAAAGTTCTTTAGTCAACCATTCTGGTTTCTTTAGACATCTCCCGTTTTTCCTTCTTCTAAAACTGGAACAGTTTTAGATTGTGCCTTTAGTATCTTCCTTTTAAGAAATTCCCATCCATCCTGAACTCCCTTCTCTTTCAGTATCTTTGTCCATGGAATTACAGCCAGTAATTCCTTACGTTTACTGAAACTGGCCTTCTTAAAGTCTAGAATGTGTGTCTGGCTGTACTTGGCTTCCCCTTCCCACTGTATAACAAATTCCAAGAGAGCGTGGTCACTCCCACCTAAGGATCCCACCACTTCGACCCCATTAACAAGGTCATCCCTGTTGGTTAAGATCAGATCTAAAATAGCTGATCCCCTTGTTGCCTCTTCCACCTTCTGGACCATGAAATTGTCTGCAAGGCAAGTGAGGAATTTGCTGGACCTTATGTTCTTGGCAGAGTTTGACTGCCAACATATATCGGGATAGTTGAAATCTCCCACTACTACTGCATCTCTCCCTTTTGAATGTGTGGCCATCTGCTCCAGGAAGGCATCATCCAACTCCTCGGGCTGGCTTGGGGGTCTGTAGTATACCCCCACAATGACATCCCTCTTGTTTCTCTCCCCCTTAATTCTTACCCAGATGCTCTCAACCTGGCTTCCTGGATTTAAGTCCTGGATCTCTTCACAAGTATAAACATCCTTTACATACGAGGATAAAGCTACTCCTCCTCCTTTCTTGCTAGGTCTATCTCTCTGAAATAGTTTATACCCCCCAATAACTACATTCCAGTCATGAGTTTCATCCCACCAGGTTTCAGTGATACCTATTATGTCACATTTATTTTGCTGTATTAAGAGTTCCAGTTCATCTTGTTTATTTCCCATGCTCTGTGCATTAGTGTAGAGACATTTAGGACCATGTGTGTTTTTCTTCCCCTTGTTGTTCTCTAGTACTACTTGCCCTGCTGGGCTTTTCTCGCCAGCACTTGCTGAATTTCTGCCCTGAAAACTATTGTCTCCCTCCCCCTCAGAACTCAGTTTAAAGCTCTCCTGATCAGATTTGTGAGCCTCTTAGCAAAAACATTACTGCCAACAGCTGTGAGGTGCACCCCATCCCCTGCCAAAAGATGATCTTTGTGAAATAGCAAACCGTGGTCCAAGAAGCCAAATCGTTCCTGGGGGCACCATCTGCCTTATGGATACGAACTCAGCAACATCTGGAAGTTACCTTTTTCTCCTGCCCTGTACCATAGGATGAAGTATTGTTTGATGTTCTGGCATTGATGTGGTGGCAGCCATAGGGAGAAGGATAAGAGAGGCTAATAGTAGGTAGTTTGGGAACAGATAGCGGCAAGGACCAGCAAGCCTCCTCATCAGTTAAAAATTAATCCGAGGCTACTGTATATAATTAACCCCTTATTAAAAGCAATATCTATAAGCAATATACAGTACGCTTTAAGCAATCTGCAGTCAACGTGGATCTAAACAATGTTGATCATATGGAGCTTTGTACTGGAAAGAGATGAAGTCCAGAAATATTGGATCCTAGAAAAAGGTAACATGTCCACCTACAGATGTTGGACTGCAACTCCCATCAGCCCTCGCCAGCATAGCTAGCATGAGGGATGATGGGAGTTGCAGCCCAACAGCATCTTAGAGGAATCATCATCACGATTAGAACTGCAGAGCTGGAAGGGACACTTGTAGCCTTGTTGCTCTGAATCTGTTTTTGGTGTTGATTTTGGTTACCATATTAGTGTGGTATTTGTTTGATCCTTTTCAAATATTTGTGTACTTATTGTATTTAGCTTTTAAATATATATATATTTAATGATGTAAGACCACTTTGGGTCCTTTTTAAGGAGAAAGGTGAAGTAAAATATTATAAATACTGTAAATAAATAAATACCACAAATGGTTTATCTCTATTTTAAGCCCACTGGACATTGTACAAGAGCTCTTCAAGAGTTTGTAATCCCAGAGTATTACAAACACTTCTGATTGCTGCCTGAGGCGACATAAACAGCATCTCTGTAAAACATCTCCTCAGTTACAGCAGTACATATACACAGGGCTTCCCAATTTCATGCTCCCGTTTATCTCTAGCTTTATTTCTTGGCTTCTCTTCCTTTGTTCACTCATGGCAAAGTTAATGGGCTCCCATCTGTTTTCACTTAGGCACTGTGTCAGGGGCCAGACTACCCCCGGCTGGAACTAGGCTGAACTACGTTGGTGTTTGCACGCACGTATGGTAAAAATGAGCTCTGTGACAGGGGGTGAGGCATAAATATAGCCAGCGAAAGGATAGTGTGCTATGTTTCCCATTACATTCCTGAACTTCTTACAAATTGGTATCCTTTTTATAATTTTTTGTAACCATCCCCCTTGGGAACCATAGCTTAGTGGGCAGGCTGCAATTTCTATGCAAGGGCTTTTGCCCTCTTGATATAGCTATGGAACCTCTGATTCGGGGTGGTGGTGGTGGGAAACAGTTTCTGAAAATTGATTAACACAGAGTTTCAAAAACAAACAAACCCTCTTTTGGACTACAACTACCAGAATCCCCCAGCCTGTGTGGTCATTGGCCACGCTAGCTGAGTGGTTCTGGGAGTTTTTCAGTCTTTTGATAACTGGCCTTGCAGTGATGGGCTTAGCCAGAGCCTGAAAAGGCATTTTAATTTTATTCTTGCATTTTTATTGTAACTGAGACTGAGGCTGTGGTCACACCAGCAAAATGTTTCCCTGCTTTCTCTTTTCTTTTACTCCCTGAGCAATCACGTGTTGTGGTCATGTGACATATATTCCGGGGGGTGCGTTCTGATGTCTTTTTGAATTATCGCAGCATTTCTCTAAATTTGATGTGATACAACCGTATCAATACTAGAATATTTCAATACTTCAATACTAGAATACTTCCCTCTGGGTTGTTTATCTCACTGCCCCCCCCCCCTTTTAAAAATAAATGTCATTACCTAGATGTTTCAGCAACATTTCCTTGATGGGATACGAGTTTCTCTGCTGTGTTTGTGCCTCTTGCAGCAGAGAAACTTGTAGTTGGCTTTGTTCTCATTGCAGCTCTACCACGAGGTTCCCCAAGAGGAAAACATTGGAACTTTTTGCTATGCTTTGCTGCTCTTTGCTTTTTAATAAAATAATAAAATTTTACCCAATTTGTGGTTTGTTCAGACAGCTGCAAAGAGGTTGAATGTACTAACTCAGTGTCTGAGGATGCTCAGAGATTTTGAAGCATTTTTGGGTTACTTTAAATTCTGTACAGGGTTGGTTTGCAACCAGAAGCAACAACCTGCTTGTGTGTGTATTTTTCCTGAGCACCCAGGAGTAAGGGACTCAGCGTGTTATAGGGAAGGCATGGGCCTCAGGAGGCATTTCTCAACCATTAATGCAGCGACCTTCTGGATGTAACCCATCTAGGTAGAAAAAGTGGTGTGACTGAGTCGTGAGAGGAACCCCTCTGGGTAACCCGTGGGTAAATAAATCCTTCACAGTATTATTGATAAAATAAAGGAAAAGCAGATTGTAAATATATCACTGAAGGCTTATTTCAGGAGGGAGGGATAGATATGTTAGTCATCCATGAGCATGGTGATGTTTTGACTTATGGGGGTAAAGTGTGTGGCAAGGGTGAGCCACTGGAATCTGGAAAAAAAAAGGAGAGAAGAAATCAAGAGAAGTGAGGGTGAGCAAAATATTGCAGTTTATCAACCTATCATTCCTTATTATTTGTCTGAAAACATGTCACGTGTGGCAGAACAAGTGTCCCTCAATGTCAGGTTAAATCCAAAATGTATTGGTGGGAGGGCAGGAAGAGTTGGTACAAGAGCAAAGACCATTGGGGTTACCTGGTATAATTCCCAGCGTCGGTCAAGCTACACTTGCTAGTAAAGCTTGGCACTCTTCCAACAGTAGATGCAGATTTCTCCATAGCAAATGTCAGCTATTAGTTACAGAACAAAGAGATTGTAAAATCATATCAGATGAATGTACATAATGCCATGCTGCAGCTATCTGTAAGTGGTCGGAAGTTGTACAATGCTATGGGATTTTAAAAGTACCATCACAAACTTTGCTGTAAAGTGAAGTTCATATAATAATAATGATAACAACCATGTGCCGTCAAGTCAATTCTGAGACCCCTTTTTCAGGGTTTTCCAGGTCGAGAATACTCAGTAGTGGTTTACCATTACAGTGGTGCCTTGACTTACGAACTTAATCCGTCCCAGAAGATGTTCGTAAGTCAAAATGTTCGTAAGTCAAATCAGCATTTCCCATAGGAATGCACTGAAAACCGATTAATCCATTCTGGCTGTGTTTTGTTCTTATGTCGAGGCGCCGTTTGTAAGTCAAAGCATTAGTTCCCATAGGAACTAATGCAAAACCGGTTAATCCGTCCTCTACCACTAGGGGGAGAATTTTTTTTTTTAACCTAAGATGACTTAGGTTAAAAAAAAGGGCAGGAAAGGAGGGAGGGAGGGAATGAACACCTTTTAAACAGAACACCTTTAAAACCAAGCAGCTTTAAACCAAACCAAGCACCTTTTAAACCAATTTTTACATTTTAAAATTACAGTACCAGGCAGTACCAGGCAGTACCAGGCAGTACCAGGCAGTACCAGGCAGTCCAAAGTCCATTTCCCACTTTCCCCGCGTTTTTTTTGTTCGTAAGTCAAAGCTCCGTTCGCAAGTCAAAGCAAAATTTTGCGAACGGAGCTGTTCGTAAGTCAAAATGTTCGTATGTTGGGGCATTCATAAGTCAAGGCACCACTGTACCTTCTTCTGGGTGTGCCCTGGGGCTCTGCAGGTTGCCCAAGGCCACATAGGCTGGCTCCGCTCACAAGAGGGCATAATAGGGAATCGAACTCCCAGCCTCTGGTTCTGCAGTCAGGTACCTAAACCACTGAGCTGACATGGAAAGCCGTAACCAATTTGAGACTGGACTACTGGGCAAATTGCACTCCCTTATGTACCTATGAGATAAGGACATTGGGGAAGCCTTGATGGTTGCCCCACAACCTGAAGATAGCCATCTGGCAGTGATTTGGAAGCAGGTCTTCTCCATAGTGCCTCCCACCATTTGAAACATCCTGTCTCCTGTTATTAAGAAAGCTTCAACTCTGACATGCCTGTTAAAGACCTACTTCTTTACCCAGGGCTTTGCCAACTGACTGTGCTATCTGGTTTGAGAACTGCCTTTTGTGTCTCTAGTTTCAGATATTTTATTTCCTGCTTTTGTCTTGCTTCCATTGTTCTTTCTCTCCTCTCCTGATGTCGGACCATGTAGCCATGTTGGAGGCCCTATCTTCCATATGGTTGAGACTCATCTTTCCTTTTTAATTTTTATTCTTCTGACTGTAACTAGGGATCACAACTATAAGTAAAGATACATCCCCCCTTAAAATGCTTCCAGAGTGATTTTTAACACGTAAAGTGCTAGTCACTGCAAAAAGGGGTAAGTTACTGAGACTTAAGCTATTCTCTCATGCTTTCTCTGTGCAATTGTTGGTTGTTCCTGATATGCTGCTAACTAATTTAGCAAGCTCTTTAGAGCTTAAAAACAATGGAATTAGGTAGCCTTAACAAAAGAACAGGTAAAGTTCCAGAGATGTAATAAGTTTTCCAAGCTTTTCACCAGAGGAAAACCTTTTGGGGAATCTTGAGTTTAGCTGGTTTGTTTACACCCATAGAAATGTTTTGCCAGTTTTTTTTTTTTACATTTAATTAAAAGCAAAAACAAATATTTTTATGTTGCTGTTCCATTTGGAATGCTGATGGCAGCAATGTAAAATTGAGGTAATTAGAATGCAGTATGATATGATGAAAAACAATAGTTAATGCCAAATGCAACAGATGAAGCACTAAAACAACTCTATAATAGTTACTTTGAATTCTGTAGGAGAATTATCTCAAACTAGAAATACTTATGTTTTCATGAAGAAACATAACAATGAATACATGATGTAGCAGGAGGAACAATGCCTACCCTGATGATAAGACATAGTTTATTTAAATTGGAAAACCATCAAAATATCAGAGCCATTTGTGCTTGATTACCAAAAGTCCTTTCTGTTTCTCAGAAAAGGCAATCGGCCTCCAAGTCTGGTAACAGTCCCAATCAGGGCATTGACAGGTTTCTGTCATGGTTCTAGACAAGGGGTCTCAAGCACCAGCTGGTACCTCAGAGGAGAAGAGAGATCAGTTCTCTCACTCTTCCCAGGTTTATCAGCTTCTACCAGGTCCTCAATGCTAAACCTTGAGGGAGTAATTTTGCCACTAGACTCTGAGAAATGGATTTTGGACTCCTCAATGGGGTTAGGAAAGTCCTGAGGAGCATTTCTTGAATGGGTGGCCGGGATTCATAATCCCTGAAGCTACAGGTGTCATAAAGATGCAAAGGCCCTTTAACTGGCCAGATGTAGCACTTGGTACCACTTCTCTAGGCCTGACTATGAAACCCTGACAAGGAGGTTCCAGGCTGATGCTAAGGCAACTTGTGCATTCTGTTCCATTGCAGAGTTGTTGCCTACAGTCCTGAACTCTACCTGCGGGACCTCTCCAGGTCGAGGTACTTTCAAAGAAATGAATAAATATCCAAAACACATCTTTTATACTTTATATCGCCAGCTTGCCATGCCTTTCACACATGTCAACAATGTGAGGATGCTGCACTCAGTGAGTTTTGTCACCCATGTTCAAAACGTCCTTGGCTGCTGACTGTGCTGGCTCTGGCATTCTGGAAAACTGTTGTCAAAAACTGCTCTGTGTGTCGTCTTAAAAAGACAAGACAAGAAGGCCTCCATGCTGGCAGGTCATCTGGGAGGGAGAGAAGAAGGGAATCCCGTTCACTTTTGGGCAGAAGCCCTCAGGAGCAGTTAAAGCCTGTGTTACCTCCTCAGAGGCCAGGTAAATCCTGGGCCTCTATGGGCAGGCTACAGTGAGTCTTTCGTTAGTTTGCCTTTTTCAAATTCAAGAGTATGTGTATGCTGTGTTTCAATGCTTAGTGTTGTGAGTTGCACTAGAGTAGGCCCATTGAATCAGTGGAGACTGAGTAAGTTGACTCCTTGATAAGTTCTGTTGATTCATATGGGCCTACTCCAGTATCACGCACGTCGGAATATTTAACTGCACTGCAATGACCTTTCCTTTACGTTTTCCTTTTTTTTAAAAAAAAGCAACTCCCAGGTGCATTTTCACACATACAAAAATATTTAATCAGTGCCTATTCTACACCTTAATAAGAATTACTCTCTAAGCAGTATCACCAGTTTATCATTGATTATATGAATGTTTTGTTGGAGAGTTTTGAATTTTTGATAAAATTCTTTTTGCTACACAGTAAAGAAATTCACAGAGGAGAATAGCTACAAGTTCCCCAGAGTCCATCTCTTTCTCATTAACTGGCACTTAAAGTCTTTACAAGACACTCTGAGACATTTGTAAGAGAAGGAATAAAAATCTTTACTTACTGTTGCTTGAAATTATAATCATGTGTATGCTGCTTTCTTTACTGCACATATACTGGCAACCAACTGAACAGATCAAGACAGAGCAAACAAAACAGCTGACAACAGACTAAAGAGAGGGGAAAACACTCACCAGAGAGGTGGGCTCTCTTCGAAATCAAAGGCTGGAAGGAATGATTGATTGGTGCTGGACAGACAATCACCCCAGCCCAGAAAAGTCCCTCCCAGTCACACAAACCACAAACAACACGTGAGGTTGCAAATAAGACTCCAAAATGTTTAGGCCTGTAAAAAAGGGTAAAAATGTACAACTGTAGCAAAATAAAGCCAACTCTAGCCAGCCTGCATTCCTTTCAGCACAAACAGCATCTGTATGTATGTGTGTAGCATGAAACCAGAGCAGGGTTCTAATCCAGCTTCTTTCTCTTCAGAAAACAAAGTGGATGGTTTAAGGGAACTTTTAACACTTTTAAATGTAACATTTTGCTTGGCACCCACACAAGCATCATGTATGAACTTAGAACAATGTGCAAGGGTTCTCACTCCTTGGTGACATGGATCCATCAGTGCCATAGATGTTATAAAGATTATTAAGAAGTACAGATTGTGAACAGAAAATGTTGCGGGGAGGAGACTCCATATAAATGTGAGCTTCGTATCTCACAGTTAATGGTCACCAGAAGCATATTTACTTTCCCCTTTCTGAATTTGGCTTGGGCAAGATTAGAGAAATTCTACTGTGTTAAGGAGAGTCAAGGTTGCTTAGAGACAAGTGAGCAAACCACTGCTGTCTGATGCGTACAGGATAGAAGAGGTGGGAGTGGGAGACAGCGAATTTTGCTCTCCGTAACAGAGAACTGTTGTAAGTAGGACTGGCTGGCTGCTTGGCTGTGTTTGAAAATGGAGTCTTGCACTTCTAAAATGGATGCCAACAATGTTATACTGTCCAACCCTGGTCAATCATAGGCATTATAGGGTGGACTCAGCAGAGGTATATTGGGAAGGGCAGCTTTGGGGGCTAGTCTCCTAGGACTCCCTCATGGGTGGCCCCTGTCTTCTCCACAAGAACAGGAAGTGAATGGAAGCTCACTTTCTCGTTGTTGGCCAAACCCTATTTAAAAATTAAAATCAGACAGACTTGAAAGTTTATCTTTCTTTTTAAGGCGAAATTCACTTTGTGGAGACTTCTAGAAGCATGATACTCCTTGTTTAATGGATCCCCCTCTCTGTGATGTTGGGGACTCTGAGGACCACAAAAACAAGTGGGGGAGGGCTGCATGTGGCCCACAGACCATGTGTTGCCCACCCGCCATGTACAACTTATTCGGCACATATCCAGTAGTTTTTCAAAATTACCAACACAAAGATAATGGCTGCAAAAGCAAAACATTGACACACAGTCCACCCCTTTGCACACAAATGTACAAAGACGGTGAATAGGTACATTGAAGGAGAACTAGACAGAAATGCAGATAAAAGAAAACCTGCAGCAGAGGAGTGCTGGTGTGGGCACATCTGGAGAGTACTTTTGCTGCCTGGTCAAGAGTTAGTGACTATTCATTGACAACAGAGCCCACGCAGAAGAGGAGCTGAGTGTCATGGTGAGGATGAGGAAGCAGAAAAGATGTAAAAATTCAAATTGTTTGCAGAAAGGTCATTTTGCCTGACTTAATGTAAATGTCAATTTCATTTTTAGTCTCTGCTGCCAAACTTGGAGACCTTTTGTTTCTCTCTTTCTCTCTAACTAGTCAGTCATATACAAATCCCAGCCGTTCAATTATTCTGTCACTATCGGTAACTCCAGTTGCCAATTCTCCGAATCTATTGAATTATTTATTAATTATTAGACTTCTACTTTGCTTTTCCACTACAAGGGAGCATTCGGGACTGTGTCAACTTTGTAAAAGAAGATTAAAAACAAGCAATTAGAAAACACATTCAACTATAAAACCATTAAAATTAGCTTGTCTATACCCAAGGTAGTTGAAATCATCATAATAAATATTAGAAGTCAGTGTGAAAGGCATGTCTTTCCAGCTCTCCTGAGAGCCACGAGATCTGCAATTCTGGACCAGTTTTTTTGGACCTATTTCTCAGCAAGCTTTCACAATGTTTTCTACAGTTGGGGTGGAAGACAGATTAAAACCATTGCCCATGTGCCATCAAAGAGACCTCTGCAGATGTTGGTAATCTCAAGACGGCTTCTCCAGCATATTTTAACATCTGGAGAGATTCAGAATGAGACATGTGGTGCCTCAGGTAGCCAATCCCCAAGCCTTTTAGGGTGTTAAGTTTGAAAACAAACACCTTGAATTGGGCTCAGGAACGAATCAGCACCCAGTGCAGGTCTTGAGTTATTGGGGTCATATGATCCTTCCTGATACTGTGCATGGGTTAGCAACGCAGCTACTGTATACTGCACCAACTGAGAGTTCTGGACTCTCTCCAAGGGTAGACCCTCACAGAGCCCATTATAGCAGTCTGCCTTTTGTACATTCTGGCTGTGTTGCACAAAAAACAGTTCTGCCTTGGCGGAAAAGCTTACAAATCTCATGTACAATATAGATTCTGCCTTCTTAACATGTTTGTAACATCCTCAACACATTCATACCAAAGGTGGATGTGAAGTGTTAAACAGGAGAGGGTTTGGGTGAATTGTTGATCACACATGTGGGTTTCTTATGGATTGGAGTAAAAATGATTTGGCCACACAAAGCAAGCAATGTCTCCTTAGAGTATCAGGAAACTAGTGAATTTTTGGATCAATTTCTCAGCAAACTCTCACGTTCCCTTTTCTGGGATTCATTCGCTCATGCCCAACTTCTGATCAGAATGCTAAATGTGTAGGTCATATAAATATATTATGCTTTGGTGGAGATGTACCATTAATCATACACAGACATTCCCTCCCGAAGGAGATGAGGCAGCAGGGTTATGCCACTGGCCATCCTGGTTTGGGGTTCTACCAAGTCAAAAAAGTAACTTTTCCAGGTTACATATGGTACCCTTTGAGGATGTGAAGAGTCCTGGGATGGGACGAGATTAGCCCCAGTGTCCAAACTTTAATGAGGGGAGGACTCTTTAAACATCCAATCAGAGGTGAAGCACAACGCAAAACAAATAAATAGTTCTGCCGAAACAGAAGGGGGAGTGTGACCATTGGTGAATAAGGTCATGGATTTATACACTTGGATTCAGCAGTCATTTAGGGCTCAGCTTTCTGCACTGTTCCCATCAAAGCACTTAATCTGACACTTTGTTGTTGTTGTTGTTTTGTCTTCTTTGTGTACAGCTCTCTTGGACTTCTTTCTGTCTTACTGCTAGCTCAGGGGTGGCTCGCTGCACCATGAAGAATAAAATCTTCCAGGTCTTTAAATATTTACAACAGACTTGGGTGAGAGCTGTCTGCTGAGCAGTTTCATCATTGTCCTGGTCGAAAGATGATTAAGAGCTCTGTTCTCATCCAAGGGCCGTGAATTAGCTCCCTGTCTTGCGTGTGCACTTCATTATTTATTAACCTGCGAAGCAGAGGCTGTGAGGGCTGGCAGATGGATGGGCGCAATTTCAAAAAACCCATTGCAGCTGACCTAACCCAGCTAAGTGCTCGCAGCTCTGTGCCACAAATATTCTTTTCCGTCACCTATGGACTAACACCTGCACGAAGCCCAGTTCCCACTTTTGAAATGGGTCAGCAGAATTAGCATGGGCAAAAGAGTCCAGACTGCTGGAGAGGCAAGGGAAGGAAGAGGAACCAAACAACATTTGTGAGACTTTCTGAGATTTGAACTTTGCACTCATGCATTATGAGGTTGGCTGGTTGGTATGCCTCATGCATCTGTGGTGTTAATTTCCTTCCTGGCCTACTTTGCGAGCAAAGCAGAAGGGCCACAATGAAACATTTGTCTCTCTGTGTGCTGGGTCTACTTGGCATGATTGCAACCGCTATATATTATGTTGAAATGTGTGGATTTGTGTGTGTGTGTGTTTCCTCTTGAATTCTTAGCTTGAGCAAGAAAAGCAAGCAAAGGATGAATAAATGCATTTGAAGTCCTTAGCAGGACAACTTTATCTACAGAGGGAAGGTGCAGCTGTTACAGCTGTACGTTTGTCAATTCTGATCCATCTGCTATTTCTCAGTAAGCTTTCGCATTTTCCTTTTCTGGGCTTCTTTTTTTTTTCACAGCCTAGGTTCTACCCTGAATGCTAAATGTGTAGGTGGCATAAATATATTATGCTTTGGTGGAGATGTGTCATTCATCATGCAAAGATGTCCCCTCCCCAAGGAGATCAGCCTGTTTGATGCAACAGCAGGGCAATACTCCGGCAGTTAAATCATACAGACGCCGCCGTTTTTGGAGTTTAAAAACAGAATGAATTTGCACTAATGGCAGGCTTTTATGGTCTTCTGATTAGCCATATAATTACTTTTCACTTATGCCATAATGTTTACATTTCAACCAGGGTTGCATTCAATTTGTTTCATAGATATGTAATCACTAGGGGACAAATTGAGTGTCAGCAGCACAGCACTATTCCTGTGGAACATCCATCCCCTTCTTTTCTCCTCTGCAGTTTTAGTTGCCACCTACAAAATTGCCTGGGGGTGTATCTGCCCCACAGGACCAGCTTTGTGGGTACACTGGAGCTGTAATAGGAAAGGCAATAGCCCCTCCTGTTTCTGTCGGTCTCTGCTCCACGAGCAGATGCCCAGTGCTATATATTGACCAGTAGCTGTTACTGATTAACGTTGATTAATTGACCCTTTTCCACCTGATTGGCTCAGTTAATCCACAGCATTAGTAGGTTTGCACGTTATCAAAACTTTATACTGACAAAGATAACTTCACCTTGTTAGGAAGAAAGTCGGTCTTTAATTTATTTTAATATATAATATTAATATATTAATTCATAATTAATACATTTTATATTACCAACCCCAATAAATCAAAACTGAGGTAGCTTCAAAATTATCAATAGTTCACAGTATTCTATGAATAAATATGGCATCCAGCATTTAATCAATTAATCTTAAAAAAATTTAGTTCCTCCACCTATGCATGGGTTAGTCCATTGCTCAAGAATAAAGAGGACATGTGGCCATGAGACAGTAGAGCAGTGGTTTCCAACCTTGGGTCCCCAGATGTTCTTGGCCTACAACTCCAAGGCCTTCTGGCAGTTTTAGTCCAAGAACATCTGGGGACCCAAGTTTGGGAACCATTGCAGTAGAGGAAAGGAATATATTCCTATTGCGATGTTGACCATTAGGTCCACCTTCTCAGTTGTGAGGGAGGCTGATCCATGGGCGAGCACTGTTGAAGGACAGGACTGTGTGATGTGGAACCGTGCTGACAGGAGTGTCTTCTGTATATCTTCTCAAACTGCTGCAATATGTCTATTGGAACTGAGGACCACTCAATGAAGCTGAATTATAGAAAAGGCAGAGATAAATATTTCCTCTATAGTGCACAGTTAACAAGATGTGGTGATGGCCACTAGCTTGCCAAGCTTGAAAGACAAACACACACCCGTTAAGTCTATGTTACCCCCTCCCCCGCAACATGAGGGGCAGCGGGTCTCTGAAGATCAGCAAGAGGGTGCGATTGTACTCGAAGTCCTACTTGTGGATTAGTGAGACATCTGTTCTGTTCCAGCAAGACTCTTGTGTTCTTCTCAGAAGAAACTCAGCAGAGAAGCAGAGCAGAGCTCAGGCCAAGGTCTACAGAGCGAGCAGGATAAGGCTGAGGAGAACTGTCGGCGCTCCTGAGAAACGCCAGGGGCCCAAGAAAGAAAAGATAGCATCAGTTTGAACTCTTATATATCTGTTTTCTTATGAGAGAAAATCCATGGGGAGCTGGAGAGGAGAGCTGCACAAGGCCTCTTGGTTGTGAGCCGTAGGAGCCCTCAGTTTGAAAGCATCTCGAATGTTTCTTCTCCTTAACGCCATTCTTCTAACATTTCAAAATACCCATGTGACTGCACCAATCCAGTAGCTCTTCACCATTAATTTGGAAAGGTGATGGCCAGCCATTTTAGGGATCTTTCTTTCAGGAATGCAGTTGAGGTTTCTACAGAATTAGTAAACTCTCTGTGCTCATTAAAAAAACCCCAAGATAGGCTTTATTTCCATCCCGGAAATGGCCGGTTCCACATTTAGAATATATTGATGATGATTTGCTAGAATGGCCTGACGAAACCATGAGGAACAATATCCATCATGCAGGCGACTGTAATTATGCAGAATTGTGAAACCACTGAGATAGTAAGATTTGTGTGCATCAGGCCCTTACAGCTGGATCTGACACATATTTACGCAGAAGCAAGTCTTCCCGAATGCAAAACTTGTTCCCAAGTTCGTGTTGATAGAACTACTGAAGAGATCTTTTTAGGGCTAATTTTATACTAATTCAGAGTAGGCAATTAGCATGTGATTTTACTGAGCTTACATAATGGAGATCTGATGCATTTTAGCAGATGATTCAGCTATAATATTTTATGCAGAATGTTAAATCTAAGTATCAGTCAAACCAAAACCAAAAACCCCTATCCAGCTACTGAGAACTGTGCTGTTGTTTTTTTAATTAAAAAGACAAAACATCCAATATAACAATCTGCGGCCAAAGCCAAGGCTCTGTTCAGAATTCAATGGAAATTTCACCTCCTCCTCTCCCGTCACCTGCATTACCCAAAAACTGACTCCAGAGTTTTTCACAGCCCTTCAAAGCTGGTTCGTGGGAGTGCCCAGGGGACCTGCAGAGGGATGTGGGACCTCAACCTTCCTGGTTCCGCTTCCATTAGTGCAAGTCCACAGTTTAATTCTGCCCCTTCTCAGACACCTTTTTACCTATCTTTCCAACTTCTCCCATTTTGCTGAAATGGATACAGATGGATCAAGATGAGCTTCTTAACTTACCTTCCTTCTGGACTTCTATATCCCTTTCATAGCTGGCAAAGAGGTCATAAAGCAAAGCAAAAGCAAAGTGCATCGCTTATATTCCACCCCATAGCGCTTCAAGCACTCTCTGGGTGGTTTACAAGTTAATTATGCAGGCTACACATTGACACCCCCCCCCCTCCCCCAGTAAGCTGGGTACTCGTTTTACTGACCTTGGAAGGATAGAAGGCTGAGTCAACCTTGAGCCGGCTACCTGGGATTGAACCCCGGGTTGTGAGTGGAGTTTTGGCTGCAGTACAGCAGTTTAACCACTGTGCCACGAGGCTCTTCAAGAAGAAGAAAGTGGATTCATAACATGAAAAATTATATATAGTCAGTGATAGAAACGAGATGAAGTAGTGCTCTGGGGCAACACACCTCCTACCCTGGTTATATAAGAGCTGCTTTCATATCTTAGCACAAGCACTGACCTTTTAGGAAACACACACTATCATAGGTCAGAGATTAGATTGTCCTCAGAGATTATGGATAGTATCCTGTTGGCTAGATATGGAGCAAGAGGGAGATTGCATAAGGCTCTCCCATCACACTGGCAGGCTCCCTGTTGAATGATAAGTTGCCGGGCTGATCCTGCAAGTAGTGCAAGAATGGGCGCGCGCGTGCACGCACACACACACACACACACACACAAGCCTGACAGAGCAGGTGGAGGATGTTTCTGTGATTTTTCCTTCCGCTCCATGTTTAGGCAACTACGTACTACCTATGAGAATAAGAGACACCAAATTAACAACAGTGCTTGCAGTGAAACTCTGGCTTCAATTAGGACATCAAGAAGTTTTGTTCTGTGAATGCTCAGAGGAGCGGCTCCAAGTATCGTCAGTTGCACTTTGCTAGCAGATCCCTTGACAGCCACAACAGGAGTTCTGCCAGTATCCACAGTAGGGTAAGTCCATTTGTGTCCTTGACAGCCATTGGAAACGTTTGGCTTCACCAAGTGATTGGAATGACATTGTCTATTACGTAAGAAAGTGCCATGTTCGTATACTAATTTTTTTTTTTCTGTTTACAAATTGTGACAGAAGTGGAGAGGACTACTTCAAAATGAATGATGCATAAAAGGTTACACTGATACCATAATTTCTTGTTTGGTTAATGACAGCATTTTTCTTTCAAGCAACAGGCCATATTTTGATGTGACTGTTGGGACTTGCTGTGTTGTTTGTGACTAGTGAGTCACAATGAACCAGGCAGCTTTTTGATGGAATCCTTGATTCTCCAGCCTCTGTATCATTTTGAATTGAGGTAAAGCAATTTTAGTATCCCTCCTTCTGTTGTCCATAGATTCTGGCACAGATGATCTGCACTCAGTCTGTACCCTGTAACTTTCATAAGGCATACACTCCTGCTGCTTTAGTGAAACGAACATTGCTTTGCTATGATTCTGTTAGCTGGAATAATTCCATTCCTTTTTTAACAGACTTTTTTTTAGCACTTCAAGCTTTATTGGCATGATTTTACTGTCTTAAGTAGACATAGTTTACATGCATTGTCTCCCCCTTCAGTCCGAGAGCCAATAAAAATGCCAGGAGAGCAAGAAAAATGTAGCCATGCGGAGTTGCATGCATCCTGTAACTTGCTTAATTATTATCTTTGCGATGGTAAAATATTAATACAGTACCTATCTCGGCAACAGATCCTTGGACTGCTAATATTACATATGTTAATGAAGTGAACCAGTTTAATATATAACATACAGTGGTGCCGTTCCAGAAGATGGACGTAACTCGAAATGGTCGTAAGTTGAAGCACCATTTCCCATAGGAATGCATTGAAATGCAATTAATCCGTTCCGGCAGAAGAAAAAAATCACCAAAAAAAAAAAAAATCACTGCAAGACTCATTGGAAACGCGATTAATCCCTTCCAGCCGAAGGAGGGGGGGGGGAAGAAAAGCAATCAAGCGTGCAAGACTCATTGGAAATGCACAGAAAACAAACGGAGCAGATCGGAAATGCACAGAGAACAAAGGGGGCAGGTCGGAAATGCAAAGAAAACAAAGGAAAAAGCAAGGGAAGCATGCAGGACCCATCGGAAATGGGGGAAAAAAGCCAACAAACAAACAAACCCCCCAAGACCCATCGGAAATGGGGGAAAACCCCCAAAAAGCAACCAAACCCCCCAAGACCCATCGGAAATGGGGAACCCCCCCCAAAAAAACCCAAACCCCCGAGACCCATCGGAAATAGGAAAAAACACTCCAAAAAGCAACAAAAAACCCCAAGACCCATCGGAAATGGGGGGGAAAACAAAAAAAACAAACAAACCCCCCAAGACCCATCACAGCACAGAAACATAACCCCCCCAGCTCAAAACCACGCTGCAAAAACACCCAGAACAGTTTTTAAAAAGCAGAAAACAGCACCTTACCTTACCAGGCAGCCCGAAGCCTCCCTGCAAACACACACACACACTCTCAGAAGCAGAAGGAGGCAGTCCCAAGCCTCCTCTGACGCACACTCTCTAACTGCTGGGGCGAAAGAGCTACAAAGAAGCAGCCTCGTCGCCACCTACAGTTAGAAATTTGAATTTCCTGCCTTTTTCCCCTGCCTTTTTCTGTTCGTAAGTGGAAGCTCCGATCGCAAGTAGAAGCAAATTTTTGCGGCCGGAGCTGGTCGTAACTCGAAATGGTCGTAAGTAGGGACGTTCGTAAGTCGAGGCACCACTGTAGCTGCTTTTTTCTACGTGGTCTTGTAAGCACATGCATTTAGACACATACAGCTCTGTGTGTTTCGCTGTGACTACCCTGTTTCCCCGAAAATAAGACCTACCTTGAAAATAAGCTCTCCACCATTGTGCAGCAACCAGAAGAAGATGATATGACTGTATTTGCATAAATATAGATTGTTGTACATGAAAAAAAACCACCCTCTGAAAATAAGCCCTAATGTGTTTTTTGGAGCAAAAATTAATATAAGACCCTGTCTTATTTTCGGGGAAACACGGTACATGATCAAGTACCATGGGATTTGCTCTGGGTGCAATGTTCAGGACCAGGGAAACACTCTCCTCCCCCACATTCTTTCTTCTTCAATTGTCCTCTGGTTTTTAAATTTTTAAGGAATTTCTTACATATATGAGATTAGTGCTAGATCACCCTATCACCTTATTGCTGGGTCATCATTATTTTTCTCATATTTATGCCCCGTCACTTCCCGGTCAAATTGACAGAGGTGGGACCAGAGGAAGGAAGGATTAGCAGAAGCAGGACAAGAAGAAGGAAGGAAAGAATCATAGAATAATTGAGTTGGAAGGGGCCTATCAGGCCATCAAGTTTAACTCTCTGCTCAAGAAAGGGAGCTCTGGGTTGGAATGTGAATTGCACTGCAACCAGTATGAACGGTGAACTCCCAAATAAACCCATAGCCCTTCTGTAAACACTGACTGTGATTTCAAACATAATACAGGCTGTGAATCAAATCTCAGCAAAGCAAAATAACTCCAGCTCAGCTTTCCAATGAAGTCACACCCTTCATCAACATTTCAATCAGAGTTCTTAATTGTCATGCTTATCCTTGTCACATTAGAAACCGGGGAGGGCAATGCAAATTCTTGCCCTATTATTATTATTATTTTTAAAGGAAATAGGTCTGCTTAAAAAATAGTGCAAGCTTTTACAAAACCTGTATTTGGCTTTATTTTGTTTTAGAAAAACAGCAAAGATAAAATTTCCAGTATAGATTGAGTGTTACCATTTGACCCAATCAAATGCCTTTCCTGTCATCATTATGACCAATTTTAGCTGCACAAGTTCCAACACCTCTCTGTGTAACACAAAGTCAGCCTGGTCTCTACCCAGAGTTGTGAGAACGTCTACTGTATTGTGCTTCCTTGTACTGTGAGCGTATAGCCTTGTTTGATGAATGAAATAATATGTCTAAAGCAAGGATGAGGAAATCTGACAGGGCCCAAGGCCATTTTTCAGATAGGTTGGATGCTTGGTAGGTACAATCCCAAGAGGCATGGCCAAGGTTGGAAGGTGCATGTTGAAAAGGGCTAATCCAGGGCTAATTAAATCTTTCTCTTTCATTAAATAGTATTCCTTAAATAACATTGGTATCTTTTAGCGATGTACAAGAACTCACCCCCAACCTAGCAACATATAGTTAATTAAGCCATGATCAATAAAACATTTGATCATATGTAACTGCTATACTTTATTTTTATTTCAGAAAATATTATTCATTTCTATCTATCAAACTTATAATTCAGTATAATTAATTAAATAAAAGGCATTCGCTAAGTTATAACTTTATTTAATAGATAAATATTGTGCTGTCAAGTCCATTCTGACTTATGGTGACCCTTTTCAGGGTTCTCTAGGTAGAGAATACGCAAAAGTGGTTTAACGATTCCCTTCCTCTGGGAGTTGACCTTAGACTATTTATACATTATTATAAGTCAGATGAGTTGTATCTACATTAATAGGGCAAAACTGAGCATCATCATTAGCGACATCATCATCATTAGTATATATTCTCGGTCCTGTTGTTTTCTGATGCCTGAACTATTCTGAACTATAAAGACATGCAAAAACAGGAATAAATTTTAACTATGGAAACTGATCAATGAATGAGGAAGAAAGTTAGATTCCCAGAAGTACACTGTGGCTTAACTGGGCACAGAAAAATGAAGACTTCTGAAGCTGATTCAGGTAAAAAAAAAGCTGGCCAGAATCCTACTGGTTATTTATGCTGGCTTAAGTGCAATGGTATAAATTGCAGCACCACATTGGCACCAGGTAATGAGTTGTTACCTGCATTCCTTGTACTGTGTTAGGTCCAAAGTCTCAATGAGAAATACAAGTGGTGACTTGTTAACTAGTGGCAGTTTGCTGCTGTGATGCATTCCATTGCCTTTACACCAGAATAAGTTATCAGTAGGATTCTGGCAATCTTTTTAAACAATAAAACACACATGAAGACAGTAAATAATTTCAAATAAAAGGTCAGGCAACCATGCATTTTTGGCAGGGAGCCATGCCACTGCTTTTTTTAAAAAACAACAACAACATTTTATGGGGTTCCGGGGGAGTTATTTAAAAAAATAGATTGGGATGCACCACACAGTGGAATTTGCTTTGTGCCAGCATGGCTATCTTTTGTCTCTAAAGATGGTCAGTCCATTTGTGCGCAGGAGTCTGTTTCTTTTTTAACAGAGCTGTCTCTACCATTAGGTGGAATGAGGCAACTGTCTCGGGCAGCAGATTGCAAAGAATGGCAAATCTCCTGCCTAGCCTGGGGTGGTGGTGGTGCGCGCGCCACTTTGGAGAGATGCTACTGCTCTGTGTTCCTTTCTAGAGTGATTGCTGTTTTCACCTGGAGCCGGCCATCGTAGGGAGAGATCATGTGCCTTGTGGCACAGATGATTTTCCTGATCACTTGATATAGTCCGCCCTGAGGGGGTTCCTAAGAGTCAGCCATTTAGAAGTCAATATTTCGACACAGGAACGGCTCTGTCCTCGATTTCATTTCCTGAGGCTGTGTTTCTAAATTGGGAGCAAGGGACGCATGTCAAAAGAGAGTTTCTCAGGAACTCCAGTAGGTAACAGCATGGTTAAGCCTGCTTCAGTGTCCCTCCATTTCCCCTTCCTGTGACTATAATGTGGCTCTAAATGTACACGAAGAATGATCACCCCCTCCTCCCATGGCCTGGCCTTTTGGGGTGCTTGCCCCTCAACACAACTCCCGTCTCCTTCTCAACTCCCACCTCTTTTCCCTCGCCTGCGCAGCACTTTGCATCCAGCACTTCTGACCAATGAGAGAGCAGGTTGGGCTGCCTAAGGGCCACACTAGCCAGAGTGCCTTGTGATGTGCTGTGCAGTGGATTTGAGGAGAAAGTAACTCTCCCTCAGAGAAGTTTTGTGAAATAAGTGAGGTTGGCTTGGGGATGGGTGGTGTGAGATGATTGGTTCCCAGTGTTTTCCTTTCTCCTATCTGTGCATGCAAAGTAAACCCTTGAAATTAGTGGGGCTTTGAGTATAACAGGTTAACTAGAGATGGGGACAAAGCGCCGTCTTGGTTTGCTGCAAAGGCAGCGGAGCTGGGGGATCGCTTTGATCCCTTTCTCCCTCTTCCTATACCCCCGTGGGGCATAGAGGGGGAAAGCCTGACCCAAGCCATCCCCCAGCCTGAAGGGAAAACTCGTCTCTGCTTATGCCCCCAAGGAACGGCTGATCCGTGGGGGCATAAGCAGATAGCGAACAAAGGGACAAATATAAAAGGGTTATATTTGTTGCTTCCTATTCGTCAGGGTCTCTGGACTCCAAGAATATGAAGCAACAAATATCTGATGAATCAGGGATATTCGTTGAATATCCTGCTTTGTTTTTATATTTGTCCCCATGTCTAATCCTTACTTGTCTTTAATTATTCAATTGTATTTTAATTAGGGACAACTGCAATAACTACCGTGGCATCTCTCTTCTCGGCGTTGTAGGGAAGCTGCTTGCCTGTGTTGTGCTGAAGAGGCTCCAAGTGCTTGCAGACAGAGTCTATCCAGAATCACAGTGTGGATTTCGAGCTAATAGATCCACCACTGACATGGTATTTTCCCTCAGACAGTTGCAGGAGAAATGTAGGGAACAACGACAGCCACTCTTTGTGGCCTTCATAGATCTTACAAAGGCCTTTGATTTGGTTAGCGGGGACGGCCTTTTTAAAATACTTCCCAAGATTGGATGTCCACCTCGACTCCTTAACATCATCAGGTCCTTTCATGAGGAAATGAAGGGCACTGTAGTTTTTGATGGCTCAACATCAGATCCCTTTGACACCCGAAGCGGAGTGAAACGGCTTTGTCCTCCCGCCAACTCTGTTTGGGATCTTTTTTGCTGTCATGCTGAAGCACGCTTTTGGAACTGCAACAGAAGGTGTCTATCTCCAGACTAGATCAGATGGAAAGCTCTTTAATCTCTCTAGATTGAGAGCGAAGACCAAAAAAGCATCTCATTTAGAGTTATGCTATTCAAGTTTTAAATATTTAGGAATATGGGTAACAAAAAACCTTAATCAATTAATTTACAGAAACTATAAAAATCTATTTAAATTAGCAAAAGAAAAAATGACAAAGTGGGTCAATTTGAACCTATCAATGTTGGGGAGAATCGCTCTAATTAAATCATATATATTACCAAAATTTCAATTTCTATTCCAAAATATTCCACTATAGCCAGATATAAAAAAAGTAAAACTATGGCAAGGAAAGCTAGAAAAATTCATTGCAGGAAAGGGAAAGAAGATAAGATTCATAAATAGTGTTAAATATAGACAGGGTCAAAAGGGGGGATTAGGGATACCACAGCTCCAAAAATATTATGAAGCTTTACAAATAAACCAAATTATTAAATTTATACAAAACGACGAGACTTGCAAGAATTCCGATTGGGTGGAAATGGAAGATGAAATGAAAATGGACATAGTAAATAAGTATATTTATACCACTAAAATAATTAGAAAAGGAGAACAAATACAGAACCCATTCATTTCTGAAACATTAAGGATATGGCGAAAACATAGTAAAACTTTGGCCCCGCCAATATCCCCTTTATGTCCCCTTTTGGATCACCCAGATTTTAAGTCTCAAGAGAAATATGCACAATTTAAAGAGTGGAAACAAATTGGAATATATAGAATTACTGACTTATTCGATTCAGGGGAACCTCTCCCATTTTGAAGAGACACTTGTCCAGCAGGCCGAGGCAAAGAGGCAGTCCCGAAAGCAGCAAAATCAGGGAGCTGGACAGGGTACAGATTGTATTTGTCTTCAGTGTGGAAGGAATTGTCACTCTCGAATTGGCCTTCTCAGCCACACTAGACGCTGTTCCAAGACCTCTATTCAGAGCACGTTACCATCGTCTCTCGAGACTGAAGGATGCCTACTGTGATTTTAATTAGTGTATAGTTTAATTGTTTTTTAATGCTTAACTTACTATGTTCTTAATTCTATTTTTTAAATACTGTGAGCTGCCTTGGGTCTCCTTATCGGGAGAAAGGCAGCCTATAAATAAAACAAATAGATAAAACAAACAAACAAATAAATCCTACAATAATCATCTTAGAACTGCAGAGCTGGAAAGGACCCTATGGATCATCGAGTCCAGCCCCTGCCAAGGAGGCCCAGTGGGGGAATTGAACTCCCAGTGTCAGAGACCTAAACCATGGAGCTCTCTAGCAGTTCTATGTAACCCACCCACCATGAGACAAGTTTTATGCTCAAGTAAGTAAAAAAATCTGGTAGTCTTGATAACACCTTAAGCACTAAAAATGTTGAAGGAAAATAGTTTAGATGTTTCTTTGATGAGCTGCAGAATGGGCGAAAAATGCTTTCCTCTCAACATGAATCTTTAAAGGGCACATGAAAGGAAACTGAACCCCTTATCATTCAGGTCTCTGGTGACAGGGGTGTGCTCTCTGTACCACTACTGTCTACTGTTACTGTGATGGAGGGGGACACTTTTACTGCAGTGGGAAGGCAGTGCTTGGCTACCTGCTTCAGGTGGAGTTAGAGCTCAGAGTACCTTGCTTTTTTAAAAGATTGTGCTTTCTTGCATCTATCATTAGGTATATCTATCATGAAGTATATATAGGCATACATTCATCGTTCAATATGCACATGCAATACCTCCACACCATCAACTCCACCTCCTAAGGATCGGTAAATAAATGGGGCATAATTTTGTTCTTGGGAGGAGAAGGCTGATATTAACTTAATATCACCAACCTCCCCCCCCCCCAAATGTCTTCCAACTAGCTTCTCATCCAGTGAATCTACCATGGTAACAACCACATCTGGAAGAACACTCTGCATCTAATACACATTCTCTTGAAAATGCCGATCTATAAATGAGCAGCACTCTTCAGTGCTAGCTGTGTTAAAGGTTTCTTTCTTTCATTTATAAAAACATGTTGGTACATTCTGACCCAGAACTCTATATCAAAACATTTGCTAGCAAATCACCATCCCGGAGTCCTGGTGTATCAGGTAAAAGATAACTGATTAACACAAGTTGCTCTTTAATCTCTGTTCCAGGATACCAGGGAGGAATGCAATTAAGAAACAATTTGAAGTTGAACTGCATCACCAGACTTGTGGTTTAAATTGCCAGGGAATAACAATGAGAGTCATGTTATGGCTTTGGTCCTTATTGCAGCCACTCACTTTCAGCTTCAGTGTAACAAACCTGCCACCTCATTATTATCAAACCAAGCCAATGAAATGTGTTTGAAACATGTCATTAGTGAATGTGTTCTAAGCACCCTTCCTAGCACCCTGGTGGCTCCTGAACAGAGCAGGGCATGTGAGTTTGTGCATTAGTTAGAGGCAGCCATGCAAGTCGATTACTGAAAACCAGCCCCCTTTCCTTTGGTTGTACCTTTTGCTGTGCTGCCCCTGGATGTGCTTGTGTACTTTCAGACCACAGGAGATGGCAGGGGTAGAGCTTATTGCCTGATGGTAAAGAACATCCAAGGACTACTGCTGGCATCTTTGAGTGCTTCCGGATGGATAACTCTTAGAACTACCAGTCAAAAGGTGTTATGCAGCTGTTTGTCATCTGGACCAGAATATCAGAAAGCCACCTCCTCCTGTATGAGCTTTCCCAGAACATGAGATCCTCAACAGGGCCCTGGTGGATGTCCCTCTGCCTCCTTCACCCCAGTCCCAACCGAGAGGCTATATTGGTAAGAGAGACAGAACTTTCTGTGTAACCATCTGTCACTTATAGAGCTCCTTCTCAGGGAAGACAGCGCAGCTCTGTTACTGTTCAGCTTTTGGCAGGCAAGTTATATTGCATTATTCCACCTGGCATTTATGTTTAAAAATTGTTTTTCAAAGTTGTTTTAAATCTATGTTCGAATAATGTTTTCATGTAGCTGATTGTACATCACATTGGGGATTCCGGGGGCAGGGTCAGAAAAATGATCGCTAAATACTGCAAATGAATGAATGAATATTCTTATTCTTCACTTCTTAATCCATTTTTGTGGTAAGAAAAAAGGAAAGAACAAGCGATGAGTAAACATGGGAAAATTACAAACAGAAGACAGTGTGAACTTCCATGTATGAAGAGGAAAGACTGGACATTAAAAGCCTTATCTGGAGCTTGGAAGCACTCCTTCCTACCCTTAAAGAGATGGTTGGAAGACCCCACTGGCTTTTCTTCTACACGGCCATAAGTGCTATGAGTGTTAACCAGCCTCTCCTGCCAACTCCCAAGCAGTGTGATGTAGCGGCAATAATACTTCATCAAATAGCTTTTAGCTAAAGTGTCATTAGGCAAAGCAACAACCGTATTGCCCTAACACCTGCATGCGTGTATGGATGTGGACCACTATGTAAGGAATACAGTAGTATGAAGAAAGAGCTGGCCCTATCAATAATTACAGCAAGATGATTGACTTGGCTGGCAGATGATGGGGGAGGCAGGAAGCGATGGGGAGATCCTGGAGGACACAGCTGTGTTTACTGCATAGACTGCTATAATTTGTATGCTAACCTCTTGGCCTTAGATGTGATGGTGGCTGCCATCCTATTGCCACTGTTGAAATAAAATTTAATAAAAATATAGTCGGCTTCTATATGTAAAATGGTGTTCTGGTGTGAGAATTTGCTCACATTTATGGGGATGGAACAGCTGAATGAGCTTCATTATATACCAACAAATGCAGTTGTACCACTGAGGGTGTGACTGCACAGTGAGAGAAATGTGAATTCACACACTGTGAATTTACATCGCGAAATTAAGGTTTCCCCAGGTCTGTTTGAATTAAATGGCCACACAGGCAGAGGAAGATATTGGCTAAATAGCCTTGTTTGCAGCTTGTTAACATACAGCATATCACAGAAGTGAGTACACCCCCTCACATTTCATAAATATTTTAGTATATCTGTCCATGTGACAACATTGAAGAAATGACACTTGGCTACAATGTAAAGCAGTGAGTATACAGCTTGTATAACAGTGTAAATGTGCTGTCCCCTCAAAATAACGCAACACACAGCCATTAATGTCTAAACTGCTGGCAACAAAAGTGAGTACACCTCATGACACCAGGGAGGGAAAATGGCTACTTGGGCCCAATTTGGACATTGTCACTTAGGGGTGTACTCACTTTTGTTGCCAGCAGTTTAGACATTAATGGCTGTGTGTTGCGTTATTTTGAGGGGACAGCACATTTACACTGTTATACAAGCTGTATACTCATACTCACTGCTTTACATTGTAGCCAAATGTCATTTCTTCAGTGTTGTCACATGAACAGATATACTAAAATATTTATGAAATGTGAGGGGGTGTACTCACTTCTGTGATATACTGTAGCTCCCCTTGTAGCCCAGTAGGAGGCACAGCTACAGGAGAACTATTTAATAAACTGTAAACAGTTTATTGTTGTTGTTGTTTTGCTCTCTCTGTTTCTCTTTCTTTCCTTCTGCCTAGGTGCCCTAGCAGAACAGTGCTGGCACTAAGCTGTTTAAAAATAATAATAAATTGCATATTCTGCCTGCAGGGGAATGGCTGAGAGTGAAGGATCGTTTTCTGCATTGATCACACTGCCTGAACCAATGCAAATGGATCCAATGGTGAAATATGTAGTAGCCCCAGCGGTGGAGGCAAAAACTATGGATTAAGAGCAAAAAACTCTGAGCGGTTTGCTTTGCTTTTTGACATTGCATGGTCAACAGAAAAAAAATTGTGAATCAACCCATCCCAATCCTGTTTCTCCAAGGGAAAGGTGCGAAGCAGATCCATGATGAAATGTCACAAACTATGGGTGACCGTGGCCCTTCATATGCAACAGTTAAATGTTGGGTGGTCAATTTTAAAACTGGCCATTTCGGTGTTGAAAGTGAGAAACCCAGTGGAAGGCCTGTTTCTGTCTCTGAGCTTGCAAATATGAAAGCCATCCATGACATGATCATGGAGGACCGCCGAATATCAGCCAAAAGTATTGTTACATATCTGGGAATATCACGTGAGAGAGTTGGTGCCTTTATCCACAACGATTTGGAAATGAGAAAGCTGGCAGCAAAGTGGATCCCCAAACTTTTGACAACCGAACAAAAGAGGAAACGTGTGGAGTCATCGGTGGCTGTTTTGGAACATTTTGCAAGACATGAGTCAGATTTCCTAGGCAAACTGGTAACTGGTGATGAGACATGGATCTACTGTTATGATCTTGAGACAAAGGAACAGTCTAAGGAATGGAGGCACAGTGGTTCTCCCAGGCCAAAGAAGTTCTGAATGCAAAGGTTGATGCAGAAGCAAATGACAACAGTTTTTTGGGATAAGAAGGGAGTTCTGCTGGTGGACTACCTCTAACAGGGTTCAACCATCAATGCAAAATATTACTGTGCTTTATTGACAAAGTTGAGGCGAAACATCAAGGAAAAACGTTGAGGAAAGCTCTCCAAAGGTGTCATCCTGTTGCATGACAACACCTCGTCACACACTGCAGGTGAAACAATGGCAAAACTGACCTCCTTAGGCTTTCAAGTGATGCCCCATCCACCCTATTCTCCCAACCTGGCTCCTTCTGACTATCATCTGTTCCCCAAACTAAAAAAACACCTAAAGGAACAATGATTTGGGAGTGTTCTGGAGGCAACTAATGCTGCAAATGAGTGGTTACACCAGCAGTCGAAATAATTTTATTTGCAGGGACTTAAGAAGCTGCAGGACAGATGTCACAAGTATGTTGACTTCCTGGGGGAATATGTAGAATAGTGTGGCAGTTACAGCTTCCTAGCTCAATTTTTTCTGGGTAAGGCTCAATACTTGTCAGCACCCCTCCAGTTTGTGGAATTATTCACAACATTTCTTCACTATTCTGGTGTGTGTGCGTGAGTTCTTCCTCGGCGCCATCCTTATGCCCTAGAAAGACCCTTAAGTGGAGAACGTGTTGTGAATTATGGAGGAATCAAAATGGTGGCCAGGAATTCACCAGCACAGCTGCTGTTGCTGCCAACTGCACTTCTTCCCCATAAACAAAAATCCTTTAGCAAAAAGGAAGGAAACTGCTACAATGGCCGAATCTGAGCTCTGAGGAATTGTTTGAGAATTTCTCCTTCCCCTTGAGAGAGAAATTCAATGCAATTGTCCAGGACAGCCAGTGTCTCCACCCTGCATCAGCCAGTAGCAGGCATTTAACAAATAAACAACTGAGTTCCTCGGCTGGAGAATTTTGAAAGGGCAATTGTTCACAGATATAGTATTCGTAATTCATATATGTGTAGAATAAAGTTTGGGAAAGTTACTTTTTTTGCAGCTTTCTTGAAAATTATTGTCAAAAAAGACATTTTCGCAAGCCAAAGGATCATAGAAGTTATTCTCTAAACAAGTAACTCTTCCAAGCTCTGGTTTAGATGTATCCTTAAAAGTGAATGTATATGAGAAGATTCTTATGGTGTTTATCTCAGGCAAATCCCATTGCTCACACACTGATGTCTTTATAAATTAACTACTACAACTCAAGAGGGTAGCAGTTTGTATTGAAAACATCAAACTGCCACAGAAATCTTCTTGGCTTTGAGCCATGATTATTCAAATACATTTGTCTTATCCAAAGACAGTTTCTATTTTCCTTTCATGAATACCATCCCATGGACTGCTGTTTGCTTTGTTGACAAAGGATAGGAGACTCCAAATGGAGTTTTCTTCCCCTGTTTTTATCTTGCAGCATGTTGTTGACTGGCCTATGTCAAAGCACTGGGAAATCATGTTTGAATTCCTCCCTCTCTCCCCCCCACCCCTTGTCGATACATTTATGCCTTCCCTGAAGGTGTATTCTAAAAATAGGGCATGGCAGCTGTGCATATTTGCAAACCAGACCAGGTGACTCGCTTGCTTTGCTTACATCTGCTGGGCTACTTTGTTCCTATCCCTCATAAATGTGCAAACCTGTCAAACAGTCCAAATTAATTGCCAGATGTTCCTGGAACCTTATCACTGGCAACTTCAGCTTCAGAGTCCTGACCTCTTGGCCAAGTTCCCCTTTTTGGTTCCCACACGAGTGCCTAAAGTCTGCTGTGGAAAATAATTTCAATTCTCTTCTACAGCCATGGTTTCAACATCCATATGTACAGTCAAATGCTGAATTTCTGCTACATTTTGGTCACCTGCGTCCTTTTATAGAAACGATGAAGATACCCACCCCACTCTATAGATGGCAATGCTAAGAAAGAAGTCTCAAATTTCAGATTTACTGAGTAATATTCTCTTTTCTATTTAAACACACTGTACCGCTTAGGTTACTAAACCCAGTATGTGGCAATGCATTCTTTCTAAGCATCAGTAAGTTCACTTGCCTAGCCAGAGAGATAATGGGAAGCTATTTTTTCCCCAAGCTATTTTCAATGTCTTTACTGCTAAATATGGGCTTGCTGATTATACCCCAGACATGGTAGTTGTTTAAAGCACATCAGTTTTCTTACAAAAGCAAGAGGTTTTGCTCTTCCACTTCCTAGCCTTGAAGTCGGTTTTCCTACAAGACAGTAAATTCCAAGAGGGTGTCTAGTTGGCTTCCGCACATTGTGGGATTGTTCACATAAGTTGCTATGGTATGATTAACCGCTTGACTCCCATTTTTAAAATCTTAATTGCCAATCATAGCTTATGATATGAATGTGTGCAAAGCCTGCCACACATAGCATGATACCTCTGCACAAACCATAAGGCGTGTACATAAATGTATAACACTATTAACATCAACAGGGCCATCTTTATGAACAAGAAATGTAATGTTCATCAAAAGCAGTGACCATTGGACTTCATTTCCTTTTTAAAAGCATCAAGAATTAATGGCTATATTGCTGGACTCGGTCTTGAGAGATGGAGGTTCAAGTGCTTGCTGAGCCGTGGAACTCACTGGGTGGCTGTGGGACAGTCACGCTGCCCCCGCCTGACTAATCTCACAGAAGAAAACCCCACATGGATGCCACCTTCAGCTCACTGGAGGAAAGATGAGATACAAAAGTAATTAACGCAAAAATAAACACATAAATTTAGGATGTTTTACTTGCACTGTTCTGTGGACAAACTGGTATGTAAAGGAAACAGATGAATAACCCGGTGCATGTTTTTTGCTACCAGTTATGTGAAATTCTGATGAGCTGTTCAGAAAGGCTGTTACATCAGGACCATACGCAGTAGTTAGCAATGCTTCCTAGCATCAACTTGCCCACTGGATATGCCCATCTTAAGCATGTTTTCCTTGGGGAATGCTGAGTTTACAGACCCTACATCCCTAGCGAGAAATGAGGGTCAGAGTGTCATTTCTAGGGACGTGTAAAGACTTTGCACCACTGGGCTTTTCAAAATTAGATCTACTTAGTCCCCTCTTCCTGGATTCAGTACAGACACTGGTGCAATTTGAAGTTAGAAAGTCATATATTTGGGGGCTTGTGATGTATGCTTTCAGTACAAATTGGGACTGACCTACCTTGAGCTGGTTTGGAAGTGGCCTGAATCAATGTGTCTTGGGTTTGTACAGGTATTGTATGTGTTTCTGGATCAGATGAAAGGGGGGGAAAAACCTTACAAACGAGGAAAATAAAGGACTGTGACTTGGGATGGTGGTGGTGGGGACACTACACAGTACTATCAATTTTGGCAATGTCGTGGACCTTCAATATGTAGGCAAAGCTCTTCCTTCCTTCCTTTTCTTGGGGGCGTGCACTCTATTTCTTGCCTTTTCATGACTCCACCCTGCATCAAACAGCAGCAGGCATTAAACAAATAAAAGGAAGTTGAAACAGTTGAGTTTCCTAGCCCTACTCTGAACTATCAATCAAAGCCTGCACAAAGGACCCAGTCATTCATCTCACATTCACCTGTACACTCAGTCCTAAGTGTGACGGAGGCCCATTGTAGCTACCTGAAAGGGAAAAAAGGAGGAAAATTCTTGAACGCAGTCAGCCTAGTAAGTGATGTAGCACCCCTCCTTCGCTGTGCCTACACGTGAAATGGCTGCTCAGTCTAGTGGACAAGAATCTATAAACTGCAGTGAGGTCAGTCTGAGCCCTCCCCAGGGTCTCAGAAGGAGTTTCCAGGGGAGGTTTTGACTTTTATTGGGACTTCAGCCATTGATCTAATTCTAATCTGGCACTTCCTTCTTTTACTACAGCATTAGTTCCATTTCCCCCTGAACTGCAACTGGTACAAGCCTCACTCGCCCCTCTAATTTCATCATTTTTAACTCCAAAGGCACAGGAGCAAACCTGAGCGATTTGTAGGGACCTGCAAACTGGCCCAAATATGTTTGAGGGCTTATTGAACCACCTTGTAGCTGACCCTGATCTGCCCCATTTGGATGTTTTCCTCTGAAGTCAGTGGACATCCCTGGTCTGTTTTATGCAGTCATTGTCCTGCAGATACGGAATGAGCTCACATCAAGGATTTTCTGGAATTCTGTAATTTTGTCTTGGTATCCACTTGAAACACAAACCACAAAGACAGGTATCTGTTATAGAACTAGCCTACACCATGGGAGAACAGACAGCTGCTCAAATAATTTACAACAATAATTTGTTTCTGTGAGTTAAGGGCCCCTCAAAATGATATGTTTTTAACAGAAACAGAAGTGATTGTCATATGATTAACTTTTCCTGGATTTGTATAAAGGGTATTTTGCTTCTCTGCCAATAAATCCTCTCACATGCCTCAGCTTTCATCCAGTTTTTATTACAAGACTCTGCCATAATCATTTCCAAAGATTCTGGCCTCAGCTATAGGAAGGGGGAAGCTAAGCTGTCATTTTGAGTTAGAGTTCTCACATTGAAATCAGATCACATGATAAAACTGAAAATATCATTTTCTGAAATCTATGGGACCTCTAAAACACAAGAGAGAATAACAGGGCTTGGTTTATTTGGGGTTTTTTGTACATAACTTTTACACCAATCTCCAGATAATTACTTCAACAAAGTTGGACATTTTCCTATGATAGTTAGATGGAAACAATGCTTCTTGGACTAAAAATTCCAAAATTCCTCTGCCATGCTGCCTGGGGAATTCTGAGCATAAATCTGCATAGTAGTTAAGGGCTTCACAGTGACACGGCCTGTTCTCATGGCTACAACTTCTGAAACTAAGAGGTAGCATCATAGCATTGGTGATTCTGATTTTTCTTTTTTTTCCACCTGACTTGATATCTACTTCCTTAAACATGTCGTTGAACAACACTGGAAGCATCATGCCACCACTGGAGGGAATCATCTTCCAAAGGCAAGCAATAGGCCATCAAAACACCTGTAGTTTCTGAGATGCTTCTTGTAAGAGAATGGTTGTCTACTGTGTGAACAGCATGTTAATATAGACAGGCTTTTGGCTGGATCCAGCTCTGCTCTTCCTGTGTTCTTTCTTCCTTCTTCCTTCTTTCCTGACCCCACACAGTTTTTGCTCAGTTGGACCTCTTTATGTTAGACCCTGGCCTGCATTGCCCTTTCCTGAAATAAATGCTTTTGGTTTGGCCCTAGCTGGCCTAGACCCTGGACTGCCTTGACTTTACCTGAATCAAGACATACAGCTTCATATCAAGCCCTGAATCAGCTGCAGTGCGGGCAGTGGTCCACAGTAAGTGACGACCCAGGGGCACTGAGCAAAGCCCCTACACTTCATGTAGGAATGGGCAAACTGTGGGTTCCGGAGGTTGTTGGACTGTGACTCCCCCTCTTATTGGCCCTAGACAACGGTGAATGTGAGTGGGAATTACTGTCCAACAGGAGAGCATACTTCTGGTCTAATGAATAACTCAGAACCAAAAAAATCAACCAGGAGCAGGATCAAGAAGCAAGCCAGAAGTCAGGACTATGAAGCAGGCAAAGACCTAGTAACTGATCTAGGACCACACATAAGGGCTCTACTGAAACAGGAAGTCATTTGATAGTCCTTCCTTTCTAGACTTTGACAAAATGCTAAGTAATTATATGATATAAAGGTAAAGGTTCCCCTTGACAATTTGTCCAGTCGTGTCCGACTCTAGGCGGCGGTGCTCATCTCAGTTTCCAACCCATAGAGCTAGCGTTTTGTCCGCAAACAATCCTCCGTGGTCACATGGCCAGCGTGACTAGACACGGAACGCCGTTTACCTTCCCACCGAGGTGGTACCTATTTATCTACTCGCATTTTTGCATTTTGCATGCTTTCGAACCGCTAGGTTGGCGGGAGCTGGGACAAGCGACGGGGGCTCACTCCGTCACATGGATTCGATCTTATGACTGCAGGTCTTCTGACCTTGCAGCACAGAGGCTTCTGCGGTTTAACCTGCAGCGCCACCACGTCCCTTCCAATTATATGATATAGCTATGGGATAACTGAGGAAGAACAAAATTGGTCATGTTAAATTAAGCTAAGAGCAGAGACAAGGAGGAGATGAGAATGAAAACATGTTCCCTTTTAGAAATCCAGGTCCATTGGAGGGAGTCGTTATCCAGACATTGCTGTTGTTCCGTGCTATTGAGTCAAAACTGACTTATAGCAACCTTAACGGGCCTTTCAAGGTAAGTGAGGTATTTAAGGAATGGTTTTACCAGTTCTGCCGCCGCTGCCACCACCACCACCTTGTGAGTTTACATGGCTAAGCAGGGATTTGAACGCAGGCCTCCCGAGCCCTAGCTCATTACTCTATCCATTACACACACTGGGCATCTAGACACAGAAAGGAAAGAATTCCAAGAAGAAAAATGTGGCAAGCATGTTGAAGGAAACTCAGTTAATATGTCCTTTGTCTTTTGTATTAAGTGGGTAGAAATAGCTGTTCTTTCACATTTCAGGAAAACGGTGGCCACTTTTGCTGCAAACCCACTCTCCCCACAGTTTAAAGTGGGCCAATTAAGGACGGATTTGGAAGCCCAGCCTTGTTTAGATGCAGAGCATGACAAATGTCCAAGGCTGCCGTGTTCATTGGAGCGCACAACCAGCAAGATGAACTTTGTTCTGACATTAAATCTATAACTGTTTTTACAGTGGCTCAGAGGCTAGACTAATAAAATGTGAGAATGCTGATAAAAAAAGAGAGCATTTATAGCTTGTCCAAGATGGTTGGAAAGTTTATAGACATTTGTAGGATACTTTATTTCTCTTTTCCTCTCAGCAACACATGGAAAATAGCACTGCTCGGCCACAGACAGTCAAACTTTTTCAGTGCAGATATAGTTATTTTATGAAGAAAACTCCCTTCTTGTCTGAGCACTGATCGCTACACAAGGGACTGCTCCTCTGGTACAATACTTTTCTCGTTTGAGCCACTTTCCTTTTCCCAAGCATGTGAACCTAATTCCCAGCGACTTGAGAACAGGGATGGGGACTTGAGTTGTGGGACTCACTGTCAAGTTGGACTTAAGTCACACTGGGGACTCGACTCGCAGGTTTTTCTTTTCAATGACTTGGACTCAACCTGCAACTCGGAACCCACCCACCCTCTCCCTTTTTTCTGAGGAAAAAGGCTTGTTTTTAATAGGGACTGGGACATGGGACATGGACCCAAAGACTTGCCAACATCCCTGCTTGAGAATCACATCATCACTGTGACACCTGAATCTCATATAGGCAGTCAGATTTGACTATGCAGTGTCATGAAGCTAAGTCAGAGGGACAAAAGGAAACAGTTTTGGACAAATATTCTTGCTCCCATTTATGGCCACTCTGAAAACTATTGGAAGGATATGTCTGAAAAATTTGTGAACTCTGCTTCAAAACTGGAGAAATCAGCAGGACTTTAGCGTGGTCAGGGTGGTGGGGCTTTTTAATTAGCAGATATGATGACATCATTTGCCTCTCCCACAAAGTTCCCTTGTTTCTTCTGGGCTTAGCTGCAATTATTAGAGTAGTTGAAGGGAGGAGCCGTGATATGGTGGTGTGAACTCTCTCTGTTGCAATGCAAAGTATTTTGAGGGTGGCTTGTAGACTATTAAGACTTACACACTTTACAAAAGACCTGCTCCAGGCGAAAAAGGGAAATTGCTAGTTAAATCTCTTTCTCTGATGCCTGATGAAGTGGACTTTTCACATTATTATATTATACCCTGTTTCCCTGAAAATAAGACCTAACCTGAAAATAAGCCCTAGTATGATTTTTCAGGATGCTCGTAATATAAGCCCTACCCCAAAAATAAGTCCTAAATAAGTTAAACCCCGCCCTCCACCATCGTGCAGCAACCAGAAGAAGATGACATGACTGTATTTGAATAAATGTAGATGGTTGTACATGAAAAAAATAAAACATCCCCTGAAAATAAGCCCTAATGCATTTTTTGGAGGAAAAATTAATATAAGACCCTGTCTTATTTTCGGGGAAACACGGTATATAAAAGTTAGTCTTTCAGGTGCCACCATGTTTTACTCTTTTTTTTACTTTTATCTCTATTTTGCTTTTACCTATATTGCTAGAATTTGTTTGTTGATCTGTATCAATACAGATGCCAGCACTTCGGTGCTCCTCTTGGGATGGTGGCTTTGGCGGGCTGTGAGTGTCATAATGAGTCATTGCTTTTAAACATTTACTATGACACTACTGCTGGGTTCAGTCCTACATCTGTGTTGACTAAGCTTATAGGAAGCATATGCTTTCGAGACATGAAGGCCAAAGACTTACAACCAGCTCTTTCTTTGGGCATCAGGTTCAGGTGAGCAGCTGCTATTTTGGCTAAAATAACAGAACCCAATTGTTTGCTATAGTCAAAATGTTCAGGTAAGGTACTTTCTCCCCGTTTTGAATAACCAGGAGCCACGGCAAAGGATACCATTGTGCTTCCTGGATGGTATGGTGTGTTACCGAAGCAGGTATTAGTCTGCCTAGGAATGAAAGCTGTCAAAAAGTTCTGGTATAAGTTTAAGAGTCTGGAAACCTTGCTTTTTTAGAGCACACCTCTCTAAGTAAGCATCAACAGATACAGGAGAGATGGGGCTCTCGTGCCCCATCAAAACCTGTGCCACAAGCCTGGGAAACCCTCCAGAGCTTTTTTTCGGGCGGCATGGACAGGGAAGAGGAAGTCTCACCTCCCCCTCAGACGTCTGTGAGTGCAGTGTTTCATTTAGGCCAAGGGAATTGTTTGCATTTAAAACCGGGTATGTGCAAAGATTAATTTAAGTCAGCTGGCAGCCATCAGCCATTTCCTTATTTCAGATCATCTACATCAGCGTAAATTAGCCTAAGATGAAAAACTTCAAGATATAAATAAGAAACAGGCCATGTCTGTTGCTACCACTTTTTTAAACCAATTGAAAAACTATCTGGGCCTATATCTATAGGGTAGATATAGGACCATTTTTTAACCTCTTCAGCCACCCAGGAACTGAGACCATGAAAGGAGGAGTGTGTTTGTGCATAGGTTTTTCACTATGACTCACAGTGGTGCTCAACCAAACTTTCCAGTCATGTGGGAGAGAGCCAGTGCAGGTTTAGCTGAATGCATGCAGAACCCATTTTCCTGCCATCCAATGGACATATGGAACTCAGGGATCAGGGTATGGATGCAGTCCCATTCCTCCTTCATAGTCTGTGTGAGGTGGGAGAGGCGATTCTGTAGTCCAGATAAGTAACTTTTCCAAATGGTGATGTCCCACACATATTAGTAACGTGGCTTATAGAGGAATTCCAGTAAACAAGAAAAACCAGACCCTTATTTCATTCAGGTCACAGCTGAGGAGCACCCATCTCCACACCAGAATCAGAGGATTTCTCCCTTTGTGAGAATTGCACTTTCTCTGTTAACTGGCCAACTGTAGTAAAAAACCCACCAAGAGTAGCTGAAACCATGCCTCTCTGTAAATATTGTTATTCCATTTCTATCTCTCTGCATTATCTCGTACTGTCCTGATATTTCATTGTAATTTATTGTTATTGTAGGCTTGAAGTTTCCATTCGAATGGAGTGTGTTTTAATTTTCTTCGGCTACTGTATAACATTTATTAAAATCTGTATCTTCTGTTCAGTGTCTCATATTATTTTCAAATCCAATAGAAGAAAAGAGGATAAAAGTTCTCTGTTTGGCTTTGGGGTCTCTGTATATTTATTATTATTCATTCTCTCTCTAAAATATAGAATGCATCACGCTAGCTTACTGATACTCATAGTGGCACATAATCCACACATCAGAACTGCAAATGTTTTCAGCTGCAAGGCCTACAGCATTTTTGAATTTCTCTTGGGCTGTTTGTGAGATCATCTGATCACATTAATGAGAAGAAGGAAGGAACGGAGATGTATGTCATGTGAATGTAAATTCTTCTATGAGTTTTGTACTCCCATTACAAATGGATTGGAGGAAGAAGTGGTATAAGCCACGTGTGTGAAAATATTCCGAGCCTCAGCTGGAAACTACCACAGCACAGTTGGAGTCCTCTACACTAATGTGCAATTAAGCTGCTAGGTCCTGGTGGTAAATCAGAGCAGTTTGGTACACAGCATCCCATCTGTATCATACCAACTGCCAGTTATTTAAAGAGATGTTCCAATAACAGCGAACTAAGAACTCAGGGCTGTCGCAGGACATAGAGCTAGCTGTGACAAAGGACAAAATGGCACCTGTTCCTATATTCTACACATACAAACTGACTAGATAGGCAGTTGAACCTTACTTCAGTACTACCAGTGAGGTCGGGTTATCTGTCATACCTGAGGGCCGAGAGTTTAAGGAGTAGGAGGCATGTGTTGTATCCCACGTTGCTCCATCTGGGATCCTGGAGGCATGGCGGACATGGCCGAACCCCACCATTTGATCCCTGAGGCAGTTGCCTTGCTTTGCCTGACGGCAAGGCCAGTCCAGTGAGGGTCACTGAAGAACATGAATGCAGGGGAGTTCAACACTAATTTGTCTCAACTACTAGCTGTTTTCCTGTCAAAAGTTCATACACATATTTCATGGCACTCACACATGGACACAGAAAAGCACTTTCTGCAGTACAGGCCATATGATAAGTCACATCATTAGGAAACACTACACATCATGAAATCATGGAACTCCAACTTATTTGGTCTGCAGCATCATTTAATTAAACTCCATCCTTCATGCTTCTCCTACTAACACCACTCTGGCAGAAATATCGTTAAGTCCTTCCTTGTATCTGGAATTGGAGAGACGAAAGAGAGGAAGGTCATTATATGTCACAGTGCAGTTCTCACTAATGAGGGACGACATCTTGGGGAAAGATTTCTGATGGCATAAATGAACTTTCCATATATTGAACTCACACTGGAAGTCAATGGTAGCGAACCATGTAGCAACATTAGAGGCTAGGAGAGAGCCAAGAAAATCTGCTTCCTTCAGCAAAGCCCTAATAGAAGAAATGGCAAAAATACAAATTGTATTTCCATTTATTCGGTTAGGGTGAAGAGGAAGATCACTGTATTAGTGCATAAGAGGGCAAAACTCTGTTTCAGAGTCTGTGGTTTTTGCCTCTTGATATTGTAGCATTTCCTTTTAATAAAACTTGTGCTTCATTATATCAAACACTATTCCCAGTTTCATTGCAGGCAAACACGTTATCTTTAGGTGTACAGAAATGAGAATATGCTCTCCAGATATCAAGGACTGGCTCTGGTCTCTGGATGATCCACGAGGAAAAGATTTTTTCAGGTTCTGGGCTAATAAGCAACTGGCAAGTATATACCGTGTATACTTGTGGTCTCTTGAAGGACAAAAAAAATTGATCTGTGAGGTCAGACCAATGAAGCAGCAAGTCATGCAGTTGGGGACAGTGAAGTTGTCACCTCCAGCAGTAGGTTTAGGATGTCATATTACGGCAATGGATGTTAAATTATTCACTTTGTTGTTAAAATATATGTACCATTAGGAATGGAGAGAAAAAAATATTGAGTTTTCTTCAGAATAACATGGCTCGGTTTGGGATTTTATGTACTGTACCTTGGCTTGATGGTGTGGGTGTGATTTCCTATTCTGCATCAAAGCAGTAGTATGTCGTGGGCTGGCCCTTATCAACAACGTTCACATGGATGCTTCTTATCTATTCCCAAATAAATACCTGGCCATACTTGAGGCCAGCCTTCCCATCAGGCAGAGTGAGGTGGCTGCCTTTGGGAAGTCATAAAATGGAGCAAATTATATTTGTTATTATATTTTCACTGCCTGGAATGTGTAGAGGTTAGGGATGGGAACTACATGTTAACATTAATGGGAAAAACATGTAAGAGGTTCTTATTTCGATTTTCATGTTCTTTCATTCATTCCTCATAGAGGGTCTCTGAAACAAAGGATTCACATTCATGTTCTTTCTCTTTTTCTCTTTTGTTTAACCTTTCTTTGTTGTTTCACCCTTTGCCTGTCAAATCACCTGGGAAACTTTTAATACAACAGTGTTGCAATGACTGCTGCCAGCAGCCAATCAGAACATCCAGAAGTGGGAGAGTGAGAATGTTGAAGGTGAAAAAGAGTCTGGATCTGTTGGAACTCTGTGAGAGCCCTTTGGCTCAGTCTTATTCTGCAGCTGAGTCCTGCCCTGCCAATCATTTATAACACTGTGGGTTGAGCTCTGAAAACTTAGCCCTGCCTTCCCCCACTCCACAGCTCTTCTATCAAAGTGAGGGAAATGCCAAGCTCTTCCTCAAAAGTTGGTAAGAGGAGCGAGAAAAGCAGTGAAAGGATTCTGTGCGTTGTACCAGGGGAAGACCAATGCCGCCCACAGTTCAAGTACTCAGGAAAGATTTCTCTTAGGGAGCGAGGGCATTGCAGTGGCTACAGCTGGGAATTTATTTTGTATATTGTCAGGAATAAATTTAAGTAAAAGTATCTGTAAGTACACAGCAGACTATATTATTTGGTGGAGGTATATCTTGCAGTTCTATGCCTCTTTTTCATTCTCTTTCTATCGCCCCCCCCCCCCCTTTGTGTGTCAGCATGGTGGTGGTTGCCACCTCAGCTCCTAGTAGTTGGCTGTTGAGAAACTGGGGCAGAAAGTTTAGGAAGCATGGCCAAATATTGAGTTTTGGAGGGGTCTTGGTTTGGTGGTGGTGGTTGGCAGCCTGCTTTTGGAATCGATTGCCTGCATATGTTGACCACTTTTTCTCTGTTGCCTTGCCCCTACTTTTTTCAGTAGTGTTTTAGGTTTTTTTAAGGCTTTGGGACTACTAGTGCCAGAAAACATGAATGGGAAAAAACAAAAGGAAAGAACCTGAAAGAGCTGGCTTTCATGGACTGGTACACGAAAGACATGAGAACAAAAGAGGCACTTTCCAAAAGAACCCCAAAATGATATGAGCACAAAAGTTTTCACTGTGCAATTCCCTAATAGTTGGAAACTGAGCGTCAATACAAGTGGGAAGGAATTTGAAATTGGGGAGGCAAGAAAAATAGTCATATGTTCTTTTTCTTTTCTGTCTCTAAGTGTAGATTTCTACTGTCAGGCTCTCATCTTTCCTTCTTTTCAGTCTCAGATCATTTCCTGTTTCCTCCTCTTCATTAGTTAACAGTCAAGCTGCAGATGGTCTCTCCATAATGCTCAGCTGAGCAGCACTGCACAGACGCAAGGTCTTGAACCTGGATTATCTGCGTCCCAGCCCAGCACTCTATCCCACAATGGGCTCATTAGTCACAAGCTTGATATTCCTTCTCAACAGTCACAAACTCAGTCGCTGGCCACTATTTTCCGCCAGTACAGGTACCAAATAATCCCAACATTTCTCGAATTTTCCACTTTGTGTACCAAAATAACTGAGCTGGCTTTGAACACTACGAACCTCAGCTTGGATGGGTGGATGAGAGCACAATTTGTTCTGCCTCAGGCCACAATATGTTTTGAGTTGGCTGTGATAACTCTCTAAAACCCCTGAGGAGTGCTTTGTCAATGTCTGTGCAGAATCACATGCCAGTTTTCAACCTGAAAAAGAATGTTTGATGGAAAATGATGCTGACATTGTCACACCTCTGAGCTTTTTTGAACTGGGCAAATTTCACATTCTCATTCAGGTAATTAAGACTGTTGAAAACCTTACTAAATACACCCATGCCACAATATACTCTTGAGAGATGCCTCTAGAAAAAAGACCTGGGCAAAACATGGCCTTCTAGATGTTGTTAGACTACAGATCCCATAATCCCCCATTCTGACAGACAGGCACCTACAGGAACCTAAGTGTGGCTCACCTGGGAGAAAGGCCTTCCAGGCACAGGACAGAATATAATTTTGTTTTCTTTGTACAGTTCATTAAATCTCAGCTATATCAAAAGAGGTGTCAGCTGGCCACAAAACAACAACAACAACAACAACGGACTAGAGAATTACATTCAAGCAGTTTATGCATGCTCTGAAAGTAGGGGTTAGCTTAGGATAAACATATGATGGAAAACATTATTCCTTGATATACTACTCTTGATGCTTTTCAGTTGCCCTTTGGACATAAGAATGTTGAATCCCCTGTTTGTCTGGCAGAAACAGAACAGAGTGATTGATCTGTGTGGAGCAGAGGAGCATCAGGCTGCTGTTAATCAAAAGCTTCAGACGCTCGGTCTCTTGCAAATGAAGATGATCTCTTCACTTTTTACCTTTTATTTTTTGAGAAAAGAAAATCAGTGGCTAGGGGAGAAAATTATGGGTTTGGCTTCACCTTTGTAATGCCTACGCCTTGGTGTTTAGATTTGATTCAGGTCCGAGACAGACTTGCTCAGATCCTTAAAAACTGGAGGTAAACAGAAATGCTTCTTTGAAAGGTTCCCTTTCTGATGCAGGCATGATTATAAAAATTCTCTGAGATCTTTTGCTTGACTAGAACAGTGCTGTATGTTTGGAACTGATTTTTCTTTGCTTGGTGTTCACCTGCAACCTTGTTTTATTCCATTTCATGTCACTTTTATGAACTCTCGGTCTGGAAATATTTTTTAAAAAACATTATTTCTATAACAGTTATACAACCCTTATATATTTCCTATAAAGATATGCTTTTTCATTCTTAAACTGATTATTTGGACTTTTAGAAAAATGAATAGAAACCCTGCAGAATTCATACAATATCCTAGGTGCAATCATGCCCATCTCAATCCATTGTGTACAATTAAGATACTGAAAAGAAGAAAAGGGGAACCTTGGGACATTATGGTTGCTTCAAGGTTTCTCCATCCTCATCTTTTTATTAAGAAACAGGAAAAGCAGAGGGGTGGATCAAAAGTGCTTTTTGCCAACTGTGTTTATTGCATAGAATTTTCCTTTCCCGGACGCAGAAGATCTTGCTATGTTTTTTTTTTTTTTTTTTTGTAAGTTCTAGGCTGGACTACTGCAATGAACTCTGTGTTGGGCTTGAAGATGATCTGGAGACCTCAGATAGTACAAACTGTGTTGGCTTGTCTTCTGAAAAACATTGTGCAGTGTGAGTATATCCAAAATCTGTATTACATTATTTACTCAGGCTTTTGGTTCTCAATTAATCCACATATCTTAGAATCTGCCACTTTTTATGGCAAACAGCATTCATTACATCAGCCATGCTTCATTTTCAGTTAGTAAGGGAACCACATTTGCTATACACAGGGCTTTCACTGGAGTGGCCAGAATTTTCTTAAGCTTCATTTGTTTTCAGGAAGGACCTCAGGGCCCAGTTACATTAGGGAAAAAAGCCATAGTTGAATCAGGTTTACCATTTTATAAATCAATACTACACAATGCACATGGTGGTGTGGATTGCTTTGACACAGGATTGTGTTCTTTTGATTGGAAACAAAGTATTTTACTCTTCTGCCAGAAGATTGTTTATTTTAACATGGATGTTAAATTGAATTACTTTAAATCATTTTGCCATATGTGAATGCCTTTGTTGTTGTAAATTTTTCCTGATTTGTCCAACCCCCCCCCCCCCCAATCTGAATGCCAGTTGCATGTTCTTTGTATTGGACTGTGGCATCTTGTAGTCCAAATGTTAATTAAGTTTTTTCTGTCTACTTCAGTGCTGTACCACTTACTCACAGTTCAAAAATAATGCTTCTTCCCTGTTGATTGTGTTTCTCAAATCACATTGGAGTTTTGAATGCCGGGGGATGCATGGATAGATGTCATTTGTTGTGCAGTTTTCTGGCAGTCCGTATCTTTACAAAACTTTACTGCAGGTGGAAGTATTTTCTTCCATGAACACTACATGGGACGTCTGTGCTGACAATTCTGACAATTTCCACTGTCTCCAGGAAATGCTTGCATGCATTCCATCGAGGTAGAAGCCATATTTGCTGTGAGAGTCCTGTCCTGATCCTTAATCACTTGCTTTGTTCCTTAATTGCAGCTGTATAAGTGTTTCTGTAACATTTCTTCAATGGGAAAATATTACAGCTGTGCTGCAAATGGAATGGAAGTAGGAATATGTCTTGTGGTGCACTTGATTGTAAAAGAAGGTTTCCTTCTCTTTGTCAAATAATTGTAATTGAAGGATAGTTTTTGGATCCTGTGACAAAGGGCTGGGTGATCTGGTATGGTGCATAGCTTGAACAAGTTACTTTCAGGACTACAGCTCCCAAATGTGTCAATCAACTAGAATGATGTTCACTAGTTAACTGCTGGAGTTTTTCTCCCCAGGCTCTGGTTATTATGCATCTTCACTGTCCTTCAAGTTGTATTTTATAGTTTAAAGTGACATGGACCGTTTTGACCTTAAGGGAGTGGAACCTACACATGGCTTAGATAAATAAAGAAATACAGTGGATAAGGTTGCCAGTGGAAAGGTGAAGGAATGATATTTGAGCTAAAGGTCACTGGGAAAAAGCAGGATAAGTTAATGAAATGGGGGGAAAGCGGGATAAATAAACATAGGACAGTATGGTTGATGCATCTTCTCCCCCCCTTTTCTCTCTCTCTTCTTCTTTAAATAATATGGTAGCAACTCGGGCTGGCAGGTCATCAGCATCCTATTGTCTGTCTAGTTCCAAAACCTAAGACTGGGTTGCAGCGCTAGAGCTCTTGTGATGTTACAGAGTCCACTCCGTTTTCATCTACCACTTAGCCAGGTGCTTGTGTATTAACCGACAGTCGTCCTGGAAGGCAACCACAAGCGTAGTTCCTAAAAAATTCATATTGAGAAATTGGTCAGATCCTGGTTCCATGCTTTTCTTTGCGTGCGTGAATGCAGATAGACTGATCATAGCACTATTCTGCGGCTTGGAAGTCAAATGTTAACGCCATTGCTAGTTCTTGTGATAGATGGCAATACCATTTAGATATGTCAGCAACAACAACGGCGTTTATTTATTTATTTATTTATTTATTTATTTATTTATTTATTTATGCATAAGTAACATTTATTCATTATTTCAGAAAGAGTATGTGATGGGGGTTGGGAGGATGTCTTTGGACAATTTATTTGCATCTGTGTGTGTGTTATTTTAAAAAGAGGAGACTTAATATGGGACTAACAAGTTACACTGCTGTGATGAGTGGAACATTATTGTGGAAAATAATGACTGACTGACTGGACCTCTTATTAGTAATGATGCCAAACTCTGAAACTTCTGACAGAAATGAAAATCAAGAGAAATAAAAAGGTGCTCCAAGGCCGAGGGTAGAATCCCATTTACCATCTCTGGCGTAGCTCTGCCTGACTCTCTTAACCAGGCAGAAGGCTGTGGAAATCACCCATTGAAGCAACTAGAGCTTCTACTTATACACCGCCTTGCACAAGTTCTGTAAATGTCACCTCCCTCACACAATTGACTGTTGTGCAAGCAAGGCAAACAAACAAACAGGATACTGTCTAAGGTTTTTATTGTACAAACACTTCCCCATTCAAGGAATTTCATGGGCTGAAGAGTCTAGGTATTGTTATCTTCTATTTTTAACCACCCACAGTTTCCAACTGCTTCATCCCTCCCTTTTCTTACCCAAGAAAATCTGTTAGGAATTGGGGGGGGGGGGGACGGAAGAGCTCCACCATTTCGATTGGCATGGGTAGAATCATCCTTAGTTTTAAATTCAATGACCTAAATTGGAACAACGGGCCCCAGTAGAGCACAGGCATCGAATTAGGATCTGAAAGAGTCAGGAACAGTTGAAACACCAGGCAATTCTTAAGGAAACTCAACAAACACCCAACTACAGGCCCTACTCTTACAAACAGTTCAGCAAATCCAGGAGCCCACTAGCCCCCCCCCCCCTTTAGTAGCAGATCTGAACATTGCATAGAAAATTAGAACTTAAACTTGAACAAAACAAGCAACTGGAAACCAGTGACCTTACAAGATCATCTAAAGTAGTACCCCTGTATGCACAGGGGATAGGTTCCAAGCCCTTTGTCCCATAGATGCTTGAAACTGCAGATAGTAGCAAACCCATTCACTACTATCTGCAAAGGGGAGGGCAAGGGGAGGAGGTAAGTGCTCATGTGTACTGTGTTAAATGTGTGTGTGCACTGTAGGCTGAGTTGCAGCAGCAGCAACCATGGACAACATAAACTGCAGATACCAGCTCTGTGGATACAGGGGTTCCAATGTACCCAGCTTGCTGGGGAGGGGGCAATGTGTAGCCCGCATAAATAAAAAAATGTAACTGGCCAGAGAGTGCTTTGTTGTTGTTTACTCGTAAAGTCGTGTCCGACTCTTCGTGACCCCATGGACCAGAGCACGCCAGGCCCTCCTGTCTTCCACTGCCTCCCAGAGTTTGGTCAAAGTCATGTCCAACCATCTCGTCCTCTGTCGTCCCCTTCTCCTCTTGCCTTCACACTTTCCCAACATCAGGGTCTTTTCCAGGGAGTCTTCTCTTCTCATGAGATGGCCAAAGTATTGGAGCCTCATCTTCAGGATCCGTCCTTCTAGTGAGCACTCAGGGTTGATTTCCTTAAGAATGGATAGGTTTGTTCTCCTTGCAGTCCAGGGGACTCTCAAGAGTCTCCTCCAGCACCACAATTCAAAAGCATCAATTCTTCGGCGGTCAGCCTTCTTTATGGTCCAGCTTTCAGTTCCATATATAGCTACTGGAAAAACCATAGCTTTGACTATGCGGACCATTGTCAGCAAGGTGATGTCTCTGCTTTTTAAGGTGCTGTCTAGGTTTGTCATCGCTTTCCTCCCAAGAAGCAGGTGTCTTTTAATTTCGTGGCTGCTGTCCCCATCTGCAGTGATCATGGAGCCCAAGAAAGTAAAATCTGTCATTGCCTCCATATCTTCCCCTTCTATTTGCCAGGAGGTGATGGGACCAGTGGCCATGATCTTAGTTTTTTTGATGTTGAGCTTCAGACCATTTTTTGCGCTCTCCTCTTTCATTAAGAGGTTCTTTAATTCTGCCTCACTTTCTGCCATCAGAGTGGTATCATCTGCATATCTGAGGTTGTTGATATTTCTTCTGGCAATCTTAATTCCGGTTTGGGATTCCTCCAGTCCAGCCTTTCGCATGATGTATTCTGCATATAAGTTAAATAAGCAGGGGGACAATATACAGCCTTGTGGTACTCCTTTCCCAATTTTGAACCAATCAGTTGTTCCATATCCAGTTCTAACTGTTGCTTCTTGTCCCACATGTAGATTTCTCAGGAGATAGATAAGGTGGTCAGGCACTCCCATTTCTTTAAGAACTTGCCATAGTTTGTTGTGGTCCACACAGTCAAAGGCTTTTGCGTAGTCAATGAAGCAGAAGTAGATGTTTTTCCGGAACTCTCTGGCTTTCTCCATGATCCAGCGCATGTTAGCAATTTGGTCTCTAGTTCCTCTGCCCCTTCGAAATCCAGCTTGTACTTCTGGGAGTTCTCGGTCCACATCCTGCTGAAGCCTACCTTGTAGGATTTTGAGCTTAGCCTTGCATTCTTTGGTGCTGCCCTTCTTTGGGATTGGGATGTAGACTAATCTTTTCCAATCCTCTGGCCACTGCTGAGTTTTCCAAACTTGCTGGCATATTGAGTGTAGCACCTTAACAGCGTCATCTTTTAAGATTTTAAATAGTTCAACTGGAATGCCATCACCTCCACTGGCCTTGTTGTTAGCCATGCTTTCTAAGGCCCACTTGACTTCGCTCTCCAGGATGTCTGGCTCAAGGTCAGCAACCACACTATCTGGGTTGTCCGGGACATCCAAATCTTTCTGGTATAATTCCTCTGTGTATTCTTGCCACCTCTTCTTGATGTCTTCTGCTTCTGTGAGGTCCCTCCCATTTTTGTCCTTTATCATGTCCATCTTTGCACAAAATGTTCCTTTAATGTCTCCAATTTTCTTGAACAGATCTCTGGTTTTTCCCTTTCTATTATTTTCTTCTATATCTTTGCACTGTTCATTTAAGAAGGCCCTCTTGTCTCTCCTTGCTATTCTTTGGAAGTCTGCAATCCATTTTCTGTAACTTTCCCTATCTCCCTTGCATTTTGTTTCCCTTCTCTTCTCTGCTATTTGTAAGGCCTCGTTGGACAGCCACTTTGCTTTCTTGCATTTCCTTTTCTTTGGGATGGTTTTTGTTGCTGCCTCCTGTACAATGTTACGAGCCTCCATCCATAGTTCTTCAGGCACTCTGTCCACCAAATCTAGTTCCTTAAATCTGTTCTTCACTTCCACTGTGTATTCATAAGGGATTTGGTTTAGATTATGCCTGACTAGCCCAGTGGTTTTTCCTACTTTCTTCAGTTTAAGCTTGAGTTTTGCTATAAGAAGCTGATGATCAGAGCCACAATCAGCTCCAGGTCTTGTTTTTGCTGACTGTATAGAGTTTCTCCATCTTTGGCTGCAGAGAACATAATCAATCTGATTTCGGTATTGCCCATCTGGTGATGTCCATGTGTAGAGTTGCCTCTTGTGTTGTTGGAAAAAAGTGTTTGTGATGACCAGCTTGTTCTCTTGACAAAACTCTATTAGCCTTTGCCCTGCTTCGTTTTGAACTCCAAGGCCAAACTTACCTGTTGTTCCTTTTATCTCTTGACTCCCTACTTTAGCATTCCAATCTCCTATAATGAGAACATCTTTCGTCAGTTCTAGAAGGTGTTGTAAGTCTTCATAGAATTGGTCAATTTCAGCCTCTTCAGCATCGGTGGTTGGTGCATAAACTTGGATTACTGTGATGTTGAAAGGTCTGCCTTGGATTCCTATTGAAATCATTCTATCATTTTTGAGATTGTATCCCAGTACAGCTTTTCCCACTCTTTTGTTGACTATGAGGGCTACTCCATTTCTTCTACGGGATTCTTGCCCACAATAGTAGATATGATAATCGTCTGAATTGAATTCGCCCATTCCCGTCCATTTTAGTTCACTGACGCCCAGGATGTCAATGTTTATTCTTGCCATCTCCTGTTTGACCACATCCAGCTTACCAAGGTTCATAGATCTTACATTCCAGGTTCCTATGCAGTATTTTTCTTTGCAGCAGCAGACTTTCCTTTCACTTCCAGGCGCGTCCACAGCTGAGCGTCCTTTCGGCTTTGGCCCAACCACTTCATTAGCTCTGGAGCTACTTGTACTTGTCCTCCGCTCTTCCTCAGTAGCATGTTGGACGCCTTCCGACCTGAGGGGCTCATCTTCCAGCGTCATATCTTTTAGCCTTTTGTTTCTGACCATGGAGTTTTCTTGGCAAAGATACTGGAGTGGCTTGCTAGTTCCTGCTCTAGGTGGATCGCGTTTAGTCAGAACTCTCCACTATGACCTGTCCGTCTTGGGTATCCCTGCACGGCATAGCCCATAGCTTCTCTGAATAACTCAAGCCACTTCGCCACGACAAGGCAGCAATCCGTGAAGGGGAGAGAGTGCTTTAGGAAGAGATATAATGTGGAAATGAAAAACTCTTAAAATGGATGGTGCCCCAGAAAAGTCTAAACCCTCCTCACCCACCCCCAATCACACAGAGAACTGGATTACTTCAAAGTCACCCAATAGGTTATGGACTGGAGTTGGCAGAATCAAAATAAACCCAAGAAAATTGGGTTTTTGCACAGACAATGTCCTTTGTGAGCATGGAGAAGAATAGACAACTTCACACCGATGTCAGTACGCCTATGCCCCCTCAACATGAGCCGTGGAAGACTAGCAGCCCAAAATGCTCCTGATTTTGCCCACTATGGGGCAAAATTATCTCATATAGTCATTAATTGCACTGTGGTGCTTTTGACACCAACATAGAGGGAGAATTCTTGAATGGTGAGTCAGAATTTATGTAAATCTCATTGACTCTATGCCTCCACTTTAGGTGGGACCATCACTTGGATCTGGGCGACAGAGGTGGGGCTGGAATATCTCTGAATATCTCATCCCTAGATATTGCCCTGGAGGACAAACTCAGTGCTAGAGCACCGTGTCTATCCCTTGAGCTAGCAGGATTGCACCAGTTGCCTTGCATCCGCTGAGTACAATGCAGGGAGCTGCCTGCAGTGCATCAAATTGTCTTAAACCATTCTCAGAGCCCGAGTATTTTAAACAGTGCCCACCTCATACCTGTCCCTTACAGGGACTGTCCTTTTTCAAAACTTTGCTTCTTACGCTCCCACTCTTCTGGTTGGTGAACAGTGAAATGTCCGGGAGGATGGCATCTTCAGATATTCCTGAAAAATCAGTGACCTGTTGTGCCACCAAGATGCACGAGGAAGTAATGTGCAGTGACTTTAAGTCTGGGAGTATGCATCATGGTATTTTTTTAAAATGTCAGCTGTAATTGAAACTTAATCTTCAAATGCACTTCATCTGGCTGCTGTTTGCAGACTGAGTGATATTTTCTTCTTGCGTCTTGGCAGATAACAACAAAATGGATGAAAAACTTAGTGGATTTAAGGAGTTTGGGAATAACTAGTTACCTATATTGGGTTACCTATTATCATTTCTTTTTACAGTAACTAAGGCGTAACTAAGTTAATTGTGATTGTAAAGAGGGATACTTTGCTTCTTTAGCAGTGCAACTCTAACTGGTTTTCTTATTGGAAGTTATAGGGGCCTATTTTTTTTATACCACAGGTCTATGGATTGTAGCATTCTGATGGTTTATTATATGTATCTATTTTAATTCCTCTTGAAAAACAAAAAAATAAAGAGTGACTTTTGAACAAGTTTTTTTTAAAAAAAACCTTCTTAAAAAGCCCATACATTTGTGGCAGGATGGCTCTGTTGGTTCAGATTTTTCCATACGAATCACCATCTAAAACCTTGTCTTCTTTTCAGTCTAGAGGTTATTTGGTAACAGGGTGTGTGTGTGCAGTGGTGGTGGTGTCAATTCCCAACCCTTCACCTACTTGCTCAATCCACTCATGGATTGGTTGGGTTTTTTTCCTGTCAAATAAATTTTTGTTTTCAAAAACAAATGCAAACAGAAAGGGGAAAAAATCTAATAAACAGAAATCTAAATACGTACACAGCACACAGACCATTTGGGAGTAATCAACCATCCCTTTTGCTTTTATGGAGCCCCATCTCCCTTCCAGATGTGCACTGACTCTTGAATTAGGCTTTGTCTCTTCCCCTTTATTAATACAAAATTGATAAGTTATCCCCATATGTCTATAATAATGCATCTCTAGCAGTTACTCCACTCTTAACTTTTATATTACATATAAGCTTATTACTGATAGTTACATCTGAAACTTCCCTGCACCAGTCACTTAACTGGAAATTATAAAGCGTTCTCCAGTTCCTAGGTGTAATCAATCTTGCTGCGGTTAACAAATTGGAAACTGATTCTTTAGTTGTCCCATTCCCGACCTCCTTTCAAATACTGATAAAAATGCTAATTTAGGACACACAGCTAAGTTTAACTGGCTTCTTTCATGTATTTCCTTAAAAACCAATTGCCAACATATCAATATATTCTCACGTCCAAGCCCACCACATATGAAAATAAGCCCCTATTTTCTGGCCACCTCTCCAGCCCCATTGATTGATTTAATAATGGCTTGCTTGCTATGCATGTCTCTTTGCCTTCTGCTTTTTCTGCCCCCATGACAACGGCCATTATTCCTCCTTCACTGACATTTCCATAGTGGTGCATGCTGCTTTTTTTCTGTTGCTGGTTTCATCGACCTCGCCAAGCTCAACCAAACCTCTGCCCCTTTGTGGGATTTTCTTGGGTAACCTCTCCAGTCATGATGGGAAGTAACTTAACTATAGACTAATGTTCTTGGTTTTACAAAGTTGAGTGTTTTTACAAAGAAATATTTGTCATATATATCGATATTCAGTGAGGTGCAAACAATACAAAGTATAGGACGATTTCAGTGAGTTACTGAATTTACAGCCTGCCTTTCTCCCGTTATTGTGACCCAAGGCAGTCATCTGGTCACAGCCTTCTGTACTTGACTACGTATATTGTATTTCTACTTAAACAGCAGTAATGTCTAATTATCACTGTATTTGTATCTATTATCTTAAATTAGCACATGCAGATAGAATGCATTAAGTGTGATGCCTCACTTGCCCTTTGTTGATTACTGGGATGGGGCTTGGGACTTGGTACCAAAGACTTGGGACCTCAGACTTGGGACTTGGTACCAAAGACTCGGACGTGGACTTGGGACTTGGACCCAAAGATTTGCCAACATCCCTGGAAGCTCTGTGTGTCTTCCTCTATGGGATGCACCAGTGGCCACCCTTCCCTTTGAACTGAAGTCCACTTCATCAGATGATTGGCAGCACACAAAGGTTTATGCTAAATAAAACGTACTAGTCTTTCACGCTCATAGCTGCCATCTGGAATCTTAAAATAATTTTAATAATAGTAACAACTCAGGGAATGTCTTGGTACAGTAGATGTAACTAATTACTTTTTGAAGAAGAGTAATTTTCCAACCTTTGGCTAGGCTAAACCAAGAGAGAGCAAAAACTACACACCTTGATGAATGGATGAATGCCAAAGAGTTCTTCCCACCAGGAAAAGACTCTGGCTGAACCATCTGCAAGTTACTTAATAGACACTGAAGCAAAGTAGGAAGATGAAAGAATAATCAAGTAAAATGGGGTTGCTTGGATACAGGACAAACTTTCTGTGACTGTGGAGAAATTCAATCAATGCACCACTTGCATGCATGCAATTTATGCCCCACCACATGTACAAAAGAAGATCTAGCAAATGGCCAAGAGAACACTGTTGAAGGAGGCCTCTTCTGATAAAAAATAGTCTAATTATCCTAACGTTTTAATTTGTTTTTAATTTTACCTAAATTTCATATACATCCATAATTTTAAATTGTGAAACACTCTGATACAAATAAAGAAAGCATGGAAGATATTCTAGGAATTTCCTTCATAGCACCAGGGACAAGCGCATTATTTGAAAGTGAAAATGATTTGATCTTCATTAGGAGCAGGATCTTTGTGAAGAGAATGGGTTTTAGCTGCTCACTGAAGACCAAGCTGCTGGCAAAATCAGAGCCTGAGAAAAGTTACTTTTTTGAACTATGATGTCCAGTCCCCAACTCTCAGGGATGCTATATCTTATATTACAGCATGGGGAGCTCACAATATATTGGCCAAAATCCTGTTGGTATTTGCATAACGTTTGTGTAACTCACTTTGGCTATCTGAGGAGCTGCTGGAACTCATTTCAGTTGCTCCATCCAGCATCTAAGTAGGCATGCATTTGAGATGTGTCCCAGCACCTTGTCAACTGGTCACAATTAGGTGTCACAAATTACGCAAACTTTATGTGAACATCAATAGGAGGTTGACTGTTTGCTGGGAAAATCTCTCCCCTTCAGCTGTTGGGAGGATTGCAGCTAAGCATAAAGAAAACAGGAAAGTCTGACAGGAGTGATGATATTTACTTATATTTATTTATTTAAAATATTTTTACCCCGCCTTTCTCCTTTCTCGCTTGCCTGGCCTCCTGTGGGAGGGAGTTCCAGAGTCTGGGAGCAGCCACAGAGGAGGCCCTCTCCTGTGTCCCCATCAGACACACCTGTGAAGGTGGTGGGACCGAGAGGAAGACCTCTCCTCATGATCTTAACACATGGTATTCGAGATAGCTTGGATCCAAGCCATTTAGGACTTTATAGGTTCTTTTGAATTGTGCCCAGAAACAGATTGGCAGCCAGTGGAGCTGATGTAACAGGAGAGTTATATGTTCCCTGTCACCAGCCCCAGTCATTAATCTGGCTGCGGCATTTTAGACCTGCTGAAGTTTCCTGACACTTTCCATTGGCGGCCCCACATAGAGCATGTTACAGTAATCTAGCCAGAAAGTAACTAGTGCGTGTGTCACAGATGTGATACCATCATCTGTGCTGGCTCCACTATTTCACCCGTGGAGATGCTACAGAATAGGAGTGTAGAGTGCATCAAGGCAATCTTGTCAGTATACTGAATATGGTGTGTTTCATAATCGAGAAACATTAGATTAATGTTATCAATATCAACACTCGATTTGACGAGGTTACATTGACTGCTTGAGCTACATAACATACAAAAGGTCATTTTAAATGTACTTTGGATTTATTTCTGCCAGGCATTCTACCACTGATGGCATTTAGAATTTTTTACTTTCTAACGCTATCCTTGACTTTGTAGTCCAGGGCATGGTGTTTTGGCATGGCTCCTCTTTTATATATGGAGACGAGAGACGGGTGCTGATTTAGTGTTTCTCTCCTTTGTTTTGGAAACAAATTTGTGTGCAAAGTAAGGTGTTCTGCCAAGGAAAAATGCTAAGAACTTGGGATATGTATGAAAAAGAAAACCATCATTTCATTGCTATATTTTCACAGAGGTAGACTCAGTATAAGTGGCTAAATAGGTCAGTTAAGTTAGGTATCCAGATATTTGAAGTTTGAATCCCTTCTGTACCTCCTGCAAGTGGAACCAGCCTGTGTAGCCTTGGGCAAGCTGTCCAGTCCCAGGACAAGAATGATAAACCATTTCTGAATACTTTATGAAAACCTTGGAAAGGGTCACCACAACTCAGAACTGAACATGATGGCATGCACTACTACTACTACTACTACTACTACTACTACTACTACTACTACTACTACTACTACTACTACTACTTGCTGTTGCTGTTGTTGTTGGTCTAGGTGCATTTAAGCCTCACGGTTTTTGCAGATTTAACCGTGCCTCTCTGGGGATCAGGTTGTGAAATGGTCATTGTAAATTTCAGGCTGTCCTTAATTTATCTAATAATTAGTGATCATTGGTGAGGCTACCTTGTGTGTCCAGGCAAGTTGCCAGTTCTTACGGCCTTGCCCCCTCCCCTCCTTTGCTAACCAGCAAGGCTAATACTGAATACAAGGCATCTGTGTTGCCGAGATAATCAGGAGGCACTGCATGATGAAATGTGAAGTATGCGGTGTAAATGCCAACAATCAAAGAAGAGATCTGTAGCAGCGAAAACATATTCTTTGAGGCCGCACCACTACAGAAAATCGTCTCAGGTCTCTTGATGTCCCTTTTGGTCTGTGGATGTGTTCCTAGTCCCTCTGAACCAGCTCACACGCTGGTAAGAAACTAGTAAGAAAACAAGGACAATTGGCCATTGTTCCTCTTATTACATTCCAAGAAATGTCCAAGAGCCCTTGCAATTAGTGAGAGGTGAAGACAGTGCAAGCACTTAATAGATATGCCCAAATGACCGCAAACAGCATCCATTGGTTGGTGGTGGCAATGGCGACGGGGAGAATGGAGAGGAGCGAGTTGCCATCTGATCTGTTGGCTGCATCCCCACTCTCTCCACATTCGTTGGGTTCTCTGGGTGCAGGAGTTTCACACATGCAGGCTTTCTCTATGTAGGCTTTCAGTTCTACGGGCGATAGCTTGAAGGCCCAGAGAGTGCTTTGTGCAGATGAAATGATCCTTAAATGCAGGCTGGAAATGAGGAGTGTTGCAGTTCTGCTGCTTTGCGATGACTGACACAGGGCTTCTCCCATTTCAAAAAACCCACCTGGCAATATTACTATTTTTTTTCATTAACTTAGGGTTAAACCGATACCTCCCCTTTGTTACCCAAACAGCAACGGAGTGTAATGTATTGGTGTGGATCCGTGCCGTGCTCGAAGAGGTGAACTCCTTTTGTCTGTTTAATATTTGCATTGACTCCACCCGGACAGATCCTGAAGATGAGGCTCCAATACTTTGGCCATCTCATGAGAAGAGAAGACTCCCTGGAAAAGACCCTGATGTTGGGAAAGTGTGAAGGCAAGAGGAGAAGGGGACAACAGAGGACGAGATGGTTGGACAGTGTCATCGAAGCTACTAACATGAATTTGACCCAACTCCAGGACGCAGTGGAAGACAGGAGGGCCTGGCGTGCTCTGGTCCATGGGGTCACGAAGAGTCGGACACGACTTAACGACTAAAGAACAACAACAACAATTGACTCCACACCACACCTGTCATTAGCTGCACTGGGGTGAAGTGTTGGGGGAAGCACATGGTCTCCTCTCACCCCCACGCTGCTACCACCATAGCTCCAGGTAGGCTAACGGCGCTTGAGACACCTGTCACCATGGGCAGCTCTTCAGTACCTCTCCCTGCACACCACTGCTGGAGAAGGAAGAGGCAGGTGGTGTAATGAGAGAATGGGGACCCCCTGAAGCTGTTATTGATCCCTAGGCAGAAACTACCATTGGCCACCAACTTCTTTTAAAGCTGCCTGAGCATCACTAGAAGCTTTCCTTCTAAGGCTAATGGCAGCTGTGGGTTCATTGAGATCATGGTGCTGGAGGAACCATGTTGCACCACCCCAGTTGTGATCACCTCTGGCGCCCCTCTACTGTGGCTATTTAAATTAGGGGGGGGGAACCAGACCTTTATGTCCAGACAAATATTTAATGTATTTTCCAATTAACCCTTAAGCAAGGGAGGGTGCAAAGTGGTCCTTCAGACTACAACTCCCAATTTGCTGCTCCAAGAACACCTGGAGGGCCTCATTTTGCTCAGTTTGCAGCAGAGAGACCACTGCCCGGTGACAGAGCACCTGCATTGCACACAGAAGGTTGTAGGTTCAATCCCTAGCATCCCCAGAGAGGGTTACAGCAGAATCCTGTGGAAACTCAAGAGACCAGGGCCAGCTGACACTCAACATGTTTCAACTGAGAATTTCTCCTGACCCTTACACGACTATCTTAACCATGTTTTGGTCAGGAACAATTTATCTAGAGCTGCTCATATTCCGATGCTCAGTCCTTCACCTCTGCCATGTCCCTGTGGGCATTCTGAAGACTAAACAGATTGAGTGAGTTGGACTTGCAAATCACCTACCTTTCACATTACCTTTATCCAAGGTAGGGCCTGGTGGAATTATACTAAATGGTGGAGCTAATCTTAATTGCTAACAATTGTGGAATGGGCTGTTGCTATGGAAACTCAAAGGCCTGTAGCTGCTCTTGGCAGTTTTAGATGTGTAGGTGATTGAACAGCACAGAATGGTCTGGATTTGTCTTGTTTACACCTGCAGCCAATTAGCCTGCATTGTTTTCCTCTCGCTTAGGATGCTGGCAGAAGGGGAGAGAACAGAATCAAAACCTTGTTATTGCCTTTGATCATAAATCTTTTGAATTGTCTCTTTGGAATGACATCTTAAAGGTCATTTTTCAAGTGACAAAGAAAAAGGAAGTCGAATCACAGGTATTATAGTGTGAAGGCTCTGTAAGGTCACAAAGCCCTTGAATGGAAAAAGCCGACTTTTGGTAACTCTTTAAATTAGATCAGTGTCACTGACAGCTCTTCCCCCTCAACTTTGGTAAAGTTATGTTTGAACTATAGCTTCCAAACACCATGGCCACTGGAAGCCATAACCCCACAAAGGAGCTTTTCCAATATCTACTCTGTCTTTCTCAGGGTTTAACTGAAAGAAGCTCTTAAATTTAATTTTGACTATGGAGTAGATGAAACTTTCTTAGGGCAGAACGAGATGGGAATTTGGAGTGATTTGGATTGAGTTTAAAAGCCCCTTATCTTTGGTACATTCTATTTTATCTCACATTGGAGTGATTCTTCTGTGCACATTAGAGATGTTTCTTATCCCCTTTTAATTATTGACACCTCTCTCCCACGCCTTTCCCTGTCTTGTTGTTATTCCATCAGCTGTAGTGACTTCCCTTTACAAAAATCAATTTTAATAGGTGGCATAGCACTACAGCAATACATTAACCTAGCATGGATATTCCTTTGTATCTGAAATAGCGCTGCATCACTTAGGACAGAGGTTCCCAACCTTGGGTAACCCAGGTGTTCTTGGACTACAACTTCCAGAAACCCTGGCTAGAACAGGTGGTAGTGGCTTCTGGAAATTGCAGTCCAAGAGCACCTGGGTTACTCAAGGTTGGAAACCACTGATTTAGGAGAATATTTTTTTAAAATTGCAAGATGAGGAAAATAGAGGAGAGGTTTTATCCACTGTCCTTTGCACTGTCACAACCCATTGCATACATCACATGGTTGCCATCCAAGAGAAGACCACCCACAGCTTTATTTCAGAGCAAATTAAGCAACCACCCTTGACCTTCCTGATTTATAAAAGCAGCCAGAGGGGGACTGGCTGAATGGATTAGAGCAGTGGTGAATGTCTATTTGCAACAAGGCAAGGTACCAGAATACCTTGAGGGAGTAGTAAGACCTTTGTTTAAACAGCTGTCCTTGGGCTGTATTGGATAATTATCACCCAGTCTCCAGTATTCCATTTTTGGACCAGGTCTTGGAGTGTGTTTTGGTGTCTCAGCTCCTGAGGATCCTGGATGAAGCAGATTATCTAGATACATTTCAGCCTAGCTTTGAGATGTCCAAACTGGTCATGGTGACACATGCCTTAGTTACCTCCCATCTGGATTACTGCAATGCCTTCTACATGGGGCTGCCTTGGATGAGTGTTTGGAAACTTCAGCTGGTTCACAATGCTGCAGCCGGACTGCTGACCGGTGCTGGTTACAGGGAGCATGTAACTCCCTTACTAGAGCAGCTTCACTCGCTGCCAGTCATCCAATTCAAAGTGCAATTCAAGTGCTGGTTATGACTTATAAAGCTCTACACAGCTTGGGTCCAGGCTAAGGATCTTTCTTAGCTTTCAAGATCTTCTGGGGAGGCCCTTCTTTTGGTTCCACATCTTCCCAAGCTTGTTTGGCGAGGGCCTTTTCGGTGGCTGCTTCCAGCTTTGGAATACATTGTCTTGGGAAGCCAGGTTGCCCCCCCCCTCTCTTGTCCTCCCGTCGTCAGGCAAAGACCTTCCTCTTCAGGCAGACTTTGAAGCAGTAAGTTGTCTCAGGAGTGTTGGTTTTTAATTTACAGATTTTTAAATGCTTTAATTTTGTTTTTAATCTTATTTTTTAACCTTAATATAGGCTTAATTGTTTCGTAATATGATATTTATACAGTGTTTAAAACTGTGTTTGTTTTATATTTTCATCTGTTGTGAGCCGCCTTGGGTCTCCTATAAGGAGAAAGGTGGCATATAAATAATACGAACAGACAAAGAAACAAATGACAGACTGCAGAATGGGACTATCAGGAGCGCTCCCAATCGCACCAAATAACCTGCAGCCCAAGCGCTGTGCCAGAAAGGAGTGAAACATCTCACAGAAGGCCAGGGTGGATCACTCTTACTTAAAAGTCATGTGGTTGCTGGAAAATAGGCCAAACCAAACCAATCTGCACCCAAAGCAAACCAAATAACAAACTATATGCTCGTCTGATTGCCTCTTTAATTGGGTTCTGGCTCACACAACCAGCCCAGGCCATTTTGCTGCTTGAAGCACAGGACAAGATGGATCCTCTCCCCATTCCACGTGCTCCATGTACTGAAGCTGGCAGCTGTTGGCTAGTTAGCAACCTTGATGTAAATTTCAAGATATGGGAGGACGGGCCTCCATCACAGACTAACATGTTTGCTTGTTTGTTTGCATGCTAACTAATCAGAGGGGCTTGTTTTTCCCGGGCTAGACAAACTCCGCCCTTGTTTCTTTCCTTCTCCTCCTCACGCGTTTGAGAGACTCCATTTTGTCTCAGACCCATTTTCACCTTGGAAGATGCTGGATCTCCAGGCTGGATCTCTGCACCCTAGAGATCCTCCCAGCCATGTGGGCTGAGGAAACAAACCTTATTTTTTTTTTTTTTTACTATTTTCCTTTCTATCAACTTTAAGCCTAATGAGTGCCTGTTTTAGAAATGGACTTTAAGTGAGTAAAGTACACAAAACCTTTTATACTTAAAGATAGCCTCTTGAGTCTTATTTCCTACTGTGCCAGGCTTTGGAGAGGGAGGATACCAAGAACAATTGGGTAAAGAAGGGGACTTCTACAGCTAATTCTAACCTTAAGGAGCTGGCCTTCTGCTGTGCATTTTTCTGGAACTTAAGCAAGTTCCCAGAACTCTCAACAGCAGCTGCGGGGATCCTTCGGCTCTGCCTTGGGCACTTCACCATACTGGAGGGAAAGCACTGGGCAAGGAACTTTAAGGGGTGCAGGCTAATCAATGTGGCACCCACAGCTCTGTCCTCCAAAATAAGGGAGAATCCAGGGAGTTCAGGAGGAACAGTTGAGAGGCTCTAATTGTTTCCTTCAAGGGCTGGTTCTGCTAGGTAAGTAGACTTCCATTAAGTTACACTGCAACCCCTGCTTCTTAATAAGGCTGACGTTGCAGGACAGGAGTATGGAAGTGCAATCGTATGTACTATTTATGTTTGTTGTTCTGTGCCGTCAAGTCGGAACTGACTTACAGTGGTCCTAACAGAGCTTTCAGGGTGAGATATTTAAGGAGTAGTTTTACCCCTTCCACAGTCCCATAGCTGAGTGGGAACCCAGGCTTCCTGAATCCCAGCCCATCAATCTGTCCATTACATCACACTGGGTAGAACACACTGGGTATTATTTATGTACATTACACTTTTTTTCTGTCGAGATCTGGTTGATGGCATCACACACATTGGTGTCCCCAGTGATCTCTTGTCCAAGCACTGGCTAGACCGGGACCAGCTGCTGCCACGTTTTGAAATTGTCAGATGGTAGGGGTGTTGCAAAGGAGAAGGGAGGAAAATGTAGTCCACGCTCTGAACACCTAGGATAGAACCTTCTGCTTCATGGCATCGTATAAGGGAAATTGCATAAGTGCTATTGTCTGTTTCAGGGCGAGTCGGTTGCATGCTGAGGGCTCCCCTCATCACACAGACAATGATGGAATTGTTTTGTGTGCTTGGGCATCGTGGGAAAATGAAAGATTACTTGTCCAATGTCCCTTACATGCACTGTTTTTCCCAGTAGGATTTTGCTCAAGCAGTTTCCCACAAAATGGTGTAGCCGATCTAGCAGCTCAGATGGGTATGTCACAGCTTTTGTTGTGTCTGGCAGCCAGAAATATGTTTATAGATGAAACTGACATGTTCTAGATAGTATTCAATGTGATTGATACAGCAGCTCCTGAGAGAATGTGCAAACAGATTCCATGATGGGAGGGCTGTTTGTTCATTACTTTGGGGGTGGGGTGGAAGAGATTTATTACAAGAGGCTGAATTCTGCAGCTCATCCATATAATGCTTTTTTTAAAAAAAGCTTATTTGCATATTTTGCTTTCCCAGTGTTAATTATGGAAGTGACCAGCAGCTTTACGGGGCCTGATGCCCTGATAGAAATACACAAACACTATTTTCTCAGATTATTAGGAAAGCTAAGTGTGCAGCTTATATACCACCCCATCATGCATAAAGCACTCTCTGGGCGGTTTAATTATGCAGGCAACACATTGCCCCCGCCCCCGCAAGCTGGGTAATCATTTTACAGACCTTGGAAGAATGGAAGGCTGAGTGAACCTTGAGCCGGCTACCTGGGATTGAACCCTGGGTCATGGGCACAGTTTTGGCTGCAGTACTTCAGTTTAACCACTGAGCCATGAGGAAGAGGCCATACATTCTTTTCCAGAAATAAGAGCTGCCCTTTCCACTGCTTGGGAAGCTGCGTACAATCACAGAATAATGGCATTGGAAGGGGCCTATAACGCCATTGACTCCAACCCCCTGCTCAATGGAGGAATCCAAATCAAAGCAGATCTGACAGGTGGTGGTCTAAATTTCTCTTGAATGCCTCCAATATGTTCATAGTTTTGCTATGGTTGCTGATGGGCTTCCAGTTGAATGATTTGTGTTTTCTAGATTAAATTGAACAAATATGGCTGATACTTTTTCACATTCAAATTCTGTCTCTCCCTTAGAACTTGTCTGCCTAGCCTTATACCCCTCTGCTTTTCTTTACCATTTAGGGTCTCCGGGAATTGATCTGTTTCTTCAGGTCTGCAGGTAGGGAGACAAACCAGCGGCACTGGAGGATGAGAGAGTTTAATTTTTGTCTGTAAGGTGTTTTGAAAACTTGATCCACCCGCTCTCAGCTGATCCCTGGCTTACTCGTTCAGTGCAAAAAGGGTTTCCATGTGTGTTTATGCTGGCTTCCCGCCCAGTCCTTGCCTGCCCTTCCTCTGTGACATCACAAGGACCCACCTCTGTGAAATCAGACATGATTATCCTCTGATCCCAGATTTTCACCCTGAAATCTTCAGGAATGGGACGAGGCCGCCCTAGATTATTGCTGCTACATCTGAGGTGTCCAGAACAGATTTGTCACCTCTTTCAACCTGCTAAATCTCACTGTGACATTCCAGCAGCTCAGCCACTCCCTGATAGAAGACATGCATACTTGTTGAGTAGGACCTTCGGAACATTTTGAAGAACCAAAATGCGTTCCTCCCTTGTCCTTTACTTTGTGATTCAATATACTGAACATTGATGGCTCCCAGTAGATTAAAAAAAACAAAAACAAATTAGAAAGGTAGAAATCAGGAAATCAGAGATGGGCACAAACCACTGGTTCGGCACTTCATGATGGTTCGTTTAGCAGCTGAACAGGTGTTTGGCACTTTTAAGCCCCACCTCCACTGGCGGGCGTCCACTTGGAGGCAGTGGCCTGGCTTCAATGCTCCGCCCCTCTGGGTGCTGCCTCTGAGTGGGCACCTACCAGAGGAGATGGGGCTTTGGAGTGCCAAACACCTGTTCGGATGATTTAAAAAATGGCACAAATCCTTGAACAGGCGGTTCATGCCCATCTCTAGTGGAAATCAGTTGACACCTGAATATAGATGAAGTATTGACTCTGGGCTGGAGGCTGAAGTGTCTGAGTGGGTTACCTGAAATGGGATTTGGTGAGTCATCATTGTTCTTTTGTTTTTTTAATGACTAATACAGAAGCCTTTCACATAAAGACACAGGTTTAAAATTTGCAGGAAGGAGAAGAGATAAAATTAGTTGAATGTGCATCTGTATCCAGAACTTTCTCCTGACTTGTCACATTCAGCAGAAAGTTTAATAAAAATGAAAGCGTGGGCCCAACACATCACTCTCATGGTGTAACCAGAGAACCAATTCAAGGGAAACTTATTGTCTGGTAACCTTTGTCAAAATGCCATTGAATAGTTGACATCTAACAACCGAGATGATGAATGACTCAAAGGGAGCGTAGCCTTCACATGTACTGTTGGTGTGCCCCAGAATAACTTATTTCTGAAATGAATAGCTTTTGTAGCTGAGACTCAGAGATCTCGGTAGTTTCTTTACTCAGTATGATTCTTCATGGAATAAAAGGGGGAAGACAGCCCTGCTCCCATGCATAAAAGAAATAGCATTAGTTGAAACAGAATGCATTGAGTCACAGATGTTTCATTATTTATCATCTAACTTGTTTGGAGATAAAGCAGGATGAGAACAGTTGTGTAAATTGAATTACTGAATTCAGCTACAATAGGAAGCAGGTCTAATACTGGCAAGATGTAGCACAGGCTGTTATGGGCTACAATGCAAGATTTGACCAAATAATATCTGTCAGCCTTCTGGGAAAACCTATCAACATAAGTGTCATTTGAGTCTTAAGATGCAACTACAAATGCTGAAGAAGAGGAAATTGAAAGTTTTTATGCAAGCATCCAGGAGGAAACTGATCACACATCAAAAGAAGACATGCTCATAGGTGACTGGAACACAAAAGTAGGAAATAAAGCAGAACCAAATGTGGTTGGGCATTTTGACCTAAGGGTCGGAAATGAAGCAGAAGAATGACTTGTAGAATTCTGTGAAGTCAACAATCTGATTATCACAAATGCATGCTTCAAGCAATCAAACAGATGACTGTACACGTGGATGTCACCAGATGGCCAATAGAGAAATAGACTATGTAATTGGAATCAGGAAATGGAGAAACTGTGTCCTCTCTGCCAAAACATGACCAGGAACATAGTGTGGTACTGATCGTGAACTGTTAATATCAAGCATTAGAGTAAAGCTGAAGAAGAGCACTAAAAGAATCCTAGTTCCAAAATGTAATTTAAACAACATTTCTGATTAATTTAAACTCCACATAAAGAACAGATTTGCATTAGTAAACTCAATTGACCATGAACCAGAAGATCTGTGGGTTGAAACCAGAGATATTATTAGGCAAAATTGCAAAAAGACAATTCCAGTGGTAAAAAGGAAAGAAAACCCTAAATGAATAATGGAAGAAACATTTAAAATTGTAAAGGAAAGGCAAGAAGCAAAAATAAAAGGTGGCAGAAATAGGATTAAAATCCTGAATACATCTTTTCAGTGACTCTCATGTCGAGACAAAGAGAACTAATATAATGATCAGTGCAAAGAAATAGAAGAGAACAACACAATAGGAAAAACAAGAGGTCTCTTCTGGAAAAACCAAGAAATCAAAAGGAAATTTCAGCCTGGATTAGGAATCCTGAAAGGCCAACAGGGAAGCATACTATCTGACCAAGATAAAACAAAGAGAAGGTGGAAACAGCATACTGAAGACCTATACAGAAAAGATAAAAGGTTGACAGATTCCTTTGAAGAGGAATTCTATAATGAAGAACCTGCAGTTCTAGAAAGTGAAGTGAAAGCTGAAGTGAAGTGAAAAACAGCTTTAGAAGCAACAAAGTATAAACCATCCCATTTACGTATTGTCTCCTAGATAGTCAGTCACTCAGGGAAAGCCTGCTTGGAGAGAAAGCAACCTGTCTGCTTACAGAAGGACGGCAAAGATGGAGCCAGCCTGGCCCTCCGTGGGGGGGGGGGGGGTTCCAGGGTTTGGGAGCAGCAACAGAGAAGCCCCCCCCCTTTCCCCATGAGACATACCTATGAAGGTGGTGGGACTGAGAGAAAAGTCTCCCTTAATGAATCTTAACACCCAGGCAGGCTCATAAAGGGAGATACAGTTTTTGAGATAGTTTCAGGTTGGAGCCAAAGAAGGGCCTGTGGACAAAGGTAGGTGAAAGAGTCTATGCTTGTGGGACCTTCACTCATGGAGAAGTGGCAGTCTTCCACTTCTGTTAGATTTTCCTTTCTTCTTAGTCTTCCTGTGTCACAACTCGTCTTATTCACCAGGGCACTTTGAACCTTGTGAGTGGTTTTTTGTGGGACTGGTGGTGGTGGAAAGAAGGAAAGTCATCCACAACGCACGCACGCACGCACACACACACACTTTTCTTAAGGGAATGTCTGAAAGCTTGCTGACATGGAAGAAATTAATGAAAGGTTACTCTTCCAATGCTCAGCACAGAAGTCTGTGTAACATCTGGTTTCCTCTTTGGGGGGGAAATGCTGCATATTAAACATACTGTATAACATACATAAATACGTACCGTGTTTCCCCGAAAATAATAAGATATCTTATATTAATTTTTGCTCCAAAAACGCATTAGGGCTTATTTTCAGGGGATGTTTTATTATTATTTTTTTCATGTACAACAATCTACGTTTATTCAAATACAGTCATGTCATCTTCTTCTGGTTGCTGCACAATGGTGGAGGGCAGGGTTTCACTTAACTGGGGCTTATTTTGGGGGTAGGGCTTATATTATGAGCATCCTGAAAAATCATACTAGGCCTTATTTTCAGGTTAGGTCTTATTTTTGGGGAAACAGGGTACACATCTTTTGGGAGTGGGATGGGAGGGTATAGGATTATCTGCACACACACACACGCCATAACTGTCACTGCTGCTGAAAGCCTAAACAGGGCTTCAGTAGAACAGTTACATTTCTTCTTTGTCCTGCCTTTTATATTGGCCAGCATATGAACATTTCCTCTCCACACTGGGGAATCACATCACGCACACCCTTTCTTTGCAGCACTGGTTGCCTCACTGAACGGACGGGTGTCCTGGGCCTGAGGATTGTCAGAAGAAAAGGCACGGCAGATGAGACCAAACAGCAGCTGGCCTTCTAGACTTTGTTTCTTTAATCTGCTTGCTTCAATTGTGAACCACATTATGCTGTTTTTCAAAAATTCTGTCTGGTAACCTATTTGCCAAATGACCGTTTGGCTCTGATATTAAGTTATCAACACAGTAGCTAAAGAACTCTACTTACTAAAACAGAATTTCTCTAGAATTTTGTTAAAGGGCACCTGTACTATACAGTATGTTTGTGTATGACACTCTCAGCATTTTGTTTTTTCTCTAAAAACTAGGAATATTCAGGAGATTTAAAAAAAACACACACAAGGAACATCAGAATGAACCTTAAAATCCTAGTGAATGTTGTTGATTGGGAAATCCACCAGAAAATGTACTCAAGAGGCAGATACAAAATCCTAGTCCATAAGACTTTCAGATAAGTCAGATATAAATAATACAGTGAAATTCTCACTATTAGGCATTGCTCTGAGAGAGGCACATGCATTTCAGACATGATTTAAGCACCTCTAATGCTCCTTTGGATCAGCAAATATACTGGACTGCTGCCCAGTTACTTGTAATAAAGCCAAGAGTCCAACTGTAATAATTTGATGGTAGGACTTTATATGCTTAATGGCTCTGTTTGTTTAAATTTCACATTTCTATTGACAGTAAGATGATATAATGGAAAACCAGTATCATGTAATATATTAGCAGTTTAGCAAATAGTATCTTATCTAACATGTGGCTTTAATCATACTGTGGAATAAGATAAAAGAACATTATTACCTTCAAAAGGACCATATTCTCAAGCAGCCCATCAGACTCCCTGCAGACTTTGAGGAATTTCATAAACCTACATTTCTTACCACCCTCTCCTCTTTAAAATGTTTTACCATGGAACTGAACATACAAATCTTCCAGTGTGTAGAATGTCAGATCGACAGCAATGATTTTACTGTTTATTATCAATATTACAATAATGCCAGTTTATTAGTTTAAGAAAAGTGTATGCCGCTCTAAAAAATGTTTTTATCGTAAGGCATTTTGTTATACAATTTAAATACAATCCAATGGTTAACTTATTTTTCCCCCTTTTAAATTAGTAGCCGGTGACTATGGTGGTAAAAATGTCATGGTGAATTTCACAATGAACAGCTTTCAAAAGTCCTCTCAGACTAGCAGCCAGCCGCACCTTTTAGATTCATTGCCAAGATGCAGCTCTTTGTCATTAATGGTTCTCTGATGGAGGATTCAGAGCCTCCAGCTGCGGAGTCTCTGTGCCCCCTAAAATTATTATCTTTGATTTTCTACATTCTTATCTTTGTTGGTGTTTCTAGCTTGTTGCAGATATCAAAAAATAGTTACAGTTTTTAATGGGGAATTCTAAAAATATATTTTGTAAGCCACTTTTGGAGGGGACCATTAAAAAAAATTTTTTTGACAAGGGAAACTGGGCTATAAGTTAAAAAACCAAATCAATAATTCCACGTTTTCACGGAGGGAACACATAATGAATAAGCCATATTAAAATGCCTCAGGTCTATAGTATAGAGCTCCACCCTATACGTTGTATGGAAGGGCAAAATCTGCTTCCAGTAGCTTTTTCAGAACACTGAAAAAGCCAGCAACAGGTCTGGTGCACCTTTAACAACCCAGTCATTGTTTAACTGGGAATAGAGTTGAGGAGCCCGTGTGGTGCAGCATTTGAGAATATTGAAATGGTAAGGTACTGTGGGACTAAAAAAGAAAGGAAAAAGGGAGCTTTGTGCAAGCAGTCTTTCATTCATGCATAGTTATAAACAGCCTCGGTTTATTACAGTCACAGCTACTTTTAGGTTCGGAACACAGCCTGATGTAATTACAAACCCACCTTGGTCAAAGTTCCTGACTCCCCCAAGCTGTAAATTTGTTGGAAATCATTACTGGTAACTATACTCATCTAAAGCACTGGAGTGTTAGGGGAATGAATTAATTAACAGGTGTAAAGTGTTATGGAGTTTCCAGATTAGCACTATTAATTAAAAAAGAAGGCTGAATCACAACAATGTTATTTACATGGCATATACATTTTTAATAAAAAAAGGGCCTGCCATTTTAGGCAGTCAGGCTGCACAATTTACAGCACTGGATGTTGCTTCTCTATGAATAAGAATGAATGCTTTACAAATTAAAAGCAAGACTAGCCTTAACTAATTTTCTTCATTTAAAGGAAAATTATATATGAATATTGAATGCCATGGTTGTTGGGTTTTTTTTGTTTTTGTTTTTTGCATGATTGAGCCATATGCACACACACACACACACACACGATACCTGAAATTGTTAGCATCCTTTACTTTATTCATCACATGGAGAATGATTTCTTATTTATGAATGAATGTCATAATCTGGTCATAATTGGTGCAACCCAACATTTATGAGAATGGATTTCCATTCATATAAAGGGAGCCCCACCCCTCAAATTAGCTGGGGAATGGCTGACATAGCTCATTCATTTCTCTGGTGTGTGAGCCCTATTCAGGCGTTAATGAGCCGGCTACCGCACCGTCTTTAGAGGGGAGAGCCTAGCTGAGCCCACACCGTTGTTTCTTTCTTTGCACAATGATATAGGAGTCCGAGGAGGAAAGGTTCCTACCCACATGTAGGCTTTGCACATAAAAAATAACCCTGTTGGTTGCTTCTGTGTAGAACTTTCCTGTAAGCAGAAACATCCCCTTTTCAAACTTTCCCTGATAATGTTTTTATCGTGTGCACTGCCCAGATTAGTGCGTATTCAATAAATGGGTGGTACATAAATCCAATCAATAAATCCTGTAAATAGCGTAGAGAAGCCAGTGAGGGAGAGGGCTCCTCTCTGACCATGTTGATGAAGCTGGACTAGAGTGACCATGCAGGGCTCAGGTCTAAACAGATAGTAAAGTGATGTGGCTATAAAGTGGTAACATCCTGAAATAGTAGAATGGACTGCATTACAGGAGGACCACAGTATCCATGAGGGATTGGCTCCAGGCCCCCCATCTCCTGCAGATGCCAAAAACCACAGTCATGCAAACTCTCTATAAAGCATAGTCTCTGGTTCTTTCTAGTGGCCAGTTCTGATAATACATCTTGGAAATGCATAATTCTGAGGGGGGTTATTTCATATTTTCAAGCAGCGGATAACTGAAACCGTGGGTACTGATCCCGTGGATACATCGTTCTACTGTACTTCAGAGTACAAGGGAGTATTGAATGTTTTCTTCTTCCCCATTATTGCATGCAAACCAGTGCTCTGAAGCAGAAACTTAATTCTTTTATATTAGAGAATCTTTTATCTTTTTTTTTAAAGTGCAGAGAGCTTTTTCTATAGGGAACAATTTAAATATACAACAAATAACCCTGCAGCCTCATTCTGCTACATGTGGCAAATGTTGTGTGTTGCCTCTTTTGAGAAGCAAGCCTGGGAGGCCTCAGCATTAGCAAGCAAGGTAGAACAGAAAGCAAATAAGCTTTGAGTTCAACTTCTGAGCAAAAACCAGTGGGAGCGGATGAGTCTTGCCTTTCTTCCTCTGAGGTCAGAATGGTTCTGGGCACACATGTTTGTACTAATGTTCAGTTAAACGTTTATATTCTATTTTAAAGGTCCAGGACTGCCATTCAAGAGATTGTAAAAAATACCTCTTGAGTTTGAAGACATCTGGTATATACTTGTGGTTCTTCTCATTATTCGTAACAGACCTGGCCTAATTTTGTTTCATTGGTGTCAGATAAAGGGAAGTACAATACTTATATGCTGCTGCTGCTAAATAAGGGCTCGGTCACACTGCCAATTTACATTGATTCCTAACCTGGCTTTTAAAAAATTGTTGTAAATTCCTGTGGCTTATAGCTTGGTAGATGCGTTCACTTTGACTTAAATTACTTCGATGTATTTCTGGTAATTGAAACCAGTTTGGGAAGCCATACTGAAATTAACTCAATTTCTGTTCTGTTTGTAGAGCAAACTCTTGGTTAAATTTTTAAAAAGTATGCGATACATCGCTAAATTGAGTGTCTAGGAGGTGTCACCTGATGTGATATTAGTTGCTAGAAACCGCAGGGGAAGCACCAGAGAGGTGATCCCAGCCATTTAATGATGAAAAAAAAAATGGAAATGGGAGCAGGGGGACGAGAGGCTTACAGCAGGTTCAGCAGGAAGGGATCCAATACTGGAGCTTTAGCCCCTGCAGCAGGTGCATCAACTGTCGTCCTCTGAATGCACCCGCTCTGTGCCTGTTGGTCTTCTGCTGCTCCACCTACTCCTTCATCATCCAATTGGAGAGAATGGGGTGGGTGGCTGAAATGCCAAACGTACTGATGAAGTGGCGCAGCAATAAATATTTTAAGAAAGAATAAAAAAGAATTCTTAAAGGAAAAACAGCAGTGCCCCTGCTACCCAAAATCCACATAGGCACGAATTAAAACAACAGTGTTCACATCGACAAAACCACATTGAACTGAATCGATTTAGAAGTGAGGTATTTTTAAAAATACCTTTTAAATACCTTTCAGTTTTTTAAAAAAATAAAAACCTCGCTTTGCAGCCCAAATAATTTCACCTGTGCATCGTGTGCCCGGGAATTTATAAATCAATTTAAGTAACACTTAACTCAATTTAACTGTAGTTCTTATTGCCAGTGTGACTTACGCATGGAAGAACAGAGATATGTTTTAGAACAGCAACCATTTTGCTTCATGAGAGTTATACAGATTTTAGTTCTGGAAGAGTTGTTGGCAGTCTGAGAAAACACCACTGGAATGAGCAGATCACTGGTCTGACTTGGTCACCAAATTCAGTAATCAAACAGTGGCTTAACTGGCCAGGATATGCATGCATTTCATACAGCCACATAAAGCCACTTTGCTCCTGCTTCATGTGAATAAGGAAACAAACCAGGAAGCCACAATTAACTCTAGCTCCTTGTTAATATTCAAACCATGGCTTCTAAACATGCCAAGATTCAGAAGCTAATGTTAAAACCATAAAATCACAACTTGACCTGTTTTGAAGCAATTATCAATTAAACACCGTTTCTGACTCAGAACCTAAGAAACCGTAGGAATCTATCATTGTCTGCGGCTCTGCCCTTGATTCTCCAGCTAACCTTTGCAGCCACTTACTGCTGCACCGAGGCATGGTAGCTGAACAGTGGAGGGGACACTTCTACCTTATTTGCCTTTTTCAGTTCAGACAAAGAATCCTCACTGTCAGAAGCATGATGACACAACTTATGGGTTAGTAGGGATAGGCAGATATGGAAAAGAACAGCTGCAGATTGGTAACAAAAACTATCGTAGGGATAGGATTTTTTGGACTACATATCCCATAACTTATATGTGTTTTTAAAATATTTTAAACCACTCATAGAATGTGTGCACTATGGGATGGTATACAAACTAACTAACTAACTAACTAACTAACTCTACATTCCAGAAGTTACAGTATATCTGACACTCTTACAAACACCTACATGAGGCTTATCTGGGAGAAGAGGCTTAAATTGAAAGGCTTCAAAGCCTAGCTCTGCTTAGCTTCCTGGTCAGGAAGAAAGCACCCAGTTAGCCACAGGCAGGAACAGCATACTTAGAGCCTGGTCACGCAGCCAAAAAAACCCTGGGATTTCACCTGTGTTAAAAACTGTGCTGTTCCACGTTCACACAATGAACTCCAACGTCTGTATTTATTTTCCTCTGACTCAATTTATTTTCTTAGGAAGTGAGCTGAAATAAACGGCCACATAAATGCTACATATTGTGAGTTTTTTGAAAAATGTAGACAGACCCTTAGTTGGAGTTAGGTCTAGCTAGGCTTCAAAGCTTTCCACTTTAGGCCTTTTCTCCCAGGTGTGCTGTTATAAGAAGTTCTCTATAAGGTGTCTGTCTAATAAGCAGAATTCCCAGAAGGGAGAATTAGGGGATTTGTAGACCAAACGTCCCATCCTTACTTAATTGAACAGATTGTCATATAGCGCTCTTTATGACGGCCTTTCCCAAACTGTATTTTCCAGATGCACTGCGCTACAAATTCTCACCAAACCAAATGATCAGTCACAAAGAACCTTTGATGGTCGGTATTCACACTTAGCAGCCTGCAGATGTTTGGGAACTATCTCCAAAATGTGGACGTTCCTGTTCAGAATCAACCCTCATTCCCATTTACAGAATGTGCCATTACAAGAAGTGGCTCTGATGAGGTCACCTCTGCCTTTACGTCTTCCGACTGCAGCCTTCTCTTGAATGGAAATCAGCCTCCTTTCCTGCTTAAGAGTGCAGGCAATCAGCTTAGATCAAGCCTGGAGCATGTTTTCTGATTCTTTGGGGAATATTCTATTTGCAGTATTATATCTTCCTTTGCTGCTTGCTTCCCTTTCTAATATAAGCCACACGAAGAAACATGTAGTATTTTCTGTAAATGAAAGCTTTTAGTGAATAATTTAAGTTATCTGGGATGTCTTTTTTCATTAGAGCTTCAAAGAGGCCTGCCTTTTCAGGAATATTTATCTTCATTTGTAAGGGAAATCTGTAACGCAGAGCCCACACAGAGGATAAGATTGTGGCATAAGTGCTTTTAAGTGCATGATGCTGGCAGCTGAATTTTTGAGGCTGCGATACCATCGGCTGGCAGTAAAGCCCACTGAGTTCAGAGTAGATGCATCCTTATTGCATTGCTAATTAGTTATTTTTCACAGGATCCAAAATTTGCTGCATTCATTATCAGGACCATCAGCGATTAGCTGAACCTGAAATTATGGGCTTGCTTTAAAATGTAATTGTTAAATGAATTTATGGTTCATATTAAGTAAGAAGTCATTGTGTGATCATAACTGGCAAGCTGGCCTTGTTTTTAGGAAACCATTCAAAAAGTCTGGAGCAACCTTGGTCGAGGTGACATTGTGCTTGTTAGGAATGTGGCAACTATTAATGCACTGCTGTTTGGAGCACAAGCAGGTGGTGGGAGGACGGACCAGGCTGTACCTGTTTTTCCTCCATTAATGACTAACGAGGTTTGGGTTGGCTTCAAATGAGGGAGACACTGTTCCCCCATATCATGGCTCTGATCCAAAAGACACACGTGTGCTCACAGCTGTTTTTGTCTATGGAAAATGCTATCATAGTAGTCCCATATCATATCTAGTTACTCCAAATGCCTGTTTCTGCATAATAATCATCATGTGCCATCAAGTCAGTTCTGACTTATGACAACCCTTTTCAAGTTTTTCTAGGTAGAGAGAGGTAGTTTACCATTCCCTTTTTCTGAGGGGTGCCCTGGGACTGTGCAGCTTGCCCAAGGCTACACAGGCTGGCCCTTCTCTCAGGAGGCACAGTGGGGAATTGAACTTCCAACCTTCGGCTACACAGTCAGATGCTTAACTCACAGAGTTATCCAGCCACATAGCTTCTTGCAATATTGATCAAATGTATAATATCAGTTGAGCTCATCCCAAAGCTTTCCTTTATTTTAAAGAAGCAAACAAATTCAGGCAGGTTTTTATTGTACTTGGACAAATGCATTCTGCAGTTTCTGGGCAGATGCGTAGAGCTCTGATGATATTTTTGAGATTAGAACTTTGTGTGACTGAAGAACAGGATTTTGATCCACAGAAGTTCACATTGAAACATATCAAGGTTTTGCAAGATCAAAGCAATGCTGAGAACCATCACCTCCTCCCAATTGTTTCTGCTTTCTTTTATCTTTTAATGTTAGCTGCTGGACGATGTGGGCTGGAGTCATAGAAGAGCAGAAGCTCAGCGAGAAGTACAGTGCACGGGGGGGGGGAATGAAAGAAATGACAGAAGCTGGTAACAGTTTTGTCTAGGAACTGGAGATCCACCACATTCTTAAAATTCATGGCCCTGTGTATTATCACACCCAAACACCCCTCACAGGTCATAATAGTCCTTTCTTTTCTTCATTTGCAGCTTTTTCATCTGATCCAGAAATGCACAGATACATACAAATATCTGCACAAGTTCGAGAACAAATTGGTTCAAGAGGCCTCCAAACCAGCTCAGGGCAGGTTGGTCCTGATCTGTACTGCAGGTATTTGGACACAAATTGTATGGGAGAATACTTACACACACAGAGTACTGGATTGTATTATGTCTAAATAGGGATCTGCACTCAGTCCCCCTGGTTGCATTGCTCCTCCTCCTGCATGCAGCTTCTCAAGCAGCTCTGAAGTCTCCTTCCTTCCTTCCTTCCTTCCTTCCTTCCTTCCTCCTTTTTTGAAGACAGTTCTAACAGGTACTTGTAATGCAGTGACAAAGTTTGGAAAGGCTACTTTTGGACTGCAACTCCCCAAATCTCCCACCTACTAAGGACGTTTGTCAATACTGGCTGGGGGGATTCTGGGAGCAGCAGTCCAAGAACCATGTTTTTGGTCCCCAGCTGTCCTGCCCCAACCGTTTCTTCTTCCATCCAAGAGGAATAGAACCAAGCCAGAACAGGGCGGCTGAGGCAGGGCATTGCTTCACTTTGGCCCTGGTCACATGAGGGAAATGTTCTCTAGTTATCCCCCAGTTAGATCATTGCTTCCCCCCCCCCCCCTCTGTGTCTATGAACAGGGAAGGAACTCCACTCTCATGACCTCCCTATTGGGCATAGGGAATTTCCCTGTCTGTCTTTCTCTTTGCCACTGTTGTTGATACTTAGATGTCAGTACCTGCAAAAATGGAATGGGCGCAAGGAGGAGATGGAGGTTTGAATATGCTGGATCTGAGTGCTTTGTTCCTCTGTCATCCCCAAAACAGAACAGAAAGCATATTAGCTCCCTACAGCAGGCATAATTAGTTTTCCTCCAGCCTCCCTGCCTCCCCAGTTTTCTTTTCTTTCTTTCTTTCTTTCTTTCTTTCTTTCTTTCTTTCTTTCTTTCTTTCTTTCTTTCTTTCTTTCTTTCCCACCTTTCTCCCAAAGGATCCAAAGTGACTTTCACTATATACCTGACAGAGCTTTTGATCTGGACCTACGCCAGCTGCCATTTCTCCCTCCCCTGCCATATTTGTACCTTTCTAAAAAGTTATGATCCCAAACACCCTTACCAGTTAGTAAACCCTATCAAACACAGTGGTATGTCCTTGTTGCCCTTGATTATTAGCACAACCCATTAAAATTAAACAAGTCTTTTGCATGATCACAGCTAGGCAATAAATATGGAACTGCTTTCTTCTGTATTGTTCCTTTTTCTTTTCTCCTTATGTTCCTCTTCTTCTTTTGGTTGTATGTCACTGGGTAACAAATTACAGATCGCTGTGAAATCTAGCAAGGTGTCCTTTTATTTAAAAAGAGGTGATACGGTTAAACTTGCTGATGGAACTTTCCCAAAACTTCAGCTCCAGGTCTGCACATGAGTTTTGATTTCCTGCAGTGCCTTTCCTGATAAAAAGTTTTTGTAGCTTTCTCACCTAACCTCCTGAGAAACTGCGAGATAGAAAAGTAGGAAATAACAAGCAAATAACAATCCCTGTGCTATCAATCTTTTCTGGGCACGGAAGTGACAAACTGCATATTTATTATCTTGTATCACACCTATAAAAAAGGGCCAAGGTGTTGCACAATCCAATTATTAAAAGATTCCAAAGCCTTAATAACTTGTACTTCATGGCCTTGATCCAGGATAGAATTATAGAACAGTGGGTTTAAAAATCAATAACCTAATGTTATAAAGTAGATTCTTTCCTGAGGTTTTGGCTTATACATTTGAATATTTGACACTGCTTCATATTGAGCCAATTAGTACATCTAGCTTAGTATTGTCTTCACTGATTACTGGTACCTCTACAAGATGAACATTTCACTCTGTCTGTTAGTTGAGAGCCAAATCATATGTTATAGATATCACATCATTCTAGCTGAAATTATATTGGTATTCCAGAGAGGTGATTCTGCCAGACCATCGTATTTTAGAAATCAGATTTGCAAGCAAAGCCTGTGTTTAGATCCAGAAGACCAATCACAAATAAAGGAAGCTAATTTGCAAGCTGTGGGAGGTGTGAAAAGGTCCTGATGTGACAGATGCTTTCAGCACTTAAGAAATTCCCTACTGTAATGATGTGCTCCCTGTAATAGCTTTTGAATATGAAGTACAAGACACTAGATCTGAGGCCGTTCAGAACACAGAATCTTAGCTCTGCTGGAAAACTGGTGAGAAGTCACCTAGCCCTACACAAGCATGCATGTGCTTCTAACCATATGTCGTATGTGCCCAATAATCTGAAATGTGTTTACTTGTAAGTAGGGATGGGATATTGTCAGTTTTTTCATTGAATTTAAGTAGAAATTTGCAAATACTGGCAAGTTCTTATCAAAAATAAGCTGACTAAAATTGTTCACCATCTGCACTGGCCAAATTCCATAGGTTTCCAATCAGGATGAGCCCTGTGTCCTTTAGGGTACACGAGGTAGCAGATTTGGGGTGTCACGAAAGGGTAGCCAATTATTAGTTATTGAAATTTGTTGTTCTTGTATTTTTACTGCCATAGACAGGGAGAGATGCTTGTGGGATTTTTCTGCCTCAGCTGCCAAAATAACTTGGCTGGCTTTCTATAATAAGCACTTTGCTTGGGAAGGAGCATGATTTGCCTCAGGTAGCAAGAGGTCTTAAACTGGCTCCATTCCCCCTTTGAAAACCATTTTATAAACTCAAGCTGGAATAAAGCTTCTCGTGTTAAAGGTACCACAAGACTCTGTTTTCACTCTTGGTTGCATAACTGTCAAAGATGAGAAGCCTATCAAGAAAAAAAATGGTGGGGACTCTAATTCGGCATCACAAACGTCGTTGAATATGCAGGGTTTTTAAGCCAGCTTTTTGAGGATTAAGCACCCATCCGTACCCCTGGGTACGTGAATCTGTCAGTTTCGCTTTCCCCCCTCACCCATAGTTTCTGATTATTAAGTTCTTTTCCACTGAATGTTTGAAAAGAAAATATGAATTATGGAAGGATCTTATTAAAAGGCAAACTAAACAGAATTTTCACCAATCCCTTGATGAGTAATGTGAGTAATGGTCTTTTACAAGAATTGGACACATTCCAATGTATCAGTGTATCAGAAGAAGAGGGAAAAATTTCCTTGCTTCTTTCTGAGCTATAGGCATGTGGTTTTCAATGTCACAGAGCTCCAAAAGTTAATTGAATGGATTTGTTGATGGTGTGTGCTAGATTGCCTCAGGCACATAGGCAACTAAATAAAAAATAGAGGGAAAGAGTAGTGCTCAGTCTTTATTTAGAGTCACTTCCATCCTCTGGCAAGCAAAGAGCCAGTGAAATCTAATCTTGTTTCTTTAACCTCTGATTCATAGTATCATCCCAGTCATGTCTACTTGGATGTAAAGCTTGTTGAGACTAACTGGACATATTTCTAAGTGAGTGTATCTAGGATTGCAGATGGTTAATAAGCATTAACAAGGGTGATAATCCAACAGTACATATGCCTCCCTCCATTTATGGGGTGGCATGGTTTGGTGGCCAGTTTCACGATGCATTTCTCTTTCTTTCTTTCTTTCTTTCTTTCTTTCTTTCTTTCTTTCTTTCTTTCTTTCTTTCTTTCTTTCTTTCTTTCTTTCTTTCTTTCTTTCTAATGTAGATAGGATACCTGAGTAGGTAGATCATCATCTCCTTCTGAGAGTCAACTGTAGATATTGGCAGCGTTACAAATTAGTACCAACAACTCTTGCTGCTATATCATTTCCTGCACAGTGATAGCCATTGTCTATATTCCTACTGAGATACACAGAGTCTGTTAAATTCTTCAGCGAGGCATTCCAATCCAAGCAGTAATGACATACTCATTTCAAATCCTCTGCAAGATATAAATTAGAATCAATGCCTGTGCTCTTTAGCCTCTCTCTGGGGTAAGAACTGTATTGTGGATGGATGGAGAGGAGGGGGACTGGATGTCTTGTGTGCTTGCAGTTGTGCCCCCCCCCAAAAAAAAACACAATATGTTTTTATAGTTCATCTTGTCTTTTCAGTGCAATTTTGAGGTCTTTCTGTGGCTGTGGAAGGGGTGACGTGTTGAATTTGTAAATGGAGTATTCAATTAAATGTTCATATAAGCCTATATCCTAGTCCACTTTGGTTTTCTTTGCTGCTTTTATTCCATTATTGCTGCTATTTTCAATCTAGAAAAAAACACTATTGATTATGTCAGGAAGTGTGGAAATCACATTTTGATTTTCACACATCTCTTTGTTGAGGTCATAACCTTTTGTGCTATATTCCATTAACAAAGTAGTGTTTTTGAGCTTTTAATCTTGCTTTCTGTTATGCTTTGCTCTGAAAGAGGGTACACTCTCTGGAGAGAGTGCTCATTCTTTAATTTGATTTTTCTGTCTCCCAGTAGCAGTGCAAATGTGTTGTAGAAATTGACCCATTCATAGAGATACTGGAATACCTCCAGATGAAACAGATTGATGCAACAACAAAAGCAAAAAAAGCAAACAAAACCCAAACCCAAAAAGAATTGCGTCATCTTTAAAAGTCTGGGTGCAATTAGATGGCAGGAAAGGATCACATCTGATCATGTTTATCCATTCCTGCACAAATCGCGCTAGCCTAGCTAAAAAGAAAAAAAAAAAGGGGGGGGCGGGAGGGAAAAAAAGGTGGTCCTGCTGATGGATCAAAAAGGTTCAGTTTAGGCAGGGAGCTGAGTTGGGCTGGTATGTGATCTCCGGTGCATAGTGCGATTCCCCAAAATACAGCTTGCACTGGACAGTGCCACAAACAGTCCCAAATGCAAGCTATTTCTCCATCTTATCACACCCTAAGAAATATATATATATTGGTGTGAGCTTTTGGAGACTGCAGTCCACTTCAACAGAGATAGGGAGCACAATATCTGGGCATCATTTTTACTGTGTACAGTGGACACCATGTGGGGATGGAATTGGGACTGAGTATGGGAAAGGAAAGATGGAAATGGGGCCAAGTGGAGTATATATATCTATTTCCTTGTTATGTACCTTTTCCCCCACAAAGGAACTCAATTTAATATTAACATTTAGTAATGAATTAATAATCACTGTTCTGCTGCTAGTACAGGTATTTGTTTCTGACAAGGATGGGTGCATTTTTATCTGCCTCATGTCCTGGCTTTGACCGTTTTGCTTTGGATGACCCTGCTAGGAATCTAGACTTTGGTCTCCTGGTTTTATTGCTGTCAGCTTCCCTCACACACTCAAACATCTTGACCACATTAAGGTGTGCGTCCATGAGGAGGCTACAGAGGAGCTCTGCAATTTTTTTTAAACTGAAAATATGGGATTTATCTTCTTAATAACCTAATTATGAATATATGTTTTTTAAATCAAACTACTAGTTTTTATGCATACATACATTTGATCAAGTGCTGGACTAGTATAATTAATAGCTAGAAGCATTACACATTTAAGCAAAATCGAGCAATTGATAGTAAGTGATGGAATGGATTTTGTCTTGCAGAAGTATATAGAAGGTATATATTTCATCTAGCCTAGCCTATATTTTGCATAATTCTGTCTGCTACAAAGTGCTGTGTGTTTCATTTTAGAGGGTCTATCTTTGAAATGTCTGCTATGAAGAGAGCACATTTTTCATGGAGGGAAGTAAGAAAATTGATTCATTTTTCCTGGAAAAAAGGATTTTGCAGTAGATATACTCCTTCTCCCTTAAGTATTTGGCTTTTCTCTGGAAATTTCTATTGACTAAGTACACTTAGAAAAACATAGTAAAATCAATAGTCATGTTAAAAATCAGAAATTGAGTATATACCAGAGTAAATATAATTCTGAGGCCTAGTTTACACTTAGGTGAAACACTTTGTGAAGTACCGTATACGTGGTTTAGGTGTACTGAGTGTGATCTGAATAGAGTGACAGATGAAGACTCTGGAGACCAGGGTTCGAAACTCTGCTCAGCCATGGAAGCTCACTGAGAGAGTGGAACGGGTAAAACCACTCCTTAAATATCTTGTTTATCTTGAAAGTGCTATGAGAGTCGCTGTAAGTCGGTTCCGACTTGCCGGCACAGAACCGCAACAACTGCTAAGGTGTTAGAATGGGCACCTCTCACTTTCAATGATGATTAAGTGCTGCCACAACAGCACCCCTTCCCTTCCTCACCTCAGCTCTCAGCACTGCCCAGTTTCCCAGCCCTCCAGGGCAGTTTTTGGGTTGGAAGGGCGGCTGCAGGCCACCCTTTCCCAATTGCACTGACAAAAACAGTTGTGTCAGCTGATTTGCCCCCGTTAGAGCCTAGCCTTGGACTACGCAACTTCTGGATGAATCAGGTGGGACACTCCTCGTGGCACTGCTCTCTCCTCCCCTCGCCAACGCCGACTCTGCCCCCAGCACCTAGAAAGATGTGTTCCCCAGCACCAAGGATAATGTAACTTTCTTTCTCCTTTCCCTTCCTGTTTGCTCTGCAGTACAAGCACAGGATCTGTCCCCCAGCCCTTTTTGTGAAAACAATGTGGAAGGTCCACCCACAGGATCGGCATCAGGGATCAGGTCACTTCCAGCTTTTTCTGCTGACCTCTTCCAGGCAGACGCTTGCACCACGGTAAACTCTGTGAAAGAGAGTTATGGACCAGGTGGAGGAAATCATACCTATTAAAGGGGTGGAGGTGGTGCTGTGGGAGGCATCCAACCTGTTGCTTGTGCTTTCTGTCAGGCCACTGTTGAAGTACGGCAGTCTTACTTGAGTGACTTTAAGCAACAATCGACGTATTTGCTTGAGATCTGTTTGTTACCAGCTGCAGTGACTGAGTACTGTCCCACTGTGTCTGGAACTACACACATGTGCAATAAACCAGAGAAAGTGTATTTGTGCAGCAGGTTAGCTGGAAACAGGTGTGACCCCGCTTGTAACACGTGCTCAAATTGCAGTGCTTTTTTCTTCGTTTTCATCTGGTGTGCACACGTTCAGTGTGGGCATGTAGGGTGGTGGTGGGACATCACATGATGGGGACGTAGTGCCCCACTTCAGCCCCTCAAGTTTTTAAAAAATGTCTTTATGCCCATCTTCAGCTGTGTGATTTTAATTACAGATTAAAGGAAACGAAAAGGAATTGCACCTGTGTGAATGGAGGCACAATGGAAAAAAATAGAAAATATGATGCTTGAAGGAGGGAAAAGGAGGGAATATCCGTTTCCTTCTTCCCCTCCCTTGCCATATGTAGTGAGCCGCTGTAAGTTCTTGGTTCACTGAGGCCGAAAAAACTGTTCTTCCAAATGTGTATAAGTCTTAACAGCCAGCATATTTTTAAAAGCAGTACTCAGTTTATTATTTGTTATACTTCACAATAACTACAGCTGCTGCTAATATCTGAGTAATCCCTCATGTTTCAGAGCACACTGTGATTTCTCCTGAATCACACTTACACCTCTGCTTTTCAGCAGTAAAAAGGCATAAAGTTGAATTTTAAATTCAAGGATGGACTAGTCTCTCTCTTTCTAATCCATGTCGCTTTTGCTTGTTTTTACCTCAGTTCCATTCTCCCTACTGAATTAATTTGCAATTTTTAAATAATACCTCTTACAATACTTACTTAGATGTGCATTTCAATACTATGTAAATGTGTATTTTTTAAAAAATCGTTCTTCAGAAGCATATTTTTAAACATGCAAACTGCTGAGAACTGAGCTTCAGTATTTGGAGAATTCTGAAATCTTCTTAGTGGAGAGCTTAAGTACCAACTGGCTTATTAGTCTGAGTGGGGTGGTTCAGCTTATTGTGAACAGAGATTCCCAAAGACTGGATTCCTCATCTGCCCCCTTTTGAATATGTGAATATTGCCCCAGCCTTGGTGAAATCCCGTTGCCTTTTTCAGTCAAGCCCTTTGGATCAACACAACGTATACCACAAATAGTCTTGCAGGACTCCTTAACAATTAACAAGTTTTAGGGCATAATCAGATGGACATTCATCCTGCTGTTTGGTGCCCAGTGGGAACAGGTTGCTCTTTTTTATGGCAATCGGATGACATAATCGCTAAAGTGAACCAATTTGTCCCCAGAGCTCTCTTACCTGTGCCTTTTTGAGTCCCAGTCAGGGGCTTCTACTTTTTTTGGTACAGATAAACTTGCTGTAGTTTGGCCCATTTCCAGTGCGTGCGATTGCTGGAAATGGACCAAGAAGCGATCTTTAAACCCTCAAGGCTCCTTTCATTGTCAATTTCCAGTATTGTGAAGTGGCTTAATAAGGAAGCCACCTCAAGATATCAGCAAATTGAACACTTCCCTTGCTTCTCTGTGGAGGGTCAGAGGAAGTGAAATTATTATTATTATTTGCCTCTGGTAGACCATCCTGATGCACTGCATCACTTAGATTAATTTTTTAACACATTTTCTTTGCCTTGTCTGAGGTGCTGATTGAAACCATGGCTGTGAGTAGTCTCTCGATTGGCAGTACACACAAGATAAAAAAAGTATTTTTAAAAATTTAATCTAAGTGACGCAGCACATCAGTGATGGTGTACCAGAGGCAAAAAATTTTTTTCACTTCCCCCAGGAGCAGGGGAAATTTCAATTTTCTGATATCCTGAAGTGACTTGCTTATTAAGCCGCTTCACAATACTAGAAAATGACACCGGAAGGATACAGACTAAATAAAGGTTGTGTGAAGTCTGTATGCCATTTGGATGTAAGGATCTCACCAAAAGGCATGTTGCATTTTCATCCAACCTCAAGTGGCACTATTTAGACCACACCAATCCACTCTTAAAGAGCCAGTGTAGACGTTCCCTTATTTGGGGTAAGCTTTCATTGGACTACGCCCCACTTCTTCAGATGCAACCAAGATTCTTAGTTGTTTCTGCTGCAACTAACTAACATGTCCCCCCCCTCCCCAGGAAAAAAGTATGAGAAGTAGTCACACTCTGTGAAGGAACAAACTTCTGCCTTTCACACAGCTCATGCTGTTACTACATAGGTCCATTTAATGATTCTTTGTGTCCACAGAAGGAGTGACCTGGCCAGAGGCAGAAGTGCCCCTGAGGAATAGCTTCCTCTGACTAGGAACATCAAAAAAGCCAGCAAAGTTTGCTTTCTCCTCTTACCCCACATAATGCCTGCTGCTCACTGATAAATCAATAAACCCAAAATGCACTTTGATAGTTAAATCTGCACATTTCAACCCAGATGAATTTTTGCCGGAATCAAGTTGCAAGAAGCTGAGAAGAATTCATTCTGAAATGCCACCAGATGCTTGTCAAAGGTTTTCTGTCAGGTTCTTAGGACCCTGAGCACTACAGTAGAAATGGGCTTTCATTTTGCTCCTTTTCTAAGTGCACCACTGTCTGAGCCTCTCCTTTTCTCAGAAACGTCCTTTGACAGATATGCCCATTCAAAAGTCAATCTCAGTTTATTCAAATGAAAAAGAAAGAGATTGCACTTCGATGTAGCCAAAGAATCACTCTCATTTATTAACCACACCTTAGTTTCTGGATCTCTGTGGAATAAATCAGATACCAAGCCACTGAGCTGAAGTTTCCAATATTGGAAGTAGTGAGGCTGCCAATTATATTTTTCCCCCAAGAAGCTAGAATGAGGCTAGTAGGGAAAGATAGCCGGGTAAGAAATTAGATTGTGGGTGGAATTAATTGTCCCCCAGGACAAAACGCTTCTTTTTATGTATATTGGAAAGTGGAGAGACATTTCAGCCGGCTCTAGTATTCTCTTAGCCATGCACGACTTTTCTGCTCCCTTTTGTTCCTTTCTATTGTATGCATTTCTCTATCAAAGTGTCGTTTTCCTTTGATGTAATCTCAGCAGTGATTTAAGATAATTTACTTCGCAAATACCCATCCTGCCCAGTCTACCACAGTAATGCACTCCCACAAATGGGTTTAATAATACTTAAACACATACATATATATCAATTGTCTGAATATCCCAAAGAAATTATATACCTCAGCTGGGTAGAAAGGATACTACCCTAAGCATCTTGGTGATTACAGCACTTTCCTGTTTGATTCTCACAGGAGGCCCAGGAAAGGATGCAAAAATCTGTAAGTTTTGTTTTTGCTGGATTTCTCCTAATCTCACCCCCATACCTGACCCCTCCAAATTCTGTATCACATTGTGAGAGAAATACAGATATATTTTCCTGCACAGAAATTAAGTTGTATTTTGCTATGCATTTTTCCTAATGTGCACATTTAAAAATAGTATGCATTCTTTCACTTTCTCCCCATTGAATAAAGAACATTTGCATGCATTTTTCAAACCATATGCTTTTTTTTAGTCATGTGCATTTTACAAGCATATAATTAAAAAGAGAGAGAGAGAGAGAGGAAAAAGAATCTGGTCCCTTGTGATTTCTTCTCAAAGACAAGAAACTGCTAGACACCCACCCACTTGCTTTAACTTCCGTGCAGCCTTTCCTACTTGCCAAGAAGGGGCTAACATACCATGTTCATCATCTGCTTGACTCGCTGGATTAGTGTGTCTTTTTCAAAAACTCTCAACTTGACTAATACATGCAGTTATTATGAACACTAAATATAAGTATCCTGCTTGAAAATTAATAACTTCCAATGCAGAGCTAGTGCTTCCGTTTCCCAGACCTCTGGGCATGAAACTATCTGCATTTAAGTTATTTTGAGTTTACAATTCAGTTCTCATATCACACGGAGTATGTGATCTTTATGGAAATGTGCAAAAGCCGAAGGGGCAATTCAGAGAATGAAGTCTCAGCGGCAGTGTCTCCTGCATTGTGTTACATAAATAGTTGGAGTTTTGTACCGTTTGTTTCCAAGACAAAACAGATGGGATATTGATATGATAATTTTATAGTCAATCTGAAAGCTGAAACTATGATGACCAATCACACCTTGGATGACTTTAGATTTATAGGAATATTGAGGACATTCACTTCAGTATACTGCCAAATTAATGGCTTCTTCGGCTCTATCAAGGGGCTGAGGAAGTGAAAAAAAATTAAGTGTATATTGGACAGTGAATATGCACTGTGCCACTTAAAAAACAAACCAAAACCAAATGGAAAACTCCTTCCTGGAAGCTTCTGTTTGCTGGAAGCTTCTGTTTGCTTTTCTTTTAAATACAGTGGTGCCTCGATTTACGACCATAATCCGTTCCAGAAGATGGGTGTAACTCGAAATGGTCGTAAATCGAAGCACCATTTCCCATAGGAATGCATTGAAACTCCATTAATCTGTTCCGGATGGGAAAAAAATCACCAAAAACAAAAACAAAACCACACTCCAAGCCCCATCAGAAGGCGATGGGGCTGAAAAATAATCCAAAAACACCCCACACCCCCCACACAGCCAGCCCCGTCGGAACGCGCGATGGGGCTGGGGAAAAAATAACCCCCCCACACACACAGCCAGCCCCATCCGAACGCGTGATGGGGCTGGGGAAAAACACACACACCAAAACACAAAAAACATCACAGCACAGAAACATAACCCAACCCAAACCCACCCTGCAAAACAAAGTAAATGTACTTACTCAGGAACAGAAAGCAGCACCAGGCAGTCTGAAGCCTCCTCCGATCGCACTCACTCTAACCGTTGGGGCGAAAGAGCTACAAAGAAGCAGCCTCTTCGCTTACCAACGGTTAGCAAATTTGAATTCCCTGCCTTTTTTCCCTGCCTTTTTCCGGTCGCAACTCGAAGCTCCGGCCACAAGTCAAAGCAAAATTTTGCGGCCGGAGCTGGTTGCAACTCAAAATGGCCGTACGTCGGGACGTTCGTAAGTCGAGGCACCACTGTATCTGGTTGAGCGCCTGCCTGCAGTCGAATTGGGCAGGTTCTTTCTCTTGGTCTGGAGCAGCCTTGCTGGCATTCATTTGTCTTTGACTGGCAAACTCAGGCAGTGATAGAGGTTGATCGGATGATCAGAGGCGGCACTCAATATTGCAGAAATCGAGGCACCACTGATTTTATACAAGCCACTATGGTGCCTGTTTTATTTTCATTCCTTTCCTCATTAATTCCAAATACTGAGTTTGCCTCTTGCATCCCATGACTGTGGTCTATTGAGTTGACATTTTCAGTCGCCTTTGTTGCACAATCCCGAGACCCCTTTCCTTGAGTGGTTATATAACTAATTTCGACATATTCATCCTAGATTGGATAAATCCTGGATGGAACGTTTCAAACACTACCCATCAAAAGACAGGGTACCACTACTTTTTTGCTCTTTAGCAGATTATTTGTGATTTTTTAAAAAGCGGTGCCGAAATACAAAAAGATTATACAAAGAAGATGACAATATACAACGAAGGAGGCCAAGTGATTATAAAAGCCACATCTGAGAGCTCCCCAAGCATCCAGTACTTTCCCCTCATGTTGAGTTTCATCTACCTTCAACTCGTCCTCTTTGGGGATACTCTTGTGGAACAATTTATATTTATCGGGCATGTCATCATCTTAAAAATGCTGTATTACTTGCAGATGTAGCGATATCAGTGATACTCATGCAGAAAAGTATAAGATGCTATTGCACAAGAAAAGCATTTATTACCTATTTCCAGTCACAAACTTTTCTTTGCTAAAGTCGCCTTACCATTTTCTGCCATATTGTGACGATACTGCAATATTTCAGCTCTGTCATCAGGTGGCATTTGCTTTCGAGTCTGGTCATTGCCACCAAAATCCCATTCTGAAATTGTTTGAGAGTTTTCAATGTTACCTGGGGTAAAATCTGTTATAAGAGGTCCAGATTCAGGTGGAAAGAGAATATAAAATTGGAATACAGTGGCATTATCAATATACAATAAGATTACAATCTACCTGCGTCTTTTTAAAAATTCTTACTTGTTCTACGTAATTGCACCCACTTCATGCCAAAAACACAATAAATAGCGTAGAGATGGTGCGTAGGGTTGTATTGAGTGGAACAGAAGGCTGTCACAAGTCCAGCTTTAATGGTGGTGTAAGGAATTAGAAGGAAACTGGGACTTGTAGTCATACAAAGATGGAGTCTATTAGGTTCTGTATAGATTGGATTTAAACCACTGAAATGTTCTCATGGGATTGTTGTTCCAAGTTTGCTCTGCCTGGCACCAAGATAAGGAGCAAGGTTCGAGGAGAAGACCAAACACCACATTCCTCTTAATTGGGATGAGATAAGACACCTGCAAGATCTCATATGAAATAGGGGCGGTGAACTGTGTTACGCCCTCATGATCCTAATTGGTTGACAGCTTGGAAGTGTCAGAAAGAAGGTGGTCCAGAGACATGTAGAAAAATGGTTGTTTCATGTATGTGATAGGCGATTGATGGTTGGTGTTGTGGAATGTGGAAAGAAAGGTTTGTCTTTTTGAAAGAGAGGGGGGAGAGATTCGCCCAGTTTCTCTAGAATGCTAAAATGTAGAATGTTGCCAAAATGATTACTTAACTTAGTTTAGCCTTTTATTATTTTAATCTAGGAATAATAAGCTTATTTGAATCATGGTAACTGCTTGGATATGATTATGCTTTATGCTTTTAAGCTACAACTGTATTTTAATGGAACTACTTTATTTTCTTAATAAAACAATTATTCTTCAACAAAGAGCTTGTCTCTTGAACAGCTGGACTCCACCTAAATCCAGTGGAGATTGGAAAGGTCACTCATTGCTACTATACATAGAGGTCCTACCTAGCCAGTCTGTTGTGCTGTCTAAGGAAGCACACCGTGAATGGTTGATTGCCTTGTAAGCAGGCAAGAGACTCTATTTCAGGTCGAGCTTGTCCGTAGGGCAAGGACGACGCACATCTGAGGCTAAAGGACCTACCTCAGGCACTAAAAGTGGAGGTTGCTTGCGCCTACAGTGACTCCTCGCCCAAGATCATTATCTCTTTAGGGACAAGCGATTCTGACAGGTGGGAGGCGGAGGGAGAGGGATTACGGAACTTCAAGAATTCTTCCTGGGGAGTTGGAGTCCAGAAATGCAACACAATGTAATAAAACATAGTTAGAAACCCAAAACAAAGATACTTACTTACATCTGATCTTCTGGCATGAATTTGCAATATATCTGGTTTGGTCAGAAAGGCATGTGTTTTTGTAGCATTTTCATTTGCATTGTCTTGTGCTTGGCTTGTGTCTATACTGGTTGGCATGTCCAGGTGACATCATCTGGCGACATGCACCAAGTGGAGTGTGATGTGGGAATGAACCCTACTTTTTTTGCCTGTCTTACGTTTCATTCATAAGGTGTACAACTGCAATGCAATTTGGAAACCGTATTTTTTTAAAAAAAATTCTCCTAGTGCTGTAACTAGCACAGCACTGATGCGCCACTGATTCAAATGCTCACCATGTCCTGTAGGTTCAGCACTATTTCAGTTGCTAAACATTAAAAAAAGAAGGGTTTAGAATGCTGCAGGACGGGGCTGATAATGCCAGAGAAGGGTGATGGAGAAGGGGCGCTGTGTGAGGTGTGGACACTCGAAAAGTATCTTTCTGGATAATTAAACATTTCTGTGTGAACTGTGACAGTGCTTTAAAGGCCAGGGCGTAGTATAGAGACGTTTGCATCCACCAGGGACAAACGTTTGCGTGGTCATGCCTGAGCAAAGAATGATGCCATGTGAAGTAGAAGTCGTTGCAGCCTCAATCTCTTTCTTATCAAATTGAATATGAATGGTTGCAGGGACTGGGTGAACTGTTCTAGTATACTGCTAGCCCAGACAGTACGATCTAACACAAGTCTTCAGTGTGCACAATATGCTCCAGTTAGAGTAATCCCTCACATTTCTTCATGGTTGCCCACTTTTCCTTTCATCAGTTGTGTTCTTATCTGAAGGGCCAGCTTATCACCTGTATTGCAGTTGACTTCCTGTTTCGATCATATCCTTGCAAGCCTCAGATTTCAGCTCTCTAGACTTTAAACAGAGCCTAGATTGGTTGTAGAGTGTGCAAGACTTCAGAACAGCATATGTTCAGGTCATCTCCCCCGGCCCATATCTGTTTCCAGGGCAAGTAAGAAGATATGAAAACTAGAAAAAGCCCTCTTTGGCTCACTCGATAATTTTCTCAAGTTTTTTTTTCGTGCCCTGCACATTTACAAAGTGTCAGGACCCAGCTGCCAAAGAGGGAAAAATAGTAACAGATGCCTCTGAGCATTTGCATAGTGTCTCCCTCACTACTGTGTAATACAGCAGGATCCCCATATCTGTGGGATCAGTATTCTCAGTTTCACTTATCCACGATCTGAAAATATTAAAACTATTGAATGGAAAAATTCAGAAAAAAACCAAACATTTCACATGTATTACCAGAACCAGCCACTAGAGGGAGCCAGAGACCGTGCTATGACTACTTATTAGTTAGTCTCTAGTGGCCATTTCTGGTAATGCATGTGAAAATAATATTTTTCTGGGTTTTTTTCCTTTTACCATTGTATGTACAGTATATAGTGTTCACCATTATCCATGGTTTTCAGTATACGCAGGGGCTTGGAACCAATCCCCAGTGGATATGGGAGTCCTACTATATAGACTTCCCATATGACACTAGCTGAAGCCAGTACTCCCAGGTTATAAGGCTTAAATTTCAAAAGGGGTACCAAGCTCTAACAGCACTACATATCACTGTTACACATTGTTTTTGCTTCATGTTTCAAGTCCTATACATAATTCCATAATTTGACTCTTAAGAACCCATAGAGAAGTCACAGTTCTAGCTTTCATTGCCTTCAACTGAAATAAAACTGGGCTTATTTACACATTACCTTTTGACACACTGTACATATGGCATAGTCCTTCCACGAATGGATCATGTGAGTTTCTGAATCGTAGACTTTACCAGCAAGCCATGTCCAAAAACGAATGGTACAGCTTGTGGTCTAAGACCACAGACAAAATATACACACTGAAATGGTTAACAGCATCACTGGTGGGAAGTTTGTAAGAAAAGGTTAACAATTTAGTGAACTCTTATCGAGCCCCCAGCTCTAGTTCAATTAAGTTTAAGTTAGAAGTGGCACATTCTTAACAATTCAGTTGACGTTAAATTGCCAGTTGAGTTTAAGTTAGGTGACTGCAATAAAGCCTTACCAGGAAAAAAGAAGAAGAAAGAAAATACCCCATCCATTATTTCACTGCTTGGGCATGTCGTGAGAATGGCTGATGGTTGGATTCCAAAAGATCTCCTGTATGGAGAATTAGTGCAGGGAAATCGCCCCAGAGGGAGACCACAGCTGTGATCCAAGGATATCTGCAAGCGGGATCTGAAGGCCTTAGGAATGGACCTCAACAGATGGGAAACCTTGACATCTGATCGCTCAGCCTGGAGGCAGGCGGTGCAGCATGGCCTCTCGCATTTTGAAGAGGCACTTGTCCAGCAGGTCGAGGCAAAGAGGCAGTCCCATAACCAGCCAAATCAGGGAGCTGGACAGGGAAAGATTGTATTTGTCCTCAGTGTGGAAGGGATTGTCACTCTTGAATTGGCCTTCTCAGCCACACTAGACGCTGTTCCAAGTCCTCTATTCAGAGCACGTTACCATAGTCTCTCGAGACTGAAGGGTGCCTAATCTAATCTAAATCTAATCTATTTCACTTGCCTTGCTGCTCTCTTGAGTTTTGGAGAGAAGGAAATGGCTACATTAAAAAAAAAATTCCCATTAAGCCCTCCAAAACTGTTCTCTTGTTTTCCTTTCCTTCTCCACTCCCTTATAAGCTTCCCTCCTTCCCCTTCCCTCTTTAACTTATTGATCCAAAAGTGAATCCCACTTCTACTCCTAGGGAGTCAACAGACGAGGAGACTCTATGAGGGAGGTGTCCTGTGTAGAAGACAGGAGGGCCACCATCCTGGTGCAAAGAAGCAGCTTTGAAAACAGAATTCAAATGTCTGCATATCAAGTGGGCCCAGGCTTTCTTAGAAATGCAACATGAAATCATGGCTGAAATCCAGTATTGTAGTCAGTCACCAGTAGAGTAGGTGAGTCTACTCCTCTGTAAATTCCATTGATTCAGTGGACCTACTCTAATCATGACTTACTACCGGATTTCAGACAGTACGTCTTTGATTCATACACTTAAAAAATACAAAATCCTGTGCAGATGGCTTCACTTGTTTGCTAATCACACTAAAAGGCTTGTTTCTCACAAAACAATGATCTAAAACAATGACTGCATGTATTCCCTTATTTCTACAAGGACCAGAGACTTATTTTTCTTTTTAAATAAAAAATTGGAATCTGGGACAGCTGATCTCTGGGTAAAACATAGTTAACTAGGTAATATCACAGCCTAATACTCATTGAACTGCATAATTGAGAAGCGGGTTAAATGCTTATTATTCATTCAGCATCTCCCCATATAAATTAGCATATGCAGATTTAATGCAGTCTATGTCCTTTGTCAAAAAATGTAACACCAAAACAGTGCATAAGTAGCTACCTCCACAAAGCTGAATTGTGTTTGAAGAATGGCCACATAAATGGACACAGGGAGAGTAAAGGCTACCAGTGACAAAAGGTTGTAAATAATGTTGAGGAAACAAATGTTAATTTAATATTTTATTACCTGCATAGGTTGACTTTGAGGAGAAAATGCCAAATAAATTTTTAATAAATAGAAAACTAAATAATACATTTGATAAATTAAACATGGAAAATATTACCCAAAATATGAAATATTGATCTGATCGAAATACTTTAAAATATTACTTATTAATAAACATTTTCCATGCAACATCTATACAGCTGAGAAAATTATGGCCATATAATGTTTTCTATACAATGTGCTCTCTTACAGAAATATATAGAACGGGGGAAGGGAGTGATATGTTTATGGTTGAATGCCTTCTAAACTAAATTTCTTTTGCTCATATTTAAACACATTTTATTCTAGCTGCGTTCCATATTGAACGAAGCTGGACTGTGCAAAACAGCCCAGGTTCTCTCTCACTGTGAATACCCATGCAGTATGTCATACTTGCAGTTCATCCAGCTTCTGCTCTTTTATGCTACCAAATACACTTGTGGATACTATGGCCTTAACAATAATAGTTTTAACTAATATAGGGCTCCCTAGAAGAAGCCACAAGCTTGAGTTTACAAAAGCTGGGCAGGGCAGTTGAGAGCAGGCCATTTTGAAGATTGCTCATTCATAGGGTTGCCATTAGTCAGAGGCAACTTGATGGCACATAACAACTACAATATAGGGCACGTGTAGTGCTATTACTTATAGTGCTATTATGTATAGCAAAATAAAGGCTGATGTACTAAGAAAAATCATAAGGCGCAGTGCTCCTGAGACTGTACCATGTCACGGTGGGAATAAGAGACTACATCTGTATATCTGCATATATTCTGCCATGTAGAAACCCTCACTTCAGGTGGACAGTTAGTATGCCTACGGAAAAAAAAAACTTAGGTAAAAATCTTTCCCATGGGCGTGCTAGTTCACCTAGCATGTACATAGCAAAGCCCAGAGTTATATCCCATCAGGAAACTGAATAAAAATAAACAGTGGGACTGAAATAATGAATTCAATGATATGTAAATTTAAGGATGTGGGAACTCCATATAGGCAGTGTTTATTATTGAGAGAGATTGTTTAGTGGTAGCAGTGAAACCACCCTTATTTTCCCCTCCTCCTTTCCATTTTTAAAAATTATATACTCCAAGGGAGAACAACACAAATTAAAGTATTTCTATGGGGAAAACAAATTGAGAAAGACATTTATTTTATCTCCTGCACAGCAGCTGCACATTTTCTCAAGTGCAGAATTCAGAAGCTACAAAGGGGGAGAGGATAAAATGGATTCAAGATTAATCAGACAATAGCGTTGCTATTGTAAATGAAAATGGGGAAAGCAAATGTCAGCGAAAGCCACTTCAAGAGAAAGCGCTGAATAGGGAAGGAAGAATCCCATTACAGGGGATATATTTCTCTATTTCCCAAGGCAAAATCTATCTTTTTCACCATCTCATCTACACACTTGAATCCTCTTCAACAAAGGGTGAAGAAGTTTGGTCAATGATCTACATCATAATGACACTTGAAGAAGAATGAGGGACAATTATGTATGGTATGGACCTTTTAGACAGAATTTCTTCCGTACCATTAATTTTTTTCTGTTAGTAATTTTTTCTATTAGCTTCATATGATTGTAGTTTCTGGTTCTTATTTCTGAGGACTGGGTGAATACAGTTATCTGTTGTCCTAACATGCACCCAAAATCTTTAATGGCTACAGAACTTTAATTGTTAAACTACAAACTTCACCTGACAGCCTGCTGTAGATTTTGGACGGCACATCGCAGACTGGTGCAAAATCATGTGACTTAGATCCACTCTGATTTAGATGCTGCAGTTGACGCAGGTCCTGTCAATGTAACTTTGGCTGTTGTTGGTCCTTTAAGAACTGATATGTTTTGGTTTTTGTTGTGTGAGGGTGTGGGCAGCATCTTTGGAATGGTGAAAGCCACTATATGTGTGCTAGACCAGTGGTTTCCAACTTCGGGTCTCTAGATGTTCTTGGACTGCAACTCCCAGTGTGCTAGACCTTTGCCCTTTGGCTGATAAAAGCAGCCAGAGCGGGATTGGCTGAATAGGTTAGGGGGAGTGATGAATGCCTCCTTACAACAAGGCAAGGTACCAGATGGCCTAAAGGAGGCAGCAGTAAGACATAGGTTTGAAAAAGCCCTCCTTTATTTCCACTGTATTGGAAAATTACAGACTAGTCTCCAATACAGTGGTGCCTTGCTAGACGATTGCCTCGCAGGACGAGGAATTCGCTAGACGATGGCTTTTTGCGATCGCTAATGCACTTCGCAAAACGATGTTTCCCTATGGGCGATTTTCGCTAGACGACGAGTTTTCCCCATTGGAATGCATTGACTAGCGGTCAATAGCTGTCAGTGCATTCCAACGGGGACCCGCGCTCGCTAGACGATGTTTCCCTATGGACGATCTTCTCAAGACGACGACTTTTCCGTTGGAACGCATTGAAGAGATTTCAATGCATTCCAATGGGGAAACGTGCTTCGCTAGACAATGTTTTCGCAAGACAGCGATTTTCGCGGAACGGATTAACATCGTCTAGCGAGGCACCGCTGTATTTCATTTCTGTGCAAAGCTTTGCCACATGTGGTGGTGTCTTAGCTCTAGGGGTTGTTCCTGGATGAAGTGGAAACATCTAGATCCATTTCAGTTTGGCTGGGAACAGAGAGGGCTTCAGTCACTTTCATGAATGACCTACGTCAGAAACTGGACAGGGGCAATGTGTCTCTGTTGGCTCTACTTGACCTCGTATTGGTTCACAATACTATCAACTTTGGTATCTTTTGGGATGCCTTTCTGGGATGAGCCTTGGAGGTCCTGTCTTACAGTGGTTCTTCCTGGATGGCCAAACTCAGAAGGTGGTGTTGGGAGAAACCTGTCTGACACGCTGGCTACTGGCCTGTAGTATCCTCCAATGTTCAGTCCAGTTCCCCATGCTATTCAACTTCTACATGAAACCCCTGGGAGATGTTGTGGGAGTTTTGGGATTCAGTGCCATCAGTATACTGATGACAACCAACCCTATCTCTCCTTTCCACCTGATTGCAGAGTTCTACGCCTAGACTCGTGCCTATTGGGTCCTTTTAAGGAGAAAGGCAAGATAGAAATATTTTAAATAATAAAAATAAAAATAAGAATTGTCAGTAATGGACTGGATGTTGGCTAACAAACTAAAACTTAATCAAGACAAGACATAGGTGCTCTTAGTTAGTCAAAAGGCAAATCAGGAGATAAAGATTCCATCTGTACTGGATGGGATTACACTCCCTCTGAAAAGTCAGATTGGCAGTTTGGGTGTACTCCAGGATTCAGCCCTGAGCTTGGACGCATGGGTCCCAATGATGGTCAGGAGTTAAAGCTGGTATGCCAACTGTGCTCATTCCTTGAGCTGTCTGATCTGGCCATGGTGACACATGAATTACCTACATCTCATTTGGATTACTGGAACATGCTCAACACAGGGTTGCCTTTGAAGAGTGTTTTGAAACTTCAACAGGTTCAAAATGGCAGTCTGCTGACTGGTGCTGGTACAGGAAGCATATCATTCACTGGCTGAGAGTTGTTTCCTGGCCCAATTTAAAATGCTGGTTATGACCTATAAAGCCCTATACAGCTTGGAATCCATGCTATTTGAAGGATTGTATCACCCCATATGAGCCTACTAGGCTTTTAGGATCTTCTGGGGAGGCTCTTCTCTCAGTTCCACCACCTTCCCAAGCTTGTTTGGTGAGGACACGAGAGAGGGCCTTCTTGGTGGTGGCTCCTAGGCTTTAGAATGTGCTCTCCTATAAATCTAGGCTTACCCTTTCTCTCTTATCTTTTTATCTTTCCATCATCAAGCAAAGACCTTCCTTTTCAGGCAGGTTTTTGAACAATACATAGAGATCTCAGGAATACTACATTTATTGAATTTAGAGATTCTAACATTTGTTTTAAATGTTTTAAAATTTGTTTTTACTGTGGGTTTAATATTAATAAATGTTTAATTGGTTTTACTATAACTTTTTAAATGGCATTTTAAAATATGTGATTATTGTATAGGTGTAATTGTTTTGAGCCACCTTAGGTCCTCTATGCAGAGAAAGGTGGCAAATAAATAACATAAATACTGTATATAAATGCATAAATAAATAATTGATTGAGTAAATGAGTAAGTTCATGCTTCAGCATGTAAATGATATGATGATGACAAACAGTGTCAGATCACACATTAATGAAGAGGCATATTTTCATTACAACATTATCCCTTCAGGCATGCAAACTTTTCAGTGCTACCTGTATAAGACATCTGCACAAGCTACACAATGGGATAATTAGAAGCGTGCCAAATCATGCCAAAAAAACAGAAGCCCCCAGCGCTGTGCCAGAAAGGAGTGGGACAGCCCTTAAAGGGGCAGGATGGTTTGATCTAGGTAGAAAGACGTGTGGACGCTGTCATTTGGTTCGCACCAAACTGTACCAACAGCAACCCAAAGAGCAATCTATATACCCACCTGGACAGGCCCAAAGTCTAAAAGTCTTTCCACTTTTGTGGTATAATCACAGAGGGAATCTTGACACAGATTTGAAGGCAAAATATATAATGTGGTGACCATCGATGATATTTATATAGAGTGGAGTTATTTCTTGCACATTGCCCAAGTATATTGTCTGCTAAGACTAGATAAAGAGGATTTCCTGCCACAGAGAGTTATGGGAGTTTTGAGACAGTATTCATTATTCAGGCTTCACTGTCTGATACCCATGAGTTGCATGGTTTTGGAATGTTTCAAAATGCTGGAAAAATTGTTTGATAAGAAGGGCCATAGGTAGTAGAAAAGAAATTTGTCTGTGAGCAGGGTGGATTTGATTTAAATTAAATTGGATGTTTTTGATTATTGAAATTAAAAAAAATGATTTTTTTAAAATTAAAATTATGATTTTGATTTAAATAAATTGATTTATTTGATTTAGAAGTCATTGATTTGTATCCAACCTGTCTGTGAGATGTGAAACTTCCTTCAAGCCACATTCTCTGTTCGTAAAAGTTATTGCCTGTTCCCAGCCTAATTTCTTTCAGAGAGAGAGACAGAGAGAAAAGGTTATGCTATACTGTCCATTAGAAGACCGGAAGAGTGTGCTTTCAATTATGGTTTTCATTATAATTGGTTGTGCTCAGTGACTTGTTTAAGCAAACAGGCATTGGTTAGAGTTTGCTCATTAAATCTTGTTGCCAGCTGGTTGTTAAAGTTTGTCAGTTCCAAAAGGTGCCAGGCTTCAACAGAGAAACCCCATCACACGAATATAGATAGGAAAAGCATGGCAACTTTTCTTAACTGTCAGGGTGAGGTGTAGGTGAGAGGGGGTTCGGGGATAATAAAATTTACTGAACAGCTGGTGGTGATTTATCTTTTTTTTTAATGTGCAGCATGCATCCTGGTCCATAATGTATTCGCAGAGAAACAACTTTTCTCACAGTACTATGTTTTTGGTATAGCAGATTTAGTACTGTATTTTACACTGAACTACATATTTGTGTTCTTCCAGTGTGATGAGTTAGGTGCTAACTCATAACAACAGATCTAACTTTCTCTTTCCTGGATGGAAGGCATAAGCATATTTTGAACTAAGTCCAATGTGATGCTAGTAGTGATGGACACAGAGCACTTTGTGTCATATTGTCTAAGTCGTTAGTGTGGCACCACAGGTGCTGCACATTCATTTTTCCTTCCTACCTGGCCTGCTCCCCCACTGACCTGCTGGTGTGCGCTGCTCCTTCCTATCCGTGTTGCACAATCTCCCATTCCGGCAGGAGCACAGACTTCCCTTCTCTGCCTCCTCCAGCAGCTGCCCACTCAGATGAGGAGGCAGGGCAGGGATTCCTGCAGTGCAGCCTGTGAGGGGAGAAGGGAAGTCTGTGCTCCTGCCAGAATGGAAGATCACGCAACGGGGAGGGAAGGAGAAGCACGCGCCAGCAGGTCAGTGGGGGAGCTGGCTGCGGGTGGTGGGGAAAGTGAATGTGCGGCACGGACGACAACTTAAATGACACGGCACAAAGTGCTTTGTGCCCATTTCTAGAGGCTAGTATGGGGATATTCACCCTATCCGTGTTTGTGGCATGAAAAACGTGATCCAAAGCATTTTCTGGAGCATGCTTTTAAAGTGTGCAAGGAGGGGCTGTTAGGAGGGAAGGGCTTCCCTGACTCACATTTCCATGGGTGGAAGCAGTTTCTCTCAGGGGAAGCAGCCATTGGATTCAGTCCTTTCTCTTCACCTGTGTTGTATGGAAAAGTGGAAGACCATCAGGAGTGCAACAGAAGTCATGGGGGGGGGGGGAAGCAAGGCTACTCTGCCCTGTTATTGCCTGAGGAGTGTACATGAATTACAACTGATAATTATGACAGAATGCGTGGACTTAGAAGGTTATGTTGAGAATAGTGAAATTAACACTCAAACATTAACGCATGTTAATATAACTTTTCATCTAAGTATGGCACAACGCTGAGAGCTCTTGACTTGATTTCTTGATTAATATAATAGTTATTCCGTATTTTCAGATGATGATGAAGAATGGTTCCTGTAGCTTTTTCTTTTAGCAATAATTTTTATTGCTAAAATTCTTTTAGCAATAATTTGAGGCCTCAACTGAAGCCTTTTCTGCTCACTGCTCACCTGGAGGGCACTCTTATGTAGAAGGAAGAACAGAACGGCACTCACGGACCTGCTTCCAATATAAGAAAACTGGGCTACACCCTTCGTCCATTGCCCATGCGTAGAGTATGGACATCTGAGGAGGGAAACCTGTGTGGTAGCAGCTGCTAAGATGTAGATTTTCCACATGGTTGGGAGGTTTTTCATTGGGATTACATGGAAAATCCCCTATGTTGGGAATGATATTGGGGGCAGGACCAAGTGTGGCCTCACACCTTCTATTAAACTTGTCTACGAAAGTAACGCTTGAAGAGGGATTAAATATTTCCATGTAAAGATATATAACAAAACTGAGACAAGTTCTTGAGAAGAGGAAGAGCAAGGCAGCAACAAAAGCAAAATGCTTTAACTGCTACCCCAACCAATGCTTTTCTTCTCAAACCTATCCCTGGACTGATTCAACACCCCCTCCTCCTGCTAGCATCGTGATAAATGACCCATGCCATCTGTCAATGGGTTTTTCCTCGCTTTTATGCACAGCAGTGTATATAAAAACACGATCTTTCTTGCACACAATTTTTTTTTATCCCTCAAAAAATCAAAGTGTGTGACATATGAAAACAGCCTTTATAAATCTAAAGATGGAGGTTGTGACTTTGTAAAGGAAACTGTTGATTAAAGCTAAACATTCCATTAAGGTACGTAATATAAATGGGGGCAGCGGCTTGGTTAAATTCCCAGTGAATATGTTGCCTGTTGGAAGGAGAGAAAGCACGAACTCTCTCAGAGTCGCCTGAATTATTTATTATACTTAGTCAGTAAATGAGGTTACGAAGTCACAAATGCTCTCATTCTTTCGTGAGAAACACAGCCAGCCATGATAATTATGTATTTCATCTACATTATTCAAAATGTGGGGAGGGGGAACCCGGGTCTGCATTGTTCATTAATTTAAGTTTCTTAAAACAGTTCTTAAATGGGAAAAGATAAGAAATGCAATTTCAAAGTTGTTTTCAGCCTTGAGACAAAAATTTCAAGAGATATTTGTGGACAGTAGCTAGACAGTAACATCTCAGAGATAATTAATACTGGGTATTCAGATACTATGAAAAGTCCTTCTTTTTGTCTCAGTGATCCAGCCCTTCGTCGTTCATCAGAATGGTTTATGGGAGCACAGTTAGTTTTAACGACAAAAGAATGCATTATTCTGGCAGAGGCAGGCCCAATTATTGTTTCTTGTCAGATGGGTTGCTTTGAAATAAATTGTCAGTTGCTCTTGTTTCCCCAGCCAGTATCATATTAATTCCTTTTTCTTCTCTTTTTTTTTTCCAAAGCAGAAACATAATTGTGGTTTCATTTAAATTAAAAGGCATTTGTCTTAATGCCTATGCAGTGTGACATTTAAACTTTTGTAGAGCAAGTATAGAGAACCTTAAAGCAGAGATGCATTTGGCTTGCCAGCCCAGCCCATATGAATTGTAAGGCCTTGGGGAAAAGGCCCCTCCCACTTTCTGAAGCTCCACCCCCTCACAGAAGAAGTTCAGGAGAGTAACTGAGCTGTGGCCATAAGACTGTGTGGCTCACTCAGTTGCTTCTCTCCTGCCTTGCTTTCCCAGTGGGTGGGAAGCAAGCAAAGAAGGAAACCTTCAGCCCTCTTCCAACGCCATTCTGTTTCTATGAAAGGGGGAAAACAGGTACACTCAGCTTCAGGAATCACATGATTCCTGTTACACACACAACAGATTTCTATTGTATCTCCACCAAATGCGAACATGCCCCGTGTTTGCGTCATATGTTATATCTAAAAATGATGTCCCAAACTTGCATTAACCAAATTACATTTCAGTCTTTGGTGAAGTAAATGCTATTCATTGATCATTTCATCCACATTTCTCTTAAGAGAGTCCGAGGGAACTGATCTGCTAATGGTATTATTAAAGATTTTCCGTTACTCTATGCTAATAGTTTCTCTATTCCACTTGAACTTGCTTTATCCATCTCTGACCCATTTAAATCTGTCAACAAGTTATGCAGCCTTGATATGATTGTTTCCCTGGTTGTGCAAATAAAGATGTGTTTCTACTTGGGTTAACACATAGTTCAAAAAGTGACAATCTGTACTTATTAGGAAAGAATAGTCTCTATCTTCTATCCCGCTTTTTTCATGTGACTGGAGATTTTTGGATGTCAATTCACAAAATTCTCCAGGTACCTACAATCAAAAGTACCAATTTTTCAAAATGAGGACTTTCTCTCTCTTTCTTTCTTTCTTTCTTTCTTTCTTTCTTTCTTTCTTTCTTTCTTTCTTTCTTCACCTTTTTGGCAGTATGTGAGAACCGTGCAAGGTCTCACAAGCACAAAATTGCACCTCAGAATCCACAGAAGTTGAGTGTCCCATGATAAATATTCATTATTCTGCCTTCTTTAAAGGGTTGAAAGATTCCTGTCTTTCATATAATTTAACTTACAATCTTCTTCCAGTCTCCTAATTCAATACAGTTTGTAAAAAACCAACTATTGGAGTGTTGTTGAATGAAAACAGTGATTTTAGAATTTTGTTGTTGTTTAGTCGTTAAGTTGTGTCCGACTCTTCGTGACCCCATGGACCAGAGCACGCCAGGCCCTCCTGTCTTCCACTGCCTCCTGGAGTTTGGTCAAAGTCATGTTGGTAGCTTCGATGACACTGTCCAGCCATCTCATCCTCTGTCGTCCCCTTCTCCTCTTGCCTTCACACTTTCCCAACATCAGGGTCTTTTCCAGGGAGTCTTCTCTTCTCATGAGATGGCCCAAGTATTGGAGCCTCAGCTTCAGGATCTGTCCTTCCAGTGAGCACTCAGGGTTGATTTCCTTTAGAATGGATAAGTTTGTCCTCCTTGCAGTCCAGGGGACTCTCAAGAGTCTCCTCCAGCATCACAATTCAAAAGCATCAATTCTTCGGCGGTCAGCCTTCTTTATGGTCCAGCTCTCACTTCCATACATCGCTACTGGAAAAACCATAGCTTTGACTATGCGGACCTTTGTCGGCAAGGTGATGTCTCTGCTTTTTAAGATGCTGTCTAGGTTTGTCATCACTTTCCTCCCAAGAAGCAGGCGTCTTTTAATTTCATGGCTGCTGTCCCCATCTGCAGTGATCATGGAGCCCAAGAAAGTAAAATCTGTCACTGCCTCCATATCTTCCCCTTCTATTTGCCAGGAGGTGATGGGACCAGTGGCCATGATCTTAGTTTTTTTTTTATGTTGAGCTTCAGACCATTTTTTGCGCTCTCCTCTTTCACCCTCATTAAGAGGTTCTTTAATTCCTCCTCACTTTCTGCCATCAGAGTGGTATCATCTGCATATCTGAGGTTCTTGATATTTCTTCCAGCAATCTTAATTCCAGTTTGGGATTCCTCCAGTCCAGCCTTTCGCATGATGTATTCTGCATATAAGTTACGAGTAAATAAGCAGGGGGACAATATACAGCCTTGTCGTACTCCTTTCCCAATTTTGAACCAATCAGTTGTTCCATATCCAGTTCTAACTGTTGCTTCCTGTCCCACATGTAGATTTCTCAGGAGATAGAGAAGGTGGTCAGGCACTCCCATTTCTTTAAGGACTTGCCATAATTTGCTGTGGTCCACACAGTCAAAGGCTTTTGTGTAGTCAATGAAGCAGAAGTAGATGTTTTTCTGGAACTCTCTGGCTTTCTCCATAATCCAGCGCATGTTAGCAATTTGGTCTCTAGTTCCTCTGCCCCTTCGAAATCCAGCTTGTACTTCTGGGAGTTCTCGGTCCACATCCTGCTGAAGCCTACCTTGTAGGATTTTGAGCATAACCTTGCTAGCGTGTGAAATGAGTGAAGTTGTACGGTAGTTGGAGCATTCTTTGGCACTGCCCTTCTTTGGGATTGGGATGTAGACTGATCTTTTCCAATCCTCTGGCCACTGCTGAGTTTTCCAAACTTGCTGGCATATTGAGTGTAGCACCTTAACAGCGTCATCTTTTAAGATTTTAAATAGTTCCACTGGAATGCCATCACCTCCACTGGCCTTGTTGTTTGCCATGCTTTCTAAGGCCCACTTGACTTCACTCTCCAGGATGTCTGGCTCAAGGTCAGCAACCACACTATCTGGGTTGTCCGGGACATCCAGATCTTTCTGGTATAATTCCTCTGTGTATTCTTGCCGCCTCTTATTGATATCTTCTGCTTCTGTTAGGTCCCTACCATTTTTGTTGATTGTCTGTCTTTGCACAAAATGTTCCTTTAATAGCTCCAATTTTCTTGAACAGATCTCTGGTTTTTCCCTTTCTATTATTTTCCTTTATTTCTTTGCACTGTTCATTTAAGAAGGCCCTCTTGTCTCTCCTTGCTATTCTTTGGAAGTCTGCAATCCATTTTCTGTAACTTTCCCTATCTCCCTTGCATTTTGTTTCCCTTCTCTTCTCTCCTATTTGTAAGGCCTCGTTGGACAGCCCCTTTGCTTTCTTGCATTTCCTTTTCTTTGGGATGGTTTTTGTTGCTGCCTCCTGTACAATGTTACGGGCCTCCATCCATAGTTCTTCAGGCACTCTGTCCACCAAATCGAGTTCCTTAAATCTGTTCTTCACTTCCACTGTGTATTCATAAGGGATTTGGTTTAGATTATACCTGACTAGCCCAGTGGTTTTTCCTACTTTCTTCAGTTTAAGCTTGAGTTTTGCTATAAGAAGCTGATGATCAGAGCCACAATCAGCTCCAGGTCTTGTTTTTGCTGACTGTATAGAGCTTCTCCATCTTTGGCTGCAGAGAACATAATCAATCTGATTTCGGTATTGCCTATCTGGTGATGTCCATGTGTAGAGTTGCCTCTTGTGTTGTTGGAAAAAAGTGTTTGTGACAACCAGCTTGTTCTCTTGACAAAACTCTATTAGCCTTTGCCCTGCTTCGTTTTGAACTCCAAGGCCAAACTTACCTGTTGTTCCTTTTATCTCTTGACTCCCTACTTTAGCATTCCAATCTCCTATAATGAGAACATCTTTCTTTGGTGTCAGTTCTAGAAGGTGTTGTAAGTCTTCATAGAATTGGTCAATTTCAGCCTCTTCCGCATCGGTGGTTGGTGCATAAACTTGGATTACTGTGATGTTGAAAGGTCTGCCTTGGATTCGTATTGAAATCATTCTATCATTTTTGAGATTGTATCCCAGTACAGCTTTTCCCACTCTTTTGTTGACTATGAGGGCTACTCCATTTCTTCTACGGGATTCTTGCCCACAATAGTAGATATGATAATCGTCTGAATTGAATTCGCCCATTCCCGTCCATTTTAGTTCACTGACGCCCAGGATGTCAATGTTGATTCTTGCCATCTCCTGTTTGACCACATCCAGCTTACCAAGGTTCATAGATCTTACATTCCAGGTTCCTATGCAGTATTTTTCTTTGCAGCAGCGGACTTTCCTTTCACTTCCAGGCGCGTCCGCAGCTGAGCGTCCTTTCGGCTTTGGCCCAACCACTTCATTAGCTCTGGAGCTACTTGTACTTGTCCTCCGCTCTTCCTCAGTAGCATGTTGGACGCCTTCCGACCTGAGGGGCTCATCTTCCAGCGTCATATCTTTTAGCTTTTTGTTTCTGTCCATGGAGTTTTCTTGGCAAAGATACTGGAGTGGCTTGCCAGTTCCTGCTCCAGGTGGATCGCGTTTAGTCAGAACTCTCCACTATGACCTGTCCGTCTTGGGTGTCCCTGCACGGCATAGCCCATAGCTTCTCTGAATTACTCAAGCCCCTTAGCCACGACAAGGCAGCAATCCATGAAGGGGGATGTGACGTTTACCACATGACCCCTGCTTGTTTCACCAAACCCAGAGCTCACGAAGGTATCCCAACACGCCCTTTAACATGCTGCCACCAGTTGATCTCTTTATCAGCCTATATTTCCTATGAAAGACTGAGGTCCATTCAGTACTGAACTTTTAAACAGAAACAGGTTTATTGATTACAAGTTGTTTTAGCAATAGTTCTTAAGCACATTCTTAAAGTTACACAAAGCTTCAGTATTTTACTTTAACCTCTTCTATCTTAATTAATACAGGTCACACTCTGACTAATCACTCCTTAAACACTCTCTCTGCCTCAAACCCAAACTATATTCTCTCTTCTCTGTCTCTGACTGAACTAACTAGACTCTGACTCACCCCTCCCTTCTAGTTTCTCTGGCTCCGCCTCCCAACAGCTCTCATTGGTATATGCCAATAATCTTCTACCTGAGCCAAAGCAGGGTGATTGCTACAGGGGATTTTAGAATTATTTTGATTTTAATTGAATTGATCGTTTGACGCCATGAGAATTTTAATGATTTCTGATTTTCTATGACTTTTGGAAATAATATACATTTAATATCTTCTTGGTAATATTCAGAAATAGTGTGGTTTTACTGTGTCACCCCAGAGAGGAGATTTGAACCCATATCTCCCAAGTCATAGTCTGACACCGTATCTATCCACTACACTACAGTGGCACTCCTTGTTCCATGTGCACAGTACTCAAGTTTCTGCAGAACCAAACAGAGATAATGAAATGGGTATAGCATTGTTATTTCCTTTGTGAAAGTCACACATCCAGTCTTAGAACCGATTCCTTTCCAACACAGCATTTTTCTTTTGATACTCTGGTTTTCATCTCTTTATTTCTGTTTGTTAATAAAGAGCATTGACCTCCTTTCAGTCTTCAGTATCTTTGAGAATTGCACTGCTAGTTGGGATTTTATTTGATCTGGGTGCAAAAACTGCTTTTGACAGGGTTGCACTCTTCTAGAAGAGTCAAAGGCCCACTTTGGGATTATTTGTGTATCTGATATTACCCCTGGATATCAAGATAGTGGCCTCCAAGGGCTGTCATATCAAGAGAACGTGAATATCGCTTTAAGCCAGAAACAGTTGAGGCAGGCAACTTTGCAGATAGAAACACAGTTACCTTAAGCAGGGCAGGACACTGATAATCCTCCGATGATGTTTTGCCATTGCAAAAGTCTCAGATTAGCTTGCTTTTGCTTGGTGACTGGTCATTGGGAAGAAACAACAGGCTCTGTATGCTTGCTGATTGTGCAAACATAGAAACATATAAAAAAAATTGTTCCTACAGGATGACACTTTATCATCCTTTGAATGCAAACCTTCCTGTCTCATTTGTTTGTGCTCTTAATCAGTCACACACTGCATGGTGTAACATGGGGTATGTTCTGGAAACTGCCGTTTTTGCAAAATGCATCTGCCAGGATGTTCACTGACGCATGATCATGTGAACCTGATCAGATTCTGTTTGTGCTCTCCAAGGTTTCCAGAGTGTTGCTGCTGCTTTCTGACTTGCATCTTGAGTTTCAATTGATGGATACCAAGGGGCAGGGCCTTTTGGTGGCAGCCAACTGCGAAATTTCCCATAGAGAATTCAGCAGGTTCTTCTTTTACCAGTTTGTGCATGGCCCTTGAAAGTGTTGTTTCATTCTAAGCTAGCTTTCCATGTGACTATTATTCCATTTATGCTCTTTTGAATCTCTTTTTGCTGCTGTCACAAAGATTAATTCACTTTCAGATCATTTTTCCTTTAATTTGTCATCTTTTAAATATGTTTTGTTTCTGTGATGTTTAATGTCTGTGAAGCATCCATCCATCCATCCATCCATTTTTCCTTTGGCTAAATTGCTTCGGAGTGTAACAATTCTGCAAATCATTTCAAGATTGCCCAGTGGGTTTACACAAGTTAATACCAGATGATCACATGAGTGGCTGAAGTAGTTCCCCCACCCCATTCACACTGTTGCTGATAGTTTAAAAACTTCAGAGTATTTCTGGATGAATTATAAAGAAATATATCTTCTGCTGGATATGTCTTTTTTTGCAGCCAGGGGTGTCTTTGCTAATTTTAACTGATCCATTCAGTGTAGAACTAGATAAAATGTGGGAGAGTCGTGATTATAATCTCCCACAGCTTTTTTTTTTTTAAGTACAGAATATTTTCAGGGAGCCCTAATTTTGATATGAATATGGGTGCTGGGAAGAGTAGATTTTTTTCCTCTTTCCTCTCCTATTGTTTCCCTCATTAAATTGCCCCTGGGTTAGAGTTGCCCCATAGGTAGAGAGGCATATGATATCCTTTATTATATCAGGAAGACAAACAAGTGGTTCTTGGATCAAATTAAGTTTGAACTATCTCTGGAGGCAAAAATGTTGAAACTGAGGCTGTCGTGCTTTGGACACAATGAGAAGGCAGGATTCCCTGACAAAAACTATAATGCTGGGAAAGGTGGAAGGCAGCAGGAAAAGAGGAAGACTGAATGCAAGATGAACTGACTCCCATCTCCCTCAAGGAGACCATGGGCTTCAGTTTACAAGTACATACTGAGCAGGGCAGTTGAGGACAGGCCATTTTGAAGATTGCTCATTCATAGGGTTGCCACAAGTCAGAGGTGACTTGACGTCACATAACAACAACAAAGCACTTCCCCAAACAAATAAAGGAGTGTGTCTGTGTGCGCGTGGGGGGGGGGGGGGAGAGTTAAATCAGGACAATGGCATCCAAAAATGGTTGAAGTCCTTCTTCCCCCAGCATGGTTCCAATCTGACTGGATCTCCTCTGTGGTTGTTCCTTTAAGCCATTAACAACACATCATCATCATCAACAACAACAATAACAAAAAAGCAACTCTGGAAATAATAAGAGAGAGATTTTGCAGTTAGCTAATTTAGCTTCATTCTGTAGTTGATTAGCCTTTGTGTTTGCTCTCGAAGTCCAATGTTCAGTGACTCATACTTCCAGATATGTGTGTATAAAATTGTTGTTGTTGTGTGCTGTCAAGTAATTTCTGACTTGGGGTGACCCTATGAATGAGAGATCTCTAACATGTCCTGTCCTCAACAACCTTGCTCAGCTCTTGCAAACTCAAGGCCTAAGCTTTTTTTTTTCTTTTAAAGAACATGTAATGCTCATATATTGACCTTAATATATACTTTAAATCTTCTCTATGAAATCCCCTGATTTACATTCCTCTCCCCAATCATCTGGGCGAGTTGAGATATTCTCGATTCATTTTGTATTTTTCTTGTATACTGTCATCTTGTAGATGAAATGGCTGCAATTTCCCTGCCAAAAAACCCCATAACAAATCAAAACAAACACCAAAAAACCAAACACCTTTTGTTGTATATTTCCATTCATGCTTTAACATATATCCAAGCAAGATGTGAAGTTAACTTGGTTATTAAATCATTTTATAGCCCTTTCTATGAACATTTGGAGAATAGAAACAGATAGTCTCTTATTGGGTGTGAGTAATAGCATACCATCTTTTAAAATCAAGTGATTAAAATTTCTGTGCTTCTACTATCACTGTTTCACTTGTTTTCCTTTCAGATTGTCCAAGGACATCAGCCATGTTCTCACTCCAAAGCAAATAAAAAAAAACCCTTTGTGATGCTGAAATCTAAGCCAAGAAGCACCAATAGTTTGCTTGTTATTGTCAAGATGTCTTCTTCTCCATCAAAAGCAATGCATTCTTTTCTGAGTCTTTGATTTCGGACATTTGGCTGAAGCTGATGGCTGCTTTAAACGAGCAAAGATGAGTGTGAAATCAGAAGTGTTCAATCAATTTTTAAGAGGTCCTGTGCACTAGTGAGAGAGGACTGGGTTACTGGAAGGGCTAGGAAAATTAAAAGTAGTTTATTATGAAACTGATTGCATCCCCCTCCCCCATGTAACCCATTACTACTACAAAGCTTTACAATTTCTTACTACTTTTTTGTGACTCTGTTAAAAAAAAACATTTTAAACAATCATAAAACAATATGAATACTGACCCCCAACATGACCCCCAGAAACATTGTCAGATGCCCCACAATAACAAGAAAAAAGTAATGAGTAACATTACTCATTACATGGAAAAAAGTTAACAATTGTTACTTAGAATGAAGAATAAGAAAGAGAAAAAGAAGCAAAAGAACAATGTTTTAATGCACCCATTTCCCCAGAGGTAACATGTTACGGGCAATGTCATTACTTGTAACATGTTTTTCCAACATTTGGTTTGGTGAGACTTTGAGTTCTTCCAAAAGGAGCAAATGAACTTGCAGAGAACAGACCTCTTGTTTGCTCTGCTTTTCAGGACTACTGTTCATAAGCTTCCTAATTACCTGTGCACATCTTTTCTTTAAAACCAGAGCTGCTCCATTGATCCTCTTTCTTTTGATGATTGTTCAAATTCGACGTTTAATTGAGAGGGTTTATTTTTTGTGATCCCTATGTCAGGCAGTAAAATCAAACCAGTTCTATACCTTTAATATGTTTATCTCCCTTTATCCATCATTGATTTTACAGAACCCTTCCACAGTCAAATCATCACTGACAAAATCGTTTGCTTTAATTTTTGTTTTTTTAAAAATCATTTTTGCAGTACAGTATTGAGTTACAGTGACTAGTTTTGAGATGCATGGAGGAGGACAGAACAGTCCTAAGCTGGGAGATAGTGGGTGAAGTCACATATCAGCTGTTTCCAAACTCTGCCTGCTACGCTGACAATGCGGCTGTAGTGGTAGGGTAGACTTAGGGTTCCTTCCCATAACGTGTCTCTTTGCCTCTTAGTAATTCTGTTGTGGGGCCCCCCAAAAGGAATTTGTGTGCATGAAGTAACAGGAAATGGGAGATGTGTGGCTTTTGGGGGTGCAGTTGTCCCTCTGGGAACTGGCTTTGTTTTGTTCTGTTTTATTTTTGAATGATGGGGGGGGACACTCCAGGAGTGTCTGGGTCGGCCACCTACAGCATGTGGTGCATACAATTCCTACTTCATCCTATAGCTTATGGGTTTTGGGTGGGAACCTGCCCCCGTTCCCTAGTGTGGCTGCTCAAGGTACTACTGCTCATTTTTACTTCATTTACCACACAATAGAGCCTGAGAGTACAGCCTTCTCTGACTGGAAATTTTAAAAATTCTTGTTTATGACTGTAATGAATGCACTATGTTATAATTTGTTAAATACTATATTTTAATTGTGATCTTCTTTAGTTACTACTTTGACTGAATAAATGGACTTGAATGCAGAAATATTGAGATTAGAGATGGGCATGAACCTTCCCCACCTCTACGGCTAGATCCCCCACTCGCTCGCTGGTGCACGCTCCTCTCCTCCTCTTCAGCTGTTCGACCAGTCTCTGGCAGGAGCACAGGCTTCCCTGCCCCGCCTCCTTGGCTGATTGCCCACTCAGACAAGGAGGCAGGAAAGGCAACCCCGTGCTCCTGCCGGGGACTGGTTGAACAGCTGAAGAGGAGGAGGAGAGGAGCGTGAGTGGGTCATTGGCTGGGGAGGCAGGAGAAGGGAATGCACTGCACCCGTGGTGCCGCATGTATGAACCAGCACAAACCTCCAAACTGAGGTTCATGACCATCTCTAACTGAGCTATTATTCCAACAGAAATACAAACATATGCACTAAAACGAAATACTTCAACTCAGTTAATCTGAAAACAGCAATTTCTACTAACCCCTTCTCTCCTTTTCAGGCCTTGTTGTTCAGGCAGTCAGTTACTTTCCAAAATGTAATCAGAATGACTTCTACCTACACATCTGCTACAGAACCCCTCCATCTTGCCAGGCTTCTGGAGTCTGAGGGCTTCTTTTCAGAGAGCACTTTCAATTCAGTCACAACCTCATGTGGACTGACAGCAATACTGTCCAACATATCCTACAAAATCCTGTCTAAGGGTATGATCAGATAGCAAGGAAGATGTGCACCTGATCACACTGGAAAGGGCCAATTTGCTGGGAGTGATCTCCCATAAAGCGATCCTTCTGTCCTTCAGGGAATCGCTCCAGCCCAGCACCCAAAAGTAGAAGCCCTCCTGCTGGACCAGAAGGAACCAGACTGGGCAGGGACTGAAGTGGGGCTGGGCATCATATGATTGCCAAGAAGCAGCTCACACTGGACTGTACCACAAGTGGTCCAAAGTGCAAGCTATATGCCTGTGTGATCACCCCGACAAACCTTGGGGTTGCCTGCACGTGAAAGGAGAAACTCAATTGCTGAGGGCAAGCTGACTTGCAGTGAAGCTTGCTTACTGTTATTGATCTCATTACTTGTCTTCTGAGAAGTTTCTGAGAAATCTGCAAGTTCTTTGGAACACAGTCTGCTGCTTTAGAAAATAGCCGGTTTGCCCATTTTCAGGCAATGAGTGTGTAACTCCTTGGAACTCCTACGAAAGTAGCCTTCTGGTAGGAAGTGATTAAAATGCACATGTTTTCCTTTCTCCTATTACATACCAATGTGCTGTAGTCCAGTGACTTCTGACACATTTGCCTTGGCATTTGAAGGATGATCTGTACATAATAACACAAGTTTTTAAATCTGAAAAAAAAAGTGTTTTATGCCCATAGAGATATGACTGCATACTTGATAATGGATACAGTGGGTTCAACAGGTACTTCTGTTTGGGCTTTACCACTGGCTGCTCTCCCACTGTTGCAAGGGGTGCTCGGCTGGTCCTGTCCTTGTTGTCCTTCCAGTGGCCTCTGCCCATGTTTGCAGATTAAAAGATGTGTGAGGAGGTAGGGATACTCTATACTCCTGTTAAAACTCACTAAATCCGTTAGATCAGTGGTTCCCAACCTTGGGTAGCCCAGGTCTTCTTGGATTGCAACTCCCAGAAGCCTTCACCACTAGCTGAGCTGGCTGAGGTTTCTGGCAGTTGCACTCCAAGAACACCTTGGTTACCCAAGGTTGGGAACCACCACATTAGATGACACAATTACTGTCTTCACACGATTTCTGCATGCCTGTTAGGTGTGCTTTAAGCAGCTCTATCATATTTGTAATTTTGGCATGACTACCGTTTGTGGTTGTGAGCATTCCTTTTCTTATGAGTGGCTGATTCCATTGCATTATGCAGTTGTTCCAGTCATGTATCTATTAGCAACCAAGAGCATGACACTGCAAGCTGAGAGACCCTGACATTTGCTCTGAGACACCTGGGTTAATTTAGCTATCAGTCTGGTCTGGGTTTGTGCACGGCTAGCTAAGGCAAAATGTTTCAGAAACACACATAAATGCATGCACACGCTCGCCTTCAAACACAGAATTAAATGTCTCTGACGCCCAAATCATAAAAACAAGGGTGGGGAAAGGATGATTGTACTGTATACAGATTAATCACGGTACTACATATCCATATGAAACCACTGGGGGTACAGTCAGCAGGGGACTGAGGGCAAGATGCCATCAGCCTGTAGATCACATACAGCTGTTTATTCTTTCTATTGGAATCAGATGAAGCTATACCAGAGCTTGGAGCCAGTAACCAGTTGGATAAGTCTTTATTTACAAATATTTATAAACCACTTATCTCTGAGGAATGTACAGTATAAAAAGTACAGTATAAAATAATAAAACAAGAAACGAGAGAACATTTACATTGTCCATAAAATTAATGATACAGCTGAACTGTACAGAGAAGACTCATAAAAGACTCATAAAAGCAGACAGGTCTTCAATATGTTCCTAAAAATAAGAATTGTCAGAGCATTGTAATAGGGATGTACATTATGAAAATTTTCATATTTCTTTCTTTTCAGGTTCTTTTGGGGTTGCCTCTTTTATTTTTCTGTTTTTCGCTTACTTGCCCTTTCATTATAACATGAACAAGAAAGCCTCCTCTGGATCATTTCATTTCAGGTTTTCCATTTGTGTTTTTTGACACGCCCAAAGTCCTACAGAACTCTTTAAAAAAAAAAGAACCCTTCAAAATCGCTCCAAAAAGCAGAGGCAAGGCAACAGACAATCAGTCTACTCTAAAAGCAGGCAATGGTACATGAAAAAATCATCCATCACACCTGTGCTGGTAACTAGTTTACATTTTCACACTTATAGAGGTCAGTGGCACACGGGCACAGTCACAAAGTCCACCCCTAGGCCACACACTCTCACAGAAGCAAACAAAACAGTCCAACCCACCCACACCCCAGTCAAAATATATCCCTTTGACAGAATACACAGCAAATTAATCAAAGAGCAACTTTTTTAAAAAATCAGTCAAATAGGGAAAAATCAATCACATGAACGTGGGAGGTGGGGAGCAAAAATCAATCCAACACAGTCTCCTCTCCCCAGAACCAAGAAAAGCAATAAAGATAAAAAGTACAACCTACTACTAGAATACGGGGGGTATTTCACCACCATCACCACTTGAAGCCTTTTCTTCTCTTCTCTGAATCCACCAGGCAGACCAGGCTTCCTTGGATACTTTTAAGGAGAAGGGCGGGATAAAAATATTTTAAATAAATAATAAAAGAAATAAAAGAAATAATGAAAAGAACTCCTTCCCCTAAATAGATAAAAACAGGCAATATATATATATATGAACAAACCTAAGATGGAGACACAGAGACTGGTGGGCAGCACAGTCTAAAATGGAGGGCAGCCATTTTATGAGGAGCTCATACACTGACAAGGAATGACTGAAGCAAAGAAAGAGCAGTCCTTACAGGATTCCAACCAATCCAGGCCCTTGTACAGATTCAAAATTTCTCCTCTGCTCCTCCTGGACATTTTGATTGGTTGTGGATAGCAACCCTTATAATGCTATTAGAGAAAAATTCCTTGGGCAATGTGACAAATGGTGAAAGAAAGGTGGAACAAAAGAGGGAAATTTGAACAAGCATACAACTTTCATGCACCCTTCTTTCATGAATGCAAACCCTGAGTGTTTTAGAGGCTCTGTTTCAGAAATCAATGAAAAAGCACAATCTTTGTTTAAAAGTTCCCTTTCCATGTTTTTGGTATTTTGTTAAAACAAAAAAGGGCCATGCCTAACGTCTAACATCAGGGATAGGTTTGCCACATTGTGGTGGCTACCATGCTAGATACATCCTTGCTCGGAACAACTGTGAAGGAAATCTTATGAGTATGTGATGCTACCAGGAAAATCCCATGAGCAAGAGGCACTACCAGCAATGTTCCCCAGATGACTCCCAGGAACTGAATGGGTCTGTAAAAGAGAAGACAGTGTTTCAGCTTACTAGGTCAGGTGTTTCTATGCTAGGTCAGCGGTTCCCAACCTTTTTTCACTTGTGTGCCCCTTGGCAGCCTATTTCCATAAACTGTACCCTCTTTTTGAAGCGTAGATTTAATAGAAGTTGGGAGACTGTGGAAAAATAAACCAGGAAGTTCCATTTCCAGATACTGGGTTTGCCACCCTAATCATTTCATAAATCATAAGCTTTCTTCCGCCTCCCCACTCCGAGCAAGCCAGCCCTGTGCAGATGCCACCTTCCTCTCTTCCTCCCTCCCTTCCAGGGCTATATCTGCGGATCCAAATAAGTGGATGGGGCTCCATAGTTTGCTCTCCTCAGTCAGTTAGTTGAAGGTTGGAGGTGCTCATCACTCACTCAGAGGGTATGAAGAAATTGATTTTCATTCATTGAAGCTCTGGCAGTGTATCTTGTCTTATGCTGTTGACATAATATGTGCCCTTTCCTGCCATTATTCATTTTTTTAAAAATGTCCTTGTTTGTACCCCTGGGGGGGTATGTATATCCCAGGTTGGGAATCACTGTTCTAGGCCTCTTCTCTGCCCACAGTTTGAACATGTTTACAGGATGTGGAGGCTTCTCTGGTAGGCTGGCTGATCTGTCATGGGAAATCACATTGAAGGCAAGTTGGTCTCCATTAGAACATCACAGTCCAAACAGAAATGATTCATTTGCTTTCACTTAGAGCTAAACGTGAACAAACATGGGTGTTCCCCTATGATATTTCCTACCACAAGTTATTTGCCATTAGCTAGGGTGGTGCTGACTGACATCTGCTTGGCCTTCAGGTGTCTTGTCCCATATAACAATAGCCACGTGGCTTTGTTTTTATTCCCATGGGGCCCTTTGTTACACATCAGTCTCTCAACAGAGAGAGGCCTGATGGTGTTCCTGATGCTGAGATTTTCCCAGGCCATGAGAAGGCAAACACAAAGGCACGCCCAATCTTTGGAAAGAATTAGACCACCATTTTATTGATTATTGCAATAGTGTCTCAGACACAGAATTGGGGATGGATCCAGAGCCTCAATGAGCCTGGAGAATACCTGGGTGCGTAGCTACCCTATGGATCCCTTTAACTAATGAGTTAAACAGCTAGTTTCATGTATATGTTAAATAGTATGGGGGACAAAACAGAACCCTGAGGGACACCACAGGCCAGTGGCCAGGGTGTGGAACATGAGACCCCCAGCACCTTCCTCTGAGTTCTCCCCTACAGGAAGGATCAGAGCCACTGTAAAACAGTGCCACCAAGTCTCATCCCAGAGATATCCCAGAAGGATACCATGGTTGATGGTATCAAAAGCTGCTGAGAGATCCAGCAGAGTCAATAAGGACACACTCTCCCTGTCCAGTTCCTGGCATAGGTCATCCATCAAGGTGACCAAAACTGTCTCTTTCCCATAGCTGGGCCTGAAACTAGATTGAAATGGATCTAGATAACCTGCTTCATTCAGGAAGCTTTGGAGCTGAGAAATGACCATACACTCCAGTACTTTGCCCAGAAATGGAATATTTGAGACTGGCTGAGAGTTGTCCACTAAAGTGGGATTCAAGGGGGGCTTTTTCAATAATAGTCTTATTAGTGCCTCCTTTAAATATGCTAGGATCCTACCCTGTTGCAAAGAAGCCTTCACCGCTGTCCTTACCCACTCAGCCATTCTCCCTCTGGCTGCTTTTATAAGCCAGGAAGGGCAAGGGTCTAGCACACATGTGGTGGCTTTCACCTCTCCAAGAATCCTGTCCACATCCTCTTAAAAACAAAACATGTGCTTATGTATTACAAAGCTTGCCTTAAATAGTAAATATCTTGTTATTGCCAACTAGATGCACAGGTCATCATCAAATAAATAGACTTGTTTGAACTGCTGGCTAGCTCAGTGGTTGAGGCCTCTGGCTGTGGAGCCAGAGGTTGGGAGTTCAATTCTCCACTGTGCCACCTTGATAGGGGCTGGACTCAATGATCCATAGGGTCCCTTTCCAGCTCTGCAGTTCTAAGATGATGATGATTAAACAAGATGCATCAAACAACTTGGAAAAGCCTCCAACATCCCAAATATTTTTGATTAACAAAGCTGGATAAACAGAGGATTGAAGTTAAATGGGTTCCTTGGAGGAAATCAACTGAGCTGGATAGCAGAGTGTTTCTGATAATAAAGTAACAATGTTGTATATCAGAGAATGCTGTAGAATAAATGCCTCAAGATAACCAGCTTAACTCAACAGTGAATACAGATTAAACGTATCAGGTGTAGCCTTGATGTGAACCTGCTGTGTCATCTTTTCTCATATAGTTCAGGTACACCTACACCTTCTCTGCCTGTGTGTGCCGCCTCAAAAGTAACAGCCATCCCCAAAGCCCTGCACTGTGTTTGCGGCTGGCATTTAAACCTGTGAAGAGGGATCCTTTTCCCTGGATTTATTGCTATGGCCAACCCAACCAAACAGCCAGTGTACCTTTCTCCTGTGTGATTCTCTTGCCCCTGGAAGTTACCTGCCCATTCTAACATTCTGGACATGCAGTGTACGAGCCTTTTATGAATGGAAGGGTTGGTCACACCCCATCCTGGCTCTTCTTCCACTATATCAGGTCTTGCACAGTTCATATGTATCTCTATCTTCCATGTGCCAAATGAGAATGCTGCGCAGTGTGAGAAAGGTGGTAGCACATTTAAGCTATTCATATGTGCTAAAATCCAAAACGTATGGCAACGAGCAATGAGAAAATGAGGCAATAGTATTGCTTTCTGACAATGAAGCAGATAAGCAGAAAGATAATAAATGAGCTTGAATTGGGGAGGTGCATGAAGTGGACGCATTGGTTGATTATATTACTTTTTCTATAGGCCAGGCCACTGAGTTCAGATAATAAATGCCTTGACAGTGGATAGGAGTGATTTATCTAATTTTTGTTGTTGTTTAGTCGTTAAGTCGTGTCCGACTCTTCATGACCCCATGGACCAGAGCACTCCAGGCCCTCCTGTCTTCCACTGCCTCCCGGAGTTGGGTCAAATTCATGTTGGTAGCTTCGGTGACACTGTCCAACCATCTCGTCCTCTGTCGTCCCCTTCTCCTCTTGCCTTCACACTTTCCCAACATCAGGGTCTTTTCCAGGGAGTCTTCTCTTCTCATGAGATGGCCAAAGTATTGGAGCCTCAGCTTCAGGATCTGTCCTTCCAGTGAGCACTCAGGGTTGATTTCCTTCAAAATGGATAGGTTTGTTCTCTTTGCAGTCCAGGGGGACTCTCAAGAGTCTCCTCCAGCACCACAATTCAAAAGCATCACTTCTTCGGCGGTCAGCCTTCTTTATGGTCCAGCTCTCACTTCCATACATCGCTACTGGAAAAACCATAGCTTTGACTATGCGGACCTTTGTCGGCAAGGTGAGGTCTCTGCTTTTTAAGATGCTGTCTAGGTTTGTCATCGCTTTCCTCCCAAGAAGCAGGCGTCTGTTAATTTCGTGGCTGCTATTTATCTATATTTATTTATCTATCTAATAGTGCTTTCAGAAGTACATAACTTCATTTGTAATCCTTTGGAGAAACCATGCACAGAAACGTTGACTTCAGCTTCTTTTTGAATAAGAATGTATCAAAATTTGCCAATGTCCTATTTGGGACAGAAATAAGTTTTTTAAAAGAAAACCAGATAGGAATTTGAAACTGAGATACTTTTACATAGAGTTTACAAGTCTGAGAGTGAATGCCTGTGTGTTTCATTATGCTTGTGGTACAAAATTGCCACCTTTAAAAAAAAAAATTAAGTACCTTGATATGTTCCTTTCTACGTTGGAAAAAAAGGGGTGTTGAATTTGGCCAGTGCAGATGAATAAGGGTTTTATTTCAATTACTTTTTGATACAAATTAATCAAAAATTTCATTTTTTTCCATGTTCAATGTAGAAATAGTATGGAATTTTTAAACAAAACAAAACAAAACGAGAGCAGGAGAAGATGTACATCTTCTCCACTGCTTTGCATTGAGTTGTGTACCCTTATGACTACTATGTCTCCTCCTCCTTCCATACATTTCCACTTCAAGCAATTTTTGTTTTGTTAAGTATTCTTTAGTCTTTTTTAGTTGAGGATTAACTTTTTACATAAATAAAATAAATGCATTGAACAGTGCTTTAATCAGGTAAATATGTGGCACACCTGATATTTTAAAAGGCCTGATGGTTGAGGCAAAAGAAGGGGAGAAAGAAAGAGAAAATGAATGCATTTTTATATTTATTGTTTATTCATCATTTTAATTTATGCACCTTTCCTCTGCTTGAGGACACCCAAGACAATTTCCAACAGGGTTAAAAAATAAAACACATTAAAACATATGACAAACAGAGCAATCTAAAAGGAGTGAAAAATATATCAAAATGAAAATGGTGGAAATCACAGACAAAAGTAGCAGCATTGGCTCCAGAGAAACTGCATCCATTAGTTCAACGACAAAGTCAGATACATTTTAGTGACTCCTGTCTGTTGATATACCTGTGTGCATTTTGAGGGTTTTCTCATAACAAGCCATGGTTGATTCAGACAAAAGAATATCAGGAAGAGCTTTTCAAGTTCTGTTGCAGTGTCGTACCATTATACTACTAGAAAATAATGGAAAGGAAGTGTATCTGTAAGTGAACTGACTGTCTGCTTCAGTCAGCCCCTGATGGATTAGCAATGGGTTATCTGCCATGCTGGATGTACTGGCGTGATGTGATGTAATCAGGCGGATGGGAAGCAGGTTGGCCCAGGCTCATGGAGCAGCTGCTAGAAGTGAAAAATCAACCCTCTTGTGGCCAAAGTCAGCCTGAAGAGAAAGGCTTTTGGCAGCCAGCTTTGGAGCAAACAAGGATTTAATCAAGGTTTATGGAGGTCATTCTTAAATAATGAGTACTCTGGAGCTTATACAGCTTGCTTCATCCTCCGTTTAGCTCTTGAAGGAATTAGTTTTGTTTGGTTTCCCCACCTTCCTTCCTCCACTACTTTGAACTCTGTTAAAGCTATGTTTATCATCCTATGGAAAGATTGATTTTTTTTAAGTTCATACTTTAGGCATGGAAAGAAGGAACCTGTGTCCATTTTGGTGCAATGGTGGGAAGAAATTACATGTCTGCACTGCAGAGGTAGTTAACCTGATGCCCTCCATCTTTGGGTTACAGTTCACCTTGTCAGTGATCATGGACTAAGATGCACAGAGCTCATGGGAACACTAGTCCAAAATACCTGGATGGTGTTGGTTTACTTTCCTCTCCTGTATTGTGGGAATATGTGCCATAACTTACATGTTTCTTATCACGTATTCATGTATTGTACCATGTTGTATTGTACCATGTTTATGTTCTTGTGAGGCTTGTTGCTGGGCAGAATAACCTTGACGCCCTATTGGTTCAGGCCAATTTCAGTTATGTAACTGACAGTTATGTTATGTAACATAAAAGAGAATAAAAGGGTGTGCTGGGCATGGCTGGAGTAGTAGGAGTAGATCAGTAAGAGTGATATTGTATCTCAGCCAATGACCCTGACCACGCTTTAAACTTGATATCCAGACTGCAGTCTCCATTATTTCAGAGATCTCTCCCTCCGGACCATTTCAGAGATCTCTCTCATCATCACAGTTTGCCAGAGCAGGTCTCCGACAAAGTGGTGCCCCGTGTGAGGCCTACTCCAGCGTGTGAGGCCTACTCCAGCGTGTGAGGCCTACTCCAGTGTGTGAGGCCTACTCCAGCGTGTGAGGCCTACTCCAGCGTGAGGCTCCCATAGCTTACAAAGACCGGCGAGAGGTCATTCCCTCACCCACGCCCTGCTAGGGTTTCAGCGCGCGCCTTGCATCTTCGGATCCCGGGTGAGTGATCTTGTCAAGTTAATACACAATGGGCTCTTCACTATCTTCTCAACAGTCTGAATATATAGATGATCTTTACCACCTTATAACTGAAACCGGACCCTCTGCCACTCGAAAAGAAGTCACAGTCCTGGTTCGGACTATTGACGATGTGTCAATAGTCACAGAGTGCCTGAGTCTGGCACACTAGACTTGGAACAATGGACCAAGATTGGTTCGTACCTTCAAAACAATCCTAAAATCTCGTCCCGCGTCCTGTTCACGTGGTGTAAGGCCCGTGCCTCTCTGAAGGAACTTACGCCCAATAATATCTTATTTAATCAACAATTAGAGAGCGGACACACTCTTTACCCACCTTTGCCGCAAATACTGCCTCCTAAGCCTACTAATTTGTTACCCTTGGCACCGCCGGCCCCACCACTACAATGTAATCCTGGCCGGGTGCCTCCGAAACCTCCGGATAGACTGTTGAAAGATGATGATGACTCCAGCCCCGAAATGTTCCCCGCTGATGAACATGGCAAGCCCGTACCCAATACACCCTCCGCGTCATGTTCAACCCCCCATGGGCACACGACAATGCTCTCTAGATCCCTTGTGGTCGCCCTTTGCGAAACTGGAGCTACAGATAATTCTGTCTTATCAGCATTCCCCATCATCCGCGGACGACCTGCCATACCGGCTGTTCTCGGTGCTGATGAGCATGACCCTGGTGTGGCAGGCAGACCACCAGTACCTGACAGATATGAGCCTCTTCAAATGAAAGTGATAAAAGATTTGCTTCAGAGCATCAAAGAAAATGGGCCCCATGCTCCTTATACTAAAGCTTTGCTTGAAAATTTGAGTGAACAGAATTTGACCCCCAATGATTGGAAGCTAGTGGTCAGATCGCTTTTACCTCCGGCCCACTATATGCTTCTTATGGAGGAATGGCGCCACCTCGCCTTAGCACAAGCTGAGAAAAATCAACATGCCACCCCTATAGTGCTAGTAGATAGGGACATGTTGATTGGAGATGGTCAGTATCAAACTAATCAGCAGCAATTGGTACTGACAGATGTATCCCTAGAGCAGACCGCTAAGTTAGTTCTTAAAGCATGGAAAAAAATACCTGGAGGTGATGCTACCGCCAGTTTTGGCGCAGTCCGGCAAGGGGCGAAGGAAGCGTATTCCGATTTTGTGAGCCGACTGTACCGTGCTTTAGAACTTCAGATAGAAGATCTTAATGCCCGTTCTATGCTCATTAAACAATTAGCTTTTGAAAATGCTAACGATGACTGCCGAGCAGCGCTTACCCCCATTTACAGCAAAAGTGACACAACCATCCAGGATATGTTGCGTGTATGTCAAAATATTGGAACTCATACCTACAAAGCACATCTGCTAGCAGCCGCCCAAATAGCCGCTCACCCAGCAGCGGGTAGAACGTGCTTTTCTTGTGGAAAGGAGGGACATTTCCGTTCTCAATGCCGCTCGGCCCCCCAAGGGCGCGGCTCGACCATCAAAAAAATGCCCCATCTGTCATAAAGGTTATCATTGGGCCAACCAGTGCCATTCCCACCCTGATAACCTAGGCCAAACTGACAACATTCAGGGAAACCGGAAAGCGGGCCAGCTCCAGGCCCGCACAAAGAATTAGGAGCCATCAACAACAATGTCAATCCAGATGAGCTCACTTCCCCCATTGCATTTGACAAAGGCATGTTTGTGCAAACAGTGGAACACTCCTACATCAATATCCCAAATCTGCTCACTCCTGTTTTGGTCAACAGTCCGGGTCCTGTTCCAGACGGTTTCATGGGTCTCCTTCTCCCTAACATGCGCTTTCCTAACTTGGACATTGTTCCTGGGATGTTTTTTCCTTCTGATACTACCACTTTCATTATTCATGTTCGGGCCTTTACGCCGTTACATCTCCCGGCGGACACAATTATAGCCAAACTTTTTCTCATTCCGACTGGGTCTGATACCACAGTCAAGGTATCAGACAACATGGTGATGGCTACCATTTCCCTCACTGATCAACGACCCATGTTGACTATCCAAATGGCTGGTAGACAGGTTACTGGACTGTTAGATTCCGGAGCAGACGTTTCAGTCATTGCAAAGAAAGATTGGTCTCCTAACATGCCCTTGCAAAAGGCAGCTGCTGTCTATGGAGTTGGTGGATTCACTGCCGCAGAACAGAGCGCCCATGACCTCATTTTCCAAACAGAAAACAAAACTGTACAATTAAGACCATTAGTCATGGATATTCCGGTGACTTTATGGGGACGGGACTTGCTGTCTCGTCTTGGTGCAGTCATTCATACAAATTTATCATAAGGGCCTCCCCCAGTGCGCCACTGCATACTTTGCCAATTACATGGACAGACCCCACCCCTATTTGGGTTGATCAGTGGCCATTACCTTTTGAAAAGCTCCAAGCGGTGGAGGCCCTAGTTCAGGAGCAATTAACTTTAGGGCACATCAGACCCAGTACTAGGCCGTGGAACACTCCCATTTTTGTAATAAAAAAGAGATCAGGGAAATGGAGGCTCCTGCAAGATCTCAGGAAGGTAAATGAACGAATGCAGGTTATGGGTCCACTTCAATATGGAATGCCGAATCCTAACATGATTCCCTTGGATCATGATCTGCGAGTCATTGACCTCAAAGACTGTTTTTTTACTATTCCTCTTGCTATTGAGGACCGTGAAAAATTTGCCTTTACTTTACCAGTATACAATAACGACCGCCCAGTACGCCGTTTTGAGTGGCAAACTTTACCACAGGGCATGGCAAACAGCCCCACCTTGTGTCAGATTTTTGTAGCTACGGCCTTACAACCATTCCGTACAGCTTTTCCGGACATTTTAGTCTACCACTACATGGATGACATTCTCATAGCCAGTCCTCATATTATACAAACACGTTAACTTTCTCACTCAAACATTAACATCTTTCGGACTTTGTGTTGCCCCAGACAAGGTACAAACAGTTCCTCCATTTTTATACCTAGGCCATAAACTATCAGAGACTGCTTCTATACCAAAACTACCACAGTTAAAAATACCCTCCTCATTTACATTAGTGGAATTGCAAAGCCTTTTAGGAAATATCAATTGGGCTCGACCCTTTTTGGCATTATCAACCAAGGATCTTTCACCGCTCTTTACTGCCCTTGCTGGCCGTACTTCTCCTGCAGATGTTATTCCTGTTTCTCTGGAGATGAAGGACGCGTTGCATCTTGTCTCACAGCGTTTTCGATTACAAGCTGTGGATCGACTACCTGCTGGTGCTCGCCGCCTCTCCTGTGCCATCTTCTCTACACCACTGCTACCCACTGCAATTCTTTATGCGCCGTTTCAGAAGGATCGTCTTGCTATTGTTGAATGGTTGCATCTGCCACACACACCATCTCGAAAACCTTATCCTCTGATTGAAGCGGTGGCTGATTTGTTTGGTAAAGCGCGTCAGCGGTGTTGTCAATTAACTGGCAGCGACATTAACTCTGTTTATTTTCCCTTTCCGCAGGGAAACATGGACAAGCTTTTACAATTGTCTACCCCGTTTCAAGCCGCTTTTGCTGACTTTCTGGGACTTGTGTTACCTAACCCTCCAAAAGATAAACGTTTAACATTTCTTTCTCTTGTTCCCTATACTTTAACAACTTGTTTTGTAAATTGTCCTCTACCAAACGCTCGAACTATCTTTACAGATGGGTCGTCTACCCAAGGAGTTGTGACTTGGCAAGATCCAGAAGGAAGCAGGGAGTCTCGTTTTACTTTTGCACACTCCTCTGCACAACGCTCTGAGCTAGCGGCAGTAATTTTAGCCTTTGAACTATTTGTATGTGATGAATTTAACCTTGTAGTGGACACTCAGTATGTTTATAAGCTTTTGGTCCACCTGCCCTATTCTTATTTGTCACCATCTTTGGATAAAGAATTATATGCCATGTTTTCTCGCTTACAGGACTTGTTACAGCATCGAACCCTGAACTGTTTTGTTTTTCATATACGATCACATACGGGGTTGCCTGGTTTCTTGGCGGAAGGCAATGCGGTTGCGGATTCCCTGTTAAAACAGCATAATGCAGTTTATCACCTGTTTGATGACCCCATTGCTTCTCATCATATGTTTCATCAGTCTGCTAAGGTTTTACATAAGATGTTTTCTATTCCCATGACACAAGCAAGAGACATTATTACAACTTGTCCCTCTTGTAACACTTCACCTCTTAATTTGCCTTTCGATGCTGTTAATCCCCGAGGTGAACAGGCCAATGACTTGTGGCAAATGGACGTTACACAAATCCCTTTGTTGGCCCCGCTATCGAAGCTTCATCTCACAGTAGATACCTTCTCTGGATTCATATGGGCAACCTCCCTTCGGGGAGAAACTTCTCGTCATGTCATACAGCATTGCATTCACACATTTGCTGTCATGGGACGTCCTAAGCTCACAGACTTTTGTAACCAATGGGGTGTTAAGCTTAAACATGGGATTCCATTCAATTCCACAGGTCAAGCCATTGTCGAAAGAGCTCATTTAATGTTCAAATCTCTTTTGCAGAAGCAGACTTCAGGGAAAGGCGTTCCCGTTGCAGAGATTCCTTCTGCAGTTGCCAGAGTTCTTTTTACGCTAAATTTTCTGCTTTTTCCTCATAATAGGAACCATACGCCTATTGAACCTCATTTCAGGTCTGAGGAACAGTTGCCTCGTCCGTTGGTCTCCTACCGACAACCTCCAGATCCTGACTGGAAAGGCCCCCGTCCCGCTGATTACCTGGGGAAGAGGCTACGCTGCTGTTGCCCTGGACAGAGGCGCCGTTTGGATACCTGCAAGATGCGTCCGACCTTGGAAATCTCGTCCTTCTACAGTTCAATCAGAATGACTTTGGTTTTTTGTAGTCTCTCCTTTGCATTCTCTGATGTTTGTGCTTTTATAAGCTTGAAACCTTACTCAGAGGAAAATGAGTTTCTTCGATTAGCTAATCTTTTAGTAAACACTACTACTGAAACTGATTGTTGGCTGTGTGCCCCCACGACTCACATCAAAGCTTGGCCTCTTGGCCCTTTTCGCTTTCTTAACTCTACTGCATGGGCTAACCTGTCCATAAGAACGGAGGATAGCAAAACCTCTCATATGCACACTACCCATCCCATTCCTTTGGTGTCCAATTCCTTATGGCCTATCACCCCTATCTGTATTGAGTCTCTCAATGGCTCCATTTCATTAGGTTCTTATCCTGTCTGTAACATGACCCTCACGTTGCCTTATGGTAACATTGATTGGAACTCGACAATGGCAGATTATGGTCAATCTGTATATCTACCATTATGTCCGTGTAATGCCACTTAATGCATATTTACAGCCGGCAGTGCTGTTACCCCGCATTGTTTACGGTCAAAAATTGGTCTCTTCGGAATGTGTTTCTATCCACGGTTGGCCTGATAACCGTACTCGTTGGGGGGGGGGGGGTGGAGTTCCCTCAGAAACAATGATTACCTTTTGTTTAAATCTATGCGTAGGCAGCGAGTAGATATAATACGGGGATATGGTCTTGAAAATTACACGTACGGCCTTTCCCCGGGAGTCTTTTTCATTTGTGGTACTTCCGCTTATAAAGTTCTTCCCTCAGACTGGAAGGGGCGATGTACTTTAGGCACGCTAGGACCTTATAATTTGTATATTGCTCAACATCATCACGTTAAGTATGCCCGCAACCCCGCATATCTATAAACGGGCCATTAATAAAACAGCTGGTATCTTAGCCCTAGATAAATTTGGCTGGTTGGTCCCCAGGTCATTATGGCCTGGCAACGGATGCTAAATTGGATTTAATATCTCGTGACATCGAATTGCTTGCTAATACATCCAAGATTGCTATCAAGGCTTTACAAATAGAGATTGATTCCTTTGCAAATGTTGTTGCTCAAAATCGTATAGGTTTAGATTTCCTCTTTCTTCGCAATGGTGGCTTATGTACTTGGTTAAATACTTCATGTTGTTTTTATGTTAACAAAACCGGAGTAATTACTGAGTCCATGGAACAACTGCAGAAAGCCATAGATGATTTACGGGACACTGGTGCTGGATCCTCTGGCACCGGGGACTGGTTATGGTCTTGGCTTCCTGACCTTGGCTGGCTTCATTCTTTACTAAAGTATGCGGTTATTACCATTGCAATAATGGTTGTTGCTTGCATCTCTTCTTTACTTGCTATGTTTATTCAATGTTGTAAAAAATCGTCAAATACTGTATCCCTCTCTGCTAAACGATTGTATCAGATCAAGTACCATGTTTTGAATTCCTACGATGATGACTTCAATAGATTCTAAACCTTCTGGTACTTATAATTGGCATATATTTGTAACATTTTAAATAAACAAAAACGGAGGGGATGTGGGAATATGTGCCATAACTTACATGTTTCTTATCACGTATTCATGTATTGTACCATGTTGTATTGTAGCATGTTTATGTTCTTGTGAGGCTTGTTGCTGGGCAGAATAACCTTGACGCCCTATTGGTTCAGGCCAATTTCAGTTATGTAACTGACAGTTATGTTATGTAACATAAAAGAGAATAAAAGGGTGTGCTGGGCATGGCTGGAGTAGTAGGAGTAGATCAGTAAGAGTGATATTGTATCTCAGCCAATGACCCTGACCACGCTTTAAACTTGATATCCAGACTGCAGTCTCCATTATTTCAGAGATCTCTCCCCTCCGGACCATTTCAGAGATCTCTCTCATCATCACAGTTTGCCAAAGCAGGTCTCCGACACTGTATTGTCATAGGGGAATAAAAAATCAGCATCTCACCCTCTTCCATGCCTCTTATCTGCTGGGGAATCCAGGGCCTGATGATGATCATCTATGCTACAGCAGACCTGTGAAAATGTTTCACATGGCTGGGGCTCTGCCAAATGGCAATAACACATGTGTGTGACAGCTACATGGGGTGCTGGGCCACCTGGTGTCTCTCCCTTTTTACTGCTGCCTAAGCTGGGGCCAGTGATGATGTGTGGGAAGCGATGATATGAACCATGTGGTCCATATACTTAATACTGTGAAGTACAAAGGACAACATACAGACGGTGACAGAACTTGAAGGCAGAATCTGTTGGACTACTGATGCCAGAATTTTCTAGCCAGACTGTGGGAACTGGAGTACGAAAGCCGCTCTCCCAAGCTTTCTCTGGCTGCCATGGCAGAGCACTGTGGATGAACAGGCACAGTGTGTGGAGGGGGAGGAAAGGCTGTAATGACATCTCTCAATTTACATCCTCATTAAATGGCCTCCCTTTGTCTCTCAAGCCCACCTCTGGCATTCTACATGAATCCTAGATTTTTCCCAGCCTAATTAAAATAAATAAGTAGGCCCAGTCTTTCCTGTTTTGAATGAGACATTAAGACACTCACAGAGCAAAACTGTAGTGAATAAAACACCGATGTGAAGGTCCTTCCTAATCAGGACAAATGAAGCCCTCTCATTAAGGAATCATAATTGAACCTATAGACAGCAACTGAAAAGAACTTTGTAAGTGCACAAACTTGGATTTTTAACTTTCCTCCTTTGAGTGGTTGACCTCCCCATTCCGTTGTCTAACTCCCTTGTTTTATTTGCCCATATTGTACTTTAACATCAGTTTTCAAGCCAGTATACAAATAAAGCGGAGGAGAGAAGTTATAGCAGTACTTTTCTTTCTGAAGAACAGCCATTATGAACAGTGCTAAAAGAATCACAGCTACACATTCTTTAAATTTTCTTTTAAAACTCTGGGAAAATAAATCAGACTTTGCCTGGAATTGAAAGGATGATAGAGAGTTCCAGAAAGTGAGCACCGTAATTGGGAATGCACCTTCTCCTGGTAACCACCGGCCCCATGTCAGAGAACGGAGGTAGGGGCTAAAAGGGGAAGGTATCAGCGGATACAACCTTAAGGAAGAGTTCACCATTATGGGGTTGGAGACAACGTCTTTTGAAACATATACTCGTAGCCTCCAAAACACTTTTGGCATTGGGTGAGGAGATGGCTGTAGAGTTCTTGGGGTCAATACTGGCCATGAAAGTAACTCCTTTTTTCAGAAAAAGATTCCTAACTGATAGAATTCAAAGCTACAACTTCTTGATGTTTGCCAACATTATAAGATTGATTTTTATGACAGGATTTTTTTTTAGAAATAACAGAGTATTGCAGGCATTGAATTTATTCTATGACCAGAGAAGCCTATTCAGCTTATTCTTTATACTTTTGTTCCATCATTTGTAAAGCCAATATGCTGTAAGCGTGATCATGAAGCATTTGCTAAGTGGGTTGAGAAACTTGGAAATAATTTAAACACACACACGTGCGCACACACACACTGACAACAGCACTCCCCTGACCATTGCAGAGAAAAAGGTTACATGTACTTAAATATTACAATTTTAAAACCCCTTTAAATACATGCATTATTTCTACAGATGGAGTCTTACCTTCAGCACAACACATGTTTTCCTAACAGCCAAGTCAGCTTGGAGATTTTGAGTATGAACCTGTTGTAGTGTCAAAACTGGTTTAAATATCTGCTTCCTGAGTTACGTCATGCAAACACCTCAATATAATGGCCAACAGTAAATTCTGTGGGGAGAACATATCAACAACGTTCACCTGTGATGTTTAGTGCTAGCCCAGCTTGAAAAATTGCATTATGGCTTGAGTGCATTTATTCTCTTCCTTTATGATGCAGAGTCTAAGTGGGTGCACAATTACTTTTATGCCTAGTAGAATGAGTCAGTCTTTTAAAACACCTCTGGCGTATGAATGTGGGATATTGCTTCTATCTCCACAATTCAAAATGCCAGGAAATGATCTGATATTCTCTTCCAGCATTGTGCCCACATTGCCAGCAGGAAAGAGGATGCCAAGCTCTACATAATAAAGGCCAACATAAATGTTGATAACACATTGTGAGCAATCAAGAGGGACCCCTTCTGTGTTCACTACCATTCAGAAAGAGACACCAAACAAGGCGGAAATATCCAAGAATCTGTTCCCCCCCCCCCCCCAGTAGATTGTCTTTCTTTATACATCCACTAGTTCATATTTTAACATACTTAATTAATTCTTTTTAAAATATTACATGCCAGGAATCCAAATTACTTCCCATATCACATTCTTCTTTTCTTGAGCTAACTCCATATGTTAATAATGGTTGCCAGGTTTTCATAAATTTATCCTGTTTTATTTCCCCTCTATATATTTTAATTTGATTGGTCAGCTTTTCCATCAGGGCCATTTGTCAGATTCTGTTCTCAAATTTTTGTACTGAAAGATCTTGAGCATTTCTCCAGTTCTGTGCAATTTCAACTCTTGCTGCACCAATAAGATGTGCAATTAGGTCTTTATTGAATAATTTTTCATTTCCGTCCTTAAATATTGAAAATAATAATAAAGCTTCATTTTTAATTATTTTTTGATTCAACAATGTTCCTATCTATTTAATTATTTCCCGCCAATATGCTTCCACTTTGGGGCAAGAGATCCACATGTGTTCTAGTGTGCCTTTACTTCCACAGTTTCTCCAGCACCTATCTGAGATTTCTCCATTAATTTTGTGTAATTTTGTGGGGTACCAATACCATCTGTGGACTACCTTCAAAACCATTTCTTTCGCTTTGACTGATATTGATTTATATGGATATGTAGTCCATATTTCCATCCATTCTTTCTCTGATATATTGATATTCAAATTAGTTTCCCATGTTATTTTAGATCCCATACCCCTGGGAAATGCTTTCTCGACCAAATGTTTATATATTACTGAAGTTATTCCCTTCCTTTTATTTTGATCTTTTTCTATACTATATTGTTCTAGTTCCGTGAGCGTTCTCATAGGTCTAGAACTTTGGTATAATTGAGTTGCCAAATTTCTTACCTGTATTAATTGTAGCCAATTAGTTTTTATTTCCTTTGTTTTGTCCTCTAACTGTCTAATTGTTATTGGTTTCCCTGCGTCAAATAGGTCTCTTATTCTATAAATTCCAATTCTTTTCCAATTTTTGAATTGTACATATTTCTCTCTTGATTTAAATTTTGGATAATCCAGCATAGGGCATAGAGGGGATATAGGTGGAGCAAATAATCTCATGTATTTACACCATATTTTCAATGTCTCACAAGTATAAGGATTTTGTACTTGCTCCTTCTTTCTAATTGGTTCCATTGTATAAATATAAGTGTTAACTACACCAGTATCCTCATCTCTTTCCATTTCAACCCAATCTGGAATTTATTCTGTCCGTATAAACTTTATTACTTGAGTAATTTGAAAGGCTTCATAATACTTTATGAATTGTGGTATCCCTAGCCCTCCCTTTATGCTTTGACCATATTTCACAAAAATCCAAGAATCTGTGTATCAAATGTAATCTTGATCTGGACCCCAGTTTGAAAGATATAATATTTAGTTCCGGTTGCCCCCTTCACTAATTACTAGTGGAACTCTAGATGGAATATCATTATATTTGGTGGGTGGGGAAGTGCCATAGCGGTAAACACCTCCCCCCGTGACAGAGTAAGACTAAGATCCTTTTTTAGAAAACCCAGGCAGAATGGAAACATTTTAAGGTCTCTTATAGGGCAGTTCATTAAAAGGATAATCAGCAGGGGGTGGGGGCAGAAACAACCATTCTGTTCAGATGGGGAGCCAAGAGGGTTGCTTTTCCCAGCTCTCTGCATGTTGCTTGGCCCTAAGTGGAGCAGCCATTGAATTTGTGATTGGAAATGTCACAAATCACTGCAGTAAACATGTTCCTGTCACCGCCTCTCTAGCACTGTGGCATTCACTTCCCACCCCCCCACCCCCATGCCAGGAATTGCAACGACACTGCCGAAGCATGAGGTCACCGCTATTTTAAGTCAAAAGGCAAAGTACTGGCAGCCACTGAGGGGCGACCGCCAGGGAAGTTTCTTCTGCCCATGCCCAGACGTCATAAATGAAATGCTTTTTCCATTTTAAAACACACATTTTGAGCTTGTGGTTCTTCAGAATTACCGCATGGATTAGTTCAAAATGTTTAAACCTGTACATAGGAGAAGCCATTTGCTCTTCAGAAAGCCAAGGGAGGTCTTTGAAATATTTTCCAGTTGCAAAACACGTGCACATGGAGGGTGAAGTCATTCTTTAAAAAATAAATAAATAATGATAGCCTTAATGGTGCATGGCCAAACATCCCCATGTTTGGCAAGGACGAAGCCTGGATTATCTAGTAACTGTCTACCAAATTTAGTTCCGATCCAAAACGTGGTTTGAAACTTACGTGTTTGTACCGTCTCCTCCCCCTTTCAGTAATGACTTTTGGGACTCGATTTAACTTTGCTGCATAACATTGAGGTCAGGCTGTCCTCCAGCAACAGTAATAAACATTCCCTCATTCTGAGCCCAGGGGCCTGGCCCTGGCCTTGGCACTGCTGCCAATGGCAGTAATGGCATCTATGTGGAGGCTCTAGTGATGATCAAACAGTAGAGAGTGATGCCGTATGTTGGATTCTCTGAGGCTGGGTTTAGGGGGACCCGTCTCTCATTTTGGGGAGAGGCCATTACAAACGGTAGTAAAACTTCTTGCCTTCATTTCACCAGAGCAGGCAGAAATATAAATACTAAGAATTAATTTTTTATACCTCGCTTTCTGTTCATCCTGAATTCTTCAGAAATGAAGTGAAGCCACTCTCTCCTTCACTTGCACCAGCCAATTCAATCGGTTCAGTTACTCCATGCACAGGGAAGACCACACTGTACCTGCCATAAATATTGATGACATAACTGTATACACAGCTTTTTAAAAAGAGACTCTTAAGAAGAAACCACACGAAACTGTAGACCTGGATGGATGGCTTCATACATTTTGGTTTCTACCACATTTAAAAGTAAATGTAAATACATCTCAAATCATTTCCACTTTGAACATAATTTATGAATTTTGGAATATTGTGATCAAACCAACCACCCAAGGACTGAAATTAAATTCTACTACTCTTAAAAGTGCCTGATGCTACAGCCTGCAAATGTAGCTTCCTACTCTGAATGCCAATCTGTCCCAGTTGTGGAAAAGTGTGTTGTTAGAAGAGCTATACTACTAGCAAGAGACACCAGTGTGCCATACTAGTGAGCTGCTTCACAGAAAGGTTTTGCCTAAGACCAAAAAAGCCAAAGAAGGAACTTGACAGGAGAGAGATTGTCATTTATCTATGTAGTAATCAAAATACAACTCAGCTACCCTCATGTATCCAGTAGCGACTGCAGGGACAGAGTGTGGCAGGAACTACATGTATGCAAATATACCATGACTACTGAAAGAGAGTGAGGGAATCAAATTTCTGCAGGGAAAACAGCTAAATTTGAAATCTGAGTAAAGCTAGTTTGCTTATTTGGCCTGAAATGTATGCATATTTATTTGGGAATTTAATTCTTGCAAGCTTAACAGGACTTAGAAGTAAACATGCTAAAGATCAAGCTGCTTGGTTGCTTCTGGTAGCAAATGTGGAAGAATAAAATGTTGTTGACATGTGTCAAGTCACTTCTGACTTAGGGTGACCCTGTGCATTTAAGGACCTTTAGAAGGTCCTATAATGGAACAAGAAGTTCTTGTTCTTAACATTCTTCCTGTTCTGAACAAGAACAAGAAGGGATGCAGAATATTGACATTCCAGTCACTAAACTAGTTTTACTGATCTCCTGTCTCTAGGCACTGTTTGTATTTTGCAAGCCTACTTTTGCTGCCTTAAGAGCCAGAGGCAACAGCTTCTTCTTCTTCTTCTGATAGCTGGGATTGTTTGGATGCTGAATTCTGAACCAAGTAGCAGTGTTTATGCTTGCACTGTAGTCTCACAAATGCAGAAGAATGTACATTAGACATGGAGGCGAATATAAAAACAAATTATTGGATTGGTTGGATATTCGTCCCTTCGTATTCGTTAGTTCCAGAGACCCTGATGAATATGAAGGGATGAATATAACCATTTTATACTCACCTATTCATAGCAGATTCCCTCTCTGCCTATGCCCCCCGCAGATCAGCTGTTCCTCAAGGGCATAGGCAGAGAGGGAAGGCTAGGCTTCTGGAAGAGAAACCCAGCTTCTGTTTGCAAAGATGGCAGTGGGGCTTCCCTTCGGTCAGCCAGGTTTGCACTGTCTGTCTGTGTGCCTGCAGATCAACTGTTTGGCAGGCGCATAGATAGAAAAGGCAAGCCTGGCTGCCCGAAGGGAAGCGCCCCCCCCTGCTGTTTGCAACAGAACAGAAGCTAGGCTTCCGAAATGGAAACCTCTGTTCCGGCAGCCTAGATTCCATTCCACCGACAGCAGCTCAGAGGTTGTGGGGAAGATGGCAGCGGCAGCGGTAGAGGTGACAGCAGTACAAGGTGGGGAGGCGATGGAGGCAGTGGGGGAGAGGGTGGGGGGCAGGCTCTGGGAGCGGGGGGCTCAGCTTTTAAAAAAAAAGACAGCCACAAGCTGACAAATCAAATTGTGGTTCATCGATTCACCACGGGGAAATTCATGTTTTGTTGTTTATCAACCTTGATGAACCACAAACCAAGATGAATCGCCATTTTGTTGGTTCGTCCCCATCTCTAATGTACATAACTTTTAACAAACAGTAGCAATGATTGTGTGTATCTGCCTAACTTGTCCCCCACATACATACTCCTGAAAAAACACTGAGGTCGACACAGAAACACACACAAATAAACAGCAAATGGATTGCGAATGGGTTGGAAGGGTGAATTGAAATCTGGTTACTGGTAGGCTGAACGAAGGGGAAGCAGAGGCTACAGACACAGAAAAAGTACTAGCAGTCAACAACAACAACAACAAACTGTTTCAAAAGCTTTTCTCCTGCAAGAAGAGATGTAGGAATCACACAGTGGAATATATCCCCTCTCATAAGCACTATGACTAGACAATGCTGCTGAGATTTCCCCCCTCTCAATGGAAACTAGAAGTGTGAGCTAGCCAAGACTAACTTCCATCTTCTCACTCCCCATCCTAAGTGTTTTCCTTTCCTGTTATTCAAGATTTTTGAGACATACTGTCTGGCTCACTATTTGGATTGCTGAATTAATCCAAAGTGATTTAGACCCGCTTTGGATTGATCTGATCTAATCTGAACTAAATTTGGATTGGTCCAAATCAACCTACGTAACTCCATTCAGCCTTTGACAGATTAGTTAAATTCAGCTGTTGGAGTTCAAAGCTTGAAAAGCCAGTACAGTATATATATTTTTTAAAGAAAAGTCATGACCATATTAAAGGTTATTTTCACCAGTTGATGCAAACTCTTACACACTGCATCCTGGCACTTAAATAGCTGTAACTGTTAAAACAAAAATGTTTAGGTATCACCAGAAGGTGCATTTCACGTGTCCACAGGTAACACTGTTCCCCTCGCCCCCTCAGCCTTTTCTGTCCCTATCGCTACCCTCTTACTGGTCCCTTTTGCTGCTATTCAGATTCCTTAAAAACCTTTAGCAAGTGAAATAGCACTGAGTTGACATGCCGTAGCAAGCATTTGAATCAGGGCTGTGTCTGTTTAACATTAAATGAGGAGAAAATGATATTTTAAAAATACCATTTACAGTTCACTCCTGCACCATGCCTCATTGTCCACATCATCAATGATGTCACCTGGACATGCCCACAATTGCCTTAAAGGACCATATAGACCAGCGATCCCCAACCCCCGGTCCCCGGCCCGGTGCCGGTCCCTGGCCTGGCCCAGACCGGGCTGGCAAGAGAGACCTCCCCGCGCGCACTCACCCCCGCGCAGCCCGTTTGCGCCTGTGCGCGCATGCTGGAATGCCCGCACGAGCGCCGCGCCACCATTTGCGCGTGCGCGTGTGTGCGCGCGGGCCCGCACAAGCGCACGCTGCCGTTTGCGCATGCACGTGAGCGGCCGTGCGCATGCGCAAAATGGCAGCGCACATGCTTGTTCGCGCATGCGTGCACGCGCGGGGGGGTGCCCCGCCTTCCCCAGCCGGTCCGCAGACCGGAAAAGGTTGGGGAACACTGATATAGACAACCACAAAAGCCAAAAGGAAACCAAAACAATGCAAGTGAAAACACTAGAAAAATACAAAATAAAAAACAACCCTTGCAAACTGAACAAAATATACTGCTTACTCATGCTAAAATAGAAGATCTACTTGCAACTAACACTAACATTGTTTAGTCAGTTAAATAAATATTGAAAAGAACAGTGAGGACCATGGCACAAACAGTGAGACAAACACTTGTCTAGTTGCTCCCTAAATTATGTAACTAGCAGCAAAACCTCAGAAAGTAATTCATTACAACAGAGCACAGAAAGAGTTCTGACTCCTGTTCTCTGAAGATGCCGGCCACAGAGACTGGCGAAACGTTAGGAAGAAAAACCTTCAGAACACGGCCAAACAGCCCGGAAAACCCACAACAACCATAATTCATTACTGTTAATAGCCCCTCCATTTAAGTAACTTGTTAAAGTTCTCAAACTGTTACCACATTACCCTTGAAAAAAAAAAAGGATTGAGAACAGAATGGTATAAAACTTGAGAATATTACTGATCTAAATTGTTGTTTTAATTGTTTTATGATATTTCTACTGTAAGCCGCCCAGAGTAGATGTGGTCTAAATGGGCGGGATATAAATCTAATAAAGAAATAAATAAATAAATAGAAGTTCCACTCGAAAGGTCTCTGAGAATGCCCCAAAAATGGCCATAGATAGATAGATAGATAGATAGATAGATAGATAGATATCCTTAAATGCCCTTAAAACGGCCATACATGTGGCCATTTAAAGGACATTTTTTTTATTCTGAAAAATAATCTTAAAACAAGAACAACAACATCAAAAAAGGCCTTTTAAACTATGTACAAACTGACTAAAATTTTACTTTCCTCCCTCTGCTTGAGGAGTTACTTTTGAAATGTTATATATTTGTTATGAAAAAAGCAGTTTATTGCTGGGAACTGCATTACTTGTAACTCATTACATCCAAATTATGTTGCAGTTATAGTTTCAAACTTCTAAAATATTTTAGAGAGTATTAACCAAAACTCTAATTATAGTAGGTAGTGCCTGCCTAGAAATGAACAAAATCCAGTTTTTCTCACTTCCTCAGTTTTCCAAAGTCAGGTTCGTTCTGCCCCTTCTCTGCATCGATTTGAGAACTGTCGTTTTAGTTTGGATGATAACTTACCAATATATTTGTATGAGGTTCTCCAAATGTACACTCCCCCACCTCCAAATATATACGTACAATTTTCAACCTGTTTGTCTGATCAGAAAGGATTCCGGTGCCCATTTTTGTACTATACGCACAGGTTGTATATATTTTTAATGTGCAGCTGTTGATTGCTAACAGCAAGTGTGGACACTGATATAAAACCTAAGATGATTTGTAGGGGTTTGCCTGGAACAGAATGGACGATACAGCAAGGAGAGGAGGAAGCCAGGAGCGGAAACAAAGAAGCCAGATGGCCAACCACAAGTAAACAGAGCTATTTTAACCTTTGATGAAGCCTTCAACTGGTCAATTACACAAATTAATCCATTAACGGCTTCTGTTTATAATAGGCAGACTGACAGAAGTAGTCCATTTGCTCCGGCAGTCAAGTGGAAAGGCCTGCTACCCGACCCTGTGACAGGCTGCCATGCGCTCAGTGGAACTGCACACACACAGTTATTGGTTACAGTGCCAGTTGTGCTACTTCCGTGTTTCTGTGTGTTACAACCAGAAACCACTGATGGATTAATTTGGTAATTCAGGGGGTGGATTGTCAGGAGTAAGGTAGAGTGAGTGAGTGAGTGAGTGAGTGCGTGCGTGCGTGCGTGTGCATGTGTGTGTGTGTGTGTGTGTGTGTTAGTGATGAAATGATTTTTTATTTTTATTTTTTTGCTTCCAGTTGTCTGGGGTTGGATCTCTGGTGCCTCAGCCAAGATGGGGCCTGTCATTGTATGCTATCACTTTGTATCTCAGTGTGTCACTAAGCTTTCCGTTTATCTGTCCAAGTTCAATTTTAATAATCCTCTTTCCGTGGGATCTTGCGCTTTGACAATAGCGGGGGTTTATCCTGCTCTGTTTCCCTTCCCCACCCCCTGCCACAACACAGCACAGGGATTTTCTTGTCATTTTACACAGCGCTTGGAAAAGGCTAGCCAAGGGAACTAATCTCCATAGCGATAAACAAGTCAGGCGTCTGAAAACAAAAGTGGTCATAGGGAAGCTCAAAAGAGCTGCGTAGATCACGTTTAGTTGAACAGTCATAGAAATATATTTCCAAAATGCCCTGTGGCAGGTAACCAGTCAAAAGTCGGTTAAGTAGTGCTCCAAGTCCAGTAAACGAATGCAAAGGTGAGGTAGAGCTGAGATACAAGGGGAAAAACTGTTAAAAAAAAGAGGGGGGGGGGGGAGGGAAGCTACTTTTCTGAGATCTAAATATGTCTGGTTGGCCTGGAGAAGAGTACAAAGAATCTGTACAGGCCCAGACTCCTATTTTTGAATAAGCTCTGAAGCAAACAAGATGCATAAAGCCCAACCACATTATTTTGTGCTCCTTTATCAAATTATTAATTATTATTATTTTTAATATGTGTGTAATTGCACCCATGGAAAACAAAGAGGATTTACAATGTTATGAGATTAAATGCTACCTAGCGTTTTGTTCATGTGGAATGGGCCTAGTTACAAAGAAAAGATCATTTTCTCCCCCATGTTCTCTTCCAAATGGAGGACAACCCAGCAGAGTCAGCAAAAATGCATATCTGAGTTGAACGTTCTGAATTCAGCTCCCTTGTTATACTTCCCTTGGTCTTTTTTGATACATTTTATTATACCTTCCATGGCATTTTAGGGGTGTCCACTATCTTGAGGTAGAGCAGGGATATGGACAATATGCAGAAGCTCCTTCGTTTTCAAAGGAATTTCAGAGAAACTTCTTTTCTATCAAATTGAATGAGAATCATTAAAGCAGAATAACATTTTTGCACATTACTAGTTTGTAATTTGTCCTCTCTATTCACTCTGGTGACTGCTTCCTTAGCCACAGTGGTCTTCTGAGAATGGGTATGACGAAATTGATGCCATCATAATAGGACTTTATTCAAGGGCTTTGAAAGGATTTAGACCAGAGATGACATTGAGGCACTCATGGATATATTGGGCAGCTCCACTGACATTTCAGTTTGGATTGGCTCATCTTCAGACCATAGGACTCGTTATCTGGATGTGGACACCCTTGTGGGCAGAGAGGAACCTGCTTGTGATCATGTAGAGACGTTGTGGATGCTCTGGACTAAATGCTGATATTAAATGTCCTTTTCTAACACCTCACTGTTCTTGATGACTCAAATATAAATGTCAGATCAACAAACCAAAAAGTGAGAGCTCAAGCTATCACCAAGGACCTCTGCTTCTCCCTCTATGGATTATATACCCCTAACACTGGGCTGAGACCTCTGTATGATGAATAAACTTCCACCTCAGGGGACAAAGGGAGTGCAGGGAATGCTTGTCAAATTTGCAGATGATACCAAATTGGGTGGAATAGCTAATATCCTAGAAGACAGAAACAAAATTCAAAATGACCTTGATAGGATGGAGCACTGGGCCGAAAGCAACAGAATGAAATTCAACAGGGATAAGTGCAAAGTCCTGCACCTCGGAAAAAGAAACCAATTGCACAGTTACAAGATGGGGGATACCTGGCTCAGCAAAACCACGAGCAAGAAGGATCGTAGATCACAAACTAAATATGAGCCAACAGTGTGATGCGGCTACAAAAAAGGCTAATATTATTTTAGGCTGCATTAATAGAAGTATAGTTTCCAAATCCCGCGAGGTGCTGGTCCCCCTCTATTTAGCACTGGTTAGGCCTCACCTTGAGTATTGTGTCCAGTTCTGGATACCACACTTCAAGAAGGATGCTAACAAATTGGAACAAGTTCAGAGGAGATCGACAAGGATGATCAGGGGGCTGGAAACCAAGCCTTATGAGGAAAGGCTGAAAGATTTGGGCATGTTTAGCCTTGAGAAAAGAAGGCTGAGGGGTGATATGATAGCACTTTTCAAATATTTGAAAGGCTGTGATACAGAGGAGGGGCAAGATCTGTACTCGATCATCCCAGAGTGCAGGACATGCAACAATGGGCTCAAGTTAAAGGAAGCCAGATTTCGGTTGAATATCAGGAAAAACTTCCTAACTGTTAGAACAGTACGACAGTGGAACCAGTGACCTTGGGAGTTGGTGAGTGCTCCAACACTGGAGGCATTCAAGAAAAAGTTAGATAATCACCTGGCAAATATGCTTTGATTGTATTCCTGCATTGAGCAGGGGGTTGGACTTGATGGCCTTGTAGGCCCCTTCCAACTTCACATTTCTATGATTCTATGAAAGAGAGAATTTCTATGCCACTACATGAGCATTCAGTGGGGTTTTAGTACTGAGTTTACCGCTCTGAGCACACCACCCTATAGGTGCTTATCAGAAATTTGAGTTGTAAAAGCAGATATTATTGAAAACATGCAGTTCTTCATGTAGTCATAGCTGAGCGAACCCTAACAGTTTAGACATACTCTCTAGTATGAAGATAATAGACCTTTCTTTGTTTTGCATCAACTTCCAAGTATTATTTTCTTTCTTTTTCTTTTTGTTTTGGATAACACTTAAGCTGTTGTGTGTGATTCCTCAAATGCACCTTAAGGAATGCCCATAGACACAACTTGGATGTTGATAATAATGGTGGCAATGGTGATGATGATTTTAGTATTTAAAATCTTTGCATCTGAGCTGGGAGAAGAAAAAAAAAGTAAGGATATTTTAAAAAGGAATAAATAAATAAATAATGCATTGTTGATAGAGCACTCAGTATTTCTTCAGTACAGGCAGTTAATGGGATAAGACCTCGTTTCTTAGAGTGAGAGCTCAGGTAACAATAGTTTGCAATGAACTTTAAAGACCTTCATGTTGTGACACATGCTGGAATGAGTACATTTTCATGCAAGTTGATAGGTGCGTTAGAGATATTTGTAAAGCATTCATTAGAAGATATAGTGGTATAGGTATAGTGTGTTTATTTTAACGTGGTACTGATAGCTCTCTTTAAGAAAGTTCTTCAGACAAATTGTTATAAACTTTAGCATTCCATTTTTGGGTTTGACCCAGGAACAATGATAATGATATGCTGCCCACTTGGTTCTGACTTATTTTGCCCCTTCCAAGGGTTTCCCTAGGTATAGAGTGTGGCAACCTTATCCTGAGGGAGCAATGGCCTTTCCACTAATTTTCAAACACCCTTCAGGCAGTTGCAGGCACCTCCCTGGTACCTTTTAACACCCTGAACCTAGCCACCACTCCTTCATGCCGCTAGGGAAGACATTAACCTGAAAGAACAAGCAACCCCAGTTTTGGGGGTTCCCCTTCAGTTCTGCCCTAGTTAGAGCCTTCTTGTCCTAAGGTGGTACTTTAAGATTATTCAGCTGTTTTGTGTAAAGTTTTTTTTTCTATTTTAAATTGATCACTTTGTCCCTACTGGCAACAAGTAGCTTTGTGTCATGTTGGGTGTATTGTTGTCTGTTTGTAGTCTGCTTGTGGTAACTGCTTCTCAGTTACATATTATTATTTTTTTATTTTTTTATTTAACTTATATGCCGCCCACACTACCCAAAGGTCTCTGGGCGGCTTACAACATTTAAAATACAATAAAAGGACAAAACAATTAAAATGCAATTAAAATATATACTCTAAAAATTGCCATCAGGACCCACAGCTGATATTATTTCAATTAAAAGCCTTCTGGAACAGGAAGGTTTTGACCTGGCGCCGAAATGTCATCAGCGTCGGCGCCAGACGAATCTCAGTCGGGAGGGCATTCCATAGTCTGGGGGCAGCTGCCGAAAAGGCCCTTTGTCTACAAGCCATCCCTCTTACCTCCTTGAGGGACGGCTCTTTCAAAAGGGCCCCCTGGCTAGATCTTAACTGCCGGGTAGGTTCATATGGAAGGAGGCGGTCCTTCAGGTATCCAGGGCCCAAGCCGTTTACATATAAAATAAATAATGGGCAGAGTTTGATTTAAACAAACAATATTTTTATTGAGAGACCACATGTAACATATATATGAGGGGAAAGTAGAGTCTAAGATGTGAATGATAATGGTTCAGACAAGAATAAAATGCAAATATATCGTATGTTTTCTGCATTTAAAGCTTAACGTAACTTCTTTACAGCTCCTCAGTCTTTCTGACACACACTCTCTAAGCTCTCTAAACAAACTTCTCATAATAAACTCTACCACAGGCTACTTCTCCTGACTGACTCTCAAACCATTAAAGGATCAGCAGAGGCAGGACCAAGAAGGAAGGAAGGAAGGAAGGAAGGAAGGAAGGAAGGAAGGAAGGAAGGAAGGATGTGGGGCTGTGGGCTAGAATGTGACTCGCATTGCAAGCAGCATGAACGGTGAACTCTTGAACCACTCCACTGCCCTGTGTTAGTGCTGATCGTGGTTTCAAAGATAACCAGGCTGTGATTCAAATTGCAGCAAAGCTGAATTGTTCTGATTCAATTCTCCCGTGTAGTCACACCCAGAAAGTGAGAACCAGGAATGCTTGGAGTTTGAGGGTTTTGTATAGTCTGCATTTTGAAGCAGAATAACTTGAACCACTCTTTGCAAACTTATATATGGTTCAGAATGCCAGCGTATTTCTGTTTTCATACTTTTCCAAGTTTTATAACACAGTTTTTGGCTCAAAAATGTATCAAAATGCATATAGAAATGTGCACTGTAATATGTAAAAAAATGTGCACGGGATAAAATGCATGCAAGAATACACGTTTTTGGCTAAAATGTGTTTCCAGTTGCATTCCATAGAGGTTAGTGAGGATTATTCCAGAGTAAGTGTATACAGGGTTGCAGCCTCAGTTCTGACTGTAACGTAGTCCTGGATAGGACCTGAACCCCTTTTACCTGCTAGAGAAAGTTTTTTAATATAATTATTTAATATAGTTATAGTTAATATAGTTGTGCCTAGATCACTTTAAAAGGATATATTTAAAAGCAATACGTTTGTGTTTCATAAGTACACTTCTTCATCTTCTTCCACCAGTGCTGGAGGGAAATCTGCTTGGTTCCCAGACACCTCATCATCAGTCTTTCTTTTTTATGAAGTCACTTCCTTCCAGTCATCATTTAGGCCTCACATCCACATATGAGCTGCACTGTCTCTAGCCCCTGAAAGCATCCTCATTATCTTATATCTCACTGTGAAGCAGTTTGAGGTTCTCCAAATAAAAGGCTCCGTACAGAAATGTGGCATTGTGTTGAGAGCAGGCAGGTTGAATCAATTCACCTGAGGGCATCGTTCATGGCACTTCTTTTTGTGGCAAGCCAGCTCTGGTGGCCTCCGATGCATCTTAGTTGGATTCCATGGAGGGCTTTTTAGGAAAAGTAAAGCTGTGACCAAGCTTGAAATACATGGAATGTCATATTTAGCTGTTATCAAATACTTTAATTACTAACCATATTCCTGCAGGCTACAGACTAGAGACCTGTTTTATTATTATAGGCTTTGTGGAAACAGAGAGCAAAAGGGTTGTTTCCTGATGATGTTTTCATGCCCTAGATTGTAGATGAACAACCTTCTCCAACCTGGTGCTCCTTAGATCTGTCAGCCTACAGTGCCCATTATTCTTGGACAGCATGGACATTAACATACTCACAGTGATTTCCTTTTAAAAATCCACTTAGCAACAACAAAAAGGCAGGGAATGTTCCAGGAAATACTTGTAGGTAGGTGACTAGGTTCCTCCCAACTGTTTCGGAGCCACCTGATTGTGAAAACAGGTATGAGAGCAATCCTGATAAATGGCCCCCACAATCTGGATAAAGGTAACGTGGCAAGCCAGAACAAGGGGGGGGGGGAACTTCTGTGTGTGGCTGGGCAGGTAGCTCCTACCATTTTGACTAATTCATATGTGTTGTACCCTTACCGTGACCTAGAAGAGTTTTTTTCCAGGTCCTGCAGTGTTGTCAGGGCTCATGGAAAGTTTAGTACCAGTCCACTGAGAAGTTTTTTTCCTCAGTCCCTATGGCACTACTGTCAGGGCTTCTGCAACAAGACGGGTCACATGACTCATGAGTTGCAAAGCTGGTGCTTCATTACCTACCTTCCATCAAATAATATGATGGACTCAAGTGCATGTAACTTCTCTTTCTCTCTCTCTAGTCCTCTCCTCTTTCTCCTGGCATTTTGATATGCAACACTGCACGAGCGCCACAGACATAAAAACACCTTCGTGCTGAGCAGGGTGACCTGGCACAAGCTGGAAACTGGCTGGAGATGGGCTTAAAACCATGCTTTAACCCAACCAGCCACCCTGTGCAGAAAACCCAGATATTTTCCTTCTGTGATGCTGATTGCTCTGAGATTTGACTTCTCATCCAGAGGAATTGGAGAAACATACCAGTTCCCTGGGATGCCAATTGGAGCTCTGAGACCTGACAACCAAACCTGAGGATGTCATGGGAAATCGAATCTGCATCAGCAGATATGAATTCAGAGTGAAAAAGTGGTACTATTTAAGATAGTGTCAAGGAGACAATAGCATGATAGCAACTAGAATGCCTGCTGTCTGTTCTATGAAAGATAAAAAGTGCTGTGTTAACTTTATCCCCATTTTTCTAACTGTGATATCTGTAATAATTTTTAAATAGGATTTTGAAATATGAGACCTATGCAGACTTAGGGGGTGAACAGAATATTTTGCAAAGAAGTTTGCAAAATTCCCTCTGATTTTACATGCTAGCAGTAATGCTTATGTGAAAGAGTGAGCAAACACATCTGAAATTTTCATTTCAGAATATTGACTGGAGAAGTTGATATCAGGCTGTTTCTGGTTATATAAATGAGATAATCTAAATTCAAATTAACAAAACCTGGCTCCTCACTGAATGAATCATACCATCATATCATCATAATTCCCCGGGCACATTCCCTAAGGGTTTGGATAGGACATGTGTAGCAATTTTGCAGTGTAAATATGTTTTGTGTATAGGTTTGTATTTGCTTGAACAGTGACTGTGGTTGATTGACTGTGATTGGTTGATTGTATGGAACTATCTGTGCCAGGAGGGACAGTTAAAGGCAGTTAAGGGCAGTAAAGAAGTGTGAAAGACTGCTTATGACTGCAATGTTGAGCTGATCAGTCTGTGTGGAGAGGTTCTGTTTTGTATCTAAGAGTGCGACTACACAGCGAGAAAAATGTGAATGGATCTGCTGTGTAGTTACCCCTGGGAAGTTGGGTTTCCCTGTTTCAACCAGCTACACCGAGTCAGTAGAGAGAGGGGAGGAAATCAGCCTTGTTTGCAACTTGTTAACTGTTTGAATCCTCTCCTCCCCGCACCTGCTACCTGGGTCTTCTTGTTTCCCTCTTACCTTCCTATTGGGTTTCTTTTCTTTCCATAGGACAGCTAAGGTGACCAAAGGAGGAAAAAGTAAGGAATCTACGTAGAGAGACAGCTTTCAGTTCAGCCTTGTTTTCAGCTTCTTAAGGTAGCTCTGCTCTGGCTGTCCAGATTTGCAGAGGCATGGTTAGAGCAGAACTACCTTAAAACTTCCTTCAGTTTCCCTGCAGATTATCTTTAGGCTTCCTTTGGTTGCCTAGCTCCCCTAGTGCTAGAGTAGCAAGCCTTTAAAAGAAAAAGGAAAGGAAGAACCAGAATAGGAAGGTAAGATGAAGGCACCAGATGTGTGGAGCCAGTTTCCTCAGTACTCTGGCTCTCTCACTGCTGCTGTAGCTGGAACAACTTTAAATACAACAGCTACAAACATGTCCACTTCAACTCAAGTGCTCACACTGTGTGAAGCAATGCAAATGCATTCAGTTCCAAAAAAGTAGAAGTCCTACCAGTGGAGGTAAAATTGCAGATGGTGGTGGTGGTGAGACTCGAGGCTAATTCACATTAATTTTTACATCCTGTTAGCCCGTTTTAATATTTTTCCTTCGGCCACCCATGCTGGTCGTTTTCTTAATATCCCCCGTGAAAAAAGACTTTGCTTTTTTTGTTTAGAGACTCCTGATACCCTGTTTCATATACTGTTTCAATGCCCTGCTCATTATTACTTTCGAAAATTGTTTCTTGAACCTTGGATTTCTTATTATTCCAACTCTCCTGAGTCAATTCTTTCTATTTTTATGAGTGACAAATGTAATTCCCTGACCGCTGCTGTTGCAAGTTTCTTATCTGCAATTTTGAAATTGTCCCCTGCTTCTCGCTCCCAATTTGTGTAATTCTACTTTTCCCATTTTGCTTGTGCTATTGTAGTTTGTGAATGCCAATAAAGGTTTCAGAACAGAACATCATGTGGTCAATGAAAAATAATGTGAATCAAACCATCCCAATCCCAAAGCATGTCTCACATTATTTGTCAATTTAGTCACACCCTAAATATGAGTGTGAGCTTGATCAATGGAGCTCAGATCACTTGTGTGATAGCATTGCACCTTTTATGGAAAAGCAAGTGGGACGGTTAGTGCACCATATGCTACCATCATCCAACTCATCATCATCTCCACCACCAGTTGGAGATGATGATGATGATGACCGGGGGTGGCTTTCTTCTTGAAATTCAAGAAGGCTTAGATTGGATACTTTTATCATCAAAGCAAAAGCAAAGCGTGCTGCTTATATACCGCCCCATAGTGCTTCAAGCACTCTCTGGGCGGTTTACAAGTTAATTATGCAGGCTACACATTGCCCCCCCAGCGAGCTGGGTACTCATTTTACTGACCTCGGAAGGATAGAAGGCTGAGTCAACCTTGAGCTGGCTACCTGGGATTGAACCCTGGGTCGTGAGCACAGTTTTGGCTGCAGTACAGCAGTTTAACCACTGCACCACATGAGTCATATGGTAGAGCGGACTGGACAGGCAGGTTTGGCATGACACGTGTGACTCATGGAAGGTGAACATGGGAAAGCAAAAAGTCACCAGAACCATGGGGGAGCTTATACAGCCAAAGGAAGGTACCTAGAATAGATACCTGGATGCCTCTTTCTGACTAGGGGGAAGGACCTTCTGATGGCTGGCGTCTATTAGGAACTCTGGAGTTGGTTGCAGCTGCCGTTGATCTGTTGGGAACCAGGCAGGATACTCTCCTCTGATGTTATGCTAGAGCACTAGACCAGACTCAGGTGGGGAGCAGGGGAGAGTACCTAGACCCCCTTCTTCCCACCCACAGCATTGGTTGTTTCAGGAAGCTGCCCCCTTCTTTTTAGTGATGGGGCCAGCTTTGCTAAAGTTATTTTTGGCAAATATTTAATTATAAAATTAGGCTACAGTCCGAGAAATTATTCTGTAACTCATTGCTGGTTGCATAGAAATAAGGATTGTTCAACATTTGTTGAAGGAATTATCCCTTACATGCTTTTAAAAAGAGAAATATCAAAGGTAGACACAGCTATAAAGATTGAAAAGGAGGAGAAATGTCCATTGGTGCTGATGCAGAGGATCTTCTCAGTGAATAACAAAACGTCACGTACAGATTTGCTCAAGATTCTTACAATTAGGTGAGACAAATGAAAACGCTCCTTGAGTAATTGAAACTGACATAACAGTCACCCTCTGAAATTTACAACATAATCCACAATCTTGCAACTCTCTAGAAAAGAAGTTGTCTTCCATTGGTTTACAGACTTAGGATACTTTCGGCTGAAAAGATCCAACTGGAACTTTTTCCTTATTGGGACTTTCTCTGGTAAGAAAAAAAAACATGAGAAGCAATAATGGGACAATTTGAGAGGGCGGCGAAAAACGGCTGCAGCATGGCCACAGCTGATGATGTAATCAGAGTTCCACAGTGTAACTTACCTCAAGAGGATTCTGGCCACTGTGTGGATTATCATCAGCATGAGACAGTAGCTCAGTGGTAGAGTGCTTGCTCCTGGTGCGATGCTCATTATCACCAATCTAAAAGGTCAGGCAGTCCGTGATGAGAAGGATCTCTGTCTCTGAGCCCCTGCTTTCAGTCAGAGGAAATAATACTGGGCTAAGTAAATGACTAATTTGGTGGGAGTCAGATAGGTCCCTATGACATATATTTTGGGCACCAGTAATTCTATTTCATTCTAAAAGGTAAAGAAAATGTGTGGCTAAAATCCTGATTGCAGCTGGATTGCTTAACATTCACTGAAGTCCAAAGGCCTGAAGAATCCTCATCACACACAGGACTGTAGCCTTGAGGAAAAAAATAAGCAGAAGGGAGTACCTTTCTAAAATCTATGAATATAAATAAAGCTGCAGTTGCTGATCGTGATCTATGTGGGGTAAAGAAAAAGAATGGGATGGAAAATCCCTGAAGTAAATCTCTATCAACCTGGTTCCTGCAGTAATCAAAAGCAAAATCAAGAATCATAAATTGCTCATTGTATAGTAGGTGATGAATACATTAAAATGAAATGACATGCATTTGTAGCCGCTGAGATGAGGAACAAGAATCTCCAAGGAGTTGAACCTTTGAATTTTCTTGGATTTTGGGAGCTACTGGTTGCATTGTTATTATAGCACTGCCCAATGGTGGTAAATTTGGGAGACAGACTTTGCACAGCCAACTAGCTAAACAGGCCTGTGTTGGATTTAAAAAAAAATATCCAGGACATAGAACGAAGTTTGGATCCTAAAACGACAAATCAAACGGTGTTTCATAACTATTCGGTATCCCCTTCAGAGCAGAATGCAACTGCAGCATATAACATTGGAACCTGCTTAATATAATTGTTTGAGCTGCTTGCTCGAAGTATTATACTCAATTCTTCAAAAAAAACTCCAGTTTATAAATGGTTCATAAAGTGACACCAAGCAAGACTTGTGTTAGGAGCCTGGTCTCAGAAACCCTGAGAGAATGTCTACTGAAAGTACTTGGAGCTGGGACAAACACAACTGCTTTATGCTTTTGTAATGCAGACATACTTTTAATGTGCCTTACACAACTGTATGCTAACTTCCTGGAGATCTATGGCAAAATGTCCCCTTCTGGAGGACTAACTCCATTACTTTCTTGAAAGTAAGCCTGTTTTTGTGACTCTTCAGTCTGTCATTTGACTGTTTCTGTAACTTTTCATTGTCCGCCAAACATCCTCTTTTCTGGCTCACGAAGCTGCAAAAATGTATCTACAGTGGTACCTCGCAAGACGAACGCCTCGCGCCACGAAAAACTCGCAAAACGAAAGCGTTTTGTGATGTCCTAGGCGCTTCGCAAGACGGTTTTTCCTATGGCCGTGCTTCGCAAGACGATTTTTTTTCGTCTTGCAGTGATGCTCACAAGACCAAAAAAATGGCATTCGTCTTGCGAGGTGTTTCATAGGAATACATTGAAGGCAATTTCAATGCATTCCTATGGGAAACCGCGCTTTGCAAGACAATCGTTTTCGCGATACGAAGGGACTCGCGGAACGAATTGTTTTCGTCTTGCAAGGCACCACTGTACTTTGAAATGTTCTTACTGATAAGCCTGGACTACTCATGCTCAGTTTATAACATTTCCACTTTTTGAAAAGCTTTTTCTGAGGATCAGTATTTCAGCTGCTGCAGCCTGAATTTCTTTGAAATAAAAAAGTGGGTGGGGCAACCATTCTCTTTCAAGATAAGAAAGATTAGTCTTTTCAGTTTACTTAATCTGTTTTAAATATGGAGATTTAAGGTTGATTGTTTCTACATGGGGGGACAGTTTTACTTTTAAAAAATCATAACTTGAAAACCCTTTGTCCACACTTCCCCAAATCTGACACAGAGCAAGAGCAGTCTGTCTGCTGTGGCTGTGCCAACTTTGGTGCTGATCCGAAATCCGGTTTCAAAGTTATAATTTTTTTTGTTTGGGCTGCTCTCATTTTTAAAATTGCCTTGTAGAATGTTGATTTGCTGTGCTGCACATTAAGATTGTTGCACTCTCATGCAGATAATTTATGGAGGAAACTTTAAAATCTGTTGTAATAGAACTACATATAATAAGAAACTGAAATCTTTTTGTTGAAGATTTAGTGTTCAGAGTTTTAATATATTATATAGACTGGCAGGAGGCATTTGGATTTATCTGACAGCTCCAATTTGAGATTGAAGGTTTTAACTCTGCTCTCTTCGTTTTTAATAATCGGGTTAACTCTCTTACTGTTTAAATCAGTTTTGTAATATTTTATTCTGAAATGTCATCTTTGAGAGTCTTATTAGAAGGTGGCGCATAAATAACTTTTTTAAAATGTCAGAGGCAGAAAGGGTGCCTAAGAGTCACTGCATTTCACCCCCACCCCCACCCCCATAATGCTAGCTTAGCCTTGTGTTCAAAGCACTCCACTGTATGGGCTGACTTTTCAGAAAGTACAGAGAGCAGACCTAATTTTAGTCATTGACAAAGAACTCTACACAAAGCTGAGATCAAGGAAAACACGCATCAAAATGTTCCCTTAGTGTGACATGTCAAGATCACTGGACTGCATCAGTGGGCAATCCACCCATGCCAGCTGAAGTTCTGGATGGCTTATGTGAGTGCCTCTATGCAACGCAGTTACATTAGTGCCATGCCACTTTCACTGACGTGATCACGTATGTAGCAGGGAGATGAGTTTTGGAACTGTTCATGGGCACCATGTTGCAGTGTGTCATGGACAAGAAAGGGTTATATTCTTGATTTAGGATAGATTAAAGAACAGGCAGCCAAATATAGTTATAATCAGCTGTCAAGCCAGCTGTAATGACATTCTTCCTGCTCTGAGAGCATTCCAGATATAAAAGAACTGGAAATGTGAGTGGGCTGCTCCCATACCCCAACCTTAGTCATAACAATTTCCGCCTCTTGTTTATCCATTCCAGCCAATTCTGGAAGTGTCATAGGGAAACAATATATATTTCTAGCCCTCTGGCTTTGCAGTGGCTTGTAGGGCTTAGTGTGTGGAAGCATCTAATCAACCGTGGCCTCAGGAAGCAACGCCATTGCTGTGAGGGAGTCTCAAAACAACAAAGGGATGACAGAAAATTGCCTTTGCTTTGCTGTATCTTCTGGAGTTATTAGTAATCATTAATATATAATTCCCAAAGTATAAATCCCAGGGTTCCATAGGATAGTACCATGACATTTAAAGTGACATAAAGCTGCTGTAATTACGCGGTATAAATACACTCTGAATTTTCAGAGGCAAGTAGAAATCTAGAATCTGAGCTATAGTGGATTGAGTATTCTGGTAGTTGTACTACAAAAAAAGGACTCATCTACACTGGCCCTTTTGGAATGGGCTGGTGTGATCTAAATAGGGTTACCTGAGATCATGTGAAGATGCAATGTACCATTTGGTGTGATCCTCACATCCATGTGGCATACCTATTTCAAGCAGCCCTATAGAGTCTGTATCTTTTTGCTGTCAATTTCCAGTATTGTGAAGTGGCTTAATAATTGAGCCACTCCAGGATATTGGCAAAGTGAACATTTCCTCTACTCCTTGGTGGAGGGTTGGGGAAGTGATTTTTTTTTTTTACTCTGCTGGACTATTGCTGATGTGCTGCATCACTTAGATTAAATTTTTAAAAATTTCTTTACCTTGTTTGAAGTACCAATTGAGAAACTGCCTGCAGCTGAAATGGCATCTGTGGCACGGCAGACAAGACAAAGAAAATGTTTTTATTAAATTTAATCTAAGTGATGCAGTGCATCAGCAATGGTCTAGCAGAATAAAATAAAATGCACTTCCCCTGCCCTTCCACTGGATTTTCTGATATTCTGAAGTAGCTCACTTATTAAGCTATTTCCTGATACTGGAAATTGACAGCAGACGGAGCCTTGACAGCATAAGGCTCACTTCTTAGTCTGTTCCCAGCAATCGCACAGGCTGGGCATAGACTAAACTAGAGTGAACCTATACATTCTAAAAAAGGAGAACAGGGGCTCAGAAAGATGCGGGAATGGGTGCTCTAGCAATTATGTTGTCTGGTTGCTGGAAAAAAAAGAGCATACTAACTCATCCCTGCAGCATACAAAACAGCGGGACAAATGCATACCTGATAAAGCCCAAAGCAGCAGAACTTCAAGCTTTGCTTCAACTAATAGTTTTAAAATTAAATTCTCCTAGAGAAATATCTAACCTGAAAGGAACACATGAACTGGTTTCTTTGCTTGCTAGTACTGTACAACTTTCTAGTTGTGACATTGTTGTATCCTCTGAGGGAAGGTAGCACAAGTCCCAACAAACCCTACTGGCTTCTGCCCTGAAGCAAGAGCTCACCCCCTTTCTCTTCTTCTCACATGGCACACTAGGGCAGGTCTCCCGGGCTAGAAAAGGAGTACATCACAATTCGCTCCTCAAGTACACTGCTCTATTTCTGCATTCGTGCCACGAATCCAAAGGACAGCCTGCCTCCTCCACCAAAGCAGTGAGGATGTTTTATTCTGTTATTACCATTTTCACAGTGGCTGAATATCAAAGATATCGTGCAGATACGCTTTCACAAATCCTCAAGCCGAAATACGGTGGTTTGGGCATGTTTTTGTCTAGACAGTTATGAAAACATGCATTCAGACGGCTCAGAATACCATGAGGGAGAGAAAGCCACATCTGCAAAGGTGGTACACAGCTACCGTTTGTTCTAAAATGGTAGTTTGTATTGATTTCCAGTGTCTGAGTATAAATCAGACCAAAAAAAAATAAAACAATGTCCTTTTATTAATCTTGAGATTTGTACTTCTCTGTTTTACTGTTTCTTTTTTTATTAATTTTCATTAATACTGATGTTTTTAAAAAAATCTTTTTGTGTACCCTACTACCATGATACTGATATTGGTAATAGAAGGATAATGGTGCCTGTACCTTTCTTAGTCCAATGTGATTACATTTCTGACCAAACTTCCCACCCTACCTGCGCCAGGAAAAAGAGATGAGCCCTCCCCCGCCCCTGGGTCAACTAGTTTGTGCTTCTCCACAAACTACAAGAAACATCCACCTCCTTTTGTGTCACTTCTCCTTTGATGCAGCTGTCTGGCAACATCCTTTTTGACACAAGTATTTCTATAGATGTGGATCAACCCCTTATAACTTTCCAGCTAAACATTTGGATCCTGCTTTCTCTATGCATCCATCTACATAGAGGTTATGAACCAAAAGATCCTGCATCCTTAATAAGGACTTCCGTACACTCCATAAGAGTGATTATCTTTTGTTCCCCTGGATGGACGTAACCTGAGTGCATGTCTGAATTGTTATATCCCTCTCCATGGATACAGTAAGGATTTTACTCTTAAGAGTATGGATAACAGACTAGATATCTATGAGACAGTCTTATAAGATGGGATGGAAAATATTCTTTTCATCAAGGGGTACTGAACCACTGAAACAAATCAATTTTACACCATCAATTGGGAGCCCAACAGATCCCCCCTACCTTGTATAATTAATAGCATAAGATATACTTTTGAAAGTGCACTTTGGTAGGCAGAGCTTGGTAGAGTTACTTTTCAGTTACTACAGTTCCCCAGATCTTTTTACCAGCACATCCAGGGGATTCTGGGTGTTTCCATCCAGCAAAGCAAATTTTCCAAGCTCTATTCTCAAACTCTTAAATCATCCTCCAGCCACACAACCCCCTCTCTCCCAGCCATTCCCCTCTTCTCTTTCCTTTTCTGCTCCAGAGAGAGGCTGCTCAGTGTTAAAAGCAGCCTCCGATCGATCTGAGGAGAGGTTTGAAACTGCCTGTCAAGATAACCAGGCTAGTTCTCTACTGGGTTGGTCTATACTTTCAAAGGCTTCTCTGTGCTCACCATCCACCATCCTTCAATCAAGAAAGACCAGCAGGGAGCATGCCTCGTTTTATCCCTGAGGATAAAGCTTGACATAGGTATAAAAGGATAAGTGATAGATGCATGGGTAGCGCAGCTGTCAACACTCATGTACCCATTTTGCTCTAAAAATCAGCCTCTTCCTGTTTTTCACTTTACACATTATTGAGAAATTCCCGGATTTAAATGAACAGAGATCTGCTGTTATACATCATTTGATCCAAAGTCTTTAGGAGAGTGCCTCTCCCCTTTACTTGTTTATCACAGGTCAAGTCACATCACGTTAAGGCAAATCTATATTTCCTTTTATTACAATATGGCACACAATTCCTACAGAGCATAAGAAAATGCAACAAGTAGACTTCTTGATGGCCAGCCACAAAACAAACGTCCACTGGTTTTCAAAATGTGGAGGCAATCTTGTACAGAGACTGTCCAACATATTGTATCCCTCCAGGGAGCTCTGCTTGAACTTACTTATACTCAGGAGTATCTCTCAATTCTACAATGTTGATCTGGACATTTTATCACACATTGGATCTGTTGACTAGCAGAGGATACCTGCTTTTCATGTCTCTGTGTTAGTTTGTTCTGCAATACAAAAGCTTTTAATCTAATATACATAGAGGGAAACAGGGACAAGGGAAAATGTTGGGCTAGTTCATGTATGTCGAACTTTGTTCATTGTCTAAACTAAAATGTTTGTTCAAAAGATCTCATTCTGGACTGTCAGTCATGAAGTTGTTTGCACGTAACTTACCAGTGATTGTCAAGAGAAAGCACCATGGCAACACCAGCATTACAGGGCCTGCTGTCTTTGTGTTCACATCCCTGAAGAAAAGCAAACACGAAACATTTAATATACACCGTTTAGTTTTTCAGCAGGAACAGGAGATAGAGTTGGTCCTTTGGGGAGTTAAAAAAAAAACCCAAAACAGTCTTGACCAAAATATCTTTATTACAGCCTTGGTAATAGTAAAAGAAACATATGCCAGTCTGTTTAAGAAGCCATAGCTATTAAAGATCTAAAGATCTGAAATGTGGGATGCATCCTAAGAACGCCGTAGTGGTGTACCCCTCAGTAAATTGCTGTGAGTTAAGAAGTCAGTTCTTGTACTTCTTGTTGCGCACCAAGTCACATAACTCATCCACAACAAAGAAAACCAACATCATCTTCTTAACTAGTAGACATTTAATTCTGCAGGGTGTGTCATGTGACTTAACATCGTATACATAAACACTAGGATCCTGGCCTTTGCTACTTTGCTGGAAAGCTGTGGCGTTTCGGATGGTTACATCCTTTTCAGGGTGTACCTCATTGTGCTATTCCCAGCCAGAACAAGGAGCTCTCTACTTCAATGAAAGACAGCAGAAAATTCCCAGGCTGACTAGGACTTCTTTGTTTATAGGGGGATGTTAGGTTATGAGCAACCTTAATAGGGCTTTCAAGCTAAGTAGGGCATTTAAAGAGTGGTTTTACCAGTTCCACTCCCCCAGCGAGCTTCCATGGGTGAGCGGGGATTTGAAACCAGGCTTCCTGAATCCTAGTCCATCACTCTATTCACTACACCACACTGGGTACCCTGTTTATAAGGGAAGACAATTGATTCTATATCGCTGAAATGGAACTTGGTACCGTTCTAGAAGTCTTCAGTCTCCATCTTGGAACTTTAACTATAGATCTTGCAGCTTCAGCATCTCACCAGGATGATGGGGGGAGGCAGGTAATCTATGGGGTGCCCTGTCTGATGAAGAATCCTGCAGGACTTGAGAGCTTGCCTTTTAAAGCTATTTTGGTGGTTGAGTAAAGGTATTACCCAGCCTTGACTTTGTATGTTGCACATAGATTAACACTGCATGGGTCTGTTTCTTTTTTCTTTTCTTTTGCCAACAATCAACAATACAATCTGAAAAGAAAATTGTGCATTACTGACACCTGTTTTTCATTGCACTATAGTTGGTGAATGTTGGCGTAGTGATCTATTTGTATACTTCCCTTTCTCAGTCAGGCTACATGGAACATATTCCTGCTGCTGTAATTGTCTGTGGGATCATATTGCATTATTGAGTAAATTACTGGAGGGTTTTTTGTACAATTAACAGGAAATTGCTATCAAGTATATCCCCCCCCCCCCATGACTGTCAAATTGCTATACCTAACAAATATCTATTTTCAAAAGTAGTACATTTTCATAATTTATAAGGATACTGCCTAAAAACTCCGTTACTGCCTATGATGCTCTGAATGGTGCTGGACCCACCTCTCATGGTGGCGGCAGCAGCAGCCAAGTCTCCTAGCAATAATTCCATGGGCTCCAGGTTGTGAGAATGACCAAGAAGAGACTTTATTGCAACTGAGGAACCAACAGAAACAGGAAAGCTGTCTTTAACACTGGGTTCCCTGCAGTAACCCCCCAGGAAATGTCCCCTCAAGAGTTTAGTCAAATGGTGCCCTGCCAGTCCTTGTCTCTGAAAACTGGAAGTGGGGATGAGTCCTGGCCCTGATCAGGGACTTTTCAAGGACAGCGGGTAGAGCTGGGTGGGCGACACTGGCCCCCATTCCTCTGCTCCTCCTGGAGCTTCCTCTGTCTCTCCGGCCGGCACTTTCATAGCCAGCAACCCAACTGGGTCAGAGTGGGTGCCATTGGTCCTGCTGGACAAGGGGGACACAAGAGTTGTGTCGGAGCTGCTGCAGGCTCCTGGAGTCCTGGTTCCAGGATTCCTTGTCCGTGGCCCCTTCCTCTGCCCCACGGGCAGGACTCGGAGACTTCAGTCCAGGACTCCTCCTCCCGGTCCCTTTCCACCTCAGCTGAGGCACAGGATCCCAAGCCTCAACAGCCTCTCCCCACGTCTTCTCCTCTGAAGTCTCCTCTCTCCCTCTGTTTCCTGAAGGAAGCCTCTGAACTTTCCAGGTCTTTTTCCTTGATCCTGGCCTCTACCTTGCCCTCTCCCCCTTGTCAGCCGCCCTCATCAGCTGGCTCCCTTGCAGGAACCTGCCATCCCTCCTCCTTCCCTACTAGGGGCCCAGGAACTATGGCCTCAGGCAGCCTGCCCCCCCCCCCCAGTGGTGACCTCCTTGCAGATGCCACAAAACTCCTCATTATGCCATAAACTCTCTCAAAAACACCACCTAGTTGTAGATATTTAAACTGAGGAAGCTGATGGAGAAACATTAACTGCTTACTTACTGCCTTCCTGTGTCCAGAACTGATTACAGGTAATCAACCCCTTATTGCTTCCTTCTACTTGAAAGATTTCTCACTGGGTATTTTTTTATTGAATCTCATTAATAAATTGCAGCTACAATGGGACACTCTGCAGTCCTCGTTCTCTTGACAAGGGTGGGGACACCTCTGAATTTTATTGAATTATGCTAATATGGAGTTATGCTGGTGGGATAGCTCCGTGAGTTTGGTATCTGGCTGTGGAGTCAGAGTTATGGAATTCAGTTCCCCACTGTACCTCCTTTTATTAGACCCAGCCTGAGCAGCCTTGGGCAAGCTGCACAGTCCTAGGGCACCCCCAGAAGAAGGAAATGGTAAACCCCTTCTGCATAGTTTACACACACACACACACACACACACACACACACACACACACACACACACACACACACACACACACACCCCTGAAAAACCGTACGTCAGAATTGACTTGATAGCACATGATTGTTGTTAATATGAAGGTACATATTTTCCCAAGTGCTAGAGAAACAACAGATTTTTATCCCTTTGGAAAAAGTACTTTTTAGTGGGCTTTTCCCAGGAGTCCTAGGTATTCTTGCTTTGCGATGTTCAAGGAGTTGGGCTGCGTTCAGGCTAGTGCTCTGCAGAGTTCCTTTGGGGATAAGGAAAGAGGGATTGAGGCAGCAATTTGTGTTGATCCCCTCAAATCCCTGTGCTGCTTAACACGTTGCTCTGGAAGTTTGAGGGATTCATGAGAACAGCAGGAGTGTAATGCTGGGAGCTTTGAGAGGAAGAGGGAGCTGGAGAAATGGATAGCCCTGCTGCCTGTCTTTATCCAGACTCTAGTCCTTTCTGCAAACACAAGGCACCTGAACAGAAGGGCAAGTTTAGATCTGGACCTTACGTCTAGTTTATACAAGTCAGTCCAACTTTGGGGGGAAATCTCTTGATTTTACTCCCTTGTGGTTGCAATGCTCTGGAAACCCTAATTATCTGATGATAAAAGGGATTCATCATTTTAACTCTTAATGACTTTTTCAAAACCTGGCCCTCTTTGTTGTTTGTTGTGTTTTACAAAGGACCGCGTTTCTTACGTTGCAGCCCATTAGACTTTCATGGACCTCTATCCAGCCTTATACGTGTAAGCCAACAAAAATGATTAAAATATCATTGTAATAAACAAAGCTGGGACTTTTTTGTAAAACGCCATTAGGATCATATACATACTCAAGTACCAATTTTCCAGTTTGCTGGGATAATGAGTAATCTAAAAGCACATATTTTAAGTAGAGATAATGACTCTATTTATTCACTTGTCATTAGCAGTACAAAGGAGCTGAAATACTCTCCCTTGCTATTCACTCCATAATGCACCATCATCATTTTCGGGGTTTTTTTTTTTAAGGCACAGTACACTCACTATAATTACTGTGTAGAAAAGGAGTGGAGACATTGTTTCTAAGATATCAGGTTTAGTACCCTTACTGAAAAATGAATTTGGAAAAAATAATGAGTTGGGTATCAGCTAGTCAAGTTTATCCACTGTTAAGCCATCTCAATTTACAGCTAGAATGACAGCAATATTTAGTGACCTTGTATTTTCGAGTTCATGAATAAAAGGTGCTGCTTTTTAATCCATATTAAAGTTTAAAGAAGACAGGGAATGGAAAGGACAGGGAATCTTTAACCAGCCTTCTATGCATTATCACCAGTTATTTAAGTTAAATTTGTATAAGCTTTTGCAGGGAGATGCCCACAATTTTGGCAGACTGTACAAAGACAATTCAGAGGAACATCATCTGGTGAAGTGTTGTCAATAAGAAACCTTAAATGACCAACTGTGAGTGGCCCCCAAGTCCCCTTCCATAACAACACCATGAGATGCTGCAGAAGTAGGTTCTTTACTGAGGCTAAGAGAAGCTGAAAGGGCCAACAGGGCCAAACAGTAAGAAAATGCCAATGGGCGCCAGAGAAGTTAACGCCACACTCAGTCCTTTACAGTCCTTTGGCAATGAGTGTCTATGGGGAGGAACGGAGCCCCTTCTCCTCCACCAGGTTCAGAACTCAGGTCGGCCAGGCAAGGGATGCCGCAACAGGGGTGCTGGATGCAGGCTGTCAGTTGCCCCTGCAGGCGAGTGGCATAGGCACCCTTCTCCAGGTACACCTCCTTAACCTCCGAGTTTCTCAAGTGAGCCGCAGGTCCGGTAGGTCTCGGTGGAGGCTCTTCCAAAGTCCAGGTGGACTTGATGAGCTTCCTCAGGATAGTGGGGCAGTGGGCAAGATGGTGCAGGGTGAGGGCCTCCTCCAGGCCTGGGCTGAGGGCTGGCGTGAGGACACTCAGATGGGGTTGGTTGTTCCTGGTGCTTCTTTGGGCTGTGTCAGGCTTGGTGCTGTCCTCTGCCCTGTGAGCATTTTGATGGCCTGCTTTGCCATGGCATACCCAGGCTGCTTTCTCAGGTGGCAAGAGCAGGTCTACCCAGTCATCTGTGTCCGGGTCATGCCACCAAGCCACCTCCCAGCCTTCTTGGGACTGGGGCCTCGCTGGCAGCACGTCCTGAACCTCGTACGTCTCCCAGTCCACAGTGTCGGCCCAGTGATCCTCCTCCACTGTTTCCTGCTTCTCTTTAAATAGGAGCTCCACCATGACTGCACCTGTGGCTTTGAGGGCATCTCCTGCTGCCTCCTCGTTGCCACCCCAGTCCACCAAGGAGCTATGGGTAGGGACAGTGGCTACCAGCCCTGCCAAGGAGGAGAGCTCACAGCCATGGGGGGGGGGGTCGCTGGTCCTACAGCAACACAGGAGGTTGTTGTGTGCTTTGTGAAGCAGATAGAACAACAAACCAATAACAAAAGCAATAATTATGATAGCGGAAAGTTAATTAAGAAGCATTCTTGTCACTTGCAAATGAACTGTTGGATAGCTCAATGGTTTAGATATCTGGCTGTGGAGATATCATCTTCATTGTCATCTTGAGCTTTCAGTTGATAGTCATCACAAGACCTTTGCCTAGCCTAGTGTCCTCCAGATGCATTGAACTGTAAGACCTAACAATCCAGCCAGCAAAGGAATTGGGGAGTGGCATGAAGTTGGGCGAAGCTGCATTCCACACCCAGTGCTCAAATCCATATTCTGACACCAAGTTGCTTCCACTCTTACTCCTCCTCTTCCTCAATATAATACAAGGTGTGATCTTTGAACTTTGCACTATGCTGGCCACGTGTCACATCACTGCTATGCAATGGCTAACACACAAAGTGAGGATTTTGTCATATCATGTGATATGTTAAACTTCGGATTAAAAAGAAGAGGAGGGGAAAGTAAGAGGAGAGAGAACAAGAGAAGAGAGAGAGAGAGAGAGAGAGAGAGGCCATCCCATGAATCTCACAGCTCCAAATACTGCTCTAATGATTCAGCTGTAGACATAGGGACGAATATAAAAATGAATCGGGATATTCGTTAAGTATCCCTGATTCATCAGATATTCGTTGTTTCATATTCTTGGGGTCCAGAAACCCCAACGAATATGAAGCAATGAATATAACCCTTAATATTCGTCCCTTCATTCCCTATCTGCTTATGCCCCCGCAGATCAGCTGTTCCTCAGGGGCATACACAGAGAGGGGTTTTCCCTTCGGGCGGCTTGCTAAAGGGCTGGGGGATGGCTTGGTTCCCTTTCCTCCTCTTCCTGTGCCCGCGGGGCATAAGAAGAGTAGGTGAGGGATCAAAGAGGGATCAAAGAGATCCCCCAGCCCACGGCTGCACGATTGCTTTGATCCCTGCTTTCCCTCCTCTTGCTGTGCTCTGCGGGGCTTAGCTAGAGGAGGGGGAAAGGGTCCAAAGCGCTGCGTGATCACTTTGATCCCTGCTTTCCCTCCTCTTGCTATGCCCCCGTGGGGCATAGCAAGAGGAGGGAAAGCAAAAAAAAAAAAAAAAAAAAAAAAAAAAAAGACCTGATGAATAACGAATTGATTTATTGTTCGTCAGGTCACTGGGGGGCAATTCATGGAACCAAGGCTGCGCTTCGTCCCCATCTCTATTCAGCTGTGAACTCAATGTGTTCCTGGGGGTGAGGCAGTATGCTTCAGTTATCCTCTATAGTATAGAGATCGCTATGCTGTATGGTACAAGAGTAGATGCTTTTTAATTCAAAAGAATTTCATTGAATTTGAGCCTAGATAAAGCTCACCTTTTTGTACCTCTTGTGATTGGTGTTGGGGAGAAACACGCCTCCAGGATTCATATGAAGGTACTGCAGAGAAAGAAAATGCAGACAAAACAATGCACATGGATTTTTTTAAAAAAAGCTAAAATGTGCACAAATATGTTTTAATCAATGTGTACATTTAATGTGTACATTAAGTGTACATTATGTAATATGTCCAAATAAATGTGAATGATAGGGAAAATGAGTAAATAAAATGTGCATGAAGTTCTGTGCAACTCCCTCACAAAAATCTTACATCTTAACGCAAAACAAGGAAAAGAAGATGGAGACACTGAAATTGTGCCTGAGAAATTTTCACATCCCTGTTAAAAAGTGCCCAGTGAGGAACTGTCCCCCTGTATGAGTGTGGAGCTGAAATACAAATAAAGTTGAAAGAGTGAGAACTCTGTAACGGACTGTGATACCCATCTTTTTGAATGTTGCAGGGTTTGATGGAGGCTCAAGGCTTTTATCATGACAGAGGTTAAACAGAGCGGGAAAACACTGTCATCATTATATGACTGACAGTCTTGATTCTCTCTCCTTGGAAAAGCTTAGAAAAGTTACTTTTTCAGATTACCACTCTGAAAATCTTCCCAGCAGCCATGCTGGCTGAGGGGTTCTGAGAGAGGTGATCGGAAAAGCGTAGGTTTTCAAAGCTCTCCTTTTGTAAGAGCAGAAGATGGATGTCTGTAAGAAATCTCTAAACTCTTTCAGGTTGGTTTGATCCCTAAGGAATTCTGTTTTGTTTTGTTTTTAAATTTCCAGAACAGACTCCTCTTGTCTGTCCACAGGTTTTTCTCCTTTGGCTTGGTCAGCTGGAAAGCTTATGTTCCATAACCATCATTCCAACCCCTCCGTCTTGTGTGAAACAATAGCTTGATTATTCATAAATGGGACATGTGGATGCTAGCTTGTACTTTGTTTTTTCTTTCTCACTTTTCCCAGCATATAACTGTCCACTTTTGGCTGTAGAGTACCTTTCATTTGAAGATCTCAGAGCACAAATAATAGACATGAATTATTAACGTTGCATCTATCTCGGGCATAACAGGAAACTATCATTATTCCATGGGCCAAAGAGAAACCCAAAGCAAGCGGGGGCAGGGAGTGACTTTTACCTGGTATTAGTGAATCAGGGGCAAATGTATGTCACTGAACTCCAATGCCACCGTTCCAAATAATAGTTTGAAATATCCCACTAAAGCAGCAGAGAAGTCACAATGGGAGGTGCAATAGGTAGGGGTATGGGTGGGCCCCAATTCCCATTTTGCCCACCATTTCACCTAATCACTTGGACAAGCAAGCTTTACGATCACTTAGACCAGCAGTTCCCAACCTTGGGTAACTCAGGTGTTCTTGGACTACAACTCCAAGGAACCCTGGCCAGCACAGCTGGGGATGAAGGCTTCTGGGAATTGTAGTCCAAGAACATCTGGGGACTCAAGGTTGGGAACCCCTGATCTTAAATTTTAAAAAACCTCCCCTGTTGTGTGATCCCTAAAGCAGTGTCAGGGAAGGACTTTTATTTTCACCGGGGTCACTGCTGGAAGGGTTAAACTGGAGGGAGAAGGGCCCTGCCACTGTGGTTACATTTTAAAAGCTTACATTTCTAATACTACATTTGGAGCCCTGTGGATGTTGTTTTATTCGGTACGTTTCTATCCTACTCAAGGCATGGAACAAATTTAAACAGTCAACCAGTAATGTCATCAAGCTAATCAGTACACAGCGGACCATTTTTTGAAATCCAGATTAAAAAGGCATACCTTCACAGCCTTCCTGAAAGCAGGGAGAGGGGGAACTGATGCCAGCTCAGGAAGAAGCCACCTTCCCTATACACGCCAACAAAGCCTCTGTGAGTCTCTTCTTAACATCTGACTTCAGCAGAGGTTCATAGCAGCCCCCACTCTCTGACTACCCATCCCATTATACATTTTTTTTCTGTTTGTGTCCCAAACAGTTGCTTTTCTCTGCACAGATAGAGCCGAGCACCTCCTGCTTATCTGGGGAGAGTGACCTGATTTCCCAGTTCTCCTAACTCTCTCAGCCAGAAACCACTGGGAGTCTTGTGATGCTTTAAAAATGAACACGTCTTATTGGCCATATGTTTTTATGGACTGCAGCCTGCTTCAAAAGCTTCTGCCGGATAAAAACACTTTAGTCTTTAAGGTACTACAAGACTGATTGAGTAATGGCTGTTATTTTTCCTGCAACAGACATAAGGCAGCTACTCTCCTAGAAATTCTGAAACATACAGTTGCTGAACACGACTCCCAAAATAGATTTGGCATCTTGGAAAGCTCATTTAAAGTTTGGATTAAAATCCACAGCAAATGCACCACTATTGGTGTCACTGGCCACTGTTCCACCCACGTTGTATCAAACAACAAGCGGAAGTCCAAAAATACAAATACACTGGAAGGATCTGGAAATGCAACAGCAACAATCCCACCTGCATTGAATGAGTTCTCCTCTTCCAGCAGTAGGAGTGGGAAAATATTTTTATCCCTATTTCTGTTGCACTGACCCCAGAACCTTTTGGAGGGCACTTTGGGGGAACATAGGGAGCTGTAGAAAGGAAGCAAGAATTGTGAAAAATGCTCCCTTCTTTGTTCTCTTGGTAGATGCTGTATGTTGGTGGAAGGGCACTAGTTTGATAACACCCAATATGCATAATTGAGAAGAAAAGTGGTTTTGCTGCCTGCTTGAAATTAAATTTCTTTGCAAGATTGATGATGACTTCATAAAACTACGGTCAGCTTAGGGCTAGATTCAAAACTCAGTGAAAATCTGCAGCAGATACTTATTTTTCTAGACTGTGATTTGCCGAAGCATTAGAAGCATTAGCACCATTTTTCATTCTTTCTTTTCAAGTAAAGACAATAACAATACTTCATGGAAAATCTAAGTAGCATCACTGGAGACTATACTAAACCTATAACTGGGCCAAAATAGAAAGATAATAATAATTATTATTTTCTATTGTTCGTGGTCTTACAATGCAACCCTATAAATGTTTGTTGAGACGTAAGCCCCACTGTGGTCTAAAACAGGGGTCCTCAACTCCTGGTCCGCGGCCCGGTGCTGGTCCGTGGCCTTGGCAGGACTGGGCCGCGGAGACAGATCTCCCGCTCCCCCACACACACTCCTCCCATGCATGCCCACACGCACGCACAGCCTGCCCACCCGCACACACAGGTGCCCCACCCACCCATGAGCGTGCCCCGCCTACCCACGCAAGCGCGTGAGCGTGTCCTGCCCACCTGTGAGTGCGTCCCACCCATCCGCACATGCTCGAGTGCACACCCTGCCCACCTGCGAATGCGCCCGCCCACCCGCTAGTGCGGGAGGGTCCCCCCCCGTGCACGGACCCCACCCACCCAACCAGTCCGTGGTTCAGAAAAGGTTGGGGACCACTGGTCTAAAACAGAGGTCCCCAACCCCCGGTCTGCGGCCCAGTGCTGGTCTGTGGCCTGAGCCGGACCGGGCCGCAGAGACCTCCCCCCGCCCTGCACGAACTCCCCCCAATGCCCGTTTGCACCTGCACGTGAGCGTGTGCGTGCCCGCACGAGCGCTGCGCCACCCTTTGCACATGCGCACGAGCACGAGCGCGCCCGCACGAGCGCTGCGCCACCCTTTGCACATGCGCATGAGCGCAGGGGGGTGCCACGCCTTCCCTAGCTGATCCGCTGGGGTAAAAAGGTTGGGGACCGCCGTTCTAAAAGACATATTCCCAGATAAGTGAGCATCAGATGGTAGCTTTTAGACTTTTGTTGACTGATGTTTTTCATATTCTGTAATTATACTAATGCTATTTAATGAATTTGTTGAGAAGATAATTCCTTTTTAGTTACAGAGAAGAACATGCCTATATATTGGCATAGTCATGTAATGGCTATATTATGTGATCTTGTTGATCATGAAGCTTTGCTCATAGGGAGCAATCCAGAAAACTATGTGAACATCTGAACATTTTAAGGAATTTTCCACTCATCAGCTTTTCATACAAAACTCCAAGTCCTTTTTAGACTGTATGCAGCTTCCAAAGTTTCAGAAATACTTGGGATTGCTCAAAGCGCACAGTCACTTTGTTTTCGCCCACCAATTTCCCATGCTACCAGTTCTGTGCTCTCATTATCACTGTGTGATAATGTGAGGTGAACATCGTGATTCACTGAATTGGCCACCAAAGAGGAGAGCACCCTACCAAGCTGGTGGTAACAGTATATATTGAAGAGGAAAATAAAATAAATAGCATTTTAGCAACAGTAGAGGTGGAGATGAAGGGAACTGGCAACACAAATAACTCATAAAGCCATGAATAAAAATGCAGTGCTACAACATAGTGTAGTTTCTAATTTATTTCTTGAGATGTACTGTACAGTAGGACCCCCCCTATCCATGGAAGATTGGTTCCACGATCTACCATGGATGCCTGAAACAGGATATGAGGGACCCCATATACGATATACAAGGGGGCAAGCCAAAGCCCACAAGGAGACAGAACAAAAGCCACAATGGGGCATCATTGTATGTTGTATATAGGGCTGCAGCAAACTGCGGATAAGTGAAGCAGCGGATACTGATCCAGCAGATACAAGGGTCCTACTGTACTATTGAAAATGCTAACTGGCTTGCCTTCAGTGATCATCAAGTTATTTGCAAACTAGTTGGACTTAATAATGTTTTATCTTGTATTAGTATTCTGTTGCTGGAGTAACAGAACTTGCTGTTCTCCAAAGCATCTATTTCAGGGATGTAAGGCGTGTGTATATAAACACACAGATGCCATCTGAGATGTTGGCAGGTTGTTGACGGTAACAGCTTTGAGAACCCTTCAGAAAATAATGGCAAGCCAGAGCTGGGAAAACTTACTTTTTGGAGTATAACTTCCCAAATGCGAGGGGAATGATGGGAGTTGTAGTGCAAACAGGCAATTTTCCAAACTCTGGATCAAAGGCCTGTGTATTCTTTCATTATAGTTCTCACAGTGACCCATCTCATGACTGTAAAAAAGGACAGGAGGGCAATCATCTTCTCCTCACTCTTGTGCCCCAGTGGGACACCACTCCATGTGTCCGAAACCAGCTGGTTCCTTTGCTTCCCACTGTATGCTCCTGGAGGTTCCCAGGGCTGGTCCATCCTCTGTGCCTTCCACACCAATCATCCTCCAGGTGATCTTGCCAGGGCCAACCTGTCCCTGGAAGGTGGCCATTCCACTGACTGGAAAGCTGCCAACCCCACCAGCGTCACCAATGGAGGAAGAGATAACAACAGGAGGGGTTTGCCCTGACAGTCTAAAGGGTGAAGAATCTTCTGGAAAGAATGAGGCTACATGTGCTGAGCGAGGTTCAGAAGGAACTGGAAAGGAGGAGGGAGACCCCAAGGGTATAAAAGGGAAAGGAGAGGGCAGTAAAGGGGAGGACCTGTGTAGCAAGTAGTAGCGGAGGAGGAAAGAACAGGAAAAAAAAAAACAATGAAGGGGAAACTTGGGTGGGGGTGCAAGCATAGTCCCAGCCCAAACCAACTAAGGAAGCAGTATCAACCTCAAGCTTTAGATGGACACGGGATGCCATAGCTCAGAGAAGACGATAGTAGCCACCATCAGAGCCTGCCCTGCCGACTCCTACTCTGACCTACGTAACTCCAGCAATGGAGGAGGCAGAAACTATTCAGTAGCTCCTGGCAACGAGAAGCTGAGGGGCAGGCCCTCCAGCGGGTGACATCCTCCTTCTGTAACAGAGGCCAGAGACAAGGAGAGTTTTGAAGCTCCAGAGACTTGTTTGGCAAGGAGGAAGTCCCACCCTTTGGACTTAACGGTCGGCTGGAATGGGATTAACTGGGGTGGACTAAAGGAGGAATGGAAGGGTTAAAGCAATTTGTTAGCTTGTTCCATAAAGTTAAGTTAGAAAAGAAGCTTTGACTTTCCCCCTTATATCGGGGCTGTGGGTCCCTTCAATGAACCCCTTTCCCCTGGGAGACTTGCAGGCACTTATGTTGTACTTTTAAATTACAGCATGGAGGGCTGAAACCCAAAGGCAACTGTGAAGAGACAATGATGTATAGTCGAAGATGCAGTTCCAAGATCTGGAGAAGAAAGTATAACAAAAGTAATTAGCTTCCTCTCAAGCAATAAAGGATCTGACAAAATGGAAAACGTGACCACCAGAAGGAAAGCATCACTAACTTCTACCCTCCCAGTTTTAGTTAAGCTGCAGTCGCATTCCATTATTTCCTTTAAAGGTCAGATTCTGACAGATACGAGTCCCTGGATGTGGTGGTAAATGAATTACTTCCTCTGGGGTTGTGTGTGTGTGTGCCTGCATGTGTGTGGGTAAAGGTTAGGCAAGATTAAATGGTATAGATACTTGAGAGAAGAGACAAGGAATTTAAATACTGTAATTATCACTGCATGAGAGTGCAGTGATGTTACTGCGCAGCAAACCAAAGCAACATTCTACAAGGCAATTCTGAAAACGGGCGCAGTCCAAACAAAAAATTATATAACATTGAAAGTGGACTTTGGATCAGCACCAAATGTGGCACAGATGCAGCAGACAAGACCATGCCAAATTTCGGGAATTTTGAGCAAAGAGTTTGCTTGGGAACTATTGACTTAATGCATACGACTTAGCCATCATGATGACAGCAGGCCTAAATCTCTGTGATTTCAAAGGAAAACAGCAAGAAGGGGTAACCCCAGACACAAACAGATGAATATCTATAATGTAGCTATATTTTATTGCTACAACAAAGACCTGACAGGACATAATTTCTAGTTTCGGTCACGTAAATAATGTTTGGTATCTGCCTTTCTGTCTTTCAATGTTTCTTTCTCTCTTTTTTTGCCTCTTTTAAAAAAAACTTTTAGATGCTATTTTCTTTTCTTAAACATCTAAAACAGAAGAAACACCTATTAAAAAAAATGATGGGAAGAAGTATACATACCAAAATACCAGATGAAGAAGAACTGTGAAATGCGGTTGCCAAGGTGGCAGCCTCCTGTACCCTGCGGTTTCAAGGCTGGAACCTGTGAGGTCACCAAAGAGGAGCAGGCCAGTTTTGGGAGGGAGAAGCTTTTCCCAGACTTTGGGCCCCTGCCGGGAATGGCTTGTGCAACAAGAAACTGAATGAGTCACAAAGTGTGTGCGACACTTCCATGCCTTGTTACAAATGATAAGATGGGCCCAAGAGCAGCAAATGATAAGGGGGTGGGACTGAGAAAAGAGAGTCTGTGGATGCTTACACTTGGGCTGTCATGGTATTTGGACCAAGATAGATACATGCGGATACTTTCATGCTGCAACAGTGAGCTCTGGCACTAGCTGACATTGGGTGCAGATGGGCACCCAGGTTTTTAAGAGCACCTCACACACACACACACACACACACACACACACACACATCAACCTGTGTTCTTCTCTAACATTTCTTTCTCTGAGATTTGTGTCACTTCATATAACTTAAACTGTATTTAGCCATTGGCCATCACAGTGAAACACAGGAGACCAAAGGAAAATGAAACTACAAAGGGGAGAACAATAACAAAAAGTACAGTTTAACAGAGCTGTAAAAACATTCTGGCAGATTTGTACCAAAACAACAACAACCCTGAAATAAAAGCGAAAATAAAGATAAGATTCTTTTTTAAAAAAATAGAATTCAAAACAGGACTCTAGATGACACTGAACATTTCACAAAAGAGGGGCATAATTTCTTAGCTGCCACAAGGAACAAATTAAAAGGTTGATTATCACCACACCCGGATAAATCAATGGCTATGAATCTTTTTAGATGCAGAAAAGGCATTTGACAATATGAACTGGAATTTCATGATACAGCAACTAGAATTGATGGATATGGGGGAAAGATTTATCATGTCAATAAAGACCATCTCTACCCAACAGAAAGCTAAAATCAAAATTAATGGAGATTTTACAAAAGACATTCAAATACAGAAAGGGACAAGACAGGGCTGTCCGTTATCTCCATTATTATTTATACTCTCATTGGAAGTCCTCAATGAGGAAATTAGGACTAATAAAAACATAAGAGGGCTGAAAATAAGGGGAGAAGAATATAAATTACAGGCATTTGCCGATGATTTAGTTTTTATTTTGGAAGAACCCATTAAATTTATTGATGAACTGATGGATATATTAATAAACTTTGGGGAGATGGTGGGAATGAAAGTGAATCGGCAGAAAACAAAAATTCTAGACAAAAATCTTCAAACTGAGGAGATTCATAAATTGACAGACACGACGGTCTTCGAAGAAGAAAAAAGAGTTAAATATTTGGGGATCCAAATGACAAAGACAAGCACACTAATAAAAGACAACTGCATGAAACTTTTCAAGGAGATACAGAAAGATTTGGAAAAGTGGGATAAGCTACAACTTTCACTGATGGGAAGAATAGTGGTAATCAAAATGAATGTGCTACCTAAACTGATCTTTCTTTTTCAGACAATACCAGTGATATTAAAGCAAACACTTCTTCAGGACTTTAACAAAAAATAATGAAATTTGTTTGGCAAGGAAAAAAACCCGAGGATTAAAATGAAAGCATTACAAGACTCTAAACAAAGGGCGGATTTTGGTCTCCCGGACTGGAATATTTACTTTAGGGTCTGTGTACTGACCTGGACCAAGGAATGGATTACTCTGGACAATGAGAGATTACTTAAACTTGAGGGACATGATCTTAGCCTGGGGTGGCATGCTTTTGTACGGTATCAAAAAGCTAAAGACGATAAAGTCTTTAATAATCACATGATAAGAAAGTATTTGTTATGGATTTGGAATAAGATACAAAAGCAAATGTACCATAAAATTCCAGGGTGGCTGTTGGCATTAGAAGCACTTATACAGCCAACCTCAATGGATTCAACAAAACTTCTTAGATATTGAGACTTGCTTAAGAAAGACGGGGTGTTAAAGACTAGAGAGGAGCTAGAGGAGCAGAACGTCTTTCTAGATTGGTGGATGAGATTACAATTAGACTTGAGTTATGTAAAAGCTAAAACAATGGGCTTTTATGAAGAACAAACAACATTTGATAAACTACTGCTAGGGACAAGTGATAAAATAATTAAAAGAGTGTATGAATATCTCTTACATATGAAAATGGAAGATGAAGTGGTGAAAGACTGTATGATAAAATGGGCACAAAATATTGGTCATAGTATTGATTTAGAACATTGGACACAAATTTGGCAGAATAACATTAAGCTTGCAAAATCAGTAAATTTCAAAGAAAAAATATATAAGATGTTTTATAGATGGCACATGACTCCAGCAAAACTTCCTAAAATGTATGAAAATGTTTCTAACAAGTGTTGGAAATGTAAAACTCAGGACGGTACTTTCTACATGTTTGGTGGACATGTAGGGAAGCAAAAAATTAGTACATGAAACTTTGAAAAAAATTGTATCTTGTGCGATACCATTTAAACCAGAATTGTTTCTATTGACTATTATGCCTGAGATTGTAGATAAAGAAATGAGATATTTGATAATACATGTAATTACTGCAGCTAGGATACTATATGAGAAATATTGGAAGAAAGCAGAAATACCATCCCTAGAGGAGCTGACAGAAAACATACTGGAAGTGGCGGAGATGGGCGTACTAACAGAAGCATTAAATGAAAGGTCCTCTCAAAAAGGACTCAAAAACTGGGAACGATTCTACAGCTGGACTCGAAATATGGATTGGAAAGCATAGATAAAAGAAGACTGTGAACGTCCAACTAGGGAATGGAGAGATTAGTAACTATAGCAATTCTGGTAAAATCTGTTAAACTGTTCCTTTTTGTTATCTTCTCCTTTTAGTATAATTGTATAAGTGGAAGTAAAAATACTCTCTCGCTCTCTGGAATTTTACCTTTCCCCTACCCATATCTATTACCTCAGCCCCCCAATCCCCAATCCCCAATCCTATCCCCACTGAAAACAAATAAATATTTAAGGGGGAAAAAGTTGATTATTACCGAGGAGTTCTACTATTATATCCTGGGGCAATTTGTTAACAGTAATACCAGGTTTGGATTGCTTTGCTTCCCTGGGCCTCGTCTGCAGACCAAGGAAGGCACAGTGACTTACTGGGACCTCAGCAAATGCCCTGAGACCTGGCAACCCTACAAAGACCTATTACATTTTAAAAATGGAAAATAAAGTTGTCTTTATAATCTATCAATAACAGGGAAGGTTTGAAATCAAATTTGGGCACACACAATTGGGATGGTGGAAGAGAACGTTGCTCCCCCCCCACCCACCCCGTTTCCTCCAGGAGCACCTCCTGGCTTCTGAAAATGCTCCGGAGGAGCGAGAGAATCCACAGGGATAACTATCATAACAGAACACAGAAAGAAAACATTTTTAAAGTGTTTTGTTTCACTCAGATTTTTCTAAAAATGTTTAGTCTATAACAACCTTGGTCTTTTACAGATGTTTAAGAGGACTCTGCATAATGTGAGAAAAACAGCCTCTTCCCCAGAACTATTGTGGGTTTAACAACTCTTAATTGGAGAAGAAAAATTTATAATAAGGACATCCACTATCCGTCCATACCAGAGCTTCAAAAGTTACTTGCTTGGACTACAACTCTTAGAATTCTTTAGCTTACTTGACTTCTGGCCAGCATGGTTGGCCAGGCAGGCTGGCTATGCTGCAGAGTTTTGAATTTTTGGTTACAAAAAGGAAGAACAACCTTCAGAACACGGCCAAAGAGCCCGAAAAACCCACAACAACCATTTTGGTTACATTCCTTGTGCTGCCCAGCAGAAGTGGAGGGATTCGCAGAGCAGAATAGCTTCAAGTTCCCCAGAATAGTCCACCCCTTTTCTCATTAACTGGCACTTCCAGTGTCGATAATTCACTCTGAGACATTTGAAGGAGAAAGGATAAAAAGGTTTCATTACTTGCAATTGAACAGATCAAACAGCAAACTGACAGATATGACTGCTTCAAGCAACAGGCCTCAACAGACTTACTGCTTCCAACAGACTCTAGAGAGGGGAAAAACTCTTAGCAGAGAGACAGGTCTCTCTTTGAATTCAGAAGCAGAGCTGGTTAGTGCTGGATACATTGACCATCATACCAGCCCAGAAAGGTCCCTCCCAGCCACACCTACATGGCAGTATGCAAGGTTGCAAAAACTCCAACAGGCTAGTAGGTATAATCCAAGACATACCCCTTCTCTAAGTTGTGCTCCATACTCTGGCAACACCACTTCAGATCCTTTGTTCTTGGAACAGTCAGTCATTAAGTGAGACTAGGCTTCCAATTGTAGGCCTGTATATTTTTGTAACTGCATATTTCCTTAGGCAATTTAGATTGTTGTTAAAGCACAGACATTGTTGATGCACAGTTCCATGTATCACAGTTTTCGTCTATGAAATGTATTTCTAGGAATCATTTTTATTATTTAATATTTAACATTTTATATCTCACATGTCTTCCATCATATGATTCAGAGAAGCATTACGGGGTCCTTAGGAGGTCTCTCACTAGCCAGAACTGCCCTCGAGTTACTCCCATGAGTAATGATTTGTAGGCTGTCTTCCTTCCAATAAGCAGACATAAAACTGAATATTTTGTACCGAAGGATCAAAATACATGGAGCAGTAAAATCCATTTTGGCTTGTACCTCTGAGTGCTCACTTAGTCCCAGATGCAGTTATCACAACTCACTGATCTGTAAATATTAGCTAAATCATGATGGAACTGTACAGGCACAGTAATTCTACGCCGTCTCACTTTGCTGAAAATTAAACTCTCTTAAAAATGTTTATTTGCTGTTAGATTTAGAATAGGGAAGTTATGGTGGAAGTGGAGTAGCATTTGTCAAAATCTATAAACAACTTACCACAATGGCAGGATTTCATTCAATTCTTGTTTTCCAACTCAGTGGTGGAATTCTGTTGATGTAACTACTCTTGCGGAAGGCTGATAACATCATCAGCAAAGACTGGGTTTCAGAAATTAAACACTTTCTATTTCTGTCCCAGTGTTCCCACAGTTCCTGTGTAATCCCTTTCATTGTTGGAAAGTCTGGGGAGTTGCTGGAGAGCTGGCTTTAATTACAGAAAATCACCATTGCTGGGGCAACATTGTCAGTGGCAGTGATCTGCAGTAATTAAAGATTTCCTCTTCATGTCCCATGGTTCCCTTGGGCTCCCAACCATAAGAGATTAACCAGGAGCCATGAAATAGCCAGGACAGAAGTAGGAGAGGTTTAATTTCGGGGGGGGGGGGGGGGGATCATCCGTGTTGTTGGCATATCAGCCTCCCATTGATGTAGTCACACCAACAGGATTTCAGTCAGTGATTACATTATCGCTTTATCCTACCTATTAAAACAAAACCAAAAAATAGCAGAATCATCTTAGCGACATACTCAGAGCTGTTTTGCAAAATATACCAAGTAATTGCATTGGGGATTAACAAATGTACTTGTAGAGCTTCTAACCAAGAATCAATTAGCTCTCAAGTGACAATAAACACAATCCATATTGAGCAAATCGAACAGATAACTAAGGGAAAGGCGTACAATTCTATTGGTTCAAGTTGTGGGAAATTAATTTGATGAGCACGGCCACTTCAAGAGCACAAGCAACAGTTATTACAAGATTTGAATAAATCTTGTAATAGTGACTGCAATTGCAAGTCACTAGGAAGCCAGTGACCTGGATTTAGGTTCCAGGAAATTGCAGGGGTTAGAGTTAGGCAAAACAGTGGTCCTAAGCCTTCTAGGAAGAAAAGGAGAGAGAGAAAGACCCCCAGAGGAGCAAACTTAGAGATCAGGAGAGGGTTTAAAAAAAAAGATTTCAATTGGTGTATAACTGTGTGGAAAAGAAGCTGTAGGGTAATCATGCTGGATATGCAAGGGCACAGGTGGAAGTCAGGATGATTTAGAAGGCCGCTTCTGTAACACACACATACTTACCGAGGTCCCTTTTACGGTCTCATCCAGATGTTTCTGCACGGTTTCTATTGTATTCCAGTCTCCTCTAGAGAAACCCAGCAAGGGACAAAGTAGGAATCAGGGAGACCCTGGCTCAGTTCTTTCCATTATAGGGGAATCATTCACAAGAGTGAGGATTCTGAGAGTCTCTCTTCCACAGCTGCAAATGTAGAACCTGGGAAGGGTCCTTTTTTGGACTACGACTCCTAGCATCCACAGACAGAATGGCTGATAAAAGGGATTCTGGCCGCTGAAGTCCTACAGCATTTCTTGACTGAGACTGGGACCCACTGCCCTAGACAGCAGAAGTTACATGGCAGAATCAGCCCTTTTATCTCTGTGTCATACAACACAGAATTTATACCTAAGTATACAGAAAGTGAGTATGTGCTCTCCTAAGCCTGCATACTCACATCTAAGCCCAATCAATGGGACTCACTCTGTGGCCGGGGTGTTTAGAAGCATCCTTTAAACCCAGTGCTTTTCAATTGACTCATCATGATCAGTCCTTGACGCCTTTTGAACACATTCCAGGGACAACGTTTAATTATTATAATTATTTCTCAGTACCTGCCTTGCTGACATTATGGAATAAGGATGCTGCATCAGAACCTTGTTCTGGCACAAAAAGCTTTAGGACCGATCTGTTTAATTATCGCTGAAGTGGAAGAGGCTGAAACAAACCCAGAATTCCTCTTTTGTCCTATTAACTCTGCTCGAAAACAAGGCCTCAAAACAGTGGGCAGCCATGAACTTATAAATCATCATTAGATTTTAAAAGCAAGGGTAACTGAAGTAATATCTGTGAGTGACAACATTTAAGCTAATAATTTCAGAATGGAGATAGGGACTTTTCTGGCTGCTCTCCACTAACATAGATTCTTTTACATATAAATGAAGAGCACCATGAACTGTCTTTCAAGAATTACTGCTTGCAAAAGAACTGTTAGGGCTGTTGCCATTTGAAAACTCAACGTTTACTCAAAGTGGTGGCTGAGCTACTGCAACTACCCTCCTTGAAGCAGAGAGGTATCTGTAAGGTTTTCAAATTTATTTGTTATTTGCTTTCCTCAGAAAACGCTGCGAAGCACTCAGCCTTTGCACAGCCTGAGGAACTGAACTGTTTTCAATCCACGTGTTGTAACACATGACGGAGCACATTTGTTTACCGTAGCTCTGAAGGACAGGATCAGAACCGGTGGGCTGAAATTAAAGGGGAAAAAAAGGATTTAAATAAACATTGAGAAGAACTTTCTCATATTAGGATTTTGTTATGTGCTATTGAGTCATTTCGAGCTAATGGCAAAACTGTGAATTAATTACTTCTGTAAGGTCCTATCACTGACAGCCTGCTCCAATGTTGCAATCTAAAGGCTGTGGCTTCCTTTACTCAACCTGTTCACCTCAGGTTTTGTCTTTCTCTTTTTCTATTCCCTTCCATTTTTAACTTTCCCAGTGAGTCTTGCCTTCTCATAATATGTCAAAAATATGATAGCCTTAATTAATTCAGTTTAGCTTTTAGGACAGTGTTTCCCAACCTTGGGTCCCCAGATGGTTTTGAACTACAACTCCCAGAAATCCTTGCCAGCACAGCTAGTGGTGAAGGCTTCTGGGAGTCTTCGTTCAAGAACATCTGGGGACCCAAGGCTGAGAATCACTGTTCAAGGTCAGGCTTAATTAGATCTAGAACTCACCTATTTGTCTTTCTAGTGGCTTGTGGTATCTGCATACCTCTCCTCTAACTTCACATTTCAAATGAGTTGTCTTGTCTTGCTGTCAGCTTTCATTATTGTCTAGCTTTCACAGCTTAGTCTCCAGCAACACATCCTTACTCTCAAGAATCTTTCTATGTCTTCCATAGGCATCCTTCAAAGTCCTAGTCTTTTTTGAGTCCTCTTTTGGGTTGATGGCTAAACTGGAGAACACAGAAATCTTTATTGTGATTTCTTAATTGTCAGTATTAATTACCATTCTTCTGCTAGGAATAGCTTAATAGTGGGGCAAACAGCCTCAGACTTTCCTTCATCAGAGGTTTAAGCTGAGACTGCATAGCTATCTGCCAAGGGTGCTGTGCTAGTGGCTGGACAAGATGGTCTTCCTTCCAAAGCTATAATTCTTACTTCTCCCTCCCTCCCTCACATTTTTTATTTTTTAATATTTCAATTTTTTTAATTGTATTTTTATTTCATACATGCAAACATACAGAACAGAAAACTAAAACCAAACAGAAATAAACACTAATAACAACAAAACATCAAAACTAAACATCCATACTACACATATAGATCAGAAATTTCGCCATCGTCTAGACATCTAAATATCATCAAAGGATTTTAGTGAGCACTGATTCACCATAAACTATTTATTCCCCTAAGTTCCTGTCTTTTCCTGGGCCCAATTATATATCAACTTCCAGATTTCCTTTACAAAGTATCTCGGTTGATCCCGTAGTGCCTCTGAAAGTATATCTAGTTCTGCAATATCCAATAGCTTCTTTAATAGCTCATCCATCATTAGTGTTTCTCCATTCTTCCATTTTTGGGCCCAGAGTAACCTAGCTGCAGTAAATATATCGCTCACATTTTTAAAGGGGCTTTGGGGGGAGTTCGATGTGTTATTTTAAAAAGGAATAACAAAAATATTAAATATGGCATTTTCTTGTAACAAAAGGCAATTCTTCGAGAATACAAATTCATTATCTCTTTGGTTAAGTTTATTGGAGATGTTCAAAAACCAAATTCCATAAGCCTATTCCAAATCATTTCTAGACTTCTCTGAAGCTGTAGCCCAACTCATAATAAATGGCTCCAGACTGGCTACAACAGTGGTTCCCAACCATGGGTCCCCAGATGTTCTAGGACTGCAACTCCCAGATACTCTGGCCAGCACAGCCAGTGGTGAAGGCTTCTGGGAATTGCAGTCCAAGAACATCTGGGCCATCCAAGGTTTGGAACCACTTGCTGCCATTCTTGTCCTGTTTCCTGTCTAAACATATCCCAGATGGTGGCAGCATAAACAATGATTTCCCATGGTCCCCAATGTCCTTAGGCACTTCTCCCATCCTCATTTTAGTACTTCGAGCCTAGCTGAGTGGATCAGAGGGAAAGAAAGAGTTGGTATTAGAAGGTAAAGATGCTTTGTGGTTCTGGGGTATTCCAGGAAAATATCACTTATTTCTCCACTGCATTTATATCCCTTCTTTCTTCCAACAAACCTATGGTGGTCTGAACAACAACCCTGAGAGGTGAATCAAGCTGAAACAGTGACTGGCCCCAAATCACCCAGTGGGTTTCATGGCTTAGTGAGAGCTAGAATCTGGCCTCTCAGGTTCCACTGTGACGGCCTAATCACTAAATCACAGACTCTCATTGGCAGAGCCTTCCTTTTAATGATCCAAAAGTTATGAATTATTTAATTTTGAGGGTGCACTGGGAGCTTGATATATTAATTTGTCTCAGTTGGACCCATTAAGAATCAGACTGAAGATGGGAGAGTTCGCGCACCGCTAATTATAAGTTACCTCATATTTCCTTTCGTATTTCAGAAAGAAAAAAAAAGAAATGTGAGAAGGTTTGAGAGGGAGGCAAATTAAACAATTAAACTGACCAAACTGATCCAATTAAAAAGTATCTGATTAATCAACTAAAAATACTTTTGTTGCTTGACAACTCTGATTTTTCTCCTACTGCACTCCTCCTGTGTTTGAATGTTTAGGATATTGTCCTTTTCACCTCACATCCTGACAGGACTGCTTCTTAAACCGTATGAGGAAGGCTTCTGCAACTGTCGCTTTCTCTCCTCCTTGCCTCATTTTGTTGAAATGGTCTTTTTGAACAACGAATCCTCTGCTGCAATTTGCCTCTTCTGTTTTACGGTAATCCTTGCCAACCCGCGTGTGGCATTCAAAAGAGAAGAATGCAGAATCCACCCAATACATTCTGTTGCCTGAGGTAAAGGATTAAGCTGTCTGTGTTTTCCTGTTCTAAGTCCAACCAAACTGGGATCATTATCCATCACACTTTCAAGGTAGCAGGCTTCTGCAGTGGTGTATGGTTTGTTGTACGTTACACCCAGGTTTGTCCAACAGCTAGTTTCCTGCCTCTAAACTAGACTCAGGCTATTTGTATTTGCATCCCTACAAATATCGGCAACAAAGGCGCCATGGAAATCCAGCCCCTCCCCACAAAACTGGTTAGTCCACTCACCAGTTGCTGTGTGGCATGCATGGCTGTCGTCTGCGTCATTGCACCAATCACAGAAGCAGCCTGGCCGACACTTCCCTGCCTCCCTGAGCAGCCAACCACTCCGGCAAGGAGGCGAGATGAAGAGTCTCCCCACTCAGTTGTTGAGTGGTCGGCTATGCAGGGAGGCAGGGAAGGGCCTAGTTGAGCGGCAGTGCACATGCACTTTATCATTTTAAAAAAATAAAAGAGAAATGCAGAAGTTGTTCCTGGAAGTGGGAGGAGACAGGAGGAAGCAAGAAGTGCTTTTGTTTGCTTGCTTGCTTTTCTGTTAAAAAGACATGTTTAATTTGCCAATATCCTGAAGTGGCTCTCTTCTTAAACCACTTCACTATCCTCACAAATTGATAGCGGGCTGGTGTGGACTAAATAGGATTACTTGAGGTCCGTATAACATTTAGTTGCAAGGATCACACCAAATGGCACACTGGACCTCCTAGCAACCCTATTTAGCCCATACCAGCCCCCTCCGGCCTAGCCATGTAGTCACACCCTTAGTCTTAAATAGTCCAGTCTTCTTGTCTTGTCTTGCTTCTCCCTGCCTTGCATGGTTGTCCAGCAACTGGAATGTGGGGCAGTAAGCCATGAGTATTTCTAGCTGCTATGGCCTCCTCAAGCTAGAGGATTGGGGGTGCGTTGAACTGTGGGACCAGGCTGTATTTCCTCCTTGTTCTTTGGGCTTCCAGGACCTCAGCAGTCCAGAGAAGCCTCTGGTGCTGCAGAATTTCAGTCATGGCAGGAATACGACGGGGTGTGATATATGGAAGGGTTGTGCTGGCTTATGGGGCTGAGCCAAGACTTGTGCAGCAAGAAGGCTTAGATGCTATAGTGGCTCTCTCCTCCTTGCTAATGATTCTGGCACAACCTGTCACCTTTGTGCTGCAATTTTTGTATTAATTTTTTTAAAGTATTACAATATTTATAATTTTTAAAAACCCATCTTTTTAACAAAATCATACAAAGGAGATAGAAAAATTATGTGCCCCAGGTCGTAAAATCTGTCACCTTGGGCCCCCAGCAGTCTCTTTATTTCTTTGCTGTAGATAATTGAGTACTAAATGACTACAGGTCAGATGAAAGGGGTTCTGTTGTATTTAATGTCTCTAGTTTCTGCAAGAAACACAGCCCATTTAGGGCATTAACATCAGTAGACTTTTTAATCTCTCTCCTCATTTAGCAATCCTTTTATCCTTTTCCTCATTTAGCAAAATGAAAAGTAAATTTGTTCTGACCTGAGATTTTTCAGCACTGGACCAAACAACAGGGAATAAATACAGCATTATGATATCATCCATTATCCTTTACAAAACAAATTCATCTTTCGTCTTACTGCAATAACTGCATTCAATAACGTGCACTTAATGTTCCCTTAGCCTCCTGGATTATGAAAAGATATTTATCCTGCAGCATCGCCGTTGCTACCAAGGTACTCTAATATTTCACAAAATCCTAGCAGCAGGACAGGCCAGATGGAAAGATTCCAAGAGACCCATCTATGGGTCCCTGATGACCTCAGTGACTAAATCTACCTTTCTGTTTCATAGCATTTAGTAGGATTTTCAAAGTCTGCCGCTCGGTAGCATGAAGGTCAGTTCTTTGGTTGCATGGAACAATGGGATAATGGACTGGGGAAATCAGATCAATAAAAGGGACTTTGGAGAACCATGGGATTGAATGTCATGAATGATGATTCTTCATGATTTCCTGTCTATCCTTCTTGCTGCAGCATTAAGTCAAGCCGAGCACAGTATATAGATCTTGTAAAATCAACAAAATCCTCCCAAATGTCTCTTAATGGGTACTTCGAAAGTGGAGTCATTCTAAATCACAGTTATCACACTAAATTCTGAAGGGTCTTGAATGCCTTCCAGAGAAGCTTAGGCCAAATATTTTATAATGTACAGTGCTCTTAAGTTTAGAAATGGAAGGATTATGTGGGAGTTTCTGGGCATTGAGATAAATATTTCTCAATGTGACATTTTAGAAAAGTATTTATCTGACGTGACATTTTAGAAAAGTACCACTTGAATTTTGGGAATGTGCACTTTTGGGTAAACACGGCTAACCAGAAAGGAGGGAAGTGGCTTCGTGTACTGCAGAGCTGAATACTGAGAAGTAAGATCACTAGGTATCAGGCATGAAAGACCAGAAGAAATCTTCAGATACAGGGCAAGCTATTGTAATAAATAAATACATAAATAGGTAAATAAAGGAATAATAGGGATCCTGAACTGTGCAGAAATCTACATTTGTGGTTAATGTGAAAAGAACCTTTTTGAAGAGGCCAACCTTGTGGGTTGACTTGTGGGCAGACTTCTCTGCTCGGCAGGCATAGACCCCTGCACCCAAAAAGCCCCACTGCAAAGGGGCTGGGAAAGCTTCTAAAGCATGCTTTCTGACAGCTCTGAGGGGAACAAAAAAGAGGGGACTGGGGCAGAAGTGTGTTGTGTTGGCTTTGCAACACCAGCACCATGTTGGCTTTAGGCCCATCTCTCATGGGAATATCTGTGGTAAACCGCAAGTCCCACTATTCAGAACGATTGGCTTTCTTCCCGGTTTTCACTGTCACGTCTTTTAAGTCCTGACTCGTTCATATACCTCTGTAACCACAGACATAACCGTAGGCTCTTTGGTGCAGTAACAGAGCAAACAGCAGCAAGAACACGAAAGCAGGAGCTGTTAAATCCACCCTGGAAGATGCCTTTGGACAATGTGCCAGAAATGGAATAGCGTTCCTTTCTTTCGGCTCAGATTCTGGCAAGGCTAGCAAATACGCATCGTTTCCGTCAGGAAGTTTCCGGATTCAGTGCAAAAACAAGCACCAGGCCAAAACACGGTGCCATTCTCCTGATGGGTTTGGGATTTTCTTTTCCTCCTCGAAACTTGGGTATTAGGAGAACTGAGAATTTGATCAAAGCAACAGTGAGCGAGGGGAGGGGGGGAGAATAATGGTTTTTAATGCTTTTCCTGTTAACTCTTTGCTCTCATCAGAATCACCACACTCTCTTTATACTTACCCCAGGAAAGATACATATATCTCCAGATTCTTCTTCGTGGCCTCTGTGAATGCACACAAATGGGTTGTTCTGCGCCTGCGCTGAACGTCTCGGAAGATTCTAGAGCTTAAAAGTAGAAGATTAGTGGGACATTCCCCCATGGGGCACATGCTCCGCCCACCCAAGATTCCCCTCAGTTCCTTTTTTCCGCTGAGCTGATCGGACCTCTGGAAGAATTGAGCGATTTCTGAGTGATTATATTAGTACTTCCTCTTCTAATTAACACTTAAATTGATAGCTTTTTCCAATCAACTAATCGATGTTTCCCCTGTGAGTTGCTTCCGTTTTTTATCTATCCCTGTTTTGGCTCCCCCCCCCCCTTCTCTACAAACTGTTTTTCCTCTCTGGTTTCCCGCTCTTTATGGCCTCACCAAGCCCGTTCAAACGGTGTGTTGTCTGTTCAAAGAAAATACCCCTGACAGATGCGCACAACCAGTGCCTTTTTTGCTTGGGTGAGCAACATCCAACTCACTCCTGTGCGGCCTGTAAAAAACTGACCAAGCCAGCACTTAAACTCAGATTACAGAGGCTCCGGTCTTACCTTTGGGAGACGGCTATGAATCCTCCCTCAGCTTCTGCGGAGACAGCGAGATCCCCAGACCCGTCGGTCAAGCAACAATCACAATCCCAGGCCGCTCCCGACCTGATGACTCCTTCTCCGCGATCTAAAGAGAGCTCTGACAAGGCCAGGTCAACATCGAAGCAAAAGTCGACATCGATGTCGAAGGCATCTACCCGAGCCTATGAATCATCTAAGAAAAAGAAAGAGAAACCAATTACAAAGAAGACCAAGAGAGCTAAATCAGTCCATATCGAGCCTCCTCACGCAACTTTACCATTGCCTATTCTGGAGGAATCCTCGAGAGAGGATCATGGCTCAACGTCTGAGAGGGAGGAACCGCTGGTTCAGGCTCCGGTGTCAACTGGTAGCCTATCTCCCCACACTGGCCTTTCAATGGCTGACACACCATCCAGCCAGGCCTCGGCCCATTCTAGCCCTTCATCAGGGCGGGCGATTGAGATACAACTCTCAGAATCGGAGTCTTCACACCGCTCTCCCCGAAAACACCGGGAGAAGCATAAGCACATTTCGCCTCCTCGGCACGTTCCTCCATATGGAGAGTACCATCATTATTCTCATCTCCCACGGTATCAATACTACGACGTGGAAGAAAGATATCAGTATTATGATCCATATCTGATGGAGGCACAACAAGAACATTTTTATTACCCAGAGCCGAAATGTGTAAGATATGCATTACCGTACCAACAGGGATATCCGTTATCGCGATCCCCTTTACCACCACAACGCAGACACCGTTCACAGCAATCGATACCGGCATTTCCACCACCTCCGGTCCCACACAAACCAACTCTGAAGCATTCAATGCCGACGTCTCATACTGACCACTCTAAATGATCCGGACACCCCTCTAAGCACCAACAATCAGTTCAAATGACAACCACATACACAGGTCCCCATCCGCCAACTGAATCAGAATCACATCCTTCGTGTTCTTCTCTTCGAGTCCAACCTTCTTCTACACTTCCTCCCTTACCGAGACCTAGGGACAGACCATCATCCTCTTCATAATCCTCTGATCAAGAACTTGAGTCGGAATCATCTCAAGAATCACCTTCCAACCTCCCTACGCCTCCCTCTGATATCAATGATAATCATCCTCCATCCCCATCAGAAGATTTTACACCCTACGCACAACTGATATCAAGAATGGCTAATTCTCTCCAGCTGCATATCGAAGAGCCTCCTTCACCTGAGGCAGACCTGATTTTTGATGACATCAATCAGGAGAAGACTCCTCCACTCAGTCTTACATTCATCTCATCTATGCTAAAGTTAATCAAGGAAACATGGGACAAACCACTGTCCTCTATGCAAATATCGAGACGAACTGAAAACCTGTATAAAACTCACAGACCTGACACAGAATTCCTAGCGAAACACCCTACTCCCAATTCAATAATTGCGGAGTCTAACCAGTCTAGGGCCAGGAATAAGTTTTCAGTGGCCCCAACCAATAAAGAGGGTCGAAAACTTGATATTCTCGGCAGGAGAATTTATTCCCTTCAATCTTTTCTTCTCAGAGTTGCCAACTACCAAGCTGCGATTGGGGCTTACCAGCACCAGCTTTGGAATAAGATTCTTCCCATCCTTGAATCAGCACCTGAGTCCATTAAGACCGAGGTCATCAATGCTCATACAGAAGCCACAACATTGGCGAAACAGCAAAGAATTGCTGCTAGACATACAGCGGACGCAGCATCGAAGACCCTAGCGTCCTCGATAGTGTTGCGTAGACACGCATGGCTTAGATCCACCGGCCTGTCAGTTGATGCAAAGTCAAGGACAGAAGACCTTCCCTTTGACGGCACAGGACTCTTTAACCAAAAGACAGATGAGACTATGGAAAATCTCCATAAGATACGGAAAACTGCAAGATCATACATGAACCAACACAACAGTCTTTCAGATACCAACGACCTCAATACAGGCAAAATCAATTCTACCAACAATCTTTTCAACAACAACCATATCAGAGATTTCAACCATATCAACAATTCAGACCACAAACAACTGACAAGCCCTTTCAAGGTCCTTCACCATCGATGTCATCCTTTCGGAACCAAGGTCAATCCCATCGACGCCAACCCTTTCGCAGACCCCAGAAAAAGGGTAAGCAATATCAGCAGTACCCTTAAATCTCATATACCAGTACACCGTTTTCAATACCAATTTCAAACAATATTGAACCAATTTTTTCGTTCCTGGCAAAATATTGCTAATGACCAATGGGTCCTCTTTATTATCAAATACGGTTATTTCATTGAATTTGAATCCCTCCCACCTATAGAAATAATTAAAACTACCCCATATTCTGTAGCTCTTCAGGAAGAAGTTTCAACTCTTCTTCAGAAAAATGCCATAATTAAGGTACCAACATCTGATTTGTATAATGGTTTCTATTCGAAATATTTCACGGTACCTAAAAAAGATGGAGGGCTCCGTCCTATCCTTGATCTTAGACACCTCAACATATTCATTCGGCCCCGAAGATTTAGAATGTTGACCCTGGACACTATTATCCCTCTACTTGCACAGGGAGACTGGTTTGTTGTGATCGACCTACAGGACGCTTATTTCCATATTTCGATCCATCCATCTCATAAAAAATTTCTCAGATTCCAATTCGACGACATCGCATACCAATTCTGCTCCCTGCCATTCGGTCTGTCCACGGCACCGAGAACGTTCATGAAGTGTATGGCACCAGTCGCAGCTCATCTTCGACTCCAGGGTATAAACATCTACCCATACATAGACGACTGGCTGATAGTTTTGACATCATACCACGACGCCGTAAGAGCTACAACCATCACGCTCGACACACTTTAAAGCCTCAGACTCAAGGTGAACTATACAAAATCTCACCTCGAACCAGCACAAACAATCACTTATATTGGAGCCCTCTTCGACTCCTTGCAAGCCAGGTCTTTCATCCCTCAAGAACGAATTAAAAAGTTAAAGAAGGCCATTCGACCCTTCCAATCTCGAGCTATAATACCAGCCCATCACATCCAACATCTCCTTGGGCTCATAGCATCCACAACGTCGGTGATTTAACATGCCCGGCTCAAAATGCGGTCGCTCCAGTCGTGGTACCTGCCTCTGTTCAACCCGATGACAGACCACCCATCCATACGGTTAACAGTAGCACCAGAGTTAGCCAAACAACTCACATGGTGGACATCGATGTCGAACCTCCGTGTCGGACGACCCTTCTTGTTCCTCCAGCCGACGATGCAGGTCACCACCGATGCCAGCCTGTCAGGCTGGGGAGCACACTGTCTTCACCACAAGATTCATGGCCTATGGACCAAACAAGAACAATCATTTCACATCAATCATCGAGCTCTTAGCGATCATCAGGGCTTTCCATGCTTTCCTCCCAATCATCGAGGGTCAAGTAGTGCAACTCGCCATGGACAATACCACTGCCCTATATTATGTGAACAAGCAAGGAGGCACCAATTCTTTATCTCTCCTATACCTCGCTATTGATCTGTGGGAATGGTGTTACCAACATCACATCTTCCCGATAGCAGTGCACATTTCCATGGACGAGAACTACATAGCAGATCATCTCAGCCGTATGACATCGAGAACACACGAGTGGTCTCTGAACAGTCAAGTCTTCAATCAACTTTGCCATCGATGGGGGACGCCGTCCATAGATGCCTTCGCTTCGAGTGCGAATGCCAAATGCCGCATCTATTGCTCTCAAGCCAGAGCAGACGAGAACTCCATCGGGGACACGTTCATGACAGATTGGGACAAGGGATTACTCTATCTATTCCCACCAATACCACTCATTCAACGGACAATCATCTGAATTTGACACTTCAAATCGAACGCGATCCTCAGCTCCCTGGTGGCCAAGGCAACCGTGGTTCACTCACCTCAGGTCGATGTCGACGGACTCGTTTCGACTATCTCCGGTTCCCGACCTCTTGACACAAGACGGTGGGATGATCTACCATCCAGACATCCCATCTTTGAGTCTGACAGCTTAGAGGATACTCCCGCTTTGAAACACGTTTTGGATCGAGCTCGAAAGCCTTCAACTCAGCTTCTATATGCAAATAAATGGAAATCATTTCTTACCTTCACTGAAACAAATAACTTACCTGCAGTACCTGTCTCCTTGAAGACACTACTTACCTTTTTACTCCATTTATCCGAATTGGGACTCTCTCATTCTACTTTAAAAGTCTATATCTCAGCCATCGTTGCCCATCAACCAGATAATTCGAAATCAGCAACACTTCTCTCTCATCCTACAGTAGAAAAATTTCTCAAAGGACTCAATAACATTCGTCCACCACGCCAACGTATTATACCCCAATGGTCATTACAGATTGTCCTTAATGCTCTCATGCGCCCACCATTCGAACCAATGGCATCTTCAAATCTTAAATTACTTTATCTGAAAACAGCTTTCCTAGTAGCTATAACATCTGCTAAAAGAGCCAGTGAACTTGCCTCTCTCCGTTCTGATCCACCTTTTATCCAATTCCATCCAGATAAAGTGACTTTGTATTTTGATGTCTCTTTTCTGCCCAAGATTGTATCAGAATTTCACCTAAATCAACCAATTATATTACCATCTTTTTTTCCATCACCATCAACTCCTTTAGAGCGCATGCGCCACATGCTAGACATAAGACGCTCTCTTGCCTTTTACATCGACAGAACCAAGGCTTTCAAGAAAACTAACAGACTTTTCCTATGTTTCCATGGTCCTCACAAAGGAGGTCCAGCCTCTTCTCAGTCCATTTCCAGGTGGATTGTCCAAACCATTTCTTTGGCATACGAACTGTCAGGCAAACCACCTCCTGATCATTTGACTGCACATTCCACTAGAGCGCTGTCAACAACATCTACTGCCTTCCAGCATGGAATCAAGATACCTAACATCTGCCGTGCCGCGACATGGTCTACACCAGTGGTTCTTAACGTTTATTACTCAGGTGTTTTTGAACTGCAACTCCCAGAAACCCCAGCCAGCACAGCTGGTGGTGAAGGCTTCTGGGAGCGCAGTACAAAACACCTGAGTAACAAAGGTTAAGAACCACTGGTCTATACCATCGACCTTTGTCAGATACTACAGTCTAGATGCCAGAGCACGGAGTGACGCTGGATTTGGCAGAGCTGTTTTGGCATCCTTCCTACCGTGACGTCCCACCATCCAGTAAGTGAAGCTTGCTAGTCACCCATTTGTGTGCATTCACAGAGGCCACGAAGAAGAAAAAGAGGTTACCTACCTGTAACCATAGTTCTTCTAGTGGTCCTCTGTGAATTCACACATCCCACCCATCCTCCCCTCTGTCCATCACAGGTTATATTAAATGATTTTTCTGCCCGGCAGACAAATTTTAGGAACTGAGGGGAATCTTGGGTGGGCGGAGCATGTGCCCCACGGGGGAACGTCCCACTAATCTTGTACTTTTAAGCTCTAGAATCTTCCGAGACATTCAGCGCAGGCGCAGAACAACCCATTTGTGTGAATTCACAGAGGACCACTAGAAGAACTATGGTTACAGGTAGGTAACCTCTTTACTTCATCCCCCCCTTTTTTTGGACTACAATTCCCAGAATCTCCCAGGCATCAAAGCCAGCAGCCATGGTGGAGGGGATTCTGGGTCTTTTAGTCCAAAAAAACACACCTCTCTTCACTTTCTGATACTTTCCTTGTGGCTTAGAAACACAGCAGAGGAGTGGAAAAGTGGACTGGAAAGGGTGGAACGTAAGAGGCCTGCCTACTCATTTTGTCTAGTTTCCTTGTTAAACCCTGACATATCCAATTTTAGAAGGATCTCAGATGGCACGTCTGGGAAATCTCACTTCCGAGAACATAGGAGAGGAGCCGCCTGTCAAAACAGAGAGCAATAGACTACTGGGACTGTTGACTTGACAGTTTAAGTGTGTGTGTGTGTGTGTGTGTGTGTGTGTGTGTGTGTGTGTGTGTGTGTGTGTGTGTGTGTGTTGTCTTGTGTGTTAATTGTATTTTAAGTCAGGCTTAAAAGAAATTCTAGGGACTCATTTCAAATATTGCATATCCACTGATGGACTTCCAAAAGGTGCAGGGTTGGTTGGGTTTTTCGCACCTGACAAAACCTGAAGGTTCATTTTTATGTTGTGTGTGTGTGTTGTTTTTTTCAAAGTCCCAGTTGAAAACCTGGTAGCATGGCAAGGAAGAAAAAGATCTCTTCCCTCTTTCCATATTGACTCCATTCTTTTGTTCTTCCTTCTTTACGAGTTAGAACTAACTTTACTTGTCAATACTCTGTAGGTCGGGGGTGGATAAGGCAGAGTGTGTGTGAAAGAATAACATGTTTATACAGAGCAACGTCTGAATGTTTCTCTGAAAAATGAATACTTAGGAGTCGAATTCCTTTTCTGCACTGATGTCCCATTTTTAGTACTGTCGTAATATTCATAAAATATTGGCACCAATGTTAAAGTATCTCCAGTGCATTTCTGATGCCAAAGAGAGGTGTTTTTTTCTTTGTGTTGGTGACGGGGGGAAGGGTTGTACATCATAAATTAATCCACATTTCATACAGGCAGATTCTGGTTACGGGCGAATAAATGAGTTTTGTGTTCCATGTTAAAATTTATTTTATTTTTCTGGCTAAAATTAGAATGCTTATGGAAATATCCAGCAACATCTGTTTGGTTACTAGCCAAAATCAACAATTATGTAACAATTAGATAACCACAGCTAACAAGACTATAAGAAACGTCCCTTCAAATAAATTCCATGATATAAGTGTAGTTGATAGGAATGTGTCCAGGGCTGGCTTGCCTCTCATGTGGAAAAGGCACTTAAGCTTCCTCTCACAGCTAGCCTCTTCTCTTCCTTTCCCACACTTCTGTGACTCACTTCCTGCTGCCTTATAATCTTTTTCCCACATATCATTTAACCTATGGGTTATGTATCAGCCATGCATAACCTGGATCCCTCTGGCTTCAGCCAGCAGAAGGAGGATTATTCACATCCTGTTTCTTCACCCCGAAGCATCTTGATGACTTGGTTGGCCTTGATCACTGTGCACTTTGACTGGATGGGAAGGTGGGGCCAAACAGTAGCTACTGTTCTTCATCAGGCAGCAAAATGTCTTAGGCTAATAGTGCAGTTACATTATAGAACTACCTTGCAATAAGCTGTGGTGTTATCGAAAGCAATTTAGAATCACATGGCAGTCACATGGTATTTGAATCACTGTTTGCATTCCCTTGGGGGCACTTTTAATCCATGGCTTGAGGAGACGTGGCGGGAGGTGATGGAGCCCTATGGAGATGTTTTGGATGTCAGGAAGAGGAAGAAAGTGGTGGGAAAGAAAAGGGGGATTGGGCACCATATAGTGAATCTCGCCCTCCTTGGAAAATAAAACAATACTTTTTAAATGGCGCAGGGGTGAGGCCGCATGGACTCTGGTGGGGTCTATTCTGCTGTAAGTACACACAGGAACTTAGCCTAGATAACCCTTCTTCTGCCCCTTCCAGATCAGAGCTAGTCCGGATCCCTGCGCTGAGTGCAAGGCTGGCTGTATCAAAGGTGAAGTGGGAAGCACTGGTCTTGCAGCCTCCCCCACCCTGCCAGATCCTCTTCCCATCCTAGGTAGGGGCAGCAGCAGAAGCCAGAAACTTCTGTGAGGAAACCGGCCACTTTCCCAGATGGGCTCCAGTGGATGACGCAGCTTGAGTAGCAAAGCTAGTGCCCTCCTTTCCTTCTTTCCTAGCATCTGCTCCAAATGCAGGCTGCTTGGCATCACCTCTAGATCAATTCCCCGAGCCCTGTGCCTCTTCAGGAGAAACTTATACCAACAGAGGCGTTTACATATGGCAAATTGATTTAAAGTACATTTATTTGACATCAATATTATATTAGACAACCCTCGGGTGAAAGAGTAAAAGGTCTCACTTCTATTCAATCCCCCACCCCTTCCAATTCCCTGACAAAATAATCAGTGCTTCCATGTGCATCATGCAGATAATTTTTAAAACATCAGTTTAAAACAACTGAAAGGCAGTTCAAAACCTGTTTATTTACTAATGTAACCACACTCTTAAGTCTCACTTGTGGACTGGTATTTAGCTGACAGCAGACTATTGCTCATGAACAGGCATCATCCTGGCTAAAAGGTGGCCAATGAACAGAGCCTCATCAAGAAAGCCAAATGAGCTGAGTGTCTGCTGCCTCCATAGCATGAATTGCTCCTCTTAGTGCTCAGTTGCTCGTTTTCTTTGTCCTTCTTCTATTTCATCGACTCTGTGAGTTTTACGGCCAAGCAAAGATTTCAGGTTGGGTCTTCTCCTAAAAGAGCAGAGGTAGCAGCATTGTCTGTAGAACAAATTTCAAAGTTCCTGCAGAGGTTATACTGTCATTGGGCCAACTAAAATTTTCTGGGTTTTCTCCCTTAGTTGAACCTTTCATCTACGATGTGTCATACTTGGAGAGCAACAGCAAGGTGTACCAACTTGGCCTGACAGAAGAGGAGAGGACTTGATTAGTCTTTGATGTAGAATTACTTTGCACCACGCTCTGTGCCTAAGGCGGCCAGGACTGTGGTGTGATTTTGAATATCTTTCCAAATCTTGTATGTAACCTCTCAGTGGCTCTCCCTCCCCGCAGGGAGCAGGGACCTATTTTAATGGTCCGCCCTCGAAGGCTACTGGATCCATTGCGATTCCAGGATGCCATGAGAGGGATTCCAGCTGATCTGTCTGGCGCTCCTGTCGAGGCTCTGGTTGATGGCTGGCTTGCTGCCGCCACTAGGGCTGTAGACACGATCGCTCCTAAACGCCCTCTCCGGCGCAGAGCTCGGCCAGGGCACTGGTTTAATCAGGAACTGCGAGCTATGAAGCGAAACAGGAGACGGCTAGAGCGCAAATGGAGACGGAAACCGACGGTCTATAATAAGAAAGCTGTCAGGATCGTGACTAACCGCTACCTTGCTAAGGTGCGGGCTGCTAGACGATCATACTTCGCTAACCGGATAAGCGAAGCTTCAAATCAGCAGACGGAACTCTTCCGTATAGTTCGCGATCTATCTGGAATTGGTCTAGGTGACAGGCCTCCTACTAATATCTCACCTGACCAATGCAGCATTTTTTAAATCTAAAGTGGAGGCCATCCGCCGGGATCTCTCTCCTTTTTTTAAATACAGTGGATCGAGCAGAGATGTCCAGCGCTCCGTCCTGCCCAGTGAGATTTGAATTCTTTCAGCCTGTGATGCCAGACATGGTGGACAAAGCGGTTGATCGCTGTCGGGCCACCACCTCCTCCCTTGACCCTTGCCCGGCCTGGCTAATCAAAGCAGCCAGGCCTATAACAACGGAATGGGCCACAGTGATAATTAATGGGTCTCTCCAGGAGGGCAAGGTTGCCCTGGCCCTCAAGGAGACACTCATTAGGCCCATCAGGAAGAAACCAAATTTGGCGGCGGACGATATTGGCAATTACAGGCCCGTCGCCAATGTTTCTTTCCTTAGCAAAGTGTTGGAGAGGGTGGTGGCTGATCAGCTTCAGGCTCTTTTGGATGAAGCCAATGCGCTGGATCCGTTCCAGTCGGGCTTCAGGCCACGCCATGGCACAGAAACGGCATTGGTCGCACTGATGGATGACCTGTTGAGGGAGGCTGACCGGGGCAAAATGTCCTTGTTGGTCCTCCTCAATATCTCAGCCGCCTTCGATACCGTCGACCACGGTATCCTCCTGGGGAGGCTCTCCAAGCTGGGAATCAGTGGCCTGGCGCTTGCCTGGTTCCGATCCTTCTTGGAGGACCGTCCCCAGAGAGTACAGCTTGGGGAGAGCGTTTCGGCCCCGTGGAGTCTCAATTGTGGGGTTCCGCAGGGGTCGATCATCTCCCCAATGCTGTTTAACATCTATATGAGGCTGCTGGGTGGGGTCATCAGGGGGTGTGGGGCTTCGTGCCATCAGTACGCTGATGACACCCAGCTCTACATCTCCTTTTCACCTACCTCAGTGGATGCCGTTCTGTCCCTTTAGCGCTGTCTGGAGGCTGTGCTGCAATGGATGCAGCTGAATGGGTTGAGGTTGAACCCGGACAAGACGGAGGTCTTGAGGGTGGGTGGCCCCTCCATTGGCGGTTTGGGAAACTCCCTCTCTTTTGGAGGGGGTGACTCTCACCGCAAAGAGTGTGGTGCGCAGCTTGGGGATACATCTGGACCCGGCGCTTACCATGGAAACCCAGGTGGCGTCCGTGGCCCGCTCCGCCTATTTCCATCTGTGGCGGATTGCCCAGCTGCGACCCTATCTTGATGGCGGGGCCCTCACCACTCTCGTCCATGCGCTCGTAATCTCGAGATTAGACCACTGCAATGCGCTCTACGTGGGGCTACCTTTGAGGTTGATGCGGAAGCTTCAAATGGTGCAGAATGCGGCGGCCAGACTCCTTAGTGGGGTGAGAAAATACCAGCATATCTCTCCCACTCTGGCTGCCTTGCATTGGCTGCCCATTCGCTTCCGCATTGACTTCAAAGTGTTGATGATGATGTATAAAGCCCTAAACGGTTCAGGACCTCGATACTTGGCAGATTGCCTTCTCCCACCTAGATCTACCCGAATCACTCGCCATAGCCAGGAGGGACGGTTGAGGGGCCTAACGCCGAGAGAGGCCCGGAGAGAAAGAACAAGAAACCGGGCCTTCTCGGCAGTGACCCCTCGACTATGGAATAGCCTCCCATCAATGATCCGCCTGGCTCCCTCGCTGGGTGTTTTTAAGAGCCAATTAAAAACTTGGCTCTTCAAGCAGGCCTTCCCTCCTGTCAATACTTGACTTATTCTTATTTTTTATCATAATTTTCTGTTTTCCCATCTTGAGCATTACTAATCATTATTGTTTTGAATTGTTTTTAACTGTTTTAATTATAATGTCTGGTGGAACCCGCCCGGAGTAGACTTTGTCTAAAAGGGCGGGATAGAAATCGAATAAATAAATAAATAAATAAATAAATTGTTAGCCAAGATTAAAACACAAGGTTCCTTTTCGGCTGGCAATCCTTGGTCTCACAGATTAGGAAAGACATTCCAATCCATACCACCAGAGGTGGAATCAGAAGCCTGTCCCTCCAGCCAGAGACTGCAGTCCCATTTGGACACTTGCTTTTAACAAAGGGGCCTGGCGTGCACATCCAGCTATGAGTTTTGTAACTTTTACATTTCTTTTGTTCCACCCACAGGTCTGATGAAGACCAGAACAAGGTTGGAAGTTATCTTATATCTGTTTTTGGTTTTTTCGTGTTTTTTTGTGGTCAAATAAAGGTATCATCTACCCTTACCTTCAGATTGTGCACAAAGAGCACACAGCTCCCCACTTTTTTCGTTGGACAAATACATAGTGTAGTTTTCAACCTCTCCTTCCTTACAGTAAATTAAATTTTACATCTTAGTGAGTAAAAGGCATAATAACATTGCTGGAGGCGAATTCCAGATTTGTATCATTCCTGAAGCACGCTCTATTCCACACTTGTGCCTCTACAGCAGCTTATTATTTCTTTCCCATGCTTACTCTCACCTTTATCAAGATCCAGATAATATTGTGTCCACAGGCAGAATATTTAGAAAGCTAGCAGAAAAGCCATAGCAACTGGAAGCCGGCCAAATCACCTTTACCCAAGAAAAATGAAACAAATGAGCATGCTACAAGCAAAGTCAGTTGGTGATATCAGGAACGTGTTTAGTATACCCAAGAGAGAGAGGAAGTCTAAATGAGAGTCATGGAAAAGAAGCAGAGGCTGAGCTATCCTTTATAAGAGGCTTGTCTCTGGGAACACTTTTTCTGGAAATTCTTCCTAGTTGCAGAAATCATTAAATCCACCAATGATGACTTGGATATAATATATTCATGATTTTGTATCATGTTTTTAAAAGCCTTTTCTTTTTATATGTTTCTTATTAAATTTGCAACAGCCCGGTGAGCAGTGGTTCAGTACGAAGCAGAAGAAATGTATCATGTACTCTCTCAGATATTTATGTACAGTGTCTGGCCCTAAAGACAGACGGAGCAATTGACTAACTATATATAGTCCTTCCACACAAAGCCCATAGTCCTTCCACAGAAGACTTACAGTTCTTCTTACATAACCCTTCCTCACAAAAGTAGACACAGACCTTCCATAGTTCTTCCACACTGTTTACCTCACACACAAATTGTTAGAACTTGACTTGATGCCTTCATCTGCCCCCATGCACCAGCAATGCTGAGAAATAAGTACGTAGTACAATATAACAACAGCAACCAAGTTGCAAAGACAATTTTTTAGCAGTTGGCTAAAATTTATGGATTGCAGTAGAACCCCTGTATCCACAGGGGATCTGTTCCACAATCTACCGTGAATGCCTGAAACCATGGATAGTAGTGAACCCTATATGCAACATTCAAGGAAGCAGGCCAAAGGCCACAAGACCCGCCATCCTTGTACAGTGGTGCCTCGCTAGACGATTGCCTCGCAGGACGAGGAAATCGCTAGACGATGCCTTTTTGCAAGCGCTACTGCGCTTCGCAAAACGATGTTTCCCTATGGCGATTTTCGCTAGACGATGAGGTTTCCCCATAGGAGTGCGCCGACTAGTGGTGAAAAGCTGTCAGTGCAGCTGTCAGTGCATTCCTATGGGGACCCTCACTCGCTAGACGATGTTTCCCTATGGGAAATTTCGCAAGACGACTGCGTTTTCCCTTGGAACGCATTGAAGCGATTTCAATGCATTCCAATGGGAAAACGTGCTTCGCTAGACGATGTTTTCGCTAGACAGCGATCCTCGTGGAACGGATTAACATCGTCTAGCGAGGCACCACTGTATGTTGTATGTATAGGACTGTAGTAAACCACAGATAGCTGAAACTGTGGATACTGAACCTGTAGATATGGGGCTCTCACTGTAGTCATGTCTTCATATTATAAATTCCAGCCACCTCCAGTATTAGAAGACAAAACTGCAATACTATATCATAGAAAAAAGTTATCATAGATAAAACAGTTGATTTTAATAAGCTGTATATTCTAGGTAAGCAACAAAGAAAAACATGCCTTATAGAAGTTGAAGTTGAAAAGTACAAAAATGGCAAAGTACTAAACATTAAGGCAAGAAATTAGCAGAATGTGGAGGAAAGAACAGGACATCCTCTTTCCCTATACTAATTTCAGCAACTGGAGCTGTTCCAAAATCTTTGGTTACCAATTGAAAACAATTCCCCAAGTCTGCTAATTTGCTTCCTGAAATCCAAAAGGCAGTGATTTTGCAAACACATCACGTCACCCACAAATTGTTAGGACTTGACTCCTAATTTTGGGGCTTGGATCAACCCTTCGCCCCCCCCCGTACCAGCAATGTTGAGAAATATAAATTTCATAAATAAATAAATAAAAATAAATAAATATGAAGGGGAATGGGGTAATACTGAAATTCAGGCAGGATTGCATCATGGTCCAAGTAGGATGCAAATAATTCACCCATGCAAGGGGTAATGGTGGGTATTTTTATTTTTGCATTGTGCAGTCTTCACACAAGAGAAGGCAAACGGATGGAGCTCAGGGTGGTTTAGAGAGTTGTTTCCTGCGCTGCTCTTCTCCCTTCAGTGGAGGACAAAAGACAGGCGACGAGGGAATGGGAGACTGCCTAACGACAGGTTAGTCTTCCACCAAGTGCTAGTGTGGTATTTGAGCCAATTACAGCTGATGAATGGTCTGTGAGAAGCTGCTTGGTAATTGCAGAGGAAGTGGAAAAATAACAAATTCAGTAGAAACCTAAATGATACAGAGTCACTCCATTATATATATAAACCACAGTAAGAAACCCCTTCCATAAGGATCTAGCATTTAGTCAGAAAGTTTTCTGGATCACAGACTTGAGCCTGCTAATTAGCAATGTGCTAAAACGAGAAGAACACGAGCTGATTGCTATTTCTACCCACTTGTCCTTTTGCGAAGGTACTGGCAAATCCTTTTGAATCAACCAGTGCTAGAAGCCCTCTGCAACCACCTGGAAAATGGATGAAAACGAAGGTAATGCCATTACATTTACCTTGCAGGACTGGAGGTGCAGAAGGCTCTATGCTGTCTTGCCAAAATAAAATAAAATAAAATAAAAAAGTTTCTTGGAATTGAGAGGTGGAGAGAGATTCTTTGCACAAGGTCTGGGGGCCTCAGTGAAGCTTACAGGTAGGACCGGATTGACATTCCCATAGGAAAATTATGTCTTCTGCCTGCCCAGTTTAGCAGGCAGGTGGCTTCCACTAAATTTTATCCTCCTCCCAGCTAATAGGATTTAAAGGTAGGATTAAGTCTTTCATTTCTTGTAAATTTTTATTCTTTGTTTTGGTTCTCGTCTGTGAAAATGGAGTTGTGTAGATTGAACTATGTAAATGTCCTCAAAACGAGCCAGAAAAAGAAGAAAATGTCTTAAATGTTCTACATTTGCCCTTTTAAAACATACAGGTGATAAACATGTTTAAAACATACATTTCCCCCCCTAAAAATGGAAAATCACTCAGTCCTGTCCTCCAAAAGGTATTCCCAGAAAATTGCCCATTATCTATAATCTTGGACTGGGATACAAACAATAATTATCATAATTATTAGTAGCAAAAATCAGTTAGAAAAAACTAACATAGTGTCTTCATTTTACAGAGTGTTTGATGAAGTGCCAACAACAAGCAGCAAGCATTGTTAAAACTAAAGGATTTTTTAAAAAAAACTCTTATCCCAAAATTAAAGGACCTATATAATGGTATATTAAATGAAGAAGAAATTCCCCAGTCCTGGAAGGAATCTTTAATAGTTCTAATTTTAAAACCTGGTAAAAGCCCTATAAACATGGAATCTTATAGGCCAATTTCATTGATAAGTCAAGATGCTAAAATATTCACGGCAATTTTGGCACCAAATTTAAATACAGTGGTGCCTCGACTTACGACCGTCCCGACTTACGACCAATTCAAGTTACGACCAGCTCCAGCCGCAAAATTTTGCTTCAACTTGCGACCGGAGCTTTGAGTTACGATCAGAAAAAAGGTGGGGAAAAAGGCGGGGAATTTAAATTGCTAACCATTGGTCGGCGAAGAGGCTGCTTCTTTGTAGCTCTTTCACCCCAGCGGTTAGAGAGTGTGTGTGTCGGAGGAGGCTTCGGACTGCCTGGTGCTGCTTTCTGCTTCTGAGTGAGTACATACAGGGTTTTGCAGTGTGGGTTTGCGCTGGGGGGGGGGGGTTATGTTTCTGTGCTGTGATTTTTGTTTTTGTTTTTTGGTGATATTTTTTTCCCGGCCACAGCGCATTCCGATGGGGCTTGCAGTGTTGTTTTGTTTTTTGGTGTGTTTTCCCCCCGGCCCAAATGCGTTCTGATGGGGCTTGCAGTGTTGTTTTGCTTTTTGGTGTGTGTGTTTTTTCCGGCCCGAATGTGTTCCGATGGGGCTTGCAGTGTTTTGGGGGTTTTTTTGGTGATTTCACCCCCCCCCCCGGCCCCAGCACGTTCCGATGGGGCTTGCAGTGTTGTTTTGTTTTTTGGTGTGTTTTTTTTCCGGCCTGAACGCGTTCCGATGGGGCTTGCAGTGTTGTTTTGTGTGTGTGTGTGTGTGTGTGTGTGTGTGTTTTTTCTGGCCGGAATGGATTAATCGCGTTTCAATGCATTCCTATGGGAAATGGTGCTTCAATTTACGACCATTTCGAGTTATGACCATCTTCTGGAATGGATTAAGTTCGTAAGTCGAGGCACCACTGTAGTTTCATTGGGAAATATATTTAGAAAGACCAAAACAGATTCTTACAAGGTAGACAGATGTCAGATATAATGAGAAAGGTGTTTAATTTAATGCATCTGGCAAAAGAATCAAAATGTAAAGCAGGAGTGGTATCCCTAGACATTTTCAAAGCCTTTGATTTGGTTGAATGGGATGCACTAAAATTTTTGATTAAACAGATAGGATTTGGCACTCAGTTTAGACAAATCATTCAACAACTATACTCACAGAACTCTGCGAAAATAATAATAAATGATGGTATGACTGAATCAATATTCCTAGGCTGAGGAACGAGACAAGGTTGCCCCTTATCTCCAATTCTATTCACATTGGTAATAGAGGTGCTGGCACAAATAATCAGAAATGATTGTTTAATTAAAGGCATACATATTAGAGAGGATGATAAATAAACTTGTTTGCAGATGATGCATTATTAATAATTAAAAATCCAAGGAAACACTGCAGAAAATTAGAACACATTTACATTTATTTGAAGAAATAGCTGGTTTAAAAGTGAATTGGGAGAAATCCGAATGTATTTTATTAAATCATTCAGAAGCAGGCAATAAGGAATTGAAAAAAGAATTTAAAGGAAGAATAGAGAATGCAATTAAATACTTAGGAATTTATATTACATGGAATTTACATAATTCAATAAAATATGGATAAACTGAAGAAAGAAATGAATGAACAGATAAATCAGTATCAAAAATTTAAATTTTCTTGGTTTGGTAGAATAACGTTATGTAAAATGAAGAATATCCATAAACTTAACTTTGTATTCTGGATGCTCCCAATAAAAAGCAAAAGCAAAGCGTGCTGCTTATATACTGCCCCATAGTGCTTCAAGCACTCTCTGGGCGGTTTACAAGTTAATTATGCAGGCTACACATTGCTGGGTACTCATTTTACTGACCTCAGAAGGATAGAAGGCTGAGTCAACCTTGAGCCGGCTACCTGGGATTGAACCCCAGGGTCGTGAGCACAGTTTTGGCTGCAGTACAGCAGTTTAACCACTGCGCCACGAGACTCTTTAAAGATTGGAGAAATATACTTGAAAGACTGGCAGGGGTTAATAAATAATTATTGTAATGGAAATAAGTGAACAAGGATTAATAAGAGGTTATGGCATATTCCACAAAAAGAAGGACGGCTTGGATTACCTAATATTAAATTATACTACATTGCAAATCAATTTAGGCATATACCAGATATTATACTACATAACAGAAACTTAATATGGAAAGAACTGGAAATTCCAGAATACCCTGCTAGAATTGAGAGCTTCTTCTTTAAAGAAAAACATGTAGAAGAAATCAAGAGAATAACTAACTCCTTTCTGATGAATATGGCAGAGTACTGGAACAATTATAGATATATATTGAGTCCACCTGTCTCACTGTTATTACGAGTAGTGGAGGTCCAGAGCTTCCCCAAAACTCTTTAAAAGGAACTTAAAGAAATATTAATAGGGTTAAACACAATAAAAAGTTGGATGAAAAAGATAAAAATATTATAAAGGAAATTTTGGGGAAGAAAAGGGAATATCTTGGTTAAATATACTGCAAATGGAAAGTTGGACTAGAGAGTGAATAAGAAAAGAAGGAGAGACTAGAAAATTGACAAAATTTGAGGAGATTATCGAACAAAGACAAGATCAAGAAGTAAGTAAAAGAAAGGGAATAGTTAGTTTAATTTATAAAATTTTAGTACATTTAGGATTCGATCAATCAACAATGAAAAACCAATGGCAGGAGGATTTTGAGGAAGAGATTAAAGGAGAGGATTGGAGTAAGATATGGTCACAAAGAGAGATGGGGTATTCATATTTGTATACAAGTATGAATATCCCCGCGCAGCTGGACTTAACGAGGGTCCAGCCCCTGGGGCCGGACCGTCCACTCACATGTCCAATGGTGGTGGCTCCACTCATCCTTCCAATCGCGCCTGGAGTGCCGTGCTCTTCCCGCTCGGCTATACACTCAGCAGCCGTGCAGGGAGACTCATCCTCCCTCCCCCTGCCTGGAGTGGCTAGCCGAGTGGGAAGAGAGCGGCGCTCCGGGAGTGATTGGAAGGATGAGCGAGGCCGCTGCCGCCAGATGCATGAGTGGACAGTCCAGCCCCAGGGGGCCAACCTTCGTTAACTCCAGCTGTGCAGGGATATTGGTATTCGTATACAAATACGAATACCCCCATCTCTAATCACAAAGGATAATGAAGAATATGCCTATAAGGGTAAAAGAAAATTGTTATAAGGTAGCATGGAGATGGTATTTAACTCCAGTAAGACTGAATATAATAAATAAAAATATACCACCCCAATACTAGAGATGCAAAAAGGAAAAAGGGACCTATATGCATATGTGGTGGATGTGTGAAACAAGAAAGAAAGAATGGGCACAGGTTTTAAAGGAAATTTTAAAAATGATTGAATGTGATATTCAGATATCGCCAATTATTGCCCTCCTGAACATAATGAAGAATGATCATTTGAAAAAAGAGCAGAAAGAGTTAGTTGTCATTGGTCATATAATGATTACGGTATTATTATATGACCAATGACAACTAGCTCAATCATATAATGACTACGGTAGCAAGATTAATATTTGCAAAGAATTGGAAAGGTGACAAACAAATTAATCTTGAAGATTGGTATAAAGAAAAGTGGACCTTAGTAATGAATGATAAGTTAACATGTGAAATGAAAATAAGAAGAGGAATGGTAAAGTCTAATGATTTCAAAGATGTATGGAATTTATACTTGGAGTATGTCTTTTTGAAGGGGAAAGGCTATATGCCAGCAGAAGAATCAATGCATTTTTGGAAAGGAATGGGGTGAAAAGTGGTACAAATTGATATTATTGGTTACCTAATCCCAAGGGTGAAGGTGGCACGGGTGGAAAATGTTTATTGTGTATTGTGTGTAGTTACTACTGAGTTTGTATGTTAGTTTTATTTCTGTTATTTGTAATTTTCTTTTTCTTTTTTATCAATAATTTTTTTAAAAAACCTAAAGGATTTCAAGTAATCTTTGCTAAATCATGGGAGAGCTGCTTTTTAGAATGACGGTTTTCCATATTACAGACCTGGAGTCCTTTCACTTTCATCATTGGAAAGAGCTTGGATGTAGAGATCAGCTGTGAAAAAGACAAATCAGCCCCATCATCCAAAATCAAGTCCTTTTTTTTTTTTTTTTTTTTTTTGGTGGGAGGGGATATTTTAAATCATTATTTCAAAAATACAGTTTAAGTCATAATTGTGAAGAGTAGCAGAAGGTTAATGAGAATTCTGGCAAGAATGTGCAAACAGGTAGTCCTGTGTCTGTGAAAAACAGTCTTGAGCCACAGCTCTTTTAAAATAAATATGGGATGGCCTATATGTGTGTTCTTTGTCCTTAATGCACAAGTGGGGAACCACTGGGAGGCAAGTGGGCTAAGTGCCTACGTCTCTGATTTTCTGTAGACCTGATGGTGGCATCAGGGAAAGGCAGCTCCCCTCTCACCCATAACGTAGTGGCTTCATGGCTGAAGCATCCACTTTCCTAGCCGGTGCTGCAGCTGGAGACCTGGTTTGGGTCTTTTCTTGCCTTTCTTGTGCAGAGAAGACAAGCGAGGAGCAAACCAATGACACTTAGCCAGCAGTTCAGAGAGCAGGCTGAGACTCAAGACCGGGACTCAGCTAGCTCCTCAAGCACAAGCTCCCCACCAGCTTCCTAGTGTAGGAAAAGTGATCAAGCAACCTGAACATGGGGTGATGGCAGATGTCCTCTCGTGATGCTTCAAGAACCAGCAGATTCCTGAAGTTGGAATCCAAAAGTAGCCCTAAGTATATGCCACCTGCTTATTTTCCCAGTAAGGCTGGAGGCAGAGAACAAAACTGGGCACGCTAAGCCCTAGCTGTGTGAGCCAGCTGAAAACCTTGCCTTCTCCATGCATTTGCCTTCCTAATAGGGAGGATGAACAGGGGAGGAAGGAATCCTTGTAGTATCTCTTCTCAGTGATAAGAGACAACATAGCAATTATCCTTTGGCCTTACTTGACTTTCAGTTGGGGAAGGTGAGTAGATCACAAAGGAATCTCTGTGTTATCTCTGATCAATGACTGGAGATAACGCATGGGAGGGATGAAGCTTCAGGAGAGGGAGGGGCCTCTGCCTGACCACTGACTGGATTCAGGTTGTCTGCTCAGCAGCATCCACACATGTGCAAATTTCTATTATTGTTTTGTCTAACTCACAACTAGAAGTAATCCAATTGTACAGGACAAAGGTATTTTCACTCTAGTCCACACACGTCAACTATAAAAAGCGCATCAGGGATATTCGTAAATGTTCCTTTGTATGCTTGAATTTTGACTCCCAGCTCTAATTAATTACAAATCAGTGTAATTTTTTTTTATAATCCATACCCCACCTTGTACTACCAAGATTTGTATCCTAAGGCTTTTTATGTGTTTTTAAACAAAAGTCTGCATAAAATTATCATACAGCACAATCTTCCATGTTTTTGCTTGGAAGTACATTTGTTAATTGGGTCTAATCTCTAGTAAATATATTCTGGGATTGGTTTGGCTCAGGAACTGGTGGCCACTAAGAGTGTACACTGAGAGGTTTCTTGTTTGGATGTCAGCTGCATTCTGAACTGATTAGGAGACTTGCATCAATACACTGTCTCTCAACCTGATGGCCCCATCTAAACTCTGAAGACCAATCATTACAGAAGTGTTGGATTAATATAGGTGCAAAGGCATTTTGAATGCTCTGAAATGGTAAATATGAAGAAAAATACAATTCTTTCCCCCCACTTTTTATTATTACAGAGCACATTTAATAACTCAGTGCATTTGATAACTCATATCATTTTGCCAAAGATAATTTTTCACACAACAAAAGCTGGTGTACTGGAAAGGCATGTGGTGAAATGATTACCGTATTTTTCCATTTATAACACACCCCCATTTATAAGAACCCCCCCCCCCACTTTTCTAACCCAAAAATTAAAAAAACTTAGCTTTGAGGATTCAGCCTCTGGGCTCAGAACGGTCAGACATTTTGAGTCCCTGTTGAATCTGAGCCTACAGGCTCCACCTCCAATGAGGTGTGTTCCAATTGGTTTGTCCAGCATCAGCTGACATCAGTTCCATAAGGCTTATGATTGAAGGAAGCTAAGTCTCCTGACTATAGGAAGCTAAGCCTCGTGACTGAAGGAAGCCTGTTTACAGAGGCAAGGTATTGTTCTCTCCTCAGCTATCTCAGCTTACTTCTGTGTAAAAGATGCCCCTCAATTTTTAGTGTAATGATTTTAGGAAAAAGTAGCATCTTATACATGGAAAAATACAGTATTTTCTGTTTTCATGTGCAGATATATGTACTAACGTAAGATTTAGTATTTGGCATTGGACATGGGAGCTTTGCATTCGTCTGCCAGGGGAGATGAATATGAAGCCTGCCAGCTCAGGTGTCCTGGCACCCCCCCCCCCCCGAAACAACCCAGTCCACTTACTGGGCGTGTGTGTGCCCAGCAGCAGCTACATCATGCCAATCGTGGATGTCATCCCGCTGACGCTGCCCGCCTCTGCCCACAGCTGACCACTCCAGCAAGGAGGTGGGAAGATGAGTCTCCCTGCTCAGCTGCTAAGTGGTCGCCTGAGGTGAGAGGTGGGGCAGTGCCAGCAGGACTACATCCGCAATTGGCGCGATGTCTTTGCCACTGGGCACATGTGGGCCAAGGAGTCTGGTAAGTGGACCAGGGTGGTTCTGGGGGCGGGGGGAGGAAGGACCACCGGGACACCCGTGCTGGCAGGCCTCGTATTTGTCTCCCAGGAAGAGACGAATACGAAGCTCCCATGTCTATTTGGCATCCTACCACAAATCACCTGAAAGCTGAAACAGCTATAGTGTGATGGATATGAACCTTATATAATGGTGTGGCAAACCCTTCACCCACCTCCCCACAGACATTTTCAACTCCCACAATTATTTGCCATTAGCCAAACTGGGTAGGGCTAATGGGAGTTGTGAGGTAAACCCTTTGGAGGGCCAATGTTCTGTTGCATAAGATTGCTTCATTTCTGTCATCTGAGATTTCCTGAGCAGGGGATAGCGCAAACTAGCCAGCCAGTGAGCCAAGATGCAGTGATGCCAGGGTGCATAACCCTATCATGGATGTCCAGGACAGGACCAGAATGCCTGGCATGATCCAGGCCACATCCTCTAGTTCCCTCACCCAATTAAGTTTTCTCATAACTGTTGTATATGGTCTTCAAAGCCACTTCATCTTGGGCTGGATCTCCCACACAGGAGCCTTTTCCCTCATGGTCATGCTGTGAAATAGCCATGACAATAAGCCTCAGGTTGAGTTAATTATGTTTATTATTTTCTTGAAAGAATTATTATGTAAAGTACAGCAGCTGAGCTGAATGCAACTTTTGACTTGTACCTTACTTAGAATTGTTGCCCAGAAACACCTTGGACTTTTATTTACATACAGGTACCATTTTAAGCTCATGGCCACTGGTCCCACCACCTCCTGGCAAATAGAAGGGGAAGATATGGAGGCAGTGACAGATTTTACCTTCTTGGGCTCCATGATCACTGCAGATGGTGACAGCAGCCACGAAATTAAAAGACGCCTGCTTCTTGGGAGGAAAGCGATGACAAACCTAGACAGCATCTTAAAAAGCAGAGACATCACCTTGCCGACAAAGGTCCGCATAGTCAAAGCTATGGTTTTTCCAGTAGCGATGTATGGAAGTGAGAGCTGGACCATAAAGAAGGCTGACCGCCTAAGAATTGATGCTTTTGAATTGTGGTGCTGGAGGAGACTCTTGAGAGTCCCCTGGACTGCAAGGAGAACAAACCTATCCATTTTGAAGGAAATCAACCCTGAGTGCTCACTGGAAGGACAGATCCTGAAGCTGAGGCTCCAATACTTTGGCCATCTCATGAGAAGAGAAGACTCCCTGGAAAAGACCCTGATGTTGGGAAAGTGTGAAGGCAAGAGGAGAAGGGGACGACAGAGGATGAGATGGTTGGACAGTGTCACCGAAGCTACCAACATGAATTTGACCCAACTCCGGGAGGCAGTGGAAGACAGGAGGGCCTGGCGTGCTCTGGTCCATGGGGTCACGAAGAGTCGGACACGACTTAACAACTAAACAACAACCATTTTAAAAACAGGGAATACTGATTTAATGCTGCTGCTATAATTGCAGTACCAGACAAGACAGCTTATTTTCGCATGCCTCATAAAAGAGATTTTAATTGAGAGGTAGAAGAGGCATAATAATATATTCTTTAGTTAGATTCAAGGCATGTCTAGATTCATCTACAACAGTGACAGGGATAATATACTGGTTATATGATCCACATCAGCATAATACTTGACTTTATTAGCTTCCCAGTTTTGAAATTGGATCTATTTTCCTTGTTCAACATAATATATAATCAACACATTTTCAGCTGCATTTTTATTCTTTTTGGTCATTTAAAATGAACAACTTAATAGCCCATATGCCTTTTAATAAGCAAGGGCCATATGCAGCTAATAGTTTTATTAGTACAACCCTATTTTAGTGGTGCTCTTTAAAAATTGTGTTTAAAAATGTTTGCAGATTGAGTTGTCCAGCTTATTGTATCTATTGTATCTATTGTTATCCAGCTGGATTAATCTGCTTTACAGAGAGATATTATTGTGCAACAGAGAGAGCACTGGACTTATTGTAGAACTGGAACCTGAGTTCAAATCTCCAGTAACCTGTGAAGGTCTCTCTCAGTTCTACCAATTCCATAACATTACTGTACACATAAAATGGGATAATCCTTTGTTCATTGCTCTGAGCTCAATAGAGGAGTGAACAAAATATAAATGTGAAAAATAAGCAATCAAGACACACTTAGGGTTAGCATAAATATTTCTGTACATCAGTTGATGACTGGCAACGAGCTTCAGTAAGTAGTATGAGACTGGCAATGCTAGCCAGGTTCGTCACTATTCCATTTAGGCTCTCAAAAGTCTCATTCACAAGAACTGAAGTAACCCAACATATTCAAATATATGTCACTTATTCATCATTTCAAAACAGAGGAGTGGTGCCCAATCTTCTCCTGAACATTTCTGTCTATTCCTATATAAACACCTCAGCTGAATTTTAAAGGGAGAAGAGAATGAAACTTTGTGTTTCATCCGTGCCTATATTTTCAACTGACATTTGAAATCCTGCATCATTCATACTATGACAAGCAGAGGAGCCAGGGCTGGAGAACTTCCTGCCTGCCTTCTTGAGATGAGGATGACATGTTAATGGCTCTCAAGATCACACAGGGGAGTGCTCTCTTTCATCTTGCTAGGCGTGGATTATTGAAGACAATACATCAAAACTGAGGTTGACTTCTTTTTATTAAAAAGGCATCTTCCTAGAAGCCAGTCTGCCCTTCTCAGCTGGGGCACATCGGCACATCACAGTATGAGGCAGACTTTTTTTTTGCCACTGAGCAACATGAGAAACTACACGGCCAACTTTTTTTCTCTTTCTCTCTCTTAATAACTCCAAGTGTAAAGGAAATTAATAACTATTCAAGTAGATAATGGGTCTCTTCCCTCCCAAGAGCTGTGAAATTAGCTTTCCCCCTTCTCCTTTGATAAACTAAACAGGGTGGCCCTCTCAGCAGAAGATTCAATTAAAATGCAAATACCTGATTGTAAAGAGAAAGAGAAATACTCTGCACTTATGGTTCTTTGTGAACATGCTTTGTAAAACATCAGAAATTAAATGGTTGGGGGAGTGGAGTTGAAAAGCAGGTAATTGTAATTGTTAAGCACATCTCTGTGTTGGATTTTTTTTTTTAAACAGGCATTTACCACTCAGGGTGGAAGATATTTACCATGGGTCCCCACCACCCATGAAACTGGATTAATTAATGGCCCTGCTTCAATAGCTCTGCTTTAATTTCGAATGATTACTTGCTCCTCCCATCCCAGTTAGTTATGAACCAATGTGGCCCTTGTGTTAAAAAAGTTCCCTAGTCCAGGGATACATTTGCTAGAAAGTCAGGTCATCGGTATACCCTTCACGGGCTCTGAAAATTTTTGCATGCTCAACTTTCTGCAAATTCATATCATTCAAGTTTGTCCTCCATACACAAATGAATTTGCTGTGGTAGAAGATTTGTTTGGTGTCAGACAAAGATGTATTTCATCCCTTTATTTGTTCAGTCTGTGCACAGAACATATCATATGGAGAGCCACACGAGATTTAGAAGAAAGAGGAATGAAAATTGGTGGAAGAAACATCAAGAATTGGAGATAGGCAGATGACACCATTTTACTGGCAGAAAGCAGCAAGGACTTGGAATGACTGTTAGGGAAAATGAAAGAAGAAAGTGCCAAAGCAGAGCTGCAGTTGAACATGAAGAAGGCACAAATCGTGATCACTGAAGAACTACACAACTTTAATGCTGACAGTGAAGAAATTGAAATTGTTAAAGATTTTCTATGCCTCGGTTCAATCATCAGTCCAAAGGGAGACTGCAGCCAAGAAATCAGAAGAAGACTAAGACTGGGAAGGGTAGCAATGAAAGAATGAGAAAAGATAATCAAATGTAAGGATGTGTCATTGGAGACCAAAGCCAAGATCATCCACACTCTTTTCTTTCTGATCATCAGGTATGGGTGTGAAAGCTGGACAGTGAAGCTGACAGGAAAAAAAATTGATTCATTTCAAATGTGGTGCTGCAGGAGAGCTTTGCAGATACCTTGGACTGCCAGAAAGATGAACAAGTGGGTCCTAGATAATATCAAGCCTGAAGTATCTCTGGAAGCAAAAATGCAGAAATTGAGGCTGTCCTACTTTGGGCACATCATGAGAAGATGGGATTCTCTGGAAAAAAACAATTATGCTGGGAAAGGTGGAAAGCAGCAGGAAAAGAGAAAGACCAAATACAAGGTGGACTGAGTCCCTAAAGGAAGCCACAGACTTGTAATTAGAAGAGCTAAGCAGGGCAGTTGAAGACAGAACATTTTGGAGATCGTTCATTCATAGGGTCACCATAAATCGGAGGTGACTTGATGGCACATAACAACAACAACAGAAGATTTGTTTATTGTTGTCAGAATTTCTTCCCTCGTTTTTACCCTTGAGTGAGAATGAGAGGGGCTTGCAAAAACTTTTTCCAAGCTCCTCCCAACCTGAGGAAGCAGGTGGCCCCTGGGGTAGGCTGCCCCCAACGTTTCCCATTAAGAAAGCAAACCTCTTCATCCAATGGGTCTAAAAGGAGCTCCTGCTGCAGGGTGGGTGACCTGTTTGACCTTCCCTGTGTGCTGGGGAGAATAAACAACCCTTCGCCATCTATGGAGACTCCCTTCCTTTCTCAAGCAAGAAGACAAGAGGACACTTAGCAGACCTGACAAGACAGCCGAGGCAGGCTGGATGGTTAGAAGAAGAAAGATTAGTTTTTTTTAAAATTACAATGCACTCTAAGAGTATGTCCTGTGTAAAATATGGCGACAGGTTTCTCTTTCAGCGCTAGCTGAAGAACAGAAAAACATGGGACGGACATTTCACAAGTTATCAATAGACATAGGGATGAATATAAAAACAAATCACGATATTCGTTAAATATCCCTGATTTGTCAGAGATTCGTTGTTTCGTATTCTTGAGGTCCAGATGCCCCAACGAATACGAAGCAACTAATATAACCCTTTTGTAAACGTCCCTTCATTCCCTATCTGCTTATGCCCCCGCGAATCAGCTGTTCCTCGGGGGCATAAGCAGAGAGGGGTTTTCCTTTCAGACGGCTTGCTAAAGCCTGCCCAAAGGGAATCCCACCCCCCGGGGCTGGGGGATGGCTTGGTTCCCCTTTCCTCCTCTTCCTATGCCCGCATGGCATAAGAAGAGGAGGGAAGGGATCAAAGAGGGATCAAAGGGATCTCCCAACCGCTGCTGCTGCGCAATCGCTTTGATCCCTGCTTTCCCTCTTCTTGCTAAGCCCCACGCTTAGCAAGAGGAGGGGGAAAGAGATCAAAGTGCTTCGCGTGATCATGTTGATCCGTGCTTTCCCTCTTCTTGCTCAGCCCCACGCGGGGCATAGCAAGAGAAGGGGAAAAGGGATCAAAACAATCCTGCAGCTGCGGCTGCACGATTGCTTTGATCCCTGCTTTCCCTCCTCTTGCTATGACACCCGGGGCATAGCAAGAGGAGGGAAAGGGGGGGGGAAATGACCTGACAAATGACGGGTCACTGGAGGGCAATTCGTGATTCGCAGGTCGTCAACTTCTGCCTGTTTCAGAGAGTTTCTCAGCTTATGGGAGCAGACATATGGCATGCCAAAAGCTGCCTGAGGGGGAGGCTTGCTTTCCTCCCCCTTCTGCTAGTGGAAGAAATTTCTGCCAGTGGAAGCCTACTGTTGGACACATTCCCATAGTTTGCAATTTACACAGCTGAGCCTTGAATATATGCAAAAGTCACCTTCTGGATTTAGTTGAATTGCATCTCTCTCTCACAGCACCACCACTTCAGCAACTCTCACTGGGATTTGTTGGCCAATCAAAGTGGTTTGGAGAAGAGGGAGAGGCCTTCTCATTTTTTGAAGTCAGTTTCTACAATGTCCCTAAAAGAACGAGAGCCATTTCAGACCTGCAAAGGGAAAAACGGATTGACAGCTGCTGGCTCGGAGGCAATCAAAGGTAACAACTTGCCATCTTGAGCGTGAGCGGGTGGGTGGACAGAGAGAAAAAGCTGCAGCCCATCAGGGCTGGGCCTGCGATGTGGGAAGCCAACGGTAAGGCACTCCTGTCCCATTGTCTGGAAATCCAAGTGTGTGCACACATCAAGTCACATTAGCTGAAAGCATCAGAAGGTGTAAGAGCTCGGGAGAAGAAAAGCTGCAGAGAGGCTCCACAACGTGAATAATTTATTCTCAGGCCTATCAGGGAAAAAAAATTATCAGAGGACAGAGTTAGGAAAAAGTATAAATTCAGGATAATTATAGCACAGGGCAGAAGAACACTGGAGTCCAAAGAAGATATATTAGCCATACAGAGAAAGCATACTGGAACCAATTCACCTCTGGTGGATCGAAGAAACTGTCTTAGGTCCAAGCTAAAAATTACAAAACAGCTACATATAACTTTGCCAGGATCTATCTATCTATCTATCTATCTATCTATCTATCTATCTATCTATCTATCTATCTATCTATCTATCCATCCATCCATCCATCCATCCATCCATCCATCCATCCATCCTTCCTTCCTTCCTTCCTTCCTTCCTTCCTTCCTTCCTCAATGAAAATAGCTGTGGGTTATTGTGACCTCCTAGAACACTGCTGTTTTTCCATTCCTGGGGGAAATATACTGCACTGCCATGCAGCTGATTTGAGTCACTAAAAGCTGCTTCACAGTTGTGTCTGGTCCTACAATGGTTCACAGACAGATATATCAAGCCCAGGGCATTGCCAGTAGTGCACTAGCAAGAGTAAGATCCTTGGATCTGGTGTGTTTGCACGTATATTTGTGTTAAATAAGGAAACTTTATCTTGGTGCTGCACTGTGTTGCTGGGTGCCCCCCCCCCCAACATATGGCAGTGGCACTGAGGACACACAACATTGCGGTTAATGGCTGGCAAAGTAATGGCCACTAACAATGTGGGACTGGTTGTCTGTGTCAATGTGTGCACTAGTGAGTCCCTTTGTTGGGGGTTGCCTAGGGCTGCTCCTTCAGCTGCATTGGCTATGTCCGCTTCCGAGCCATAGGATCCCCTTGCCCAAATACTAGCAACTATTTCTGTTGACCAATGGCTGGAACCCAATTGGAACATTACACTGACATAAATCCACCTCCGTACATTTCAGCTGAGAATTGCTGCAAGTTAAGGTCAAGATGGGCCTTTGCTGTTGCCTGCAGAATCGCATGGCTGCTGTGTGATGATGGCAAATGCCTACACTGGTTTCTTGAAATGGGGCAAATCACAGCTGAGATTGATACAAACAGACTTCTGCTGGTGGGCAAAAGTAATATGAGATTAGCCATCTTTTCAGTGGAATGGATGATCACATTGATTAGAGTGTGAGCTTTTATAGGCAGTAGCTGACCACACTAAGATGCATGAAGAGCCATTCAAATCAAAGGTGGGAACATCTGAAAATTTAAAAGTAATTGGTTAAGGTTATCACTGCAGAGCCCCCACAGTAATTCATTATTAATTTACAAAAAAAAAAGTACTTGTCAATTTTTCAAAAGTAATTAAGAGGGACACTTACGGTGACTCTAAAAGCAGACAAACAACTGAAGACTACAAGCTGCTTGTCCCCCTCTTCATTGCCTCAGCATCCACAATGAAGCATCAACATGAGGCACAGCATGAGCCAGCGTTGATTCATGGGATATTTTTCCTCTGCCGCTTAGTGAGGGCACACGACAGTAACTATTGAAAGTAAATAAACCTTACAGCTACACCACAAAGGGAGTGTAGACATCGCTGGTTAGGCCGCAACCATAGCGAATTGGAGTGCTTGGAAAAAATGGCTTTTTTTGAACAATAGCATCCAGATTTTCTCAGCAAACGTGGCCCTTGTCAGGCTGGCTCAGAGATTTCGGGAGCTATAATCTACAAGGAAACATTTGTAAGTTTGTTAGAAAAATAAATTAATTACAAATAACTCATCATCTGTAAGTCATTGATTCCAAGCACAAATACAACACAGTGAATACAGTACTCTTCCTTCCTCCATCCTTGATCCATTTTTGCGGGATTATATGGTATTTGTTAATCCTGAAGTATCCCCCACTTGCATTCATCAGTATGATTTGGAGGAAGAGGATCGTTAAAAAAAAAACAACTGAGCTCCACAAAGAGGAAAATACTGTGTAAATAGGAATTTGGGACGTATGGCACTGATTTTTCTTCTGGTTATATTTAGGAGTCTTTCTGTTTGGAATAATCTAGAGCTTGCTGTTGAAAGGCAGCATCTGTTTCTTGGTACACAGGGACCCTACACAAAAGATTAGCATGGAGACAGGAGAATGCTGGGTCTCATAATTGTAACTGAGGCTGCGGGTGAGGGGGAAGAAACGTAACCAGTACAGTAAAAGCAAGTAGACACTCCCTCTCTTCGGAAAGGGCTTTGAAATGGTATCTATTAATAGCAACAGTGCTTGAGATCTTGGAATGGAAAAACTACTGGCTTCTACAAACCTAAATGACAGTGAATTAGAAATTGCTCCTTCATTATATGTCTGGAACTCTGAATTGCATTTTGTTGCATCATCCATAGCAAAGTGTAATCTATGACTGTAGAAACCTGTGGCCCCGACCAATGGTATCACTCAATAAAATGAAGCCGAGTGCCAGACCTCAACATACAACTCTCAGCAATGAAAAGAACCTGCAATGAACTGTTACAGTGTCAACTGGAGCAGCCATGCTCAACCTTTTTTTTTCCCCGGCCATGGCCATAAACACAATATGAAGGAAATATAGGCCGAGTCAGAATTGTTTATGTTGCATAATGAACCTTATATAGTGGTCTGGAAATTGAGTCATGGCAACTGGACTTCTTTCTTCTTAGGTTGAAACGTTTCATTGCTCATCCAAGTAGCTTTTTCAGTCTGAGGAGAGTTGGCAGGAAACCCCTGATATATCCTCCATGTTGGTTTCACTCCCCCCTGGTCTGAATAGGCTCCTTAGAAGGACAAAGGATGGGGGGGGGGAGTGAAAATCCCACCTCTGTGGTCCTTCTCCACCCATTGTCATGGGTCATTAATGATCCTTAACAGTGGTCTTTCTGGTGTGTGGACGGATGAAAGGGCAGCATGATAAATAGGAGACAGATTGTCTCTAAGGCCTCCACCCCTGTTGAGTGAAGGATTTTCTATATGCACATGTATGGCCTCCCTGACCCCTCTCTCAAACCAAGTATCTTCTAGGTCCAAAATGGGTACATCTTGGTCATCAAATGAGGGTCCTTTGTCCTTCCAATGAAGCAACACTGCTGATTGTGGTCCTGAGTCATTGCCCCTCCTGGGCTGGGCCATTCTCCTGTTTAGTGGCTGTTTGGTGTCTCCAATGTAGAGCTCCGAACACTCCTCTTGGCATTGGACCACATACACTATATTGCTCCTGTTGTGTTTTGGTGTCCGGTCTTTTGGGTGGACGAGTCTCTGCCTTAGTGTGTTTGTGAGTTTGAAGTGCACGAGTATGTGGTGTTTACCAAAAATCCTTTTGAGCTTTTCAGACACACCCGCCATGTAAGGAATGACTAGGTTCTTCTGTCGGCTCTGGGTCTCAGACTGTTCCACTGTCCTCCTGGGTCGAAACATTGCCTTGTTAAAGAGCCATTTGGGATATCCACAGGCCTTTATAGGCCTTTAACAACGCAATGCCCTGATGTCTCATCTTTCTTTCTTTCTTTCTTTCTTTCTTTCTTTCTTTCTTTCTTTCTTTCTATCTATCTATCTATCTATCTATCTATCTATCTATCTATCTATCTATCTATCTATCTATCTATCTATCTATCTATCTATCTATCTGGAGCTGTTGTAACAGGGGAGTTATATGTTCCCTCTAACCAGCCCCAGTTAGCAATCTGGCTGCAGCATTTTGGACCCCCTGGAGTTTCTGAACAGTTTCCAAAGGCAGCCCCACGTAGAGAGTGTTACGGTAATCCAACCGAGATGAAACTGGGGCATGTGTCACCGTGGCCAGATCAGATCTCTCAAGAAACGGGCGCAGCTGGTGCACTAGTTTTAACTGTGCAAAGGCACTCCTGGCCACTGCCGAAACCTGGGCATCCAGGTTATAGCTTTCATTGTGGCAAAGCCATTGTGGCCGGATGGTGGGGAAGTCTTTGATTTCCTAAAGATTGATTATAGCCTACTTCATCAGAAATATAAAAACAGTGTTAAACTGATGGACATGTATCCCTGAATAGACATTAATTCAAATCATAATCCTGTCATCATTGTAGTTCACCACAAATTAAAGAAGATTTTTAAAAAGTAAAAACAGGCAGCACTGAAATTAAACAATCAAGTGTGTATACTACTGTTAAGGAAGGGATTTGTCAATAAATCATTTGCTCTAATAGTGGTATTTGTAGATGTGTCCATCAGCAACCTCAGAAGTAGAAATATAAATTTTAAAAAGCAGGTGACAGAAGAAATATGAGAGCTGATGGTGAAGAAATGAAAGAAAGAATAAAATACAGAGAATTAAACAATAACGCCCAAAACAAAAATGAGGAAAGTGAAAGAAAAACAGCTATTTGGACAACTTACAATGCAAAAAATTAGAAACTTTTTAAATTAAGACTATTTTAGTGTGCATGGAAAAATCAAGAACCTCAGTACCCTGTTCCAAATCCCCTTCCCTATGATCTTTCCTTAGCCAATGGAAAATCAATTAAAAAAGAAAAAAAGAAACATTACGTTTTGGAAGAACATCTCCCAAAATCCATGCTTACTGGGGGAGTGTGGTCATTGTAGTCCAAAAAAATAACATTTAATTCTGGTAGGGGAAAAAAATCAAGAAGGCAGCATGCATATTTTTTTAAAAAAACAATGCCTCTCTGATCTTTGGTGTTAAAAGTAAAATGTAGAGTGAGTACATTAAAGAGCTCTTTGAAGATAACAAACCAGCATAATTTATTGTATCAAATGTTGATACCAAAAATACAGCATTTAACAATTTTAAATAGCACCTTCTCCCACCCAGTTCTGCCAGAGTCACTCGTTCCAGCCAGGCCGGGTGGCTGAGGGGCCTAACGCCGAGGAAGGTCCAGAAGGAAAGAACGAGGAACCAGGCCTTCTTGGCAATGGCCCCATGCCTTTGGAACAACTTGCCAGTGGAGATCCGCCTGGCTCCCTCTCTGGGTGTTTTCAGGAATAAACTTAAAACCTGGCTATTTGGGCAGGCTTTCCCTCCTGCTGTATCTTAATTTCTTATACTTTCGCCACCTTGGATCTATAATATATGTTTATTGGTTTTATTGTTTTTAAATTTGTAAACCCCCAGAGTAGACCTTTGGTCTAGATGGGCGGGATAGAAATCCAATAAATAAATAAATAAATAAATATAATTTGGCAAACATAAAATAGCAAAGCTCCAGGACTCAATGACATTTTCACAGAAGTATTAAAGCTAACAGATGATGATGATGATGATGACTTAAATGCTTTGGTAGATCTTCTCAATCAAATCTACAGAACAGGAATCCCTGAAATTTGGTTGAGATTCTACATAAAGATAATGTGTCTTAAGGATCCACTTGCTTAAAGTTTTCTTCACAATAATAAGAATTTACAGGGAATACAAAGAAAGAACAGCAGGATTTGCACTGTTCTGCATGGATGTTCTTGGAGAGTGATACTGTGATACCAATATAGATATGTGTGCTTGCATTGCTGTCTCTGAGAAACCATTTGTCAAAGTCCCAACAGGCCAATTCAGTTGTTGTTAAACAAAGGTCAAGAGATAGTTGTACAATTGGTTTACCTGTACCGGCAACAATAAAAAAAAGTAGGGAAAGTTGAAGCTCAGATGACAGAGGACACAGAGCTATGTAAAGGAATATGACAAAATGTATTTTCCCCCCAGAACTGCTTCTCCATTTGTTTTCTGAAAACATCTTTAGAAAAACACTTATTGATTCTGGCTAGTGACAGTACTTATACAGTGGTGCCTCGCTAGACGATTGCCTCGCAGGACGAGGAAATCGCTAGACGATGCCTTTTTGCGAGCGCTACTGCGCTTCGCAAAACGATGTTTCCCTATGGGGAATTTCGCTAGACAATGAGGTTTCCCCATAGGAGTGCGCCGACTAGTGGTCAAAAGCTGTCAGTGCAGCTGTCAGTGCGTTCCTATGGGGACCCTCACTCGCTAGACGAGGTTTCCCTATGGGAAATTTCGCAAGACGACTGCGTTTTCCCTTGGAACGCATTGAAGCGATTTCAATGCATTCCAATGGGAAAACGTGCTTCGCTAGACGATGTTTTTGCTAGACAGCGATCCTCGTGGAACGGATTAACATCGTCTAGCGAGGCACCACTGTACTGACTAGTGATAGTATCATTATCAATTGAAAGTTTATCAACAACATTAAATATGCAGATTATATTGTATTACTATCTGACAATTTAGATGGTCTGCAAATGTTACTCATGAATCTCAATTAAGTATGCACCGAGCAGGGTCTAAAACTGATGCTATGAAAACCAAGTTCATAGGAATAAATAAGAAGCAAGCAGCCCAGGAAATGTGGATAAAGATCCAAAATGAAAGATTGGAGCACACTGACAAATATAAGGACTCTGAAATATGATTAAATTAACAATGGATTCATAGTCATGTAATAAAAGTCAGACCAGAGATGGCTCAGAGCCGCTTCCTTAAGACAAAGAATATAATCAACAAAACAAAGAAGAAGAAGAAGATGATGATGTATTTAAAATGTTTCTTCAGCAGAGATTGGTAAGAATGTTTTGCTCTTAAAAGATGAGCCACAGGGATCAATAAAGGAGAATGAATAAGGACCAATAAACCATAAAACATATGGAATGCAGATAGGTAAAATTCTTTGGTCCCATAGTGAAAAACAAAAAGTACAGATTGTTTCAACTGATCATTCAAGAATAAATCGGGTGGCGGGGAAATGCAGTGAAACATACACGGCTAACCTCTGAGTAGATGACATACAGAATGGTTTATAAAGAATTTTGTGACGTGTTGCATGCCATCAAATCACTTCTGACTAATGGCAATTGTAACAAGGCTTTCACCATATGTGAGATATTCAAGCAGTGGCTTACAATTGCTTCATCACATAATTTTCCACGGATAAGCAGAGATTTGAACCCAGCTCTCTAGACTCCTACTCCAGTGAATCCCAACCTTGGGTAACCCAGCTGTTCTTACAACTCCCAAAGGCCTTCACCACTACCAGTGCTAACCAGGGTTTCTGGAAGTTACAGTCCATGAACAATTGGGTTACCCAAGGTTGGGAATCACAGTCCTTGTCTGATACTATACCACCCGTTCTTGTAAAATTATTACAAATATATATCAAAATGTCAAATTCAAAAATAAAACATGAGCCACACAGACACACAACCACTCTGTGGCACCTGAATTTTGTGCTATTTCTGTTTACAGTTTTGCAGTTTTCCCAGCATTTTCAATTCCCTTCTATTCAATGGTTTCAAAAGAATCTTTCAGGCTTTTGATTTAGTATCTTCAGTGCAGCTATTGTTTGTGCTAACTCCATTCCCCCCCCCCATATTGATGAGTATCATCAACATTTCAAATTGATTTCGTTGCCTGCTCCTTTATTGTCCAATATTAAATTTCTTAAAATCACATTTTCTTTTTCATATGAGAATGGCAATATGGTCTTGTATTGTTGCTTCACTTGGGAATATTATGTATTTGAAATATATATATTGTGGAGTTCTTCATAACCTATCTTTCCAAATTGATGCCTTCTAATTGCTTCTCTCTCTATAATTGTGTGTGTGCTCTATAGAGTTTGGTGATGAGTATGTGATTTCAAAATCAAGATATTTAAAAGGAACCTAAAAGTATTGTTATATTGTCAGTGCATCAACATTATATAATTGGGAGAGATAGGTTATGAAGAACACCACAATTATGTATTTTTATACGGAGAAGGTCTGTTGAAAAGAGAAAGTCTATTGTTTCATAAGACAAATTTAATTTCAGCAGCAAATGTGTCTAAAACCTATGCTTCTATATTAGTTAGATCTCTGCACCTAAATTGTTGCTTCTAAATCATAATCCATTGCACTTTATACAAAGCCTAATTATTGCATAGATACTTTGGAGATAAGGGCAGGCATCTTAACAAATAAAAAAATCTTAACAGCAAAATAGATATTTTCCAAAACCTCTGATGAAGTGAGCTAAAGCCAAAGAGAGCTTGCTAGTTCTTTCTTGTTAATTCTCAATACATGTCTATCATTATTGGAGAATGTGGTTGAGGAGTCACAAGTTAAGCAGAAGAATAATTCATATAACTGTGTGAAGCCAACCACCCGTTTATTGCTCATGCCTGCTTCAGGCAACCAGACACCAGTACAGATGGACATTGCCATATGGTCCATATTGAAATAAAAAAAACTACATAATTGGAAGTAGTAGATGGAGAAGCTATCTTCTCTCTGTCAAAACAAGACCAGGAGCAGACCGTGCAGTGACTATAACTTGTTAATACAGTAGGACTCCTGTATTCGCTGGATCAATACAGTAGTACCCCCGTATCTGCTGATACACTTATGCACAATCTGAAAATACTAAAAATCTTGAATGAAAATACCTACAAATACGGATTTTTTGAAGATGTAATCATCAGACCAGCCATTACGTTATATAGATAACCCACCACAGTTTTGCCTGGTCTCCTGGCAGCTTGAGGCAGCTTCCCTCCAGAGCAGCATTGTTGTTTTTAAAGTCAGAGCTGGATTGGCTCGCGAGACAGGAGGAAGGGTGCTGACCTTAAGCCAAACTGACTCCTGCGAGAGGTTTCCCACCTCCCATCCTTCCAGGTACAGCGGAGTCTTGGGTCCAACAGACTGTGTTAACCATAATCCATGCTTTTCACTACCTACATGGAGGCTTGGAACTGATTCGGGGAAAAAAATAGTGTCCAGCTGAGGAAAAACACAAGAAGAATAACAGCACCAAAATATAATTTAAATAACATTTTGGATGAATTTAAAATCCATATAAAGAATGGATTTGTAATACTAAATTCAATTGACTGTGAACCAAAAGAACTGTGGACTAAAATCAGAAATATTATCAGGGAAGAATTAAAAAAGACAATTCCCATAGTCAAAAGAAAAGAAAAGTCTAGATCAGGGATCTCCAAAGTACGGCCTGCAGGCTACATCCGGCCCGTCTGGCCTTTTTATCTGGCCTGTTTGTGTATACGGGCACGCACGTGGGCGTGAGTGCTGGCGGGCAGGCATTTCTTTGGCCCTCAAAAATATCGCAAATATATTATGTGGCCCTCCGCGTGAAAAGTTTGGAGACCCCTGGCCTAGATGGATGACTGAGGAAACTCTCAAAATGATTAACAACAGACAAGAAGGAAAACTAAGAGGAAACAGAAAAGAGTCAGAATCGTAAACGTAACCTTTCATTGACTGACATGTAGAGAGAAAGAGAATTGTTACAATAATCAATGCAAAGAAATAAAGAGGACAAAAAGAAAGGGGAAAACAAGAGATGTCTTCCATAAAATCCGAGAAATTAGATTAATAATAGATTAACAATAATAATTTTGTGCTGTCAATTCCAATTTATGGCGACCCTTTCAAGGGTTGTCTAGGTAGAAAATATACAAAAGTGGTTTGCCATTACCTTCTTCTAGGGATGTCCTGGAATGGTGCAGCTTGTCCATAACTAGGCCGGCTGGCTCTACTCCCAGGAGGCACTGTGGGGAATCAAACTGCTAGCCTTTGGCTCCACAGCCAGGTATCTAAACCACTGAGCTATCCAGCCAGCTAAATCTAGATAGGAATGCTGAAATATCAACAGAGGAACATACTATCTGACCAAGATAAAATTAGGAGAAGTTGGAAACAATATACAGAGGAGATGCAAGGATGACAGATTCCTTTGAAGGAGAATAATGTAACAAAGAACCTACAATTTTAGAAAGTGAAGTAAAAGCCACTCTTAAAGTATTTGGAAGAAATGATTTACCAGGCTACAGAGACGGAAATTCTAAACAAGAATATGGCAACAAATATGGAAAATATGCAATGAAACTAAAGACATAAAACTGTCAATATACAGTCCAGGCTGCAAGAAAGGAGATGCCTAAGTATGCAGTCACTATAGGACCATTACATAAATTTACGGTCACTAAGGGTGTGTGACTAGACAGGTATATTTGGAGTGATCTGGGTCACATTATCTTTGATTCCATATATTTTATGTCACACTTGAGCAATCCTTTCATTTGCACAGAGTACATTTCTTCTCCCATGAGAATGATCTAGACTGCACTTCAGATTGCCCCAATTTCTCCCCTTTACAATTACTGACACCCCTCCCCCTCTCTTTTCCCTGCCTTTTGTTGCCATGGTCACTCCATGGACCATGGTGACTTCCCTTCTTTTTTTGTTTCGTTTAGTAAATGGCATAGTGCTACAGCAATACATCAGCCTACAATGGATACTCCCTTATCTGAAATAGCACTACATCACTTTGGAAAGTATTTTTTTTATTAAAAAAGTAAGAAGAGGAAGATGGAGGAGAGTGTTTCTCCATTATCCTTTCTACTGTCACAACCCACTCCTTACGTCACAGGGTTGTCACCTAAGAGAACGCTGTCCCCAGCAATATTTGGGAGTGAATTCAGCAACCACACAAGTTGGAGAAAGGGATAATCAGGAGCACTTCCAATCAGATCAAAACAATGTAGCCCTGTGCCAGAAAGAAATAGAACAGCTCACAAAAGGGGCAGGATGGATTGCTCTTACTTAAAAGATGTGTGGCTGCCAGAAAATAGGGCAAACCAAACTGTGTCAAAACCAAACCAAAGAGTGATCTCTATGATTGTCTGATCTCCCCCTAAGAATTACTTCTGTGTCTATAGATATAGGATGTGTTGTAGCCTAGAAGACGGGTGATTCGGAAAGGGTCTTCTTGAGCTCTTGCAGAGAAAGCTAAGCCTCTATGTGCAAATCAGCCGTATGGCTGTGTGTATTTGGGTCACTTTACAATTGCAAACTTATTGGGCTGTGAAACTCTCAATGGCTTCATTCTCAGGCTAAACCCACTGAAACGTGGTTGCAGAAGAGCATCCCATGAAAAAAGAGGGCAAAATAGTGACCATGTGCTTTGTTTCATATCTCACCTTCTGCAAGAGGGCAGGGCTTGCTTTTTAAAAAAAATGATATTAGGACTGCAGGCCAGTATTAGATAGCATGGCAAGAATCCTGGAAAAAAACTGACCAACAACCAGGTAGCAAGGTAATCATACCTAGAGGAAAGGGTAAGCCTTCTACTTTCTGCTTGCATGGGGCAACAAAAACTAGGTTGTGAAATAGCTTGGAGGTCATAATTCTGGTGGATCTTAAACTGTAAATGTCTGTTCCACCATTTTATTAACATAAATTCTTCACAGCACGTACAGCAGGGGTCTCAAACATGCGGCCCGGGGGCCATTTGCGGCCCGCCGGACGATAGTTTGTGGCCCCCGCCTTGCCTCCCCCCCGAAGCACCCACGCGTCCTCTGCTGTCAAGTCGCTCCCGGCCCGTCCTCGAAGAGCACCTCCAAGCCGCCAACAGCCGCCGCCGCCTCTTCCAGGGAAGCGGCTCTCTTTCTCTCTCGGCACCCCCAGCACCAGCCCGGCCAGCAGCCGCCTCAGCACCCGGCGGTGCTTCCTCCTCCTCCTCCTCTTCGTCCTGCTTCAGCCGCCTCAGCTCTGGAGGCTGCCTGGGCTCGCCTCGCAAAGTTTGCTCCTCTGTCGTGGTGGGGGTAGCTGCTGCTGCTGAGTGCGCCTTTTTTTTAGGGGGGGGCCTCAGAGGAAGGTTGCCGGACCTCCGTGTGTGTGTGTGTTTGTGTGTGTGTGTGTGTTTGTGCGCATGCGCGTGCACGCACCTGTGGGGGCCCCCCGCCCCATTCTGTTTATTTTTGCGGGTACCAGTGGGGGCTTTTTTCCTTTGACAATGTGAATTCTGTGAGGGTTTTTTTTTAATTTTATGTCGTGCCCTCCTCCCCCCGGCTAGGCGGTCGCCGGCGCTCCCTCCCTTCTCCGCTTCTTTGTCCTGCTGCTGCTGCTGGTGTTGGTGGTGAAGAAGGAGCCGGAGGGGGTCGTGGCCGGGCGACGAGGGCTCACACGCCCCTCCTCCTCCTCCTCAGAGCCCCAGCTGGGCTAAGGAAACTCCCGCGCGGCTTCCTCGGGCTCTTGCTCTGCTTGGCGGAAAATCTGATGCGGCCCAGCCTCACTCAGACTCTGCCTCCAGCGGCCCCCAGGTAAATTGAGTTTGAGACCCCTGACGTACAGCCTCTAATACCGTACCCAAAGGTAAAGGTTCCCCTTGACAATTGAGTCCAGTCGTGTCTGACTCTAGGGGCCTGCGCTCATCCCCGTTTGTAAGCCGAAGAACCGCCGTTTGTCCATAGACACTTTCTGTGGTCACATGGCCAGCACGACTAAACACGGAACGTTTCCATCGAGGTGGTACCTATTCATCTACTTGCATTTTCATGCTTTGAAACTGCTAGGTTGGCAGGAGCTGGAACAAGCAACGGGAGCTCACCCCATTGCGTGGATTCGAACCGCCAGCCTTTCAATCAACAGCCCAGTGGCTCAGCGGTTTGACCTGCAGTGCCACCCGCATCTCTAATACTGCACATAGACTCCCAGAATTCCCCAGACAATATTTCTGGACAGTAACAGCATTCCTGGAATTCAAATCCCCCCATTAAAAACATTCTTTTCCTTCCTCTGAAAAGGATGCTAAATATTACACTTCCAGGTCTCCTCAGACAGTGTTTGATGTGGGTAGACTTTGTATTTCTTCTAAAACAACACCTGAGGGTGTTGGGTTTTTAAAAATAAATTTGTGAGCTGCCTCGTGTCCCTTCCTTGGGAGAAAGGCAGCCTAGAAATGAGACAAATTAATTAAATAGTGAAATAAATGTCGTCATTGCTTAATACAGTTAGAAACACACACCTGTAGAGTCATCTGGAACCTTCTTTCAGTAACACAGCAGTGATATCAGAAGGTGCCAAGGCAGGATAGTAAACAAAAGCTCAATCCAATTTTCAAAAGACCAGCATCTTGGTTTGTTATCTGAGCCACCAAACTCCAGGAGAACCTCAGGGAAAGTATATTGAATTCAGGCAGCTGGGAGTGAGTGCACCGGTTACTATATCTATGAACTGGACATTCTGAAAGTGGGAGTTTGTTCCCACAGAGGTTTGCGAGAAGGCTTAGGTGGAAGACACAGCTTCTGAATTTGCAGTGAGATGAGGAATAGCATCAACAGTGTTTTTATTAAGTGGAATGTAATAGTTTGGGAAAGTAATTTATTTTACAATGGAACAGAGCATCTACCAAAGCACTCAGCCAATCAAAACCCAGAGGAAATGTAAAGCAGTTTGTCTGTCTTGGAATGATTAATGAGGTGCTGCTGGTGTTCCTGGTCACAAGTCTCATCCCGCAGTCAGACACACAACCACGCAATCAAGACCTCATAAATAAGTGGCAATTTGCTGCTGAGAGCCTGTGATTTACTGATTTTCCTTACACAAGTCTTAAGTGGCCAAGAGGATTCTGGCCATGGTGTTTTTAATCCTTCAGTCTGTTTCTGTTCTGAAAGAATTTAAACGGTAATTTTATGGACTGTATCCTGCCCTAAGACGTGCTGATATAGAGCAGGTTAGAAATATTTTAATCAACAAGATAGAAAGAAGGTTGGACTACTGTTTTCTTTTCCATTTATTTTATAGTGGCCATGCCACTTTAGAAGGTCAGTCCTACGGCATGTTTACTCAGAGCTTAAGTCCCACTGGGATCAGCAACATTTAATTCCAGCTAAGCATATATAGCAGGGGTGGGAAGCCCTGTTGTTTCCAGGAACCAGTTTGTTCCTTGGGACCCATTGAGTTCTCTGGATAATCTTCAAAGTGCATCCCTATGGCTCCCCGATGCCCATTTTAGAGGGAATGATGGGGAAAGCAAAATTTGGAAGTAACTTTTTGCTCATAATTATTTTTCCTCAATAACTGCAGTAAGGTATAACTATAGTTACATTAGGATTGTAGCATAATGGAGGAAGAAAATCTCATGGTTTAATTGCTGGCTTGTATTATTGCTTTGTGCTTTGTTGTGAATGTCATGGCGATGATAAGGTGCACAGGAGCAAGGTGGGATTTACACAGGAGCAGGGTATGAGGTACACAGTCCAGAGCCTTGTTGTATTAGGATCTTCACGGCTACTGCAGTGGTTAAACTGCAGTACAGTACTGCAATGAAGACTCAATTCAAGACCTTCCTTCCAAGGTCAGTAAACTGTGTGCCCAGCTCATGGGGGGGGGGGGCATGTGCAGCTTGCGTAACAACATTGTCAATCTCCCAGAGAAAGCTTTAAGCACTGTGGGGCGATATATAAGCAGCATGCTTTTATGTTTGAAAAGTGCAGGAAAATAATATCCTTTCCCCTCAAGAATGTCCCTCAAGCACTCTTCTCATCTCTAGAAGTAAAACACTACACTTACTGTATTAGTAATGTCCTAGTAAATAATTGGTTGCCCTTTCATGACACTTAAACTCTGACTGAGATGGGGACGTAGCCATTAAGCCTCCATTCATTCCAGCAGCCTGTGACAGATTCCATACAAAACGTCATGAGCCATGGTGTGGACAGTTTTGGTGGAGCAAAATGTATCAAGCTATGTTTTACATAAACTAGTTTAAATTAGATTAAAACGATACATCACTGGAGATCAGTATATGTTACTTGAAAGTAAGGGAACGGAGTAAAAGATGAGTGGTGGGAAGGAGGTGATGCCAAATGGAATCATTCTGAGTTGTGAATCATGATGCACTGTTCTGACTTTTGATGTTCTGTATTCTGAGTAGAGATGGGCATGAAGCACTTCATGCCGTGTCGTCTTAAGCTGTCGGTGCGGCACCACAGGTGTCATGTGTTCCCTACCCACCACTCCCACTGGCTCTCCCACTCACCAGCCAGCACACACTGCTCATTCCCTCTCCATCATGTGATCTTCCAATCCCAGCAAAAGCATAGACTTTCCTTCTCTGCCTCCTCCAGCAGCTGCCCACTCACAGACTGTGCTGCAGGAATTCCTGCCCTGCCTCCTCGTCTGAGTGGGCATCTGCTGGAGGAGGACGAGAGGGGATGTCCATGCTCTTGCTGGGACTGGAAGATCGTGCAACAGGGAGGGAATGAACAGCGTGCACTGGCTGGTGAGTGGAGGGTCTGGGGGGTGGGCAGGGAACGTGCAGCAGCCGTGGTGCCACACTGATGATTTAAGACAACCCAGCATTAAGTGCTTCATGCCCATCTCTAATTCTGAGACTGTGAGGTATCTTTTCCATGTTGTTTTTCTATTTCTATAGAAAGGTTGTTCAGAAATATAGTTTCTGGCTTGTCTGCAAACAACACCTGGTACATTTGCGCTGGCACATGCTCCCTCTGTGGCTCCTCCTGAACCATATTGGGGGACACTTGCAACTCTTCTTTCCCCACTCCAGGCTCCTGGCATCCAGCCAAAACATTCACCAACTCCTCCTGTGGATCTTTCCCGGCTGCACATATCAGAATCCTGCCCCATCTGGGAGATTTCTGAGACAGTTCAGTTGGGGTTTCAGCTGCTTCACCCCACTCCTCAGGCAATGTCTCACTTGCGTTGCAGGCTCTCGGATGCACCTCCTCCCCCTCCTTTCACTCTTGCTCTCGGGTTGGGGACACATCTGGCCTGCAAACCATTAAAGGATCAGCAGAGATAAGACTTGGAAAGAAGGAAGGAACCGGGGGGGGGGGCCTGGAATGCAACTTGCACTGCAACCAGCATGAACGGGGAACCCCCATATCAATTCACAGCCCCTGTGTGGGCACTGTTTGCGAATTCAGCTGTAATACAAGCTGTGAATCCAATCGCAGCAAAGCTGAATCGTTCCGATTCACCTCTCCGATGTAGCCACAGCCTTTGCCATCCAGAGGTGGGCAAGGCAGCACCACAAATCAATCTATCCTTGTGATTCCTTTAACTGTGGAATTCACTCTTGAAAACAAACTAATTTCCTTTTAGCTCCATATATTATCAACCAAGTATAAGAATGACATAAATAATGATTTTACCTAGATTTTATTCTTTTTTATGTAAGTGAATAGAGTACAGAAGATGGATTCTACTTTTCAATATGCTCTCCAGATCTCACAAAGAACATGCAACACCAATTATTAAATACCTCAACAGAGTGTGCTGTCAAAGCAAAGCAAGTCTGACACGAAGCTAATTAAAAGAAGGTCATAAACATCTATTGCACGGTGTGACAGAGATCATCTGGGAAACTTGCTATTTACAGGTCTGGTTCCAACTTTAGTTGTATTTACAGATTAAGAGAAACACCAAAGGACAGCTATGTTCTTCAAAGTAGACTGAAACAAATTTGATAAGTTCACCCATTAACATGCACATTTAATATTTGTCATTATATTTGTATAACGAGACCTAGAGTGTTGGACTAGAACTAAGGAGACCTGGGTTCAAATTCCCACTCGGCTAGTCAAACTCACTTAGGGATGGCACTGGTAATGCTACCCTTTAAATATCTCATATACCTCAGAAACCCTCCAGGGTCATCATAAGTTGGAATCTACTTGATAAGCACATCACACAAATCTAGATCACAAGGAGAAATGCTCCGTCACTTTGTGTAACTTGAACATCAGAGTGCAGCACATACCATAAATGAGGGGAAAACATACTCCTAGAGCTAGATGCTTATCATGTTTTTCTACCTGCAGATTTATATGGTTTTCACTGTTCTCTTTGATGGTCTCTGCAGCATAAGATTGCCAAGTACAGTCTCACTGTCATCGATTTGATGAGTTGTCTTTCCCGCTCGAGTGTAAAACGTTACTCAAGACAATCTGCTCCTCTTGGTCTGCTCCTGTTCTGCTTGCAGCTCCACCAAAGAAAACAGCTGTGTGGACCCTCTTTCTTGGAACTGTAGGCCAAAATATGCTGGGATAGTAGAGCTGGCCAAACCGAAGGCTGGATCCTCTTGCTGGAACAAGTTATTCTGGGGCCTGATAGTCTCACCAAATGCCAATCACAGGCTGATGATCAGTTTACTGTTCTGCATAGAAGGAAAAGAAAAATGCTTCCAAGTTTTAAAAAAGAAGAGACATTTCTTTAGGATTTTACTTTACTTCGGGAAGCTGTAGTTAATGTTTGTAGTATGTGTATGTACATGCTTGTAGTAAATGCTATGCTGAAGCCTCTTGAGTATGAAGCCCTTGGTTCTAGATGATAAGCACCAGCACCACCAGCACCTTTGGACTGCAGAGCTGAAGGGGACCCTATGGATCATCAAGTTATAGAATCACAGAATAGTGAAGTTGGAAGGGGCCTACAAGGCCATCAAGTCCAACCCCCTGCTCAACGCAGGGATACAAATCAAAGGTCATTGAGTCCAAACCCTGTCAAGGAGGCCCAGTGGGGAATTGAACTCCCAACCTCCGGCTCCACAGCCAGAGACCTAAGCTACTGAGCTGTCCAAACGTTCATCTTCCTTGTTGAGCTATTCACTCATAAGGGGATAGTTTTCTGCCCTTAGGGGGCCTGTGTCACTGGTGTTTGGCTGAAGCTAAGAAAGCATAGGTGTGATCAGTACGTGGATGGGAAATTGTATGAGAAAACCATGTTACTTTGAGTTTTGCTCCATCTGCAATATAATTTGGATTTTGACACTGAACAGATCTGTGGTTTTGCTTACCACCTCACATCTTAATTTGAATTTTAGACATAGAGTAGCAAAAGCAAGGCTTTAAGCTGCTTCTGTTTTACATTCACTCAGTTCATAAGTTTATTTCTAGTTCCATTATAGAGCAACACAGAACCTTCAAACTATGGCTTTTTATATGCTCATTTGGCAGCACCAAATAAGCTTTGTTTGTTGCATTTATATACTACCCATCTAGTGAAAAGCCACTCCTCTGGGCGGTTTCATAAGCAGGCTTGAGTTTGATTGAGACATATCACAAACCATAGCTTAGCTGAACAAACCATGACTTAGTGTTACTTCACCCAAAACTGTAGTTTTCCGTGAACTAAAAAGATCACGAGTGTTGGGGCCTAGGTTACCCTAAGTGACTAATACCCATAATTGGGGAGAAAATACTGAAGGCTTGATGTCAAAGTAAAGTGAGTTGACTGGGGCTAATGGAACAGAAGGTAAAGAATTCAGAAAGAGTGCAGTGAAGATGTAAGGCGGTCAAATAATAACTATATGGGTTAATAGATGTATGATATGAATAAAGACTGCTGGGCTTTTGTGCTATTTTGAGTATGGGTTAAATAAGTTTAGCACTGGGATGAACCTCTGTCCCCCAAACAATGTCAGAAGAAAGAAAAGAAATGGTGGGCCAGAAAGATAAAGATAGGCATTTATTTGGCACTGGTGAGTCATCAACCTACCTACCTACCTACCTACCTACCTACCTACCTACCTACCTACCTTCCTTCCTTCCTTCCTTCCTTCCTTCCTTCCTTCCTTCCTTCCTTCCTTTTTGACTAATAAACAATTCTATTCAATCTGCAGATTTAAATGGGTACCTTATCCTTCCACTGTTATAGAAACGATGCAACATCTGAATCAGCCAGCATCACCAACAGAATCCATTTGAAAACAAGCAAAGAAATTTCATCTGCTAAATGTTTTGTTTCTTGGAACCTTATCTCATCTGACCTCTTTTGGTTAAATATAATAAATAAGAAATTAATCTACCTATCATCTCCTCTGCAACCCAAAGTGGATTCCACATAGACACAAACATACAAAACTTAGTGGGATCAGATTACTGAAAAAATTATTGCAGGATAGCTGTTAGTATAGCTGGCAGGAAGCACTTATTTCAAATGAGTATGAGTGAGCATGGGCCGATGAATATTTAACTAAACTTATATACTATAGTAGAGCAATGATTAATGCAAATTTAAGATTTCTAGAAAAATCGTGTTTATTAATCATGAGAATATGAACTTTGATGCTGATATATATCCAATTCTTATTATTTTCTCATACAATTTTATTGTTGGTTTCCATATATGTGTCTGTTAAAGATATTTTGGAAATTTAACAACAGCAGAAATAAATATTTTTAAAAGGAAACAAACAGAAAGAAACAATAATGCTAATCACAATGCAACATCCCCAGTGGTTTCTCTTCCCATAAGACATGGTACCGGGTGGCTCTTTATGAAGATCTCCTTCTATTAAGCAGGCACTATAGAGGCATATTGGAGAATCTGAGACCATATCCTGTCCTCTGGAGTAACAACTCAACAGGAAAGTTTGGACAGAATAGAGGTACTGGGCTGGCAGTTCTCTTAAGGGGTGGGTAAAGCCACCTGTTCCTGTGTTAGTAGTCTTAAGTGCAGCCTTCATAGAAGTAGCTCCTGATGGGGGCCCCAGTAAGTTAGTGACATTGCAATATTGGACATGTCTACTTATAAATACCGTATTTTTCTGTGTATAAGACCCCCCAATGTATAAGACGACCCCCAATTTTGACACTTGCGGCAGCCGGAGGCAGAGGTGAAGGAGCAGCCGTGCTCAGCTGCCCCTTGCGGCTGCCCACTGACTGCAGCTGCGGCCGCCCGATCGCCTCCTCCAGTGCCACTCGCAGGCTCCCTGTAGGCAGGGGACAAGGCGGCGGCATGAGCTTGAGGTGAGCCCTGCAAGTGGCGCTGGAGGAGGTGATCGGGCGGCGGCAGCAGCAGTCAATGGGCAGCTGCGAGGGGCAGCCGCACGCGGCTGCTTCTTCACCTCCGCCTCCAGCTGCTGCTTTGACATACTTCCATGTATAAGACGACACTCAATTTTTGCAGTAACTATTTTAGGAAAAGTATTGTCTTATACACAGAAAAAATACGGTAAGTCTCATTGGATTCCATCATAGGGCTCACTTCCAGGAAAGTAGGTAGTGGCTTGCAGCTTGGAGGGTTGTTATCTTACAGTTTTATTGACATATAGTTAAGTGACCCGGTATACCTGAATGGAAAGGTTAATTGAAAAAGCATATGTTTCTTCTACAGCACCTCATTTTTGTTTTTCATTTCAAAATGAACACTTCCGTAGTTTGTTCTCTCTTTTGTGGGGCTGAGTTCTTGCCAATGGCAAACAGAAGAGCATTCTGTGACAATACACTTGTGCTGGGGAGATAACAAAGCCTTGTTTTCCATTTGGGGATTTTAGCAAAATCTTCAAAGAAAACTCAAATTTATTAAATGGATATAAAAACAGGAGTATTCTTCTTCCAACACTGAGAGGAATCCGTAGTTCAGGCCTAAAAGAAGCTTTGTTTTGAACCAGGTAGAGAACATGCATGGGAGAAAGGAGACATCCTGGTTTGGGCTGTGTGAATATTACTGGATGTTAAGGATGATAATGTAGTCTTGCTCTTGTAACGAAGGAATCTCTTCACTGATTTGCATTTAAATGATGAGCGATTATAAGGAGCTGCTCTTGAACTTGCCGATGTTTTTAACATTTGCCTGAAAGACTGAAAGGCAACTCGGCTGCTATCTGTTGCCCGCCTGACCTAGGCCTCCTGTGAAGAAGCCAGCTGGAACACAGGATACTGCAACATTTTGCCAAGGATTTTTGTTTAATTTCCTATTTGGACTGTCCGAGGTTGCTAGGATTAAGTCATCCTTAAGCACACTTAACTAGACATAATGAAGCCAGTGTTTGGGTTAAAAATTCTATTGTTGCTATGGGAGAAACAAAAATTGTAAACATTCCCTCTTGTCGGAATAATTACTCTGCCTCTTGAGCATAATTACAAGCTACTGTGAGGTACCAAAGAAGCATTAAGACCAGGAATGGACAAATGCCACCTATGGTCAGCTTGTACCTCCCCAGGGCCCCCAATGCCACCCCCCAAGCCCTATTAGACTCCCTCTGACCCTCAATTCACCACATGTGGCCATAAAAACAGCCAGTTATATCCACAGGAACCTCTAGGGGATGCAGTTTACCATTCTCAACCTACCCAAGCTCTTCTCAGGCTGAAGGGTGGGGCCCCAAACCAGAGGTGATATTAAATGACGGGAAAGTCACTTCTGGTTTTGCAAAAACAAAAGGGTCGGAATGGGAAATAGCAGCTCCTCAAGGCTGGGGATGTAAGTGGTCAGTTGTACTGTAATTATTTTGAGGGAGAGCAGGGAGGGACTGGGAAGTGAAAATGGAAGATGCAGTGTGTGGTATTCCTTGGAAAAAAGGACTGATGTAGCTGGACGTGCCCTGGACGATGCCCAGTCCTGATTCGAGCTCTTCTTGCACACCTCTTGTAACAGTTTTAGACAGGGATGGGCAACTCATGGTCCATGGTCAACTTACGTGACACGACTGCCCGCTCACCGTATGCTGCTGACAATTGTAAATAAATAAATAAACAAACCCATCTTCTGTCCTTCATTTCTGGAAGGGAAGAGGCTCTGCTCTGTAGCTTGGAGGGTGGGGGACTCAGACATCCTCGTACACCACAGAGAACTCCCACAGTTGCCACAGGCTTTGGCAGTGGTTGTGTAACCCTGGGCGAATTCCAGTCGTCCACCATGGAACCGCCATTCCCTAAAGAATACTTTTCCTAGTTTTATAGAGCTGGAAATCTAATATTGAAGAAATTATATATATATTTCATTAGCTCCCCTTCTGTGAAAGGAAGAAAAAGAACAAAATGTCTTTCAGTCATTCTGCACGTGGAAGAACTTGGTGAAAATCAACAAGCGACACTCTTCTTCTAGAAGGTTCTGCCTCAAATGCATTGACTTTAGCTGCTTGATTGGGCAGCTCAGGGTTTCCACCATATTCCTCCCCTTCCTAATTTCAGCCAATTCACTTTGAGAAACTTCATTAAGGAGTACAAAAAATAACATCGCCCCTGCAAATGTGGGTGGGTAGCTGTATTCTCTGTTCAAACCATGCAGAATAGGAGCCATTTTGAACAAAAGGGGAGTGTTTTAGGAGTGAGAACAAGACAGAGGAACATAGGGAGGCTAGATTGATCTCTAAACTGGGGAATGTGATATTGTCAATAGAACAAGGGGAGCCATAGGAAGGCAAAGCTGTTTCAGGTAGGTTTGCTTTGCCATTGCTCAGCCTGGAGATTTCATCTGTTCTTTTGAATGTAAGGATATAACGGCCTAAAAACCCAACATTTCTGCTGGTGCTGTGTTGCCCATGTGGTAGAATTTCTGGCCAGACCTTGGAGCCACCCAAAAGCCAGTTCTGAAGGGGTTCCCAGCCCTGTGCTGTATAGTTTTGGTAGTTGCAATGGAAAGAGATCTACTCTTCTGCCAGCAGAGGTCCAGCATTGAATCCTGCCCCAACTCTCCAAGACAACCCATTTGGTTTGGGTCAAATCAGAAGTACAGTATGTACCCTCTCTCCTGTTCATTTTTGCTGATGTTGAAATGCCCTTTGTATTTCTGTCAGTGATTGAAAATGGGTTTCCACAGCTTTCTTATACTATTTGCCTTGTTCAGGAGGGTTCCCCCCCCCCAAGTGCCATTGGCCTTAGGTTCCTGCGATGTCATTTAATTCTATTGAAGTTGCTGATGATTCCATAAGGCAGTGACTAACCTTGTGATGTCATCAGGGTTGTGAATAAAACCACATGGGCCACACAACAGACATTAAAAGAGCAGCACATGGGAGGAAGTGAGGTCAGTGACAATAAGGACAAAGAAGGTGGAAAACACCACTGAGCAAGAGGAGCAGAAGGGAAACGGAAGAGCACCAGGCAATATCCGAACCATGCTGCTTGACTTGACTTTTTACAGTTGCTTTGGTTGCACCAAAGAGGCTACTTGTGAAGAAGAAGATCAAAAACAGAGAATATTGGCCAATAGCTCTTCTACACTTCCATTTTTTAATCCTTGACTGCCCTGCATTTATTTTTCTTATATCTTTGGCACAAAAGATTCTTGAAACCCCTCCTATAAATGTAAAGGCGGGTCGTCCTGTACATTTTATTAGTCACAGACATTTATAAACTGGGTTGGATAAATTTTAAACACTTGGTCATTTAATCCCTTAAAAGCTCCGTGCTGGGAGGCCAGGGCTTGCCTCCCGCCCCACCACACCCTGTTCCATTTCTGCAGAGGATGGTTGCTTTCCTGAGACCCCGTCACCTGTTTTTGGAGTCCCTCTTCAAAAATGGCCATGATTTCAGGACTCTTTCAAACCAGGGGCAGGCACAACAGGGTGCAATGGGGACTTAAATAGTTCATTTGGGTTGAGAGGACTGTGATGAGGACCATTGTGAGGGCACGGTCCTCCTCCTTTCTTTCCCAGGATTTTAAAAGGATTGAAAAGAGAACAAAAAGAAAAGACTTCCCCTGTGGGAAGTGCCTCTACAGAGCCAATTTATCCCCTTATTATGGGGGGGGGGGGGGAATACAAAATGGCCACCACCATCTCTTTTGTCAATGAGAGTGGTTGTTTCAGTTTAACTCTAATCTGCACCTTCATACAGGTGCCTAGGGATATCATACTTATTTCCAATCCTCTTTGTGGGTGCACTGAAATGGAAACAATGGTCCATCCGTTATTTACTACAGACAGTTTTAGCACAATGTGTTTGTCATCCTATCCTACTAAAAGCTTTAGCAATAGGTTGGCTTTCTTCCACAGTTCCCCTCACTGGTCTGGAAAGCACACAACCCTCTTGCGAGCAGCTTTATGAACTTGACTTGCCATATATTCCTACTTGAGCGTGACAGTGTTGTCCTCTCTCTAGGGCTTATTTTCAGGTTAGGTCTTATTTTTGAGGAAACAGGGTATAGGAGTTAACTAAAATTATTACAGTTTAACATTGAGCTGGAAAAGACTGTTGAATCCCAGAAAAATATTTAACCAGTGATTTTTGGAGGTGTAGAGTAGAGCCATGATATTCACGGGGATTAGTTCCAAGCCCCCTGCGGATGCTGGAAATAGCGGATAAATGAAGCACTCACTTGGTGGAGAGAAGGAACCCTGGCCCAGTCTTGCCAAATGACTCGGTTTCCTGCCCTCTTGTTCCCAAGTGAGCCTTCCCTGAAATCAGCAACTGCCTCCTTCCCCGCTCCCCCCAAATGCAACTTCTCCATTTTACTGGAAGCTGCTTCACTCGGAGATGTCAGGCCATGAATGTGTTTCCATTAAGCCACCTGAATGTAGCATAGTCTCTGGTTCCATCTAGTGGTCAGTCCTGGTAATACACCTTGGGAATATGTATTTCTGGGTGTTCTTTTATTTATTGTTTCCAGGCAGTAAATAAGTAAATAAGTGAAATGGCAAGGATTGATCCCATGGATATGGCAGTCGTACTGTATTTCAGTTTTGATCTAGTAATAAGAACCATGGAGTCTACATTATTCACTAATTCATTGTCTAATGCAAGTTCATCCAAAATTCCATCAACAACAATTGCAGTTTTTAAGACTCATTCAGTCATATCCTTTTGCCCAGGTGGGGAATCCAAACAGATAAAAGCTGAACTGAAATGGGCAAAAGATCAACCATAAACATCTGTTTAGAACAGTGGTCCCCAACCTTTTCGGAACCGTGGACCGTTTGGGGAGGCGGGGCCTGTGTGCAGGGGCGGGGCATCCCCTGTGCTCACGCACGCGGGGGCATGTTTGCAGGTGGGTGTGGCATGTTCTCAGGTGGACATGGCGCACTTGCAGGTGAGTGGGGTGTGCTCATGCGTGCATGCGCACCACGCCCACCTGAGAACATGCCACACCCACCCGCAAACATGACCGTGCATGCACATGAGCGCACCACGCCCACCATGCGTGTGGACAGGGGGCAGGAGATCTGTCTCCGCGGCCCGGTCCTGCAAAGCCCATCGACTGGCACTGAGCCGCGGATCGGGGGGGTTGGGGACCCCTGGTTTAGAACAAATGTCAACCTTCAGGTAATTATAACAAATACCATTCTAAATGTCTGGTGGGAATATGAGAGGTTCCCTGTGGCTGCTCCTAGGTTGTGGAATGCCATCCCTTGGGGGGTTTGTTGGCCCCCTCTTGTCCTTCCAATGACACATGAAGATGAAAATGTTTAGACAGGCTTTTAACAAAATTGGGCAGTTTCTGTTCTCATGTACTGGACACTCTTATTATTTTATATGTGTCTTTAAAGGGTTTTAAACAGTTTTAACTAATTGCTTTGATAACTGTTGTTTAGTCTTTTTTAGTGTTACAATATATTGTGACTTTAATTGGTTCTAGAGATGGGCACAAACCACTGGTTTGTTTCCCGACTGAATAGCTGGTCCGCTGTTCAGCACCCTGCCCTCTCTAGCGGGTTCCCATTCAGCTGCCGCACCCAGAAGAGGCAGAGTGGGGCGCTGCTACTGAAGGGGCACCCATTGGAGGGGGCAGGGTGCCGAACCGTGGATCAGCTGTTCAGCTGGGAAATGAACCGTGCTGAACCGCCAAACCAGCAGTTTGTGCCCATCTCTAGTTGGTTCATTTTTTGAATAACTTGTGAGTCTCCTTCGGTCCCTCAATTGGGAGAAACATAGCATGCAAATGAAAATCAGATAGATAGATAGATAGATAGATAGATAGATAGATAGATAGATAGATAGATAGATAGATAGATAGATAGATAGATAGATAGATAGATAGATAGATAGATCTTTTTTACTTTAGGAGGAAATTATCATGTGGAACAAAACAGTGGTTTTACCATTGGTTTCCTTGAATTTTACAGAACAGTGACACAAAAGATGAGTGCTTTTGAATTTGTTACACTAAAATGATTACCTCACTTGGTGAGGTAAGCATATGATGAGTGGTAAGCATGTGAAATCCCCCTAGAGTATCATCCTGTGATGAATTTACATGAGTAGTTTGAAACTAGGAGGAAGGATATTTACAGGATTTGATCAGGCTCCATTACTACAGAAACAGATTAAAAATGGTATTCTATACACAAAAGCTTTTCTGTACAGAATATTATTTTTAATCTGTTTTTCTAGTAATGGAGTCCAATCATTTTATATAAGCCTTAAGTCTGATTCACCTTTGAGGCTGCTCCTAACTGTGGAATTGAAAAGGAAAACACTGTCAAGTCCCATTGTGAAAGAAATGTACCATGCTTTATGTTTATCAACAAATGTATAATTTTTAAAAAAAATCATAGACCATTTGTTTGAAAGTAGCTTAAATGAAATACAAGACAACTTTAGAAAGATCTATGGAGTCCCTTTTCATTGCATATATGGATTGGCAACATGGCATGTTGAAAAACAACCCTGACAATTATTGTGTGTTCGAGTGAGAAGTGGTTAACTGAAGAAAAAAGGAGCCAGCTTCTGGGATTTTCTCCTACGCAGTGTCACTTTGTGAATGGTAATAAGCACAAGAGGGTATCCTGTGTAGACCATCTTGACTGCTGTCATGGGTGTTGTCAACATTCAGGCTGCTCTTTGCTATGCAAAGCTTTGCATCCTTTTTCCTACTGGCAGTGCAGGCACGATATTCTGCAGCAACATTGGGCCATTTCCTGGCTTTTTGAATCATGGGTACAGAAGAACAATATCCCACATTCATAAACCAGAGGGGTTTTGAAGAATTGAATGGAAACTCATTGGCAGGTGGCCATGGTCAACCAGTCTTTGAACATCTCACATGCCTCAAAAGTGCTGCTAGGGTTGCCATAACTCAAAAGCCACCTAATGGCTCATTAGAACAATAACAAAAAAGCAATGTGTTTGTAACACAACTAGTGTCCCATTCTTTAAATATCAAGAAAGAATAATGATCTAGGCAGACAATCATGTCAACCAGTAACAAGTAGCAAATTCCTGTTTTAAAAATGTTCCAGGAACTGCTCGTCTTGTGCTGAAGATATTTTGTCCAAGACAGAATGTTGCAGCATCATATTGATTAAAAAATTAAGAATGAAAAAGTGTGTGTATGTGTGTGCGGGGAGGGGGGGGGAGTGTGGTCTTTGGATTGCTGGTAACAGCAAGAACCAGAAACAGACTGAAGGCATTTTTACTGACAGGCATGAGCTAAATCCAACCTTTTCTGTTCATTCAAGAATGGACTTCTATGAATACGTTATCTTACTGGCAGCTCTGGAAAACACTAAGGCAAACAGGGGTTCGTAGAAAGGGCCCCTGCTGCCTAATTTATCAGATCAAGTCCTAGATTGTCAACCATCTCAACCCACTCCCTTCCCCACCCCCAAGGACTATGACGAGCCTTACAAGCACATAGCCTAGAGAGAAGAGTGGCCGGCAGGTCTATGGATGGCTGATTTCTTTTTTCTTGGCAATGACGCAATCCTTGCATTTGGGAAAGATAATAAGTACAGATGTACAGAGCTAAATTGCAATTACTGATTCAAAAGTCACTGCTAGGAAAACGAAGGCAATGTCACGTGAATCTTCCCAAAGGGAGGATATAGCAAGTGCTGTAGCAGTAATTAATGAGGAGTCTTAACATTAATAGATCCTAATGGATGTAACGGAAATCTAATGCATACCCCTGTTTTATGAGCAAATTCTATTGATTTCAGCATGTCCACTTACGAGCCCATTCATATTGTATACTTTGGTATGAGGGGGGGTCTGCATCGGCTTTGGAAAAAAGTGTCCAAATAAAGGGGACCAAGGATGTTTGTACCTTACCAGAGTAGTTGTAGGGTGGTTCAAGAAGCCCCCAGATGCAATCAGGTCACTTGGCTCTCCCCTACTGAAGTTTGATCTGGCATTTTGGGGGTGGGTGGGTGTCAAAATGCTTAGATTTCAACCAAAATACTTGGCGCTGATTGCTGTCGCCAAAGAAGGAAGCTCCAGAGCAGATGGAGATTGACAGCTGAAGCCCCACTTGAAAGCCAAAACCTCTCCTGGAAGTTCTAATTGCAGAGCCTCGGGGAGGCTCAGATCTACCTCCCCAGATGCGCTTTATTCCCCATCCACCCAAGAATGGCTGTTTTGCATCCAGGCATGGCTAGGGGAGGATACTTAGTAAACTTGGCTGCATTCCTGAATCTTCTGGCTTTTTAAAATTAGGTAGCTATATTCAATCTTTATTATATTTGGGAAGGAGTGGTTGTGTGTATGTGGGATGGATAACAGATTCTCTTGTGGGCAACGCAAGCTACGGCTAGGGACTGTCTTTCTCTTTCCTCCATTCCACTGCCATTTTCTACTTTATTGCATTATTTCATGCCTGCTGCTGGCCTTTATTTGCAGAACCATCTTTTTTTCCTTACTGTGGGCATTGAGCATGCAGCACTCTTAATATGGACTAGGCAGTGAGTGGACAAGCCAAGCTATGGACTGAGCACGCTAAGGGGACCTCTTCCATGCCTCGAACTCATCTTTTTCTTGACAGGGAGGAAGAAAGGAAGGAAAATGGTACAAACTGCTTACAAACTGAAGGTCCACCACATCCCAAAGCTGATCACACTGCAGAGTGTCCCCTCCCAATCCCAGGTCATAGCCCTTTATTTTCCACATGTGTGTGTGTGTGTTTTTCCCCAAGCCAGAAACATACATACAAACATCTTTGAAAGGTTAGAAAAACAAAACAGGCTTACTTTAAAGAAAGTAATAGAGTAACAATACTCCAGAAAGGGACATTTTGCCGTCTGTCTCCAGGGAATTTGCATATAATTTTGTAAGCCACATTCAAAGTGTTTCTGCATTACAGAAGCACAGAGCCACTGTGTTTGTCTGACCCTTAAGTGCTTTCAGTAAACATTCTCTCAGGATTTCTGAGACCAGGCTCCTGACACAAGTCTTCAAAGGGGAAATCACCTTCAGGTCTGAGGCAATCTGAATTTTTGGCCCTGTCAATCAGGACCCAATTAGCTGGCTCTCAGGAAGAGAACTTCTTAACTCATTCCTGGCCAAAGAGGCATTGGTGCTAGCAAACAAATCCTGTGTCTGGTTGTAAAACTATTTTAAAGATATTTTAAAAGAGTGGAGAACAAATATTCACTTGTTTAAGCTGTGAAATTACTGGGTTTTTTGCTAACTCAATGCTAGCAGAGCTTTGGTGCCTATATTGTGCCATAGTTCCAACTATCCCACCTTTCTTGTCACTATACAATTGTCTGGTAATTAAAAACAAACAAACAAACTCCAAAGATGCTATGTGCCATGAAGTCATTTCTGATGTGTGGTGACTATATAAGGCAATGACCTCAAAATACCATATCATTAACAGCTCTGCTCAGATCTTGCAAACCAACAACATTTCATGTTAGGTTGTTTTCTCTTCTGACTGCCCCCCCTTCCTAGCAATGTGGCATCTTCCAGCCAGTTCTGCTCAGGTCTTGGAAAGTAAGAGCTATGGCTTCCTTTATTGAGACCATCTGGCTCATATGAGGTCTTCCTCTTTTCCTGCTACCCCACATTTTTTATGTGCATGCTAGGATAGCCCCAGTTTACTCATTTTTGCTCTAGTGAGAGTTCAGGCTTGACTTGACTGAGCACCCACCTATTTGCCTTTTTGGTGGTCTGTGGGATCTGTAAGGCTTTCCTCCAACACCACATTTCAAATGAGTTGTTTTTTTGTCCGTGTCTTTCTTCCCTGTCTTTCTCTCACACAATATGGATGATTTTGATCTTGATTTCTAGTGACAGTCTTTGCTAACTCCCAGGTCTCCTTTTTTTTTAAAATCCAAAACTGAAGTGGAAACCTTTTGGAGAACATGCACTCTGCATGTTCGTACAGCTTTGGGTTCAATATGGCTTTCCCCCCTCAGCTTGCATACTCCAAAGAAAGGTTTTGGACATTGGAACATAGCTTTCTAGTCTGCATTCTGCAGAGCAGGCATAGCAACATCAGTTTACCTGAGAGGTTGAAGGTTTGTATCTTTCTCCATTGTATGTGTTATATCTACTCACACCATTGCTTTACTATTTCATTAAGTCCAAAACAGCCCTTCAAAATATCTTGGCAGGGATGGATTACAACTACATTTCAGCTGTTCTTGCTTCTGTCCTCTCCTAGCAACCATAGTACAAACCATGTGCTCATTTCTGGGATTGGGATCCTTTAGCACTAGATAATTCTACACGAGGGACGTTTCTGTTAGAATTTGTGTATAGTGTGTACGTATACTTAAACTTCTGTTTTAAAAAGCCGGGGAATCAATTGTTTTGTTTTTTAAAAAACATACCAAACAACCCTCTGGTTTATGAATGTGGGATATTGTGCTTCTCTATCCAAGATTCAGAGTGTCAGGAAAGGACAGCCTGAATGTTTATAACACCCATGGCAGCACTCAGGATGGTCTACAGGAAACCGTCTTGTGCTCTTTATCATTCACACTTGTTGAAAAATCATTGCTTTGTGTTTGGGTGAGAAGCGGTTAAGCAGTGAAAAAAGGAGTCAGCTTCTGGGATTTTCCTTTGCTTGTGTCACTTTGTGAATGGTAGTGAGCACAAGAGGGAATCCTGTAGACCATCCTGACCGCTGCCATGGGTGTTGTCAACATTCAGGCTGCCTTTTGCTATTTAAAGCTTAGCATCCTTTTTCCTGCTGGCAACATGGGCATGATGTTGTGCAGCAATATTGGGCCATTTCCTGGCATTTTGAATCATGGATACAGAAGCACAATATCCTACATGCCTGAAGTGGAGGTTTGTTTGGAGAACTGATCAATATGTACAGAACTGAGAAGTAAAATGAGACCTAGCAGAGAGACGAAGTAGGAACAAGAAACTGGGAGAAGATCATTTCAGTTTTTGTGTTGGCCTGAGACCAACATTCCCTCTAATTTTCAGCCCTGCTGGGTGGGACTCTGTCTCCCCGCGCGGGGTTCAGTTGCAGGCTGGAAATGATCGCTGTGGGTGTGTGGAGAAGAAATGCTGTGAGGAGGGGGGACAGAGTTGTGTGCGTTCACGCAGCGGTGCACCTTAGAGGGAACTTTGCCTGAGACAGAACAGCCAGCCCTATAACAACTTATGCTAAGAAATTATACTGTTTCTATTAAGGTGAGAGTTACTCCTGGATTTTACAAGTATTGTGTCACAGAAAAGAAAGGCAATGCATGTGCAGGATGACATGATCCAGTCTTGCCTTGCCTGTGATAGCATGGAGCATGATTTTAGTAGGAAAGGGCTGTACCTGTAAGCATCCGCATGGCATTCACAGTCGGTGAACTACACATATATTTTGAGCAGGGCTACCCATAATTGGATTGGGGGGACACTGACAGTGTTGCCTGATGTAGGCGCAGAAAATTGCTCCATCAAATTTATCTGTGTAATTTATAAGATGTATGACTCAGGGATGTGTGCAGGTCCCACAACTTGGTCCATGCCTGAATAAATGACAGGGAGATCAAAGCTGATCTACCCTGTGCCATCTTGGTTACACTCCAGCCCAGTCCTTGTCCAGGGTCATGATGGCATTTGTGTGTTTCCAGTTCTCTGTGAAAATTCCCTTCCTGAAGACAGGAAGACACAAATGGCAAAGACCAGGTCATAGACTGAATGGAGCAGGCAAGACAAAAGGGACACCCATAGCACTCTGTACTTGTGGGCACTCTGGTGGACTTTCATCCCCTCCTCTTTTTTTATCAGTTGCCAGGATAAAACCTCCCTCATCTTCCTAAGGTAGTCATTGGGAAGAAAGTGAGTAAGAGATGTTAAAAGGGGAATGGGCACGGTCATACTTGTTTCCTTCCTAAAAAGGTAATGTAGGAAGACTGCTTCTCTACACTTTCCCTTGGTTTTCTCAGGGAGTCTGTGCACATCCTCAGTATGAATGCAGTAATAATAATAATAATAATAATAATAATAATAATAATAATAATAATAATAATAATAATAATAATAATAGTATGCCATCATGTGGATTTGTTTGTTTGTTTTAATAGATTGTTATGCACTGTTATTTTTAAATGTGTTTTTATTATTGATTTTTTTGACCATTTAAAATATAATACTTGTTTAATTATTTTTAAATATTTCTATACTCACTGTGTTTAGCTTTTAAATATTCTCTTTTGATTGTTGTACACCACTTGGGTCTTTTTAAAGAGGGGGTAAATAAATAAATAAATATATTTTAATGGGGCATAAATATGGGAAATAATAATGAGTAGGAGGAGGATGTCTATGACATGTCATATTTTTTCTGTAGTCTATGTTTGAACTTATAAGTGGGTTTAGACATGTTTATAAGTAATCTGATGAGAATTTGTTTGAACTTGTTTGTGGGTTCAAGTATAGGTTGCAGAGAAAATATGAAAAGTCATAGAAACCGTCCCCCTAATAATGAGTACCCAGTAATAAGATGATAGGCTGATCGAGCACTTATATATATATAAGCATTTTTTTTAAAAAAAATCAAAGGATGATTAGAGGAGAGGAAAGAATATGGAGGCATGTTTATCCAGTCCTGAACATCAAGTCCCAATTTTCTATCAAAACACCACCTGCAGACATAGCCCTCATCTTTTGAAGAATGTATCACAACTAACTACATGGAAAATAGCCCGCTTGAATAATTCTGGCTTGAAAAAGTAGAAGCCACACACCAACAGAGAGAAAAAGGCCACTTTGGGAACAAAAAAGGCTGGACCAATTCAAATCAGCCTTTGCAACATGGGGTCAGTTAAAAAATACTTCACCCATTTTATACGCGGAGTGAAGCCTCAGTTGCATGAATTATTTTACCCTCCAACACTGAAATTTGTGTGGATTTTTTGCACATTTTTACCCAGTGACTGAAATCCTGTTGCTTAGGGTAGTTCATCACAATTTAAATTAATTAATGAATTAATGGAATTTACAGAGGAGTTGATTCACCACATCCCCACTGATTCAATGGCCTTACTCTAGCTGCAATGTATTAACTATGCTAAGCAACAGGATTTCAGCCATTGTGTGCATACTTTTAGATATGTGCGTTTTTGAAATTTAAATGCAGCTCTGTCTATATCCCTCCCACAATGCACTGCAGGCTTCAGAAATGGAAGGGTTTATGAGGCAAGCTTCTACTTTGTTCTGGTGCCAGTCTCCAGGGAGACAAAATCAGGATTTCAATACTGAAATGTGAAATTTCTTTCCTATTCCAAGCTTTCATGCAGAGATATTTTCAAGAGCATGCAAGGTCTGCAAGCTATGATAAGTGTCTGTGCAAAGCTTGACTCAGTTTTCTTCCATTCTAAACAACTTCCGCAGCAAATTGCAGCGTATAAAGCCTGTGAAGGAAAACTGGCAATGCATGCAGGAAAAGGCCTGTATCTTGTCACCTTTGTTCTTGAGTTCTGCTTCAAATGCTTACTGGCATGCACAATAAAGAATGAGCCAAAAAGCACTGGAAACCCCATGTGTGGGGCTGAGGCACTCACAGGGCAGCCTGCCTGGAAGGAGATGTGCAGATTTCAGGAACACTTTGATGTAAAGCCTACTGCCAATGCAGAACTCAAGTTCTGCTTAGGGTTTCAGTAGGCCAGGGGAACGTAGCCTAGTTTGCTCCTTTGCTTTAACAGCAGGTTTGTTTCTCCAGGGGAAACTTTTCATCACATAGAGTAGCCTCTTGCAACCTCTGAGCTTGCTAGGTGGAAATGATAGTAATTCTGCTCAGACACACTTGAAAGGCACTCACATTGTCACCTGCTAATGTCAGCAGAGCACAGCTGCTGTTAGAGGCACCTGAGCACTTTCTTCTCCCTTTAAATTGGCAAACCTGGTTCTGTGATTGCTTAGTCATCTAGTGCTGTGTTGACTTTACCAGTGACTTCCACCCCATGCCAATCTTGGAAAATGCCCCATGCGTCACCTTTTCTTCATGGCCAGGCCCTGATGCCTTTAACAATGGCATGGCAGGCAGATGTTTGACAACCAACTTTCCACAGCACTTCATACTGTCCCCATATGGCTGGCTCTAACTTCAGAGTGTGGGTGGAAAGGAGAAATATATTGCTACTGCAAATATTATTGTGATGGCTCTGCTCCTGGGTGTGAAGGACCACAACAGGTTCTGTGGTCAGAAGTTAAACTGTTTGTACAGCCTAATTCCACATGCATAACTCAGGGCTTTAGGTATCTGGCTATGGAGTGAGAAGTTGGGAGTTTGATTCCCCACTGTGCTTCTTGCGAGTAGAGCCAGCCTGTGTTGCCTTGGGCAAGCTGCACAGTTCTAGGGTGCCTTCAAAGGAAGGAAGTGGTAAGTCACTTCTCTACCTGGAAAACCTCGAAAAAGGGTTGCCATAAGTCAGAACTGACTTGACGGCACATGATCATTTAATTATTATTTACATAATTTAATGGGGATTCAGTGGGAATTATTCTCAAGGGAGTTTGTATAGGGTTGCAGCTATAAGAAAACTCAACGAGAGGACTCCAGTTCCATAGCATCTACCTGATCACTGAAATATGCATATATTTCTCTGCAACCCTGCTTTCTTATTTTCACATATTCATTATTTTTATATTCATTGCTTTCCTGCCAGACAGGTTCTAAAGGCAGCTGGCAACGAAGAGAGAGAGAGAGAGGGAGGGAGAGAGGGAGGGAGGGAGGGAGAAGCATTTATTAAAGAAAACATACAGACATTACTCCAAATAGTTCAATTCCCCCTTATTGTGGCTGGCACAATGCTGCTTCCCCCAAGCAGAATTCTGATTGAATATAAATTTGTAATTCTTGTCACACTGCACCCTGTAGTCATAAATATATTCTTAATGTCAAGAGTCACACTAACATTGTGAACGAATTCTGCGAGACAGAGAAAGGGGTGTGGCACTCAAAAAATAAAAAAGGGAACACTGACAAGATTTGTGGACAAGTTTAGTACCTAAACAGCAACTGGTACATCACTTACACATAAACAGGAACAATGCGCTTAGTACAAGAGATACATGTTAGAAGATATGTACACACATACTGTTGCAGGCAAATATGGCAACTCAGATATTTAAGACTGAAATCTCTTTCAAAGGCTGTAATTTGACACACATTTACTTGGGAAAAAGACCTGTTAGACTTTGTGGGACATAATTGTGGGTAAACATGAAGAAATCTTGTTGCATACAGTAGATACTTCAGCTTGGGAGCCACAGAACCAACATTGAGGTCTCCCTTCTCTAAATGGCTCGCAGTATGCCCTTCAGAAAAACCTCTCAGAGCACAAATGTCACCACTGCAAAAAGACAATGCAGTCCAAAGCATGGCTAGCCAGATGCAAGTCTCACTGAATTCAATGGTGCTTACTCATACTTACTTATATCTTAGCCATCTCAATAAAGCTTGCTTTCAGATAAGACCTACAGGGTTGCCATGCTAAGGCCCAGCCTTACAAGATCAAGAGAAATCCATCTTGCCGAGAACTTTTGGGCTTTGCATCTAAGAGTAACTTTAGTGGTGAAATCCATCTTGCCATGAGCTTTTCTGGATTGAAGTCTTCGTGCTGGCACAGCCTGATGAAGTGGTGTTTTGATCCACGAAATCTCGCCTATTGTATGATGATTTTTAAGTGGTCTATAAAGGTGTCGCCTATCGCATGTGTGATTCTACAGATTTCTGAACCTAGATTCTCCCCCGGGGTCCATCCACCACATTGCCAATGACCAGGCATTCCGCGGGCTTCCCACACGGTTAAGGTCAAGCCCATGTGTCACAATTTTTTGGCACCCGTGCCCATCCTCGCAGTCTCCCTTTGGTTGTTTGGTGTGTGTGGTTTCTTTCCCCTGAATAGAGACACCGGGAGCTGGAGGGCGAGGGGGCGAAAGGTGCCCGCGAGGCCCTTGGCCTGTCTGAAGCGAGCTGCTCCATGTGGCAAGACACGCGGGGCACGCCGTCTCCGGAGCCCCCTCCCCCCCCCGAGGCTGCCAGACGGCGGGAGGCGAGGGTCCACCTTCCTCAGGTCCACACGCGGAAGACAGAGCGCCCCCTTCGGGCTGCCACGGGGGTCCTCCCCGCGCCCGCGGCGTCCCTCCACAACTTCCCCGCAACTTCCTGCTCGCCCTCGGGCTGGGGCGGGTGCGCGAGCGCGCGCGCGGGGAGAACGAGACCAAGTGTGCCCCGGGGGCGGGAGGCGCCCAGTTTCTGAAGACGGCCCCGGTGTGGGAGGCGCGGCGCCCTCCCCCGGCCCGCGCGAAGGAGCCCCCGAAGGCAGGCGAGTGAAGGGGGCGCCCGGGGCGGGGCGGGGCTTCCGGGCATCTCCCGCGGCGGTGTTTCCCACCCCCCCCCCGTCCCGACCCCGCCTGTCCCTCCGCGGCGGGCTCGGGCCGCCCTTTGGAGCGCTGCTGCGCGGGCGAAGGAGGGCGCCGGGGTTGCGCGCGCCGGCGGGGCTGTCGAGGGAGGGTGCGGGAGGGGGGGCCCTTTTAAGGCGCCGGAGGAGGGGGCTCCGCGCGGGGCGGCGGGACGCTTCGCCCTCGCTCGGCTTCCGCCGCTCGCCGCGCGCTTCCTCTCGGGCTCCCCTCGCAGGCGTCGGAAGCGGAGCTGCTGCTGCTTGCCTGCCTGCCTGCCACGGCGAGGGAGTCGCGAGCGAGCGAGCAAGGAAGGAAGGCGGAGCTGGTCGCCTCCTTCGCCGCCAGGGACGAGCCTTCTCCCCCGTCCAGTCCCGCCCGGGGGTCGGTCCTGCGAAGGCGCGCGAGGCGGACGAGGAGCGCCGCGCCAGGGAGTCCGGTAAGAGGCGGCGGCGGCGGGCTCGACTCGGGCGGGCAGGCAGAGAGAGAGAGAGCCCCGCTCGGGACGGCGCTGCTGGCTTTCTCCGGGCCCCTTCGGGGTGCGTGCGGGTGCCTCTGAGTGTGTGTCTGTGTGTGGGGGGGGGGGTCTCTGGGTGGTCGGTCTGTTTCCCCTCCCCGCCCGGCCACCCATCGCCCGGCGGAGGATGGCTTCACTCCCCGAAGTTGACTCGAGCGGCCACCGGACGCGAGACCGTCCCGGGGGTGGCAGCCGCCGCCCGGCGCTGGACTTTGCCCCGGGGACTTTCGCTCCGGGAAGAGAGAAAGAAAGAGGGGAAGGGAAGGGGCGAGCGAGCGAGCAAGCGAACGCGCGCGCCCTTGTCACGGGCTCAGGGAGCGGGAGTGCCGGCGGTGCCGAGTGGCCTTTGGGTGCGGACCCTCCGGGCGGGGTCGCCCTGGGACGCCCCGAGACCCCCCGAAGGCTCCTGCCGGCCGCGTCCTTAACCGACGAGAGACGCGCTTCCACACGACTCGCGCGTTTTCTCCCTCCCTCCCTCGCTCCCCGGGGGTCTTTTTTGCAAGCCCCGGGACGGGCGCGCGGGCGCGCGGGGCGCCTTGGCCGCTAACTTCCCGGCGTGCCGGCGCGACTCGGGCGGCTGGCGGCAGGCGCCGCCTGGGAGGAAGCGGGCCGGGGCGGAGGCACCTGGTCCCGGGCAAGGTGCGCGGCCCCGGGCAGGGCGACCCGCCGCTGCGTCGCCTCTACCTAGGAAAGCCCGGAAAGGGTCGCCAGGCGTGGGAATGGACTCGGCAGGCGCGCCGTTGTTCCTTCCTGTTAGGAGAGAGCCTGTTTTGCTTTGGGTTGTAGGCGAAAGGGTTTCGTTTTCTTCCTTCTACGTCTGTACGCCTGGCTGTTTGGTGCCTCCGCGACGGTGCGAGTTGTTCAGATTCGGAAAGGAATATTGGGGTGGAAATTCTGCACGGGGCTTGTCTTCAGGGTAGTTAATATTTGACTAGCGTGGATGCACAAATGCAGAAATATGAAGTTGCTGCCCTTTTTAAAATGAGAGACCCCGGGTGCTGTTCTCAACCTTGTTGCCTGGAAATTCTTTTCCGCCCTTTCTCAGCCTTGAATATTGCCAAGACTGAGAATCCGGTCATCCAGATGTATCTCTCGATTAAAAGGAAACACATTTTTAAAAGTGTTTTTCCCCACTTTTTTTCCACGGGGGGGGGGAATTTACAGATTTTGAAGGAGACCTCGATGGTACCTTTGCTGGAAATTGTTACTTGTCAGAATTGGTGGTGTACTTACCTTTCTGGAAAGGTTTCTGACATTTGGAGTTTCTTGGGAAATGACGGGTTAAGATAGCCCACTTACCCTTTTCAAATGACTGTACAAACAAATTTAACTATAGAATAAGTGGTGAAGTTAATATTTTGCATATTGAAATAACACAGACTGAGTGCTTCCAAACACAGTTTTAGTGTGTAGTTGTCCAGCCTCTTGCACACAGTTTTTTCAGGGTGGGTGTGCAACAGTCAGATGTTGCTGTCTTCCATTTGTAACTGTCTGGCTTTTTCTTATCACTTTTACCGATCTTCTTATTTCTTCTCAGAGAAAATAAATTGGTTCAGGGGAAAAAGATGGCATAGCAATACCATGCCGTATGGTTGGGGGCTCCAGGATTTGGCACTCTTGTTTCTCAAGCAACTACTCTTGTTAGTTTATACTACAACTAAATAACTTTGTCTTTCTTTGTCGGTTTGAGGAATAGCTTCCACCCTCTAGCCTAACTACATCTGTTACTTGCAAGTCGCACTGATTCCAGGGGGCATCCACCGGCAGGTTACTCAGCTTAAGATGATAGCTGTGGAACCTGGTCCTGCTGTGATGAGTGAGGATCGCTCCCAAATCAGAGCCCCTGGGATTGTGACATGATTTATTTATTTAATCATGAACAAGCAAACAAATGTTGGATCATAATGTAGATGCCCTGAGCCTTGCCATTCATTAATGAGCTGGTCACCCCGGGTAGTGTGTTAAAAAGCCGTTGTCCCTAATCTAACCACCAAAGGTGGAGTTGAGTCTCTTCATACATTTTTGCTCAGCTGTTTCCTGTTGAGAGAGAATGTCCTGGGAACTTGTTAACACCTCCATTTCTGTTGCCATATTTTTCTCAGCTTATTCTTTTGCTTAAAAACTAGCCTGTTTGTCCTGCGTAATTAATTACCAGACATGCCAATTCATTTTTGAAATAAACAAGACTGGAGAAAAGACAGATTTGTCCAATTCATGTGTTGAAAGATTCTTCAAGTTGAGCCATCATCTTGAGCTGAAACCCTGTTATATTTAAAATTAAGATACACTGAGAGAGCTCTGGGAATCCTCTATAGAGCATATTGTTGTGGCAAAGCTTGCTTTGCATGGGTTCTTGCCAATCTCCCTTCAGTGCTTCCTGCTGTCACTAGAAGGAAAAGCTGTGACAACAGTTAATCTGCTGTGACTTTGAAGTGCCCTGCCTATCAGTCTCAGAAAACAGCTTTCCCCAGCAGAAGTTAGCTTTCCCCAGCATAGGCTGATTTCCAACTCCTCAGAAATTCCTTGCTCTCTGTTCTGTTGCAGCCTTGATGGACATAAAGCCTTCAAGGAGTCAGTCACACATGTGTGGTATCGGTGGTGCTAAAGCAAGTTTAAACATCAACATTATTTATTTAAAATATTTTTGCCTCACCTTTCTGCTTAATAAGGATCCACGGTGGCTTATATTATTAAAAGACAATATTTCAAGGTAAAAACCATACGTTTACAAATACATAAAAGGATACAACAGATGGCAAAAGATGGTAAACAGCAGCAACACCAAAAACAGTAAGGCACAACAATCCATTTAAAAACCCAGTTCATGCAACCATTCATTAAGGGAAAGCTTGCTTGGAGAGAAAGGTCTTTGCCTGCTTGCAGAAGGATAACCAAGATGGGGCCAGCTTTACACCATAAACCTTCATGGACTGCAGCTGACTTCATCAAATACAAAAGCTGTTGTCTTCATGGGCAGATCCTTGTATATTTACTCAGATAAGTGGGGAATTATGATCAGTGGGGCCAACAGGAACTGTACTTGGTTACAAAAAGTAGTACTTGGACAGCAATGTAGATGCCCTCAGTTTTGCCATTAATGAGCTGGCCAACCCAGGTGGTGTGTTGAAAAGCCATTGTCCCTAGTCTAACCACCAAAGGCAGAGTTGAATCTCTTAGCAGAGTTTTGCTCATCTGCTTCCTATTGTGAGAGAATGTCCTGGGAGGTTGTTAGAGCCTGGCAGTGCAGTGGTTAAACTGCTGTACTGCAGCCAAAACTGTGCTTATGACCTGGGTTGCTGGCTTGAGGTTCACTCCGCCTTCCATCCTTCTGAGGTTGATAAAATGAGTACCCAGCTCGCAGGCAGGGGACCGGAAGCAATGTGTAACCTGCACAATTCAATTGTAAACTGCCCAGAGAGTGCTTTAAGCGCTATGGGGCAGTATATAAGCAGAACACTTTGCTTTAATACTTCCATGTCAGTTGCTATATTTTTGTCAGCTTATTCTTTTGCTTAAAAACTAGCCTGTTTGTCCTGTGTAAAATGCAGTGGCAGGTTACAGGCTAATGGTGGCGTTTCTCACAGTAGAATCTGGACCACGGATGTTGGAGGTTACTTTCTTGTTTTTCTACTACTGAATGTTGAATCTCATTGCGGCTCTTCTGACTTTGGATACGGCATCATTCAACAACAGTGTTGTGCTGCGTACAAACCAGTTTCCAAGGTTTTTCAACCCTTGTTATTTGATTTGAATGATCAGCTGTCTGTACTTTTCATTATGTGACTGAAGTCGTCTAGCTTTCTATATTTTATATGTTTTATATTTTATATGTTTTCTTATTTTCTTGATCTTTAATGATTTGTCATGTCCTCTAGTAATTTTTCATGTCCTATAGAAATGTTGCTTAAGTAGACATGGGAACAACGTTGTCTAGCTCTTGTGTCTATAGCTCACTGTGAGATCTGTTGTCCATCACAGATAATCCTTACGAATGGCTGGCTGGCTGGTTGTAAGCATATAGAGAAGCAGTCATTATCCACAATAGGCTTTATGTCACGTACTGTATGTTTTTGAGTGGCTTTAGCTGGCAAATGTAAGTGATGACAAGTGATGTTAAGTTGTTTTGTTTTCTGGATTTGTCTTGCAATGGATTATTCTTGGGTTTCAGTGTTCCCTTGTTGATCTGCCCTTTTGTTTGGCTGCTTCTTTGGGTGTGTACTGTAGTTGGAGGGATGTCTTATATGAATCATTGAGCTGTGAATCTCTGACAGGTCGGAGCAGATGCAGTTGTAGGACTTGGCTGTAGATTTTGGAACATATTCTGGATGGGAGCGAGACAGATAGGTTACCACCCAACTACTGTTTTGTAAATGGTCACTGTAAAGGGATTCATTACCACTAGTGCTTCTTGTGCTCAGTTTCCTTTTGTCCTGTTGATTACAACTCACTAGGGCAGTGATGGTGAACCTTTTTGAGCCTGAGTGCCCAAACTGCAACACAAAATCAACTTATTTATTTCAAAGTGCCAACACTGCAATTAAAACCCGAATACTGAGGTTTTAGTTTAGAAAAAAACAACTGCTCCTGCACTGCAAGGGTTAAATGTGTGTGTTTTTTTACCCTATGGGCGGTATTAACAAAAAAATACTTACCAGTCCTCCAATCCCCCATTGGGCTACACTAGTAATGGTCGCCATTGCACACCTCCGCTGGACCACTGCACCACCAGAGGGGAGTGCCAAAATCTGGGATCGGAGGATGGGTAAGTATTTCTCGATGGTGACTTATGGCTCGCGTGCCCACAGAGAGGGCTCTGTGTGCCAGCTGTGGCACACGTGCCATAGGTTCACCATCGCTGCACTAGGGGATTAATGTAGTTAAAATTGTTAGTCCTTAGGGAGTCACAGGATATATTTTTTGTTTTAGAACAACAAACATGACTACCTGCTAGAAATCTGGAGTTAAATAAGTGTTTCATGAGAGAGGTGTGAATCAAAATGAAGATGACATTTATTTGGGCTGGCTTAAGATATTAAATTTGGAGATTACATATGTTTCATTTGATTGACATAGGAATGCTAGAGGAAATACTTGTGGGCTACAGACTCTTATCACTTTGCTACAGATGAAGTGTTTCAACATATACATAGTTTATAAATTAAAAAACTGTGCTCAAAGAAGATATTGAACATTACTTATGGACTTGGTGAAACAAAAGACGATTGGAAATCTAAAACAAAAAAAAATTGGTCACCAAAAGCAAGGAAAAGATTAACCTTTCAGCAGGAAAACTCAACAAATGTTGTTTAGAACTCAACAAATCTGAAAAAGAGCTATTTTCCTTACTCCCCTTCTGTCTCTTAATTAAATTCTGTCCCAGCAACCTGGATTTAGAACACTTTGAGAAATTCTTCTTAGGCTGTGGTCCTGTGCCTGCCTACGCCTCATTGAAGTCAGTGAGAGTGGCTGAGAATTTAGTATGCAGTTCACAAAAATTCCTGCTCTAATACAACTTGTTAGTCTTTAATAGAGTGGATTTGATTTAAATCAAATTTATTTAAATAATGATTTAAATTTTTTAAAAAACAGACTTTTTGACAGTTGAAATCATGATTTAAGTTGTGATTTAATTGATTTTTTTTTAAAAATCATTGATTTTTATCCACCCTGTTGTTTCAGATGTCACAGGACCTTTTTATTACTTATACATAGGATTGTACTCCTCTTAATATGTTTCTGCACGCCGGTGATCTCTCAGTATCACACTTCATTCCACTGAAACAAATAGATTGTGTGGCATGTAGTTGAAATCTGAACTGTGTCTAACATCCGGTTTACAAAACATGTTTAGGCATAATATATTTTTTTAAAGTTCTGAAACCTTGTGGCTTTTTCTGTGTTGTGCACTGTTAGTGTGTGTTGGTGGTCACTGTAGCTGGTTAAAGAGCTGAGAGATAATGTTATTGGTTTGTTTCATGGTCAGATGATAAGCATTTTACTTTGTTTCTCTACTCTCAACACACATCAGAAGATACATACTGTTTCAGGGCATATGAGGCAATGAGAAGTGTGGGAGCTTAACTTGCGATGGAGTTAAAGGACTCCTGGCCGGCAGAAATTATCTCTTGCTCAGGTTGACCGCATTAGTAAGGTAATGCTGGCTGCCCCTGGTGTCTGAGCTATAAATTCTTCAAGTAGGAGTGAGAGAGAAATTCTCTGTGCATAGACCTGTTGGTTAAATTTAAATGAGCATTATATGTGTAGAATAAGTTGAAAGACCTCAGTGTCCTGCTTTTCTGAAATTTGACAGAGGTTGTAAGATGGTGAATTATTTAAAGTTCATTGCTGCTGAAAAATATGTGCCAGCATTGATTTCTGTGGCTGGTTGTTGGTTTGATTATTGGAGTTCAAGGTCTCCCTCCAGCTATCATGTTCCTTTCTAGAAAGAAAATTGTAAGAAAATGTGTAAAAAAAAAAGTAGGGTAAAATGCTGCTCTGTCCTGCCCCCCCCCCCCGCTCAAAAAAGGTAATAGGAAATGACAACAAACTACTTAATTTCATCTTCTGTATAGTGTGACAAGTGGGTCATGGGACCTGTAAGTTCTAGTATCTTCCAAACTGGCCCAAATGCTTGTCTTTGTTATCTCTGAAAATCATGAGCCCTGCAGGGTTTGTGGTTGGAAGCTAAGTGACTTTTTAATCAGAGAAGTACATTAATTCCCCCAGAGTTCACTATCTAGGACATGCAGTTCCTACTAAAATGTTATGTATAACTCATAATTAGAAAAGAGAGGCCTGCAAATTTTGCAGACAACTGAAAATTATGGTAATCACGTAGTCTGATCTGTGAGCCTTAAAGCAACACTTTCTTGTCTAGGCAGAAATGGACAGACTTGTGCTCATTGGGTTTGTCTCTTAGAAGGAAATACGCAAGTGAATTTCAATCCAGGGCCCATTGGTTAACGTAGCCTATAAAGGCTAGTAAGCAAATGTATTCTGAGGAAGTTCCTTGTTGATCTGTCAGAAGTACTGTAGAGATTGTCTCTGTTTTTTTAGTATGAGAGAGTCGTAAAGCGCATATCGGCTGTTCTTTACAGCAGTGGTTCCTAGCCTTTTTTTTCACATGCATACCCTTTGGCAGCCTATTTCCGTAAATTGTACCCTTCCTATTGCAAGATGTTTGTAATTACTATGCTTGCGGTTATTTCAATTTTATGTTGTAACTGTAAATAAGTAGCCCAGTAATGGGATTACAAAGATGAATAGACAGTGCATATACGTATATTTATATTCAAAACTCAAAAGATATAATAAATTCAAGAAAATAGACCCGGAAGAACTCATTAAACGCTGTTCACATAACTGACTGAGGTGTCCGCTTATATATATATATATATACACCAGTTCCGGCGCAACAGCTCTCAAATGTTTTTGAAGCAGCGGTGAGTGAAAGCAGAGCCTGTGAGTGCTAGTGGCATGTTTGCAAGACATTGTTTAAGGAGGGACTCCCCACCATTCACCAGAATTACAAAGTGAGGGAGCAGAGCTTTTCTCAAGGTTAAATAACGAAGAAGACCCAGCCCACCACTCATCATAACATCCAATTAATTTCACAGCTTTTGACTTGCATCTTGTCTTACACTGTTGAGGTTATGTGCCTTTTCCTGCCATTATTCAAATTTTTTCACATGCCCCCTAAATGTCCTGGTTTGTACCCATGGGGGGTGTGAATACCCCAAGTTGGGAACCACTGCTTTGCAGTGATATGGAAGCAACATAAGAGAATAAATTTAATGAAATATAATAGAATGGATAAAAATCAAATCAATGAAACAAAAAAATCATTTTTTTAAAAACGGAATTGGTTTAAATAAAAATTTACATTTTAAAAATCATTTTTTTTATTTAAATCGTCAAAAAATCTGATTTTTAAAAAATTTAGATCATGATTCAAATTGTGATTTAAATCATATCCACTCTGGAATGAACAATGTCTGAGGAGCAATGCACAAGACTAGACATTTGAAATCATTGGTAGCCGTCTAAATATTTTCACGCAGTCCAAGTAAATCTGACCCTCCTGGTGGTGCCTAGTGTAATTCTGATGTGTTTGATCAGGAGTCCCATTGGTTTCAGTGGGACTTACCTCCGAATAAGAGTATATGGGAGTGCTGCATTAATTCATACTTTCAAATTTCCATTTGCAACTTTCTTGCGAAGTAATCCTGCTGAGATATCCTCCTTACTATATCATTAAACAGCAGTCACAATATTGGGGGTAATTCTGACAGCTGATGAGTTTTGATGATTTCCTAACTTGTGAGTAAGCTAACCAGACTCCAGATTTGCTAACTGGAGATCATTATCTCCATTCACTGTATTTTGTCTCTCTTTTCAATAACGGATATGCTAGTTTTCTAACCAAAGAGACTCTTTTAGACCATAAGGAAGTGAGGGTTTTAGAATAGAATTTAACTGTGATTTTTTGCACACATTTCTTATTTACTCTTTGTCTGGACCTCTGTAACAATCCTCTGTATAAAAATAAATACCTGAGGTAACATACCTAACCTGCAGAAGGATTTGCAGTTGCAGAAGTTCTGTATGTTGTCTCAGCTCATGATTTTAAAGGTTAAAGAATTGCCATTTATTCTCCAGTTAAGTTGTTTAGACCAGCTGTTCTCAACCGTTTTTTGGCCGCAGCCATAAACACAATATGAGAGAAATATAGGCTGAATCAGGATTGTATAAGTTACACAAGAAACCTTATCAGGTGGTGTGTGGAGAATTATTTCCAGTGTGTGACCCCCTTCAAATGTGTCAGGATCCCCCAGGGTGCCATATGGCTCCCATTGAGGATGGCCGGTTTAGACATGCATTCCACTGGTGAGGTTGTGGTGGGAGGACTGATGTTGGCTAAGAAAGCAGTTATGCATGGTCTTAGTTTAAAACCACCAGTTTTGCACTCCAGATGGTTTGGACTGCAGCTTCTACCACCTTTATCATTGGCAATACAGGCTGGGGATTCTCGGAGTGGTCGTCTAAAAAACCTAGAGGGCCAGCCCTGAATAATATAGGAGAAGGGAACATATAAGCTCCATCTTCAGCCCATCCTAGTCGGCTGATGGGAGCCTGACTCTGCCAGCATCCAAAGGAGAGCCAGTTCTTGCTATAAGGCCATGGTTCCCAATTTTGGGTAACCCAGATGTTCTTGGACTGCAACTTCCAGAAGCCAGGGTTGCTGGTAGTTGCAGCCCAAGAAAAGCCGGGTTACCCAAGGTTGGGAACCACTACTGTAAGGTGATGAGAGGGTCTTGTTTAAGCAGTGGCATCTTACATCCCAAGTGGTGCACATCCAGTTGCAATTATGTGTGTGAAAGCCTTTCTGTTCTCGAGAGGCTAAATCCTGTTTGAATTAATCAGAGAGAAGATAGTGGCACCAATGTACTAGAAATAGGTCTTCTACTATACATGTGTAAGGAGCATTGGGTTCGTTTTCCCATGATGCTGTGTTGCATTGGTATGCATGTGAATGATGGGCCCATGTGGATGAGGCCAACTGCATGTGTGCTTTTCCATGCAGTCGCCATCATGCACAAAGAGGGTGAGAAAGACCTGCATGATAGTTTCTGTCCACACCGTTAAACTGTTCCTCTGCTCACTTATGTGGGATGGTGTCACAGTAGGCAGAAACCACTTCCTCACTGCAAGGCTGAAGGTGTTCTGGAGGTCTGGTATTTTGCCTAAAGCAGAGCAGTGAGGATCTCAAGAATTTCAGTGTTGTGTAGATATTCCAGTGAACTGTTGAAATATTTCATGTTGAACACGTGTATTATGGAGAGAAGAATAATTTAAACAGACCTCTGAAGAACAGCTGATAATTTGGGATTGATGTACCAAGAAAAAAGAGAACTTGTGTTGGGTATGATGTACAGAGCGAGAAAGAGAGAATGAATATCTACGATACGTAGTAGAATCCAGAGTGCTTAATAAATTCTACATTAGCCTTGAATCTTTTATTCCCCTTTTATAAACAAGCACATATGACCAGAGGAGCCTCCATGCACTTCTGATACACCGGCTTAGTGCTAAACCTGACCTATGAGAAGAAGTAACTGTGACAAGGGAGTAGTACACTTAACAAGGTAGTGCATGACTTTGTTTTGTGAATGCTGTCTCATAGCTCTTATAGCTCTTCCAGGTTGCTGTATGGACTTAAAATAGCAGTTTTTTTCTATGTGAGAGGCATCAAATTGGTAGATTTTGTTGAACATTGTGTAGATGAGCTGTTTGTGCCTTCTGCATATAGTATCTTCTGTATTTTTCTGGTGAGCAATCTTGATGTTTTAAGAGAAGTTTTCATGTAGACAGAATTCTTCCAAAATAAAAATACCGTTCTTTTTTATATTTCAGTTCACTTCAGGGATGAGTACGTTACTTTCCCTCCAGATGCCTTTACTGTAAAGCCATATGTTTGCTTTTCTTTCAGTTTTGTAAAAATGTGCTAAATAGAATTCCTCCACATATGGTTGAGAGCCCATATGGTAAAGAACCCTGGTAGTTTCCAGCTGCTCTAATATCTCACCATATCTTTGTGATTTACTTTCTGTTCTTTAAGCAGCTTTTCAGTAATTAACAGTGTTTCCTAGAATTAATTTTTGCAGATCATTGGTAGCCTTGCATTTTGTTTTGATGCACTGTAAAAAGCCCAGAGATCATACCTCGTTGTTTTGCAGTGTCCCCTTCTGGAAGCTCAGTCCACCAGCTTGTGACTGTATGAGGGAAGCCCATCCTCCCATGAGGCAGTGTACTGTCATTAGAGGCAGAATTTATTATCATATATTACTGTTGCTATCCTGTAGCTAAGAAAAACAAAGGCGAGGTTAATCTCAAATGCCTGTGATGTTTTATTAAGTCCAGTACATATTGAAAACAAAGATTCCTTCTTCTGGAGCTATTCTTCCCACTCTTATTTTTTCATCCTCATCAATTTCTGAGAAGGGACATCCCGGAAAAAAGGAATCTGTGTTCTGAAACTCATTGGGTTTGATAAAATGACACTGACATCGGAGACTGGTCACTCCTTGTTGTGTTTGTTTGTTTCTCATGATTTGTATCACCCTTCACTGTGACATATTGTGACTGCCCAATCCATCCATAGAATTATGGATTTTTTTGGCATGTCTGCTAAAAATCCAGTCTGCCTCAAGCTGCAGCATCAAAGCTTTTTACACCTTTGTAAGATTTATAGTGTGTGTGTGTGTAAAAAGCAATTTAGGATACAGAACTTGAGTTTTTATTGGTATATAAATAAGGGCTGGATACCTCAGAGGTTTCGGTATCTGGCTGCAGCACTAGAGGTTGGGAGTTCAATTCCCCACTATATACATCCCTGAAGAGCCAGCCTGTGTGGCCTTGTGCAAGCTGCACAGTCCCAGGGTGCCCCCAGAAGAAAGGAGCGGTAAACCACTTCTGTGTATTTTCTTTCTGGAAAACTCTGGGAAGGGTTGCCATAAATCAGAATTAACTTGACAGCATATCCATTTTGTTTTTTTCCTGTTCCCTCAGTGTTTTGTAGTTGTGCATACTTGTGTTTAAAACAGAGACATTGAAAAGTTCTTCTTTCAGAGTCTGAAAAAATTAGCACGTAGAATCTTGTTAGCCTGTAGACTAGGTTACTTGCTGGTAAAAACAAGATCTCCAAAGAAAATAGGCCAAGGACAGGTTGGCTAGGTGGATGTCTTCCAAAAGTTATTAAAGAACAAGACTTTGTTGATTTGTTTACCACTTAGGATACCTGTGACTATTGCTGACAAATAATGGTAACAGTCTCCCAAGGCCAGGTGGAAGACCACTGGAAGATCAGGTTAGCCCTTTGTCCACTTTTCTTGCTTGTCCTTTGTTGGCAGTGTGTCCCACCAGTTCAAAAATACAATACAAAACAAAAAGGAATCAATATCCCCTACCCGCACATTTTCTGCACCCTTTTGCATGAACAGGATCCTGCCTGCTCCTAAGTGTGCTTCAGTTCCTTCCATTTTTCTACTACTATCTCTGCCTCTTCCAAAGTGTTTCAGTACACATTGTAAGAAAGAACAATCTCCATTACTTCCTTAGTGTAACAGTCTTATAACGATTGAACAGGGCAGACCTGCTTTGGCCAATATCAACTCTGGGGTTCCTGTTCAGTGCTTCCACAAGATGTGTCCCCTGGGGGAATGGTTATAGCTCTGGGACAGAGCATGGTAACTTGAAGGTCCCACATTAAAGCCCAGGCATCTGCAAGTGGGGCTGAGAGAAGACCTAGCTTGAAACCGTAGCCAATATAAGCAGCATGGAACAAACTCAGACAATGCGTTTGAATCAGTATAAGCTCCAAACATTGTAGTAAAGAATGTGGTGATAGGGCTTGGGCAATATGCCATGTGTAAGAATGATTCTGTTTCCTCGTTCTAGGTGCCAAAATGATTCTCTGTTGTATTTCTTGGCTCACCTTGTTGTCAGCCGAGTTCTAGTTAGACTTCCAAGGTGTTCTCTAGCTGAAGCTTTCCCCTGCCTGCCTTCTTCATTAGGGACCAAAAATAATCTCTTGCTTCTTATTTTTGGAACAGTATTTTTTTAAAAAGGTTGGTAGATTTTAATTTTGAAACTGACAGGTTTTTTTTTTAGACAAAACTTAACCTTGGGGAGGCCATGCAAAAGAGGGTTGTCCCAAGTTCTTACTCGTTGAACAACTGAATTTTTTAGATGTATTCAACATTTAATTAAAGGAAGTAAAGTTAGCTATAAACTGTTCTACTGGCTTGGAACATTTCACAACAGCTAAGTTAAAATGACATGTAAACACTTTGGCATGGAAAAAGTTGGAAAGGTACTTGATCCAGTTCATGAGTGTTTGGGGACGCTTCTCTGATGCAATGCCTCTCTGTTAATACAGTTTTTTCTCTTGAGCAAGAATGCCCCATGCCAGTGTGGTATATTATATATAGACTAGGATTCAGAAAACCTGGGTGCAAAATCCCTGCTCAACCACAGGAAACTCACTGGGAGATGGGAATTACCTCAGATATCCTGAAAATGCTGTTCGGTCATCCCAAGATGATGGCACGTAACAACAAACAAGGATGTTGATGCTGATGCTACAAAGGAAATAATAGGGATCAGGAAGTTGTGGGGAAGCTTTTACAAAAAGGGCAGAGCCAGAAACCGAGAGCCATTGTTTTTGGTATCAAAAAAGTGCTGTTCATATTTTCTGACTTTGAAGACTATACTACTGTATTTCTTAACAATAGTAAATCAAGCTGGCCCTCAAAAAAGAAAGCCATCACCTCCCCTCCCCTTTTTTGGCTGTTATATAGTAGAAACTTACAGTAACTGAAGACAATTAAAGGTCTGAATGCTTCAAACTGGGACTACTTAATTATTTTTCTAGCTTGAAGCAAATCTACCCTGTTTCCCTGAAAATAAGACCTACCCTGAAAATAAGCCCTAGTATGATTTTTCAGGATGCTCGTAATATATCCCTGGGATTGGTTGGCTGTTTTTAGTAGTATTTCCATATAATTTATATTCTTGGTGGAAGGCTGGAAAGTGCGTGATTCTGATGATATATAATATTTTTGTGGTTTTCTCATTATTCTGAATATTCTGGATATTTTTATAGCAGCAATGTATTGATATAGTGTCTGAGCAACAGTTGTAGCAATTTGATCACATTCTTTATTAGAGAATATTTGAGAATGGTGTAAGAGCCATTTGTGTTAGCTTGCTTTGTGATACACTTGCCTTCTGTTGATCGGGTGGTTACCCTTATGCAATTGTGATGCTTCATATTCTGCTTTAACTGGCCAAATAAATCGATATAATTGATCCTAAATAAATATCTGGAATATTTGTGTGTGTATTTGATCTGCAAGTGGAACTGCATAAATAATACATTCATTTTCTTTAATTGTCATGATTGAGGTTAAAAAGGATTATATCCTATATATATCTTTAATGCACCCATTGTTTCTCTTTCTCCCTTCATAGATTTTTGCTCTACTATCCTGACAAGCATACTTTTCTATATTTTGAATGTCATTTACATGAAGGATTGACACTGTGAAAATGCATTTGAACACTAGTTAGCTATTAACACTAGTTAGCTATTAAAAAAAACTTTTATATACTGTATATTATAATTTTTAATATATTTTTATTTTAAAGATAAATATTTATAAATATTATTTATTTATAAATACTAAAAATACATCTTGGAATCTCCCTGGGTAAGCATCGGACTTTTGAGTTACAAGGAATAAAACAAAAGGTCACAGAAGAAGTGATCCCTTTTTCATTTTTATTATCTTGTTTTTGCTTTCTGGGAAAGAACCTCAGAATTACTAATGAGCCATTTTGACGTGTGTGGGGAACGTGGTCTCATCCATCTCTCTGTCTTTTGTCCCCACTGCTCTCCTTCCCCTTTCCTTCCCATGGCCATGGCTGGCACTTGGTCTTCTTGCCCACTGCCAGCCAGCCCTGCCACTCAGTTGCGATGATCTCAAAAGGTAGAGAGGAAGACAGAAGAAAAACAACATGGGTTGGAGAAGAGAACGGTGATGGTAATTAAGCTGACCAGGAAAAGTGATTCAGTCATCTTTATGTTAAAGTTGGTGGGAAGGAGAATGGTCCCATGCAAGCAAAGTGAGAGATCATCAGCCGTCTTCATTTCCTTTAAGACTCGGAAGTATTGGGGTGAAGGTGAAGTTTGCTGCCCTTGAGGTGCTCTTCCGTTTCTCTCTCTCCTGATTGATAGTCTGGGCCAGAATTTTGCCGTCTGTGGAAAATCCCCTTCCTGCTGTTGGCTTCCTGGATTGGTGGCTGTGGAGGGGGCCTTTAGGGAGGTTGTACCTGGACGAAGCCTGGCTCTGGGGGCTGCAGTGGACCATGTAGGGTAGTGGGAGCTAGCAGCTCAAAGTGGACTGTCTTAGTGCTCATTTCGGGGAGGGTGAGTGAGATTGTGTATGGAGTGAGTGAAGAAAAGAGGTTTAAAGCAGAGGATAGTAGTGTCCCTCATGAGTTAAACCAGGGGCTGTGGGGCAACTAGAGGACTAGGTGGAGAAAATATTTGATGAATCAATGGAAGTCCTACCAAAAAAAAAAGCAAACTGTTTGGAAGATGTTTTTATTTCTTAAATGCAGATAAAATGAATGTGCTGTGCTATGTTGAGGGGGAGTTAGTGGATATGTTTGTGCCCCCCTGGCTTAAAACCATGTTTTAAACTGTGTTCTAGTTTATACTGTCTAGTTACACTGAGTGTCCGTGTTGAATTTGCTAGGAATGTATGACACGACTGTGTAATTGTAGTGAATGAATAAAAACGTTAGCACCTAACATGGGTTGTGGGGGACTGGGAATCTAGACAAGGGGTGTAGGATGTATCTTTATCTTTATCTTTATTAGATTTTTACCCCGCCCCCCTAGACAAAGTCTACTCGGGGCAGCTAATTGTAATTGATGCAATTGTAATTGATGCAAGAAGGGATTTGTTGAAAGGATGCATAAGTGCAGATGATGGAGTTTCAGGTGAGTTGTGAGTTATTTTCTGAAGCAATGTTCCCTCTAATTTTCAGCCCCGCTAGGCAGGGCTCTGCCCCTTGCGCATGACTCTGCCCCTCCCCAGATGGGGTTCCACTGCAACCGAAACCAAAGGGGCCGGAAACTATCGCTGTGGGTGCGTGGAGGAGGAAGAACACTGCACGGAGGGGGCAGAGTCACGCTTACTTGTGCAGCTGTGCATCTTAGAGGGAAGAGAGGTGAGCTCAGTGATGCAAGAGACTAGAAGACCTGGCGGTAATGAATAGGCAAAGGAATGAGATTTCTGGCTAACAATTTGTGCATCCCTTTACGTTGCCCAGACAGCCTTGCTGCTCTTTTCTTCTCACTGCTCCCACCAGTGCTTTGTGAGTCCTTGCCCAGCCAGCTCCACTCTTTTTCCTCTGAATGTGAGAAATGAATGCGCTCTACGTGGGGCTACCTCTGAGAATGATGTGGAAGCTCCAAATGGTGCAGAATGCGGCGGCCAGACTTCTTACTGGAGTGAGGAAATACCAACACATCACTCGCACCCTGGCTGCCTTGCATTGATTGCCCGTACGCTTCCGCGTTGATTTCAAAGTTTTAATGATTACATACAAGGCCCTAAACGGTTTAGGACCTCGATACTTGGTGGAGCACCTCCTCCCGCCTAGATCTACCCATACCACCCGATCTAGCCAGGAGGGGCGATTGAGAAGCCTAACGCCGAGGGAGGCCCGGAAAGAAAAAACAAGACACCGGGCCTTCTCGGCAGTGGCTCCTTCTCTCTGGAACAAACTCCCCTCCGAGATTCGCTTGGCCCCCTCGCTGGGTATTTTCAGAAACCAACTTAAGACCTGGTTATTCAGACAGGCCTTCCCTCCAGGCACTACTTAACTTCTCTTTTCATCCCATCTTGAACTATTGTTGTTCTGTATATTGTTGAAAAACTGTTAATATATATTTTGAATTGTTTTTATCTTGTATGTTGTGAGCCGCCCAGAGTAGACGATGTCTAGATGGGCAGCATATAAGTGCAATAAATAAATAAATGAACTGAAAGGACCCAGAAAAAAGATGCCCCCCCTTTCATGGTGAATGAATGGAGTGGTGTACAGAAGAAACAGAAACAGAAGAGGCACCCCTTGAAATGAAATGAAAAGGAAACAAACATTTCCATCGCTCCCATGGCAGTCCTGCCTCCCCCCCCCCCCCCATTTGTGGAATTCTGCTCCAGCTGAAGTATATTTGATCTCATAATTATAGGGACTTTCATGATCCATTTTTAAAAAAGAATTGCTAAACCATTGTGAGGTAACTGTAGTGGATAGAGTGACAAACTAGGACTCGAAAGACCTTGGTCACGGAAACTCACTGGAAGGTGGCATTCTTAAAGCCACTCCTTAAATATCGATTTTGAAAACCATATTAAGATCAGTATAAGTTGGGTGCGACTTAACAGCATGTAACAACAGTATATCTCTTCAAATCATATTACACGATCCTGCCAGATTGTTCACAAATAATTTTAAAGTATGTTATTAAGTTTATTCTTCTTGATTGTTGTGTTCTCACTGATACTGGTGTTTTTAGTGGCATTTCATTGTTATTTTACATCTCTTCATAGTTTATGGTTGCTTTTGAATGTTTGTTTTTAATGTGTTAGAGGGCATCTTGTGAGGGTTTGGCCCTAATAATAATAATAATAATAATAATAATAATAATAATAATAATAATAATAATAATAATAATAATAATAATAATAATAATAATAATAATAATAATAATAATAATAATAATAATAATATGCTGTCAGGTTGATTCTGACATATGGCAACTCCTTCCAGGATGTTTTAGATGTAGAGTACCGTGTTTCCCCGAAAATAAGACAGGGTCTTATATTAATTTTTGCTCCAAAAAAATGCATTAGGGCTTATTTTCAGGGGATGTTTTATTTTTTCATGTACAACAATCTACATTTATTCAAATACAGTCATGTCATCTTCTGGTTGCTGCACAATGGTGGAGGGCGAGGTTTCACTTAACTGGGGCTTATTTTTGGGGTAGGGCTTATATTACGAGCATCCTGAAAAATTATAATAGGACTTATTTTCAGGTTAGGTCTTATTTTTAGGGAAACAGGGTACTCAGAAGTGGTTTACTGTTTCCTTCTCTAGCAGTTCGCAAATCAATGATTACTTTAATCATCAAACTTAGAATTAATGGGAGAGAGGGTTTATATCTACCTGCTCCATCTGAGATGTCAGGTACACACACACAGTATGAAAACCTTACATTACTCTGATTCTCAACAGTGAATAGATGCATAATGAAGGCCCAGCAGAACTAGGTAGCCGTGTCCTGTTGCCCCAGTGCGCATCCAGTCAGTGAGTGTAGAAGATTGAGTGAGAACAGGGCTGTTATAACCTCGTGTGTGTGTGTGTGTGTGTGTGTGTGTGTACACACACACTAATCAGTCTTTTAAAAAGGCATTCACAGCATCTTTTTCAAAGATCGAAATACACTCAGAAAGAAATGGCACCCACTGGAAACTGTGTGTTCAAAGTACTCTGTGTTTGTGTGCGTTGAGATTCTCTTAATAATTAGGTCGCTTCTTGGATCGTTTCTAATGTGGTTGGAACTAACGGCGGCATAGCAAGGCAGCTGAGGCAAATAAACTGGCTCAACGCATGGGTTACGAAAGGTTTTGGCCCTTTCGTATTCAAACCGGGCTAGGAGGGAAGTGCAGTGTGGGATTACAAATGTTAGTTGAAAATGCTATGGAAAGGTCAGGCCTTGGATAGTCAAAAGCTGTGCAAACTTCCTCTGACAGATGCTGCAGCCTTTCTTCTCCTTCCTTCCTCTCTGACTTGGATTTAACTTGCACACAGAGAAACAGAGGACTCTGTATCTCAATAGGATGTCCATTGCTGTCACAGGAGAGGCAGGCACAGCAGGGGACATTCACTCCGCAATTTAACCGAGCCGCCCTGATCGCCAGCCAGTCACTTTCGCACAGTTTACAAGTTTGTCAATCTATTTTCTCCATTCTGGGTTGACCCCAAAACATTTCACTACTTAAGACAGAAACAGCAAGTGGCTGAAATACCACTCCAAGTCTCCAACACAATGTGCCTAATACCGAGTCAGAAAAAAACCCCATAACTAGCTTTCCTGGGGAGCAAGAATATGATAATAACCGGATAAATAGCGCAATTTGTAGCTGTAGCACAACACTCAAAATCCGCTGCCTGAGGTGGCAGCCTCATTTCTCTGACTTATGCCAGCCTTTCTAGTTAGTAGTGTCTATAAACACAGGGTTAGTCTGTATGTTCAATTTCACCTCCATCTCAGGATGTTATTGGATCTGAGAGGGCTGAAGAAGGAACACCTGTGGCCAAACAATACATTGTAGATGGCTGTCCATTAGAAGAGGGAATTCCGTAATGGCTGAAAACATCCGATTATAACAGCAGTAGCTTTTCAGGTCTCCTGTATTTTGCAGTTTTTAGCTTGCTTTGTTTTGTGATGGATGATTGGGAGGTAAACACAGCCTTTATTTGCAAATCTATTTTTTCAGCTACAAAAGTCTGTGTACTGAATTGTGTCTCTGGAATGCTAATGGATTTTAGATTCTATCGATGAGCTGTCTATAAGTTATAGCATGGCCCCCACCTTCTCCCTCTCTCGTGTAAGTATCATTCTTTCTTCTTATTTATGCCAGGATGGAGATGTGTATTCTACTGCCAATTGTCTAGATGCCTACAAACATCCTCCTTAGGTCCTTTTGGGGAGAAATATTTTAAATAAATAATTTAATGCTTTGTTTTTCTGCCCAAAACAATCAGTTTGGGCAATTCCCCACTCCTAGAGGAGGGTAAAGCTGTTCAGCCAGATACTGATCAGCTTTTGGCTCCTTAATCAGCATCTCCAGGACAGAAAAAAGATTCTCATTCTGAATTCTTGGCCAACCAGGATGGCAAAACCTCATTCAAATGTTAGTTTGTGAGAAAGCAATATCTATGAGAAGGTTCAGGTTGCAACGAGGAAGCATGCCAACATGAAGCGAGTTTACAGAGCATCATTGCCACAGAGAGGACGCAGCAAATGACCGGCTCTGTGAAAGATATTATTCAGTTTTAACTAGGGTGGATTTTAAAAAATGATTTTTTAAAGAAAAAATCAATTTAAATCATGATTTAAATTAAAAGTCATTTTTTATTTAAATCCTCAAAAAATTCCAATTTTTAAAATTTAAGTCATCGATTTAAATCAATTTAAATCAATCTTATTTATTTATTTATTTATTTATTTATATCCCGCACCATCTGGCAACCAGGCCACTCTAGGTGGCTAACAACAATATCAGCAACAATATTAAAACACGATAAAAAATAAATTAATACATGACCAAATAGGGTAAATGAAAACAGATGGTAATGAAGGTGATAAAAAGGGGTGATGGAGAGGATGGCAAAAAGGGCGGTAAAAGGGAGGCCGAGATCTTAATTTAAATTTAATTCAAATTAAATTAAATTAAATTGATTTAAATCAATTCCACCCAGGTTTTAACAGATAGCAAAAATGCATGGTGAAATACATTAACCTGGGTATCTGTCACAAGTATTTGAGAGGATATTTCTTCGCCTGCACACATACATTTGCACAATCAACAGTTGCTTAACTAATAATTAAAAAAAAAAAACCCAGCGGAAAACGTATCATGCTGATTGAGGCAAGTTTAAGCAAGAACTGTTTCACCACAACACATTACTATGAATAGAGTAATCTGACACTCAGTGTAACTGTTTTTAATGAACATGCCGGGGTAGTAACCATTTTTCCAGTTTTCTTATGCTTCACATAAGGAGTCTGGCTTGCAAATTGCCATTTCTCTGATGGTATGTGTTAAATAGTAAAGTTTTATGTGACTCTGGTCACCTCCACCGAAAGACAGAAATTATTCAGAAGATCTGGAGTTCTCGTTGCTCTCTTGCTGGCCTCTCTTCATTCCAGTGTTTGAGCTCTGTCATGGCTTGCTTCCATGGAGGGATCCAAAGTGGTTGTGTAGAATTCTGTATGTAGAATTTTGTTTATGTGTAAGAATTCTATACAAGTTCTACTTATAGAATTTCCTCCCTGAACTTGCCGCCACCTCTTCCTTCCTTCGAAACTTCCTTTTCTGTGTGGCGCTTGTCTTATCCTCTTAATCCTTATGCCTGATTTCAATGCTGTACAAGCTTTAAGCACCTGTCATGGCATTCGTCCACTTTCGCTCCTCCCTGTCCTTGTCTGTCTCTCCTTCCCTGTCCCAGCAATCTCAATTCCTTATCGTCTGTTTTAAACTATAAACATTTTGGGGAAGGGGGACCCCTCATGTTACTCTGGACAGCCACGTACATTGGTAAAAGTGACAGTAATAACCATTTTGTGATGCTACTGGTGAGCAAATTCAGCCAGTGGAATGCATTATACTGATTTAGGTGTCTTTACCAATTTGGTGGCAGAATTGGCATTTTTTAAATTTCAGTTTTATTACATCTGAGCAAAAAACAGCTTGCTTGAAGGAACAAATTGTGTTTGAGTTTCTCAGCCACAAACCTTACATGTGTTCCTCAGGGAGTGATGGGCTTGGAATTCTTCGCCTTTGGTCTTCTACTTAGCCCCAAGCTTGGCAGCAGAGTACGTATTCCCTCTACATAGCATGCCAGGTGCAACCTTTTTCATTCCAAGGAGTGGTGGAGGGAAAGATCTCTCCAACTATTACTAAGGCTAGGAGTGAACCTCTGGCCTGACTCAGAGGCAAAGATCCAGTTTTAGTTCCAGTTAGAGCTGACCCACTTGAAAAAAAAGGGAGCTATATTAATGTTGAATAACATGTCCTGTTTATCTCAATCAGACTGCTTTACTTGGGACTAAATTTGGATTTAGCCCAGCATCAATTTCAGATAGTCAAGCAGAGAAAGCTGTAAAAGAAGTAACTTTTGCTGATATTGCCGTTGTTGCTTTCCTTCCAAACCTTCCCAATTAGTTGCTGAGAGTTTAATTGTAAGTTAAACAATTTGTTTCCTTTTTACTGGGAAGGTTGATTTCACAAGAGCTCGCCACTTCTGCATGTGTAAATCTCATTCTGTTACCCAGGTCTCTGGGCACACCCATTTCCTTCCATGGAATAAACTGAAACTGTTCTCCACTAGTAACTTTTCATTGTTGCAGTTTTTAAGAAAGTAGTTTTGAGAATTGAAGGAAGCATCATAATATTGCAAAATATTTCATTTCGTCAACTGTTGTAACAGTTGAAGGGTTTTCATGAGATATATAGTTCATTTTCACCTCTGGTAGGACTGGAATAGAATATTTTTGTTAGTAGCAGTTGTTGCCAACAACTTAATGTGACTTGTTATGTGCCGTTAAGGAAGAATGAAAGATAAATGAGTATGCAGAGAGCTTAGGATAGAACTGTGCTCATTACTTGAGTTAATTTCCCCTTTTAATGCTAAACACTTTCCAGTAAGGTTAACACAATTACATTTATGCACATCAGTTGCTCAGGAAGTTTATAGTTTTCTGCCCACCACACTTTCCAATAGCCCAGGAAACTTGCTGGATAGTTAGTCCTTCTGTACACAAAACGTAATAATGGCTTCATGGGGAGGAAGAGAAGAAGGAAGAAAGTGGGGGAAAGGAGGAAATTAGCTTTCTACTGGACATTTTCCAAGTAGAATCTCAATTAAAAGCAAAATTACTTGAAAGGTATGAGTGGATTTCTGTTAATGCAACTAGGAAAGCCATAAAAACAAACATTTTATAGCCTCAACCATCTGGAAAGCAAAAAGATTCAGTATTATCTGAGAAAATGTGGGAATGAGGAATTCAGATAGAAGCAGATTTCAAGGAAATGTTTAGGGTAAGATGTTGACTGCCATATAAGAACACGTGTGCATTTGTGAACAGGGTTTACTATATTTCTCAGCATTACTATCATAATTTTGCTGCTGCATGTTGTGTTATACTGTTGGTTTTATCTTGATATTTTCTTCTTTGCAAAGCAACAGGACAAACCTCTAACCAAATCATCAAAGACATTCTCAAATCTGTAGAGGTACAGAATATGAATGATTTCCATCTGTTCTTGTCAAGTGTGCAAACTCCTTTTTTTTTTTTTAAGGGTGAGGCTATTGAAATTATACACCTGACCCCTAGGATATGTGCTCTTGTGGAGCTGGGCCCATTGCTATAGTTTTAATGCTATTTTAAAACTGATTAAGAGATCTCAACGTCTCTCTTTTTCATTTTCATTTTGTTTCTCAGCATCCTGTCAACTTTAAATTCCATATTGAATTGAAATATTTATTTTTTCTTCCCACAGGGAAGTTTAGCTTTCTTTTTTTCCTAATAAAAATATCTTTTTCTTAAGGTACACAGGTGTATGTATTTTTCCCATTGATTAAAACATGTTTGTGTGCATTTTTTTGAAACATGACCCATTTTTCTTATGGATTTTCCTTGTGTACGATTTTTTAAAAAGAAGAACTGGGAAGAAAAAGAGAGTTTAATGCTTCAAGTTTCCACCTGAGTACAGGAAACATAGACAAAAAGAGCATTTCTACTAACCCGTATCTAATAAGAACAACTAGGAAGTAGAAGAGTTTAGTGCTTCCATTTTCCACCTGAATACAAAAAAACTTTTTCAAAAACTGCATGCATACTTCTACTAGTCCTTATATAGAAAGATTTTTTTTTAAAAAAATAGCTGTGAGTAACTGCTGGGATATTTTCAGACCCCATTCCAAATTACTAGAGTTAGAAGAAGTGCTAAGATTAGTGGTGAGGCTAGGGTTAGTAAATCGTATGTTTCTTGAACCCAATTTAATGTTCCAGTGTCTGTCTGACAAAATGCAAACTACATAATTTCTGCTTCTTGTGGCTCACCAGAAAGCAACATGGGACATTTTCTGTTCCAGCACATTATGTTGGCTGGTGGGAGAAAAGGAAAACAGAAATAGATTTGATGAGACAGGATTTTTTAAAAAAATATCCCAGTTGTCTTTTTCCTCAAAAAAAAATTTCAAACAGGGCAAGTGGCTGACACTTGGCATTATTTGCTGGTTGTTAAATGTCTACTTTGCAGGCCTAATTCTATGGGACTTTTGGAAGAAAACATTACTTTGGGGTGCTAAAAAATCTTGTCTGCCCAGATGATGGTTAGTTGATGGTTAGTAGCAGTCTTGCAGAGCATGAATTAGATAAATGTGTGTGTGTGTGTGTGTGTGTGTGTGTGTGTGTGTGTGTGTGTGTGTGTGTGGTGGATAGAGTGTTGGCCTAGGACTTAGAAGACCTGGGTTCAAATCCTCACTCAGTCAAGGAGACATCTTGTGAGGTAGGGGGTAGCAGTAGTAAGCCTACTCCTTCAATATGTCATATACTTTGAGAAAATCTCTTAGTCACTATACATTGGATGTAACATTACAGTATATAACAACATAACAGCTTAAGAAAGCAGTCCTACCTTCTTTCACATAAGAATTTCTGTTCAAGTTCATGAAAGTTTCACCATCAGGATTTCTACTGAAGTTCAGAAAGTTTGAAAACGCTAGTAGGTATCAAATACGGTTTTGTACAATCTTCTCTAGATCATTATCACTCTCATTTACAGAATCCTTTTTATTCATGTACCATGATGATCTCTGATTTTGTCAAGGATGATGGCCATCCTCTGAAAGCTTTTTAGAGAAGTGTTTAGAAGGCACAATTGAAGACTAGCCTCATGTACAATTGTGCAGTTGTTTGATTAGCCACTGACCTAAAATAGCCATGTTTAGACATTGTATGTCTTTTAGAATTTCCTTAGGACTTCCTTAGGTAAGCATCTCCCTTTGAAGTCAGCATAGCCGGCTTCTGGCACAAGACTACAAAAAGGCTGGGGTGGCTGCATGAGGATTTCCTTGAATGAATGTGATTTTGCAACTTAGAGGCAGTTCATTCATTACTTTTAGGGGCTTGGACTTAAGTGGAAATTTCAAAAACACAAGAGTTAGTGAAGAGACAATTAAACTAAGTGGTAAATTTTGGAAGTAAATTTTTAAAAAACTATCTTGGTGTAGTGCCGTTATTATACTATATACCATTGACATTTTTAAAATGTATGCAAAATTATACACAGTATTTCCATTCAGGCCAATTCAAGCTGAACAAAACTACCAAATGAAAGGTATAGTGACTGAAGCTGGGTTCTGGTTTTCAAAATGGGAGAAGTAAAGTTTAACTTTTAAGGCAGAAGCCTATGAAAAAGTCAGCTTTGGAATTAGAAGCAAGGTTGCTTTAATCAAGAAGAGGTGTGACTTTCTTCCAGTGTTGTTTTGCAGTTTTAAATATTGTGTATTGCCTAGATTTTGTTTGGTGATTCATCTTTGTGAGGAAACAATGGGCTCCATTTCCATGTTGATTGCCTAAAGCAAGCAGCTTTAAAGATTCTCCTCTGGAAGACAAACATTTATCATCTAATAGCAAAAAGATAGGGGTTCAAATACCCACTCATCCAAGGAAACTCACTTTGGGTGGGTTTGACTGTTTCCACACACACACCTCTGGTAGGCGTGGCCAGGAGGAGTGTCTCAACCATAGAATCCAATGAGAGTGAACTTGCAACTCTCATTGCTGCTAGAACTGGTCTTTGTTAGGGTAGGGGAATGGAGCACAAAGACTGGTGGGGCGCCTTGCTTCTCCTATCCCAACAGCCCACAGGATGGCTTGGGTTGTCCTTATTGTTCTCAGGAGGGCCAGGAGGGCTGGGCCTTTGAAGGTCCCTGAAGTCCAAGCAGCTCAGCTCAGCTTCGGATCTGCTGTGGGTGCTTGTTGTGGTGCTTCCTCTTCCAGTGTCACTTTTGAGTTGGGGGTGTGTGGATTGGGGCTTGGCTGGGCGCCTATACCATCATTGTGGTGGCTCAGGTTGGATGATGACTAGCACACTCCCTCTGTGTCCTTTATCCATGGAGAAGCAGATCCATTCACTTGTTCAGGGATCCAGCAGCAGCAGCAACAACAGCAACAGTTTCTCAGCAAGAGTGCAGAAAATGAGAGGAGTCTCCTCGGAAGTCGAAGCTCAATCCTCACCCTCCTCCTCCTCCTTTAAATCCAGGTCCCAGCCTCTGCCCCAGCCTCCAGGTGTGGCACATCTGCCACTACCTTGTCACTCCCACCTGAGACCCCACTTTCACCTTCTGCACCCCTCAGGCTACCCTGTTGCTGGGATCTCCATGAGGGGAGCCAGGAAGCACAGATCCGAGGCAGATGGCCTGTCAGAGACAACCGAAGTGTCCTTCTCACACTGTAGCAGAGATAATGTGGCAGAGAAGCTTGAACATGTCATGTACCTTCAATAGTCCTCTTAGGATCCTCATGATTCTGAAGCGACTTAACAGCCCATAACAACAACACTTGCAAAGTTCCTAAGCTGCCTGTTTTCTTTTTGCCTTCCCTTGGTCTGTTTGAAATCTTTGTTCTTGTCTTTCTCACATTCTCTCATTAAGATTTATTCTGTCATGTCAGTTTCCCAGGACCAAATGGTACCACAGTATCTGAGTTTCTACTTCTCTTACTTCCCTGATGCCCCACTAATAAGTGGAAGGGAAGAAGAGAGAAGGCAGAAATCTTTTAATCCAAGATCCATAGTCCATAGTAAATCTAGAAAAGCCCTCAACCTTTCTCCTTTTCTTACTTCCATCTAAAGAGAGCTCATGAGATTCATCTCTTGTTACTTAAGGATAAAAACGAAATTGTATGCAGTAAGGACATTATTACTTTGTTGGACTGTAATTATCTAGCAGTAGCTCTGAAATGTTTTCTGGAGACAAAAGTTAAGGAAATGAGATTTCCTGAACAGATGTATCTTAAGAGTTCGTCAGCCATTTGAAGGCTTTGTCAACAAACGATGAAGGTCTTCCAGAAAGAAAAAAGAAGAATGATCGCATAAGGATTTTCAATTCATAATTTGCTGCTTCTCATCCCTGTTGCTGTTGGAGTTATTATCTCATCAGTATGACTTGGTATAAATGGAATCCATTGTTTTGCTCATATGTGCATTATGGTGTGAAGAGAAAACAATGCACACTGACAATTGTGTTAGTAGAAAAAATTGAGTTAGACTGAGAGAGAGAGAGAGAGAGAGATTATCCAGCTAATTTGAGTGGCTGACATGATTTGAGGATTGCTATGTTCATCTCTGTCTTAAAGGAACTGCTAAGGTGGATGCAGTTTTTGTTTCTTTCTCGTCCCAGCGTAGGCGGCAGAACGCCTGCAGGATGTAGCCAATTTATCAAGGCATTCACCATGCTGAACGGTACAGAGGTGTGGGGGGTAGGGAACTGTTTTTGCCATGTTCCAAGGTGTTAGCGATAGTTTATGCTTTAGTACAGTTGATACAAAAGTCACTATTTTGTATGGGTTCAGATTAGGAATGGGGGGGAATTGGTCAATATCCTGTCTGTGTCATTTTTACATGTGTGTAATCCAAGTGTTCCCTTCCCCAGGTTGGCTCTTCTCTGTCCACTACCTCCTCTTGGTAGGGTAAGGTGCTAAGTCGTAATGCTTTGATGTAAAATGCCGCCTTCTTAAGTGTCCAGCACAGCCCTCTCACTGTTTACCCTTCATAGACATGTTGAAACAAGTTTGTTTTAAAGATGTGTTTTTTTTTTGTACAGGGCTGTTATTCAGTTCTCCCCCTCATACTGCTCTGATTTAGTCCTAGCCACTTTTGACGTGCCTTGTGGCATGAGAACTAAGTCAGAAACATACGTATATGGTCAGGGGAGGGTGGGTGTAGCTTGCTATGGGTTGAAAGGACATGATAAAGGATTGCAGTTTTTCACTGGCCTGTCATGGTTGCTAGCACACTCACCTCTTTTAATTCTGTAACCTAATATGAGTTGCCTATGCGGTAAAATGGCAAGAAGGGACATGCTGAGGACCAAGAGAATCTGGGAAGGCAGCAAATGCTATGGTTTAACAGTTGCCAAGATTAAAATCCTGCTTTTCAAGCCTGCTTAATTCTGTCTTTACATTGTGGATGGAGCACTTATTCTTCAGTCAGTTACTGAATCCTTCAGCTTTTTAAAAATAACACAAGGTTGTTGTTATATGCCATTGCTTTCAACCTATGGAAATTCTAGTAGGGTTTTCAACGTATGTGAGATATTTAACAAGTGCTTTTGCCATCCCCCCCCCCCTTGAATTTCCAAGGCCAAGAGGGGATTAGAACCCAGGTCTCTTAATCCATCACCATTCCAACCAAAATTACCTGATAATATATTAGTTGCATGGTAGTGATTCTGTCTCAAAGAAAGAGGAATTCTATCAACAATACCACACTGGGTCTTGCATAACATTTTGAACATTTTTGTTTCTGAAGTCTCTTGAAACATCGTAAGAGTTTTTTAAAAAAATAACTTGTCAGGAAATAGAATCACATTTTGAAGTTGCTGAGATACCCCTCTCTCTCTCTTGAGTGAAGTATTGTTTATTAGCATAACTGGGTGGAAAAAATGCTGTTGGTATATATTAAGTCCCTTAATCGCAGACAAAAGGCCTTGATTTGTTTCTATTCCAGAGGTTTTATTTCTGTTCTGGAGATGGGCCAAGTTTTATCTGTTGAAGATAAAGAGGTGCTGAATGAGGAGGAACATAATCTAAATGGAGGTTTCTTTGTGTATGCTTTTATTGAAGTTGAATGTTGCCTTAATATACAGAATAGTCAGCTGATAAAGTGTGTGTGTGTGTGTGTGTGCGCACGCGCACATGCGCTTTGTGTGGCAATTAGAGATGGGCATGAACTGCTGATTCAAAAGTTTGGAGTGGTACATTTCCTGGCCGAATTGTGGATCAACTTTTTGGCCAGGAAATAAACCAGTGGTTTGTGCCCATCTCTAATGGTAATGCATTTTTTGTCTGAGAAGTTTTGTGTATTTCAATACTTTTACAATTCTTCCCCCTCCACTAAAATGTATTACTATATTGCATGGCATGAAAACACTGGAAGCTAAGTCATCCACAACAGTATTTTATGTACAATAGCAGCAGGAACACGTCTTCCTAAAACTGTTTACAGCATTATCAGTGATTTTATAAAAACTGTAATCAGCAGGCTGTATTCCATTGAAATGTTCTTATCTGTGTGTCCTGTGGAGTTTTATTTGTGAAATTAAGGTGCCCCATTATTCTCAACCAGGATTGGTATCACTACTCTACTTATAACTTGCATTCTCCAGAGGAAATGCTGTTGAGAAAATTTATCACAGAGATGGAAAACAATTTCCATGTTCTCACCCTCCAGAATAAGCGTGCCTAGCATTCTTAAATTCTCAAGTGCTGTAGGATAAACTGCTTGCAACCCAAACTGCTTCTTTTAGTCGTCTCTGAGTTAACAGTAGTTGGTGTTATAGCTTATGAGTTCTTTCCTACCATTTTGGATCTCAGATCACAAAGATTTGGTTTATGAGGACAAAGACAAAATGGTGGTTGTGAGAAACAGTAAAGGTTTTGTCATGGTCTGCTTGTCCTAGGAGACTAAGAGTAACTGATTCACATATCCCTGAAGTATTTATTCTCTGATTAGAGATAACTTTATATTAAGATATTGAGATATATTAAGATATATAAGAGATATTAAGATTATATTATTAAGATAAATAGATACTACAAAATTGCACAGAAGTCTGCAATTCAGATTACCGGTTTCAGGAATCAGTGTTTTCTCCTCCACATGCATGTGTTGCTGTGAACAGTAAATAAAATGTTAATGATGTTTAATGAATAAAACACTTTGGTTCTCAAACAATAATTCAGGATGATGAAGTCCTTGATGATGTTGTGGTCCATGAAAAATGCATCTTTAGACAATGGCAATATGATAGTCACCATATTTCTGTGGACAGCCCATGAAGGATAGTTCCATCAATGTCCTGAGTATCTGGAGTCCCAACATCAAGTAGGATTTCAGTTAGTTGAAATGTGTTGGATGAGGCCTTCGAGTGAAGCCAGTGGGAACTCTGCTAGAATCTGTTCTGAACCCCTGTCATTGTCTCTGTCATTATTTGACTGTTGTTCTTAAGGTCCTTGGGCCAGGTTTTCTTGGTTTTGGGTGCTTAATGCACGAAAAACCACACATATAGAGCAAACAGTATTACTCCTGTAAGGCTGCACTTCCTTTCAAGAGCAATACACTTAGTTTGTTGATAGTTAAATCTATGGATTAAAGGAGCCATTCTCAACAGGGACCATATGAACCCCTGGGGCCCTGGCACATTCGAAGGGAACCATAGACTAGAACAATTCTTCACACACCACCTTACAAAGTTCATTATTCTACTTACACAATCCTGATTCAGCCTATATTGCTGTCATATTGTGTTTATGGCTGTGGCCAAAAAAGAGAGAGAGAGAGAGAGAGAGTTGAGAATGGCTGGATTAAAGACCAGCATTTATTCTGTTTCCAGGCACATTTTCTGTAAGAACTCTCAGTAAAAGATGAGCAGGTAAATGCATTGCAGCTACACATTAATTTTAAAGGACATGTGGATGACATGAGGCAACCTCATAATTGGCACCTTGTGGGAGCTGAAGTCTAAAACATGTGGAGTACTATTAAGTACCACTATTTTAAAGAACACTAAACAATGTGGAGATTTGGCATTTAGATTGGCCACAAATGTATATGGTTTTCCAAAACTAATTTTATCTTTCTCTTCAGATAACCATGACTTTGCAAGATAAATAGGGTGTCTCTACACAGGGCTTCTGTTCAAAGTGCATGTATGATTGGTTCGTATGGCAGAAACTCTGTTACAATATGTAGGAGTCCATTAGAATATTTTTATTTTTCAAAATGTGCTAATCTCCTTAATCAGATTCAACGAAAAGGGCATCCACTGTACACACTCCACTTTAGCTCTCACTTGCACTGCAAGGACCACTGAAACAAATATGTGAGCTTCCTTGGCTTAGCCATACTGACCTCAGTATAAATAAGAGAAATTCTTGCTTCTTTCTCAAACTCTGAGCACACGCAAGAAGACTCGAGGAAGGAGGGGCTTGGTGGCTAGATCTGCCTACGGAGCCAAGTCAACATTTTTTAGACTGCCTAATGACTGCATGAATTCATAGAGTGATGGATAGAATAAACATCTTCACTAAATGTAGCAGAACAAGTCAGTAAATGGGGTGTTGGTTAGCTACATATTGGTCGTATTGGTTAGCTACTAGCTCTTGTTTAGGAGTTCTTTTGCATCCATATAGCAAAAGAGTAAACTGCTCCACACAAACCACTTTGTAATGGAGCTTGTCTTTACATCTCTTCCCAGTCAGTGGGAAAACATTTAGAACGTGTGTCACCTGCTGAGTAGTTATTATAAGGTTTGTTGTTTCTACTGGGCCTCTCAGTGGCTTTCAGTAGCATTGACCATGGTATCCTTCTGGGCCATCTCTCTGGGATGGGACTTGGAGGTATTTTTTTGTAGTGGGTCTGGTCCTTTTTAGAAGGGAGAACTCAGAGGGGAGTGCTAGGGGACTCTTGTTCAGCACTCTGACCTTTGGCCTGTGGTGAACAGGGTTCTGTTTTGTTCCCTATGCTATTTAACATCTACATGAAACTCATGGGAGAGGTTGTCTGGGGTTTTGGTATTCGGTATCACCAGTACACAGATGACACCCAACTCTGTTTCTCCATCTAAATCCGAGGAAGCTGTTTCAATTCTAGATCAGTGTCTGGTGTAATGGACTGGATGAGGGTGATTAAACTGAAAGTTAATTTGAGGCTGGATGCCTAGATTTTGGTGGTGTCCAGCAGTGTCTTTGCACAGTTAAAACTAGTCTTACCAGCTGCACCCGTTCCTTGAAAGGTCTGATCTGGCCATGGTGACACATGCCTTAGTTACATCCCAGCTGGACTACTGTAACTCACTCGACATGGGGCTACTTTTTGGAAAGTGTTCAGAAATTCCAGAATATCCAAAAATTGGCAGCCAGATTACTAACTGGGGCTGGTTACAGAGATCACATAACCCTCCTGTTACAGCAGCTCCATTGGCTGTTGGTCTGTTTTCAGGCACAATTCAAAGTGCTGGTTTTAACATATAAAATCCTAAACGATTTGGGTCCAAGCTATCTAAAATACCATATCTTTATGAGCCTACCTGAGTATTAAGATCATCAGAGACCTTTCCCTCAGTCACAGGCACATTTGATGGGGACATGGGAGAGGGTCTTCTCTGTCATTGCTCCCAGACTCTGGAACTCCCTCCCATGGGAGGCCAGCCTGACCCCATCTTTGCTTCCTTCCACAAGCTAAGACCTTTCTCTTCAGGTAGGCTTTCTTTTAAATGACCTGTTGACTAAGGGGATTTTAAATATATATATATTTAACAACTGTCATACATTTTTTAAAAAAATCTAAAGAAAAACAACATATATAACTCAATGTGCTTTTTAAAAGGTATTATTTTCTTCTGTTGTTTTACTTGTTTTTAATATTGCTTTTATTATGAGTTTTAATATGATATTTAAATAAATAAATTTGGGGTGAGATAGTTCCTTCCTGCTCTGAACTCAGAAATCCCTTCATTTCCAGAAGATACATCTCCTTCTTTTCACCTTGGCTCTATTTAGCCTGGAGAATGAATTCTATTATTTATTTGAGACCTTAAGGAATAACCTGCTGGCTGGATAGTTCTGTGAAATGAGTTCGATTCCGCACTGTGCCTCCTGGGAAAACAGCCAGGCTGTGTAGCCTTGGGCAAGCTGCATAATCCCACAGTACCCCCAGAAGAAAGGACTGGTAAAACCTAGAAAGCGCTGAAAAGGGTTGCCGTAAGTCAAAAACAACGACAGTGCATATTTATGATCTATTATTAACGCAAAATTAGTATTCCCACCACCCCGGGCCTTTTTTCTTGCCCATGCCTCATGCTAAGACTATACACTATTGTGTAACTTTTATTTCTAGATGCTTAGCTGCAGGGTCTGCATGTTCAGAGGGATATGTATTATAAAGAGAGAGCAGTGACTGGGAGAAGAAGTGATCAACCACATATTTCCTCTCAGGTTCTTTCATACATTTTTGTGGTGAAAGCAGCTGGGTAAAGAAGGAGTAGCCACTGCCTTTTCATGGCTGCCATTGGCTGGATAGCTCACTGAGTTAGGTAACTGGCTGTGGAGCCAGAGTTGGGAGTTCAATTCCCCACTCTGCATCCCAGGAGAAGAGCCAGCCTGTGTAGTCTTGGGCTAACTGCACAGTCCCAGGGCACCCCCAGAAGAAGGGAATGGTAAACCATTTTGTAGTACTTTGTACCTAGAAAATCCTGAAAAGGGTCACCATAAGTCAGAATTGACTCGATGGAACTCAATTATTATTTCTCTTCATGTTAAGCCCTCTTTTCTAGTTACCACTTCACAGCAGAGAAGTTGTGGCCATGCATGAAGAAACAGGAGCTAGGCAGTTATGCCTGTTTTCTATATGAAATCGATTTTTAAAATTAGCTTTCTTTCGCATCTACACTGCTAAGGCCCTTCAGGTATAGGTAGACTCCAATTCCCTGGTCAGTCTGGCTAGCCGTGAGGGATGATGAGAACAGAGCATGGAAAAGTTCCTTGGGGGATGGGGAAGAATCTCACTGTGTGGACTAATTTTAAGTCACTGTCTCACATCACATTATGTCATCTCTGTGGAGATGGAGCAAGATGACATAATGTATGTAATGTGAACAACTTTGGCAGGGCGGAGGGGGAAGAGTATGGCTATCCTAAAGATACTGCACTGTCATGATTTTTGTAATACCTTCTATGACTTGCTTTCTGTCCTTTTTTAAAAATTGCAGTTTCTGAACAGTAATTTCTGTCGCCCCTGCTCTACTGCTGCATTTGATTTCAGCCACTTCATCCCTGAGCCTAGACTACCTCCCGTTTGAGCCTAGCACAAAATAGGGGTTGCTTCTGTCACCCCTCTGGACAGGGATTGTATCTCCTGTGTGTTCTGAATCTTAGCTAGCATACCTAGTTGTGGTGGAGATGGCAAGCTGGAATATTCAAGGTGATGTATTATGACAACACGTGTGAGTCTATGCTTTTTAACCTAACTGCCCTGCCCATAATTCTTATTTGCTTCTCTGCCACTTAGTCTCTCGTGTCTGAACAGTTTTAATGCTTTTTTCATGTTTTGAGAATATTTTGGTGGTAGCAGTGTTGTTTTTTTTAAAGTTAAGAATGCTAACGGTACTTCTTAAAATAGGCTGGTATAAAATATCAGCTGCAAACTAAGCTATCCTCTTTTCCATTTAACCCCATTGACTGAAAGCCAGCTCCCTGAGACTCATTCTTGTTTATTTCTATGTGGAAGGAGTTCCATAACCATGTGTTTAAGGACATGGATATTAAGTAAGAAGGGCTTTCTGAGAAGGGGCGTCTGGGCATGGCAGCAAGCTGTCGAGAAGGTAGTAGTTTCTTAGCCATGTAGGTATTAAGGTAATGAAAATTTTCCCCAGGAGCTCTGATATAATAATAATCTCTGTGATGCCTTGTAATAAAGGGCAGTTGAGGTTCCAGTACATTAACGTAGTGCAATTTCCTGAGAATAAGGAGTTTCAAATATGAGTTGCTTTTACTTCGATCATGGCTTCCCAAACCCTCTGGGGAGCCAAAATATTTGAAAGCAATATTTTGCAGGATAAACAGACCAATTTTATGTTGCCATTTTCATACTTATTCAGCTTTCTTTATTTTACTCAATAGATTTAATGGCTTTTCTCTTCTCTACTTATTGTGCAATATAATTTAGCTCAGTTGTGCTGTTATTGTAGTACTTCTCTTATTATTCTGTAAAGACCTGATATGTTCTCATCGACACATAACTCATGTATTTCAAACTAGGAAAAAGAAACTGGTTCTTTTAAAACACTCATACAGTCAGATGTTCTCTTTTTACTGGAATTAAAAGCTTGCATAGGCTAATTACATCAGTGCGGGGAAAAACCTAGAAATTATAGTCTTGAAAAAGAAATTTAGAAGGAGGTCTGAAAAACTTTTAAAATCTTTCTGACAAAATATGCATGTAGTATGTTTTAAAACAATTTTCATCACCAATTCAAGCAGCTACAAGTCTCTTAGATTCAAAGGGCAAAACATGATACTGGTGGTGGTGACAGTAGCAACATTACTCCTAGTTGGTTTTGTTGTGTTGCCAAATAAGTACTGTAATGCCCTTGGAATTTCACATTGGGAACATGCCTTTAAATGACTTTTTAATGTACAGTATTCTTTATTAATAGTGCATTGCACTAATGGGGCAGTATATAAAACTAACTAACTAACTAACTAACTAACTAAATAAATAAATAAATAATTTAAAATATTTATACCCCACCTTTTTCTTCAAGAGGACCTAGGTGGATTACAATATTAATTACATCTCTTTATATTTAAACTGAAAGGAGAGAGGAAAAACAACTGAACAGTAAAACAAAACAAAGCAGCCCAACTCTTAGGCACTGAGAAAAAGCCTAGCTGAAGTAGGGTTGCCAGATACATGGGTACCAAAAGGAGGACATAGAAAGCCAAAAAGGAGGACAGAGGAGGACGTATTGGGGGGGGGGGCTCCGTGCACAGGGTGGGGTGGGGGCCATGTCACTTTTGGAATTACGTATCTCTTTGATCATGGGGCAATACCATGACCATTCAACCTACTCAGTCTTGAAAGGTCAAGACTGGGAAAGTTACATTAAAAAACAAAATAATCAGCAACGATCAAACAAAATATAAGAGCTACTAAAACAAAGTACACTAAGAAATCACATTAATAAAAGCATAATAAAGTGAAATAAAAAGTTTAAAAAGTTGTGTGACAGATTTAAAACACTTTATAAAAACCAGAAGAAAAAAACCAGAAGGCATGGATTTCTCTCTGCTTGAGAAATGCAAAGGGTGGAGAAAATGGATTTGGAGAGAGAGAATTTTATACATACACACACACAGTGCTTACTACACTACATATGACAAAGCCATATATGTATATATATAATGTATATATTATATATATGTGTGTGTGTCTATATATCTGTATCTATATATGGCTTTGGATACACACACACATATATATCCGACACACACACACACACACACACACACACACACACACACACACACACACACACAAGCCATTTTCTCCACCCTTTGCAATTTCTCAAGCTGAGAGAAATCTGCTTGTGTGTGTGTGAATTTCCAGCTCCCACAAGCACGGGGGATAACTCTGCACATGCTTCTGGCTCCTGGACCTGGAAACACACACTGCACATGCCCCAGAGTCAGGGGTGTGTGGGGTCGTGGCAGAAGGGGGGGGGGATAAAAGTGCCTCCTCTTCCCTGGCTTTAGGAGGAAGGAGGGACCGGCCCGGCCCCTGTTTCCCTGGCTCTGAACTGCCGCTCCCCCAGAACCCCAGACCGGCCTTCCCTCCTGCTTTCATCAGTTCCTTTTTTCATAGTTTTGAATCAGTCTCTCTCTCTTTCTCATACAACCCCCCTCACTCCCTCAATTTTCTACATATATTTAAACAAGCTTGATGAAACCACCCGGTTCCTCTCTCGCACCTTTCTTCCCGCCTTAATTGGAGCCTTCTCTCCCTTGCAGTCATGTCCTTTTTTCATGGTTTTATGAAAGTCAGTCTCTCTCTCCCTAAATTTTCTACAATCTTACCTTTAAACAAGCTTGATGAAGCCACCCGTCCCTCTCTCACACCTTTCTTCCTGCCTTAATTGGAGCTTTCCCTCCTAATTGGAGCTTTCCTCCTCCTGCTTGCAGTCACCTCCGCGGAAGTAGTCATTCACAAGCCGGATTGACTGCCCGGGGCTGTTCTACAGCTGTAAACAATCAAGCCACCTTATCTCCGATCTCTAAAAGAACGGAGGATTTACAAGTGCTGCAACCAAGGAAGGAGGGAGAGGTGGCTTACAGTTTGAGGTTCAGCTGCAGGGGGTGGGGGTGAAGATACAAAAGCCGGACATTTTAAAGTTTTTTAGCTTTGCCTGCCGGACGGAGGACATTAGTCTGAAAAGGAGGACATGTGCTCCTTTTGCCGGACGTCTGGCAACCCTAGGCTGAAGAGAAAAGCCTTTGCCAGGCTGCAGAAGATCAGCAAAGAGGGTGCAAGACCATCCTTCTGTGGGAGGGAGTTCCATACTTGGGAGCAGCAACAGAGAGGGCCCTCTCGTGTCCTTACCAAATGAATTCGTGAGGGTGGCGGGACAGACAGAAAGGCTTCCCGAATGATTTTAAAACCTCTGCAGGCTCATAACAGGAAATGCAGTCTTTCAGGTAGCTTGGACCCAAATTGACTTATAACTTGAAACCTGAACTTTGAATTGTTCCCAAAAATGGAACGGTAGCCAGTAGAGCTGTTGCAGCATGGGAGTTAGGTGATCCCTGTAACCAGCTCTAGTTAGCAATCTGGCCGCAGCATTTTGAATTTGCTTATGTTTCCAAACACTTTCCAAAGGCAGCCCCATTTAGGGCATGTGATGGTAATCCAAAGAGGATGTAACTAGGGTGTTTGTTACTGTGGCCAGGTCAGACATCTCCAGAAACGGACACAGCTGGCTTACTAGATTTAACTGTGCAACTACATTCTTAGCCACTACTGAGACCTGAGCATCCAGGCTCAGGGACGAATCCAGGAGCGCATCCAAACCGCGAACCTGTGTTTTCAGGGGGAATATAACCCCATCCATCACGGGTTGAAACCTTATTCCTTGATCTGCCTTAGTTTATTCACCTTCATCCCATCCAGTACTGACACCAAACACTGATTTAGAAGGAAAACATCTTTCTTGGAATTAGATGGAAAGGAGAGAGAGAGTTGGGTGTCATTTGCACATTAATGATTCCACACCCCAAATCTCTGGACAATCTCTCCCAGCAGTTACATGTATATGTTAAGTAGCATGGGAGACAAAACAGAAAGTGGAGGGAACTACAGGCCAACAGCCAAGAAATCAAACAGGGATCCCCCAGCACCACCTTCTGAATCCTCCACTCCAGGAAGGACCAGAGCAACTGTAAAACAGGGCCTCCAAGTCCCATCCCAAAGAGGCCCAGAAGGATTATGTGGTTGACGGTATCAAAAGCCACTGAAAAATCCTGCAGAACCAACGGAGATAATTCCTCCTTTCTCGTTCCCAGTGCAGGTCATCCACCAAAATTTCCAAAGCAAGTCTGTGTCCCACCAATAAGTCTGAAGCCAGATTGAAATGAATCTAGATAATCTGACTCATCCAGGAACTCTTGGAGCTGAGAAGCCACCACACACTCTAATACCTTGCAGACAATTGAATATTGGAGACTGGCCAGCTGAATAGCTCAGTGGTTTAGGTATCTGGTTGGGAGTTTGATTCCCCACTGTGTCTTCTTGACAGGGGCTGGATTTGATGGTCCATAATGTCCCTTCCAGCTCTGCGGTTCTAAAATGATTATGATCATCCATTATTGTGGGATTCTTTTCCCTCAAAATAAAAAAAGGTGCAGACTTGTTTGCTCTAACCTAAATACATATTTTTCACAGTCTTGTTGCCTAGATTGTTGCCACTTAAAACCGTGCTTGATTCATTGGGACTTCCAGTGTCTGAAAGCCTACCCTTTCAGAGAACTGGTCAATAGCTTGACTTCGTCTGCAGAGGAACACAGTTAAGGTTGCCAGTCTAAAGGAATCAGAATCACTGAAGGAAGCCAATGAAAACAATCCTGCAGATTTTAATGAGGCTTCCAAGAATTTCTAGCACTATATCATGTCAAAAGGGGAAGGAAAACACCAGGAGTAATGTCAGTAAGGGGTGAAAAATAGAGGTGGTCAGGCCTGCTCTTTCTCATTTTGTTGTTAATCTCTGGAGATTACTCAGTTTGAGAACAGCAGATTGGTTGTTTGGTTTTTTGGGACTGTGTCGACTAAAGAGTGCTGGGGAAGATAGAAAGCCTAAATTAAATAATCTGTGGACTTTCATAGAATTGAGGCTCCATGCTGCTTGCAGAACTTTTAAAACGAGTTTGTCAATGCATTGCCTCATAATATAGAATTAGAAGTCATTGTCTCTATTCTGTAATTAGATCTTTCACTTATGCTTTTTTTAAAAAGAAAAAAGATTATAACAATCCAAATAAAAACAATTCTATTTAAATTTTAATAATTTGTTCTAAACGTCTTTGGTTTTTTACACTTTGGGTGAAATTCTGTTAATGTACTCGTATCATGCCAGCGGCAGCTATTTTTGCTAATTAAAGACTTCCTTCTCCTATTCTACAGCTCACATGACTTCTTCACAGTGAAAAGGAATCACATGGGAGTTGTGGAACAGAAGTAGGAAGTGTTTAATTGGAGATATCACCCCCTGCTGATGACATCACCAGTCTTCTGCAGGCATAGTTACGCCAACAGGAATTCATGCGATGATTTTTATTCACTGGTTAGTGTTTTTTAGATATAAAGTCTAAGAGGGAAAGCCTTCTCACAATTCATTATTTTTCCTCCATTTAATTCCATGGCCAGGATGCAGAGAGCTACCTGAGGGCACGGGTATAGCACCATATCACAGATTGTTTTGGAAAGTTTATCAGCTTCTGAAGGCAGTTTTCCTTGAGGCAAGTAAGGAACAAAGCCCTCCCTTAGACACACAGAAATAGTGTGGTTAATCATCATCTTAGAACTACAGGCTCTTTGCACATTTTTCAACTTCCAACCGGCATTTCTATTCCCCATTTTCATTTCTTATTTTTCCAAAGCTTGAACATCAGCTCTGCAGTTCAAAGGTGGTGGTGGTGGTGGTGATCTTCTAGAAACTTTACATTTTCAGATCATTATGACAGTAACTCTTCTGCAAGAAACGCACCAAGGAAGTTGACAATTCAATGACTGCGACAGCAGATTTGTATGTACAGAATATTTAGTTGGCCACTTGGTAGCAGATAGGTTTATGTGAAAGTAATTGCCAGTATTTTTGGTAGAACTCCTCCTCTTCTTTCTCCCCTTCTTCTTTCTTAAAGAGAGCTGTGGTGGAGCATTAACTGTTGCTCATTGTGTGATAAATGTTCTGGGATAATGGGGGGTGTAATAAAAGAGGTTTCATTTTGCGACATGCTGCATGTTGTTCATTTAGCCATTTTATTTTAAAAAATTTGAGCCTATGGGAAGGAAGAAAAGGGTGAAACTCTGTCCTCCTGCAAACCTTTCCTACTGTTTCACTGCTGTTCCAGTGCTCATCCTTTAATAGCATGGGATTACACAGCATTATTATCTTCAGATTGACTCAGGTGGCACTATTTTTATTTAATCTGTATTAAGGTATCAATTCTGCATCTTTGGTCTTGCAGTGTAGTGGTAATGCGATTTGCTATTTTTATAAAAATCAGCATGGATGAATAAATCCTGTCACTACCAAGAACTGAAAAGATGACTCATGAACTCCGGTGCTTTCTGTTTCTCCCTGTTGGTGAGTAGGTGCATTTTCAAGTTTCCTCTGGTTGCTGTTGGAACAGGCTAATCTTATTAAACTTCCACAACCGTCTCTGTGTTGGTCTGTAGCAGTGAGAACAGCTAAGGACCTTAAAGACTTGTATGTGTTTATTGGCCAGAAGGTTTCATGGCGAGTGTCATCAGGAGCATCTAAAGAAATGGGCTGTAGTCCAACATAGTTCATGACCAATAAATTGCAAGATTACTTAAGGTGCCACAATGCTTTGTATTCTTTTTAAACATGATCTGATGTTGCCATTCCGCATCTGTGTGCTCACAGCTGCTTAAGAACCTTGCAGTTCTTCTCATCTCAGAGAAAGAAACAGAGCAGTATTGGGAGATCCAAGATCTACACTTGTTTCTCCTGATTTCTCAGATTCTTAAGAAGCTACGAGTATAGATCTGTACATAGATATCAGGGAGCAGTTCCCATTTAATTCCATTAGACTTCCTTCTAAATAGAGTTCAGTTCTGTAATATGTGAGGAACTGTGGAATTTATCACCATGGAAAATACTTAAACAAAGTGGGTGTATATAAACATGTGCATCCATTAGGCATGCCTCTGCGTCCACATGCACAGAGGGAGGGAGACTCGTCTTTAGGTATATCCAAAGACTTAAGCTGATCAGGAGAGGTTGAAGATGCTTTCCACTATTTATTAAGTTGCCCTTTATATGAGCACCCCAGAAGCCACCTTCTTGCTGGCATCCTCAGACTCCTGTCTGATAGGCCCCGCCCCCTTGGCTCAGCTTTGCACGCTGCTTATGGGTAGGGATGTAACTACTACCTATCAAGTAGCAAAATTTTCCTTTGGCAGCAAAGAAAATACACACTATAAGACTTAAGATAGTTTTTTTTTACATTAGTCAGGGCCATTTCAAGGCTCTGGTGGGCCCTGGGCAAAAAATATAATAGTGGGGGGCCCTTCCTCCTCCCTCCCTCTCCCTTACCTCCCGCCTAAATAGGTCACAGAACATGAACAATGTAATATAACATAAATAAGACTGGTTTGCTAAGGTAATCTTGGTAGCAGTAAACAAGTGAACATTGCTTAGGTAAACAAACAACATAACAATGAAAAGAAAGTCTAGCTTATGAGGGAGGGGCAAGGCAAGGGAAGCCTCAAGCTGAGCTTCAAGGCACTCTGCACATGCCCAGAGAAGAGGAAAAGTTGTGCACATCATGTGCAGAACATGCCAAGGCTGCAATCTGGAGCAGGCCCCACGTGGGTGGGAGGGAGGGAGACTGCCTGCCTGTTGTGTGGGGTTGCAGGATGCTGGGCTCAGAGGCATGGGAGGAGATGGAGGGCCATGGGAGCTTTGAAGGAACAGCCACCGCCAGCCAACTGAGGGTGTTGGCAGGAAGAGTGCCTCTGAGCCTAAATAGAGTGCCCCATGCATGCATCCCTGCTGGCCTTACTCCCCACCCTTCCTCACCTGACCTCTGTTGGGAGAGGTGGGTCTTGCTGAGGCACGTGAGCTCCAGGAAACCGTCAGGGCGGCCAGAGTTGAAGATGGCCATGTGCACTTCCAAGGGTGCGGCACCCTCGGAGCCCTGGGAGACATCCTGGAGCAGGTCCTTCAGATGCTGGAGGGCACCTTTCTCCTCGTTGGGCAGCAGTGCCCAGGAGCACCTCCTGCAGGCACTCCTCCCACTTGCGCAGTGATGCCACCCGGCACAGGAAGATCACTCGCTCCACTGGCACCCATGGCAGCTGCAGCCCGGCTTCCAGGGGAGTGGAGAGGAGGCGGAGGAGGGTGGCACGCCCACCGGAGGGTCCCACGGCTTTTTCCTGGGTGCGGTGGTGACGGGACCATGATAGGCCATTGGGGGCAGGATGTGGTACGCAAAGGAGCGGAGCACTGTCTGCCCGCTGTCCCCACGGCTTACCAGTCAGGAGCACTACCTGCGTGCACTGCACCACTGCCCCAGGCCGGCCTTGCCCTCACAATCCCGACGGCTTCTGGCTGGCTGCTGCTCCGGCCTTTGCCCTCAGAACAAAGCGGCCCTGACATTAGTGCAGTTAGTCTAACAAATTTGCTTGGCATAAGTTCTCATTAACAGTGGTCTGCAATTCTCAAAATATGTCAGATAAAAACCCTTTCAGTCTTTAAAGTGCCATAAGACTAAAAAAAAATGGGGGGGGAGTTTTTATTTGCTTTTGCTTTGAAAAACAGATTTTAATTAATATAATTAATTAATTAATATACTGCCCATCAGGCTACCAAGGCCTCTCTGGGCAGTTTACAAAAAATAAAACACTAATAGCTACATAAAATAATAAACGCATAAGCATCACAAGAATATGAAAAAAAAGAAACATAAACTAATCAATTAAACTTAGAAAAGAAAAAAAAATACAACGTAGGAGACAAGTAATTAAAGATAATATCTTCTACCGGATCAGCTTCCACTGATATTTTACAGTTCTGCTGTACCTGGAGAGACATTTCCCATCACTTCATTAAACTAAAAGACAGTCTGCCAAACATTTGCACAGCATTCTGGCATGCCAGGAAATACAAAATCTTTCCTATTTATAAAATAAAAGAGCACTAAACTTAAGAATTTAGTTTTTTCAAACTCTTTTATAACTTGTAATTTATGAGTTGAGTTTACCATTAAAGCTGTCTGCCAGACCTATTTGCCAAGAACTAATACAAAAACCATCCCCATGTTGATGGCGATGAAGTTTTTTCAAGAAAATTGAAGAAATCTTTCTTAATATTGTATGAAATGCACGATTTGTAGGCAGTAGAAAATCTAATATTGATTGCAGTTATCCTGTTTATTTGCACAGTGGAGACAGAGGTAAATATTGTGTATCCTTGTATCCTTGTTTTTAAATTTGTAATGCCTCCCAGATGGGCAGGGTAGAACTCTAATAAAATAAAATAAATAAATAAATAAATAAAATCGCAAGATTCACTGGGTTGGTTTTTTTTTTGTTCAATTAACCTTTAAATATGCTTTTGCTTTGTTCTTAAATATTCTGCTAATCTTAATCTCTAATTTAACTTGTAAATAGATAAAAGGAAAGTGTGAATCCTCTAGGTAAAAGAATTTAATAGCAGACCCACTTTAGGTTAATTTCTGGAATGGATACCAAACTGTATATATTCCAGATTGAAAGGGATCTAAATTATCCATTTCATCCAACAGGAGCTGTGCATGATTCACTTTATCGCCCTGGCCTTGAGTTTCCTAGGTCTGGTGAGTTCCAAGGCTAGAGGCCCTTAAGGGACTACATTTGCACTCTTACAGGCATTGACGCTTACTCTTTCCTGGTGTGCTGGAAGCAGTCAGCATTTAGAAGGGCGTGAGCACAGGTGGTTCTGGGATGGACAGCTGAATGAACCTTACCAATTTTGGGTTGAAAACTCAAGCAAACAATTGTAATACGATGAGACTAAAGATCTTATTTTGCCCCTTTGAACAAAATGCAGCGTCGAGGTTTAACTGGATCTCATTCAGCCATTTCCTCAGAAATATTATCACAGTGGGTTGTAGAGTAGACCCCCACCACTTAACAGTCCAGGTTTCAAAGCCTTGAGCGACTTGGAAAAGAAGATGACCCTGCGCAGATGCCACTATGTTGCAGAGAACGTGTTTTCGTCATCACTGTCACAGAGCTGCTGCCATCTTTAAACTGAGTCTGAGCGTATGCTCAGATCGATCCCAGGTCTTCCTGAGCTCTGGCCATTCCTTTTCTTTATTGCAGGAGCATTACTTTGAAAATCACGGAATGCATTTGTTCCACTCTGTGGGAGATCTTGGGGTTATTGGACTATGGCCATGCTACCACCACCCTAGTCCCAGGTGTCAACAGAGTAACCACTGGCAGCAAGTAACAGAAAAACGGCCAAGCACAGGTTTGCTTTCTTCTGAGGATGAGCCAACTTTGTCTACTTATAGAAATTTGGAACGACTGGGACCCTAGTGGTCATGGATGCATCAGACTTTAGGGACGCTGGTGGTCATAGATACATAAGGGCTTTTTTTTTTTTTTTTTGAGTTTTCTGGGTAGAGAATACTCAGAAGTGGTTCACCATTCCCTTCTAGGGGATGCCCTGGAGCTGTGTGGCTTGTCCAAAGTGACACAAGCTGGTTCTACTCACAGGAGGCTCAGTGGGGAATTACCAACCTACCAACCTCTGGCTCTACAGTCAGATATCTAAACCACTGAGCTACCCAGCCAGCTTTAAAGCCTTTTAGGCAGTGTTTAAACTGTCCCATCATAATAGAATACTCAGTCATGTGCAATACTTATAGCAGCTGTCATGGCTCAGAGCATGGGGGCAGTCCCATGCCTGGTAAGCCTTGTTGATAACTCTCCTCTTGGATGAAATCCCTAGATCTGAAGTAAATGACTTGGCAGACCTATAGGCCAATTTTCTTTCCCTGGGATCTCCCAGGTACTGCATGGTTTGCCAGAAATGAGGAAAAGATGAAACAAGTTGTGGCTAGAAATCTTGGGGGTGGGGTGGGGGTGGGGTGTTGATGTTAAGCATTGCAGTGTAGCCCTGCAGCCTGTTTGTAATGTAAATTGCTGCTGCTGCTACTGCAGGCTTCTACGAAATGGCAATTCATCTTTTTTTCCCCTTGGGGAACCCTGTTTTTATGGGTGAAAGAGTCTGATGGAACTGTGGGGAGGAACCCAGAGCAGCCTTTGAGGCCACATGCAACCCCTCATCCCACATGACTGCAAGCTTTTAAGAATCTGATTTGACATTAAATAGCATTTTAAGAGAGAATGAGAGTTAGTGCCACAATTCTGCTCCTAGAGAACTCCACCCTATATTGCCTCCCATAGGACCAGGTGACTATAGTGGGCATAACTGCCATCTTCTAAATGCAAAAGCAGTAATTAAATATCTATACAAACCTTTCTGCAGCTCTTGAACATTTAGCTTAAACGAAGGTGTGTTAAAAACAGTCAGCTGATCCGGGAGTAGAACAATGCTGCTAGGAAATGGTATTGATTGCAGAGCTCAATGGTGACAGCTGTGATGCATGATATTTGGGAAGAGAGAAACCATAGTCATTAAGGAGCAAATGGCCTCTCAAACTATGGCAGCTGCCTAAAACATTTTTCAGTGAAATGGATTTCCAAACGCACCACTCTTCTATTGTTGCTTGTAATTCTGGTAAAGACTACTTCAGCTCACGAGTGCTTCTGAAAATGTTGACTTCTTTAAAGCAGTAATTGGGGAAGGGGAAGGGAAGTATTTTCCAGTTATTTTTCCAATTATCTTAATGCCTCTTACTTGGATGGATTGTTTAACTTCCATGCTGAGCTGAAATTGTTCAGGAAAGGTGTGTTTCATTTACACTTCTAGTTCCACAGAAAACCCTTTTATTTTACTCTGTTATGAAAGGGGGCAGTACTATTTGCAAAGGAGCCCATGCCAAGGATGAAAAAGAAGCACTGAGCAACTGGCTAGACACTGCTTTACTCTGAATCCATTGGGCATAGTTGAGTAGGTGGCAAGATGAGGAACTTGGCCTTGTTGCTTAGGGCATAGATTCAATTTCTCTTCTACTGCATGCAGTGGAAAAAGGCAGTATTTCTCATTTAAGGCATCTGGTTCCATGTGTGATCCCTGATGGGGTGGGATCACATAATGAAGAAACCCTTTTCAGGTGGAGAAATGTGTCACATAGCAGCAATGATGGCAGTGTAAAAAGTTGAAGGTAGTGGCCTTCACAGACATATTCTGCCACATTCTCAAACTGCATTTCTTTAGTTGGCAATTAAACTATGAGAAAATTTAGCAGAGCGCCACTTTCCATTGTCATTTTACAGGCACATTTACTGTTTACAATCTTAGCAGGGGTTTCTCTGTGTATATTACATACTGCTAATAAGGTACAATGTTAGAGTTAACAAGGGAATATTGACCTTTATAAACATGAAAAGTGTCTTCCAAACATCTTTTAACCTTTAAAAACACAATTCCCCATTGATTTATGCATATTGCTGCCATCTTGGAACAGGTATTCCAACAGCTGAAACATCTGTGCCAGAAGTTCTCACACAAGACTTGTAAGTAGAGGGGGGGGGGACTTTTGTGCTCCTTGGTGGTATTTTCATTTCATTTCAGCATCTCATATATAGTGCAAGGAAGGGGTTAAGTCAAATCTGTGCCTCCCAGAAAGGCATAAATGTAGACGTCTGGGCTCTGCCATGCCCCTTCCCATGGTGCTATTCAAGGTGATATTAAACGGAGAGGCTCCTAATGTTTTAGAAAGGTTATTAAAAATCTCTTGCGGCTAAGTGGAAGAGTTCTTCGTAATGACTCAAAGGATCCTTGCACATTCTTTGCCAGTTACATTGAGTGGTACTTGCCAAGCTGTCTGCCTTTACACCTGCCAATATTTGGAGTGCTTCTCCTCCAATATGCATAGAGTGAGCAGCACTGCCAACTGTATTTGAAATTGCTCTTAACTTCTTCCTTATGTGCTTTCATGCTTCTGTCCCACTCCATCCATCCGTTAGCTTTGCATGTGTGTGCGTTTAACAAAAATGATGCAAATTCATCGGATGATCAAGAATAGAAGATTATATTACCCAGTTTAGTTTTTCATGTCTTTCAAGTTTGGTCGCAAAATAATGACATGGCTCTAATGTGACTTGAGCATTCCGTTAAGGAGGGCAGTGTTTCCTCCGTAGAATCACTTTGCAAGGATTCAGATTCCATGATTTCTTAGTAACAGTCAATAAAGGAAATGCACAGAATAGGGGGAACGCTACAGAAGGATTCCCTCCTTGCAACATAGTGCTCAAGGATAGCATTGGTGTCCAGCACAATCTGAATGATACTGAGAAAGCTCAGTATCATATCTGCAGAGCTGCATTTGGGAACGACTACCCTGTTTCCCCGAAAATAAGACCTAACCTGAAAATAAGCCGTAGTATGATTTTTCAGGATGCTCGTAATATAAGCCCTACCCCAAAAATAAGCCTCAGTTAAGTGAAACCTCGCCCTCCACCATTGTGCAGCAACCAGAAGAAGATGACGTGACTGTATTTGAATAAATGTAGATTGTTGTACATGAAAAAAATAAAACATCCCCTGAAAATAAGCCCTAATGCGTTTTTTGGAGCAAAAATTAATATAAGACCCTGTCTTACTTTCGTGGAAACACGGTACTATAGATGAAACCAGAGAAGCCTTGGTTCAAAGTACTTACATTCGGTGGGGAGGTACCCATAGAACAAAGTATTGTACTTAAATTACTCTGCTTTTGAAGATTATTGAAGGGGGCTGTGACAGGTTTCGTCACTAGTGTATGACAGTTCCTTCAGTTTGGCGGGAATAAAAGATGTAGACATACCTTTTGCAACGAAACTTTTATTAACAGAACTAACAGGCTTTTCCATAACAACTTCTGTAGGGCCAACTGGGCCAATGTCCAGCGGTAACTCTGTCCATAAAAGGGACAAACCATCATGGGAATCTTCTCTCTTTAGCGGGGAGATGGCCCGAACCTCTCTTGGTCCATAGGTTTTCTCAGAGATCCACTCCTCATTGCACAAATAGTCCCGCAACACAGGTGGCGAGCTCAGTCTCCTTCCGGTGGTTTCTGGCTCGATGTTGTGAGTCCTGGTCGGGTGACCTTCCTCCAAGGACCTCGACCTCGAGGGTAAACTAAAACTGTCCATTCTTCAGGACCTAATTCTTCCAGGGGTGTTTTTATCTCTGCCCTTTCCTTTCCCTTCTCCCTTGTTCCCTGCGTTTCATCCCTCACACTCCCTTTATCTGGTATTTTAAATACTTGCGGTTCTCCCTCCTCTTTTCTCTCTTCTTCCCACATGACCACCTTCCTTGTCTCTCCCGTCTTATCCCTTTCCTCTGTTGTGAGGAAAACATCTACCCTCTTTCCCCCCCTTTTCTGACTCTTTCCCTTTTTCTTCTATCTCTAAACCCTTCACTTCTTCTGTTACTTTCACCACATCACAGTTACTGTCTTCTGCCTTAGACAGGTGAGGGGATGGCTCACTCTCCTCTTTCTCTGTATTTTTGATCTCCAGCTCACAGGGGCATACATAATGCCCCAGGCAGAATTCACACTTGAGTAAAGATAAAACAGCCTTTGTCCTATGTCACTGGCACTTCCTCCTTGCCAGTGTGTCCCAATGTCATGATCGGTATTGAGATAATTCTGACCTAGCTCATGTGAAACCCTTGAGGTTATTTTCCTGATCTGTGGATCGAGAAGTGACCTTAACGTACATATATTTATGAGCATGGTTTCTGTGTCTTTCCTCAGTAGATCTGAGTTCTGCAAGAACGAAGGGAGTTGGTAGCTGTTGAGCCTGCAGTCTCTACAGGAGTTGGCTTTGAAGTGTTTCAAGTATTGTGGTCTGAAACCTTGCCTGTGTACTTCAAAACCTTTTAGGCTGGCTCATCAAATGCTTACAGTTTTATAACTGATAAGCTTTGGTTCTTTCCTGAAATTCCTGGATAGTTAAGATGTTAATACATTACACAAGATTCTTCTTTTTAATCAATGTTCATGTATTTCTCCCCACTGGAAGTTATTTTCTTTGCCCTCCAAGGAATACCGTCTCTTTGAAAAGAACCGAGAGATCTAACATCCCATACTACTTTAAAAAGAAAGAATATTTCTACAGGCAGAATGTCAGTGGTGTTAATTTTTAGGCAGTCAGGGTAGTCCTTTCCTGTCTCACACTGAGCCATGCAGTTGGTGCATGACAGGAAATGTCTATCCTGACCCGTTAACATATGGTGATTTGCCACTGAATGTTAACACCACTGGTGTTACATTGGTGGTGGATATAACTGATAGGACTCTGGCTGGTATAATTTAGTACTCTTGCATACTCAATTCTGCTTCGAGTTATAGGGCAGACCAAAGTACTTGAGTCTTGTTGTCCTTCTCCCAATCAGCAGAAATCCTGCGCAGTCTCCCCTTTGGGTCCTGCATATGTTGAAGCCTTTTGTTGCAGCCCTAAGGACTAAGATAATGTATAGTATCTGCTCAGTATCAAACTTCATGCCTCTGTGATACATGTCAGAATGCACAGTGCTGTAGGAATGGCCTTTAGACTACTGAGAGAGATGTGTAAATAGTCCACATTCTGAAATTGACAAGAAGGCTACATTTTTATGGCTCTTTCAAGTGGGGCAGCTATTGTGTCCCAACTGTCTATGTGTGATTCCAGGTAGTCTCAAAAAGAGAACAGGGCTTACCAGGATTTGCATCCAAACTGTACTGTTAAAAACCTGCATCTCTGAAACAACAGCTCTTTTCATTTGTCTTTCGTAGATCTTTCATAGAATGAATCACTTTGCAAGGTGGTTCTCTCAAATCACTTTGCAACTTTTATGCAAAAATGGTTTTTGTTTTTCACATTCACAGTGTATGTTGAGAATCCATCCTTTGTTGTAACTTGTAATAAAGTAAAAAAAAAAAAGAATCAACCCTGTGATTAATTGTAGTTTGTTGCCTTGAAAGCTCTGTGAATTCTACACATTGGCATCAAAATCAGGTGTGAGTGGAGCAGAGTCAGCATCTTAAGACTTTCAGCTCTTTATAAAGTTTTTTTTAATAAACCACTTGGGATTGGGCTGATAGAATGGAGATAATATTTTGAAGACATCAGAAGAGGAAAATAAAATATCTAGTAACAAGTAGGCAAGCAGTGTCCTACATACATAATCCTCTTCCTTCTACTCTATAACAAGCAAAAAGAGGATAAATTACATATATAGAATTTACCTCTGTTGCTCAGTGTCACAGGGTTCAGCTGTTACATTGTTAAAAATGGTTTTTCTTTTTCTTCCGGTAAAAGCACAGAGGCGCACCGATCTGCTAACAGGCGAGTGCCTGGGATTAGCGTTTTGGAGGCACTCACAGATCAGGTTGGGGCCGTACAATCAAAGAGGCTGAACAGAAGAGGTAGCTATAGCCAAGTGCAGGAAGGCAGGCAGTTCCTCAAATGCTTCTGGGGGGCAACAGATCACACATTCAGCCATGAGCTCCCAGTTGCCAAGATACTGAGAGATGTTTGTGGATCTGTTAGGCTCCAGTTCCAAAGTATAGTTTGAGAGCTGCTAGATGCACCTAAAGCAGTTAAAAAAATTTTTTTTAGATGTAATATCTTTTCTTAATATAAAAAGAAAGCAATATTTATATGTTTGCCTTCTTTCTCAGCCAAGAAATAAGTTAATGTTCAACCATTTGAATAGCTGCCCTGTAGCGTTAGGTTTGCCACATAAATCAGCTCTCCAATTGTGCACGAGAAGTTTCCCTAAACTGCATTATCAGAGTCAAGGGGAAGTTTAACACAAAGATTATACACAGGAATGTTCCCTGATTTCTAAGTACCTCCACAACACAGAGAATAAAAATAGCAGATTGAAGCTAACTTTGTAAAACTAAAGTACTCACCTTACAATAGGAGGTTTCTATTCATGTCAGAGTGATTTGTTCGATGTACAAGTTCAACCATCAGATCGGTGGAAATGTGCAAGAATACCGAAATACTAGTCTGTCCAATCTGGAGATATTTAGTTAATGGAAAAATCACTGTGATCCTCCATGCAGTACTTGGACACGAGGTTCCCTTCCCTCCTGTTTGTGGTAGTGAGTTAACTTTGCCCATAAGATATCCACCCAGACCCTCGGAAAGCTATAACAGTTGTTGCAGAAAGAATCAAATGCCTAAGATAGGGGGGAAGAGGGGCAGTTGTTGTGCAGCAATGTCACAAAATATAATATTATGGTCTTTGTAATAGGTTGAGGTTTTCTTTTTTATCATAGAGAAATCTGTTTAATTGAGTGCAATTGCAAAAGAAATTAACGAATAGGATATTTGCTTACTTTCTGAATGGCTTAATAAATAATTTTGTTCACTAACTAGGAAATAAAATGTATGGGCTTTCCTGCTGTTAGATAAATAGTTGGATGTACTAACAAAGCTGGAGAGGAGATCTCTAGACTTTGGTCATGAACTCTGAACATCTCCAGATATTGCTGGGCAGTCTGTGACTTCAGTGGGGCCAACTGTCTTAAAAGGTGGTGCCCTTCTCCGGGGTTGTTTCAGGCACTGAAAATGGATAAACCCCTTATTTCACAGATCTAGAATGTAGTCCTTATTTCACAGGTTTGGAAGGAATTTAAGTAAGATCAGATCCACTGAAAAACGAGACTCATTCTGTATTCAGGATGTGACCTTTGTACCATAAAATGTTACGTCAGCATTTGCCAGGGTTGGAAGGACCCGCTGAGACGACTGGCCAATTGTTTTCCATTAGATGCTGAATCTTATTTCTGCTCACAATATGTATACTTCAAGGCTGGGTGGGTTACAGAAGTGTATGGAGTGCTTTCTTTAAAACTGCTGGATAGCTCAGTGGTTTAGGCATCTGGCTGTGGAGCCAGAGGTTAGAATTTTGATTCCCCACTTTGCCTCCTTGACAGGGGCTGGAGAGTCCCTTCCGGTTCTGCAGTTCTAAGATTATTATTATAAAACAAGGTGTGACGTAGTTATATTTACCTAGATGATCCTTAATTGACTTATATTATTTGTGTTAAAAGAGCATATTGTTAAAAAGAGAAATGCAGACTAAGTGCTCAGTGATGTGTATGGAATGTGAAAATCATTCTGAAAAATAAGCTAATTTTGAAACTTCGTGGAAACAAAGATCAGTATCACTGTAAAGAAGGTTTCTAATTCAATTGAAAGTCATTGCAAACTTGCATTTCAATCATTTTAATATTTCCACTAGGGTAAGCAGAAAATGCATTTTGAACAAGTTGGTGGCAGCCTACTACTGCCCCGTGTGTGGTGCTTCGTCTTCAACACTAGAACAAACCAAAGCAAACAGCGTATTTGCTCATCTCAAGACTAGCTGTCTTGCAGTGCATCCCTTAAGATTCATAAATTCATTTGCCTGTTTGCCAGCATCGAGCATCCATCTCTTCTCTAGAGAATGCATCTGTACTTTCTGTGGAATCTTCTGTCCAGGAGATAGAAGCTCTCTCTTTTCCTCCAACTTATTTTATCCCAACTTAGCACTGCTTTTGCAAAAGAAGCAGTGGTGGTGAGTTGCCATCGCTGCCTTTGTTTGCTATAGGAATCCAATCAGCAGAGAGAAAGAGAAATGACATTTTCTGTGTTCATTCAGTGGAGAGATTTGTTTGCTCCCTCTTTTGTAAGAAGGTACTGCTGATCCTTCTTGCTGATTTGGGTAAGCATGTATTCTTCCTCCCCCTGCACCATTCTGTGTAGTGGAATGATGATGATGATGATGATGATGTGCAGTCAAGTTGATTCAGACTTATGGTGACCCTTCTCAGGATTTTCTAAGTGTAAAATATTCAGAGGTGGTACACTTGTGTTTTCCTTTGGAACCATATAGTTTGCCCAACGCGCCCCCAGCAGCCATTACAGGCCCTGACTCCCTGTTCCCACTTTGGTAAAATGCAGAGTCCACATTTCTTGAACATTTGTTGGTAAAGTGATTTGTATAGATTATGTTAGGGATATGCTAGTGCTGTGCCACCTTCCTTTCCCCCTCCCCAAAGTAAGTTGATACAGCTGCAAAGTCTGTCATTGCTTATTGAGTGTCAAAGAGTAATCAGTGACAGCATACTCTAAAGCATCACGAGTAGCTGCATCAAGAAATTTAGCCTGATTTGGGGGAAGGGTAGTGTTGACTACTGAAGAAAACATTTTGAAGGAAGGGAAGATTGAGTGTGCTTTTCACATCGGAGCTGGTTTATTTGGACACTAGCAATTTAACAGTCTGCCTTGTTTGGGGAATCTTTAGAGGCAGAAGCATTATGTTCAATCTTTCAAACATTGGCGTATTGCAAATAATTTGCATGAGGGCTTCACCGTTGTTCTTCCAGAAATGGGGATTGTACATCAGTGCAAAGGTTGGACAGAGTACTTGCCCAACCATATAGAATTTTTTTAAAAGCAGGGTGGGGGTTGCTCAGTTGAATCTGCTATGTAGCAATCATGCCAGAGACACATAAATGTAATGTGTTGATATATTGTCCTGATATAACATTGAGTTATAGAGATAATCTTGCAAATTAAAAAAAAGTACCGTATTTTTCCGTGTATAAAACAACACTTTTTCCTGAAATAATTAGAGGGAAAATTGAGGGTCGTTTTATACACGGTAGTATACATGGGTCGTTTTATACACAGTAGTAAGGAGTAAGCACCCCCTACACTTTCTTTGCAAAAAGTGGAGGGGGGAAAGCAGCTTTTTGCAAAGAAAGTGGACGGGGAAAGCACTTTCCTCTCAAGAAAGTGGAGGGGGAAAGAAGGAATTGCTTTCGCCCTCCACTTTCTTGCAAAGAAAGTGCTTTCCCCCTCCACTTTCTTTGCAGAAAGCTACGTACTTTCCTCCTCCACTTTTTGCGAGGGGGGAAAGCAGGTTTTTGCAAAGAAAGTGGAGGGGGGAAAGCACTTTCTTCCCAAGAAAGTGGAGGGGGAAAACAGGAATCAAAGTGCTTTGATCCCTGCCTTCCCCCTCCACTTTCTTGCAAAGAAAGAAATTTTGGGTTAGAAAAGTGGGGGTAGTCTTATACATGGGGGCATCTTATACACGAAAAAATACGGTAACTGAATCTTATGCCAGTCTACATTATTCATTTCTCTTGCCACCCATTGGAAATGAAACACTACTAAGAGAACTGTGACATTGTTCTTCATAAACTACCTAAATCTGGCATAAAGTAAAATGAGAAAGGGTAGGGAACGTCCTTGTAGTGTGACAGTAGCATGACATAACCCAAATGTCTGAGTAGTGTCTTCTTTCCCATTGATCTGCTTTGTTAAACAGTCAGTAACACTCACCTGCAGTCATCCGAACAACAGGCGTAAATCCAGCTGTCAGTACCAACTAGAACAGGGGTGCCCAACCTTGGATAACCCAAATGTTCTTGGATTGCAGCTCCCAGAAGCCTTCACCACTAGCTGTGCTGGCCATGATTTTTGAGAGTTGTAGTCCAAGAACATTTGGGGACTCAAGGTTGGGAACCACTGAACCCATCGAATCAGTGGGACCTGGTAAGTCAGTGGTTAGGTAAGTTCCATTGATTCCGTGATCTGCTCTAGTCAGGACTAGGACTTGGATTTAGGTCAGATATAGGATCGCATGCGTAGACTGTCTCAGAATGAGGACAGTCACCATGGAAGACTGTGCAGATCTGTAGTTAACACTTAGATAACATACAGTATATGGATGGCCATGTGAAAAACCTCCAGTCTAGTCCTAACAGCCCCTGGGAAGGGTGATGAAGCATGGAGAGTGCGGTACTATTCTCCGCCTGATAAGCATTTTCTTTATGTTATAGCAACAGTGTAGAATCTTGCCCAGGCTTTTTCTTAATTAAAGCCACAATAGTGTATGAAATCAAGCTAATTCTTCAACTGTAATTGTATTCACATGGGTCTTGAAGCAGTAAATGTAAATATTCATTTTTACTTAATGGTATGGTGTTCCTAAAGTTCTTTGAAAGAGACCAGATTTTATCTGTTTGTTTTGGTTCTTTTGTGTTATTTATATTACCAAACTGCTAAATAAAGTTCAGAGGCAGCTTGCAACGCATTTAAAATACAATAAAATATATTCTGAGTAGAGATCCTCAGTTGTTATGGCCAGACAAACCAGGATTTGTTAGTAAAGAACAAGTTGTGGCTTATGAGTCCAGGTTTATCTGGGAAAGCGGTCTATGATCCAGACATTAGGCTGTATAGACCATTTAGCAATCACATATAGGGGTTGTTTGCTGTAAACCAAATGGTTCTCTAGAATTAACACGATCTGAACTCACCCAGGGTATGTTAAATACTTTGAACAATCCAAGTCACCACAAAACTGACAATTAATTAACATAACCAGTGTGATAGTCTCTGTGGTATGGGACTGCGCTAAGTCTGAGGATTTGGGTTCATGTCTCCTCTAAGCCATGAAATTCATTGGGGAATCTTGGATTTGTCACACACTCTCAGAATGACCTACCTCACTCATTTCCAACCCTGAGTAACTCAGGTGTTCTTTGACTGCAATTCCCAGAAACCTTTGCCACCAGCTGTGCTGGCCAGGGTCTCTTGGAATTGCAGTCCAAAAACACCTGAGTTACCCAGAGTTGGGAACACTGACCTCCCTCACACAGCATTGGTATACAGATAAAGTTGGAAGGAAGAGAGCCATGTATATCTCCTTGAGCTCATGGGGGAGGGAGGAGATAATGGAACAAATACATAAATAAAATAAATAATTGTACTTACCATGTAAGATCCATGGGACACTGTTTATATTTTTAAAGAGGAATCCAGGGGATCAGTAAGGTTAATGGTCTCATACTCTGTATGGTCATTTATTTCATTTTAGCTGTACAGCTGCTTTCCTATTCTGTGAAATAAATCCTCATTGTAAACAAATCATGTTATTATCAGATAGGAAAGAGCTATTATATTGGAAAGGTATGTAAATAGCATGCAGCATTTTCCCCAAGCAGGAGCCAGGCTGAAATCTGTCGTAACTGGTTTGGGCTACCTAGCAAATCCTATTATGTCTCAAGAGTCTTTAATACAATGTGTATAAAACCTGAGTTCAAATGAATCTATTTTTAGCTCTGTTCTAAGAGTACTGCATGACAAATGGCTTCCCTTTACATATACTTAGTCCTAGGGCATCAAAAGTATTACCCTTTTAAAAGTTTGGGTAGTTTAGATATAACCAAAGTAATTTGTCAGTTGTAACAAAGCCTATGGATACCAGTAAGAAGGCAGACATTCTTTGTACTAAATTTGGCTTCTGAAATGTGTGTCTCGAAATTTAAACCTTGCAACAGTACATTCTACATGAATGTTCAGGGAACCCAGAATATTATGGACAAAATTCTAGCACAGTTAAAAAGCTGGAATTCCCCAGCTGATGGAAAACATCAGCTTCTGAGCGTTCAGTAAAGATTATTCATATAGTTTCCATTGAACAAATAATTCCCATTCGTGAGAGCCACTAAATTTCTTTTTAAAAAAAGATTGAGTATACCTGATGAAATGCCAGACAGCTTTGGAAAACATTTACCACAAAGCAAGTGAACATCTACTTGCCCTCAGAATTCAGTCCTTCTTCTCTTTCCTCCTCTACCCAGAGAGTAAACAAGGAGAGTTGTTTTGTGGGTCCTGAAAACCTACTGGAGCAGTTTTGAGGAGTACAAAGGAAAGGCTCAGCCAAGAGGCAGTTTCTGGCAGTATCTGGCCTCTTGGATATCTTTCTACTGCCAATCCTGTTGTTCATTGTGGAGAGGGTTGTTTTGTTTTGTTTTTACCGTAGTTCATGAAGTTGAAGTTCACAAAGGTACAGATTGAATGTCTGTTCCATGTGCAAGTGCCAGGGCTCCAGGTGGAATATAGTTTTGTTTGTCAACCCTGGAGTGCAATGTCTACCAGCAGTGGGGAACTTGTGACCCTTCAGATGTTGATGAACTACTTGTTCCATCATCATTGTCTAGTCTGAGTTGGGCTAATAGGAAGTGGAGGCCGCTAACATCTAGCCCTGAACCATATTCCAGAGTCCCTTGTTTCTGTTCTGTCATGTCGGCTGTGCAGAAGGGCATCCCAATGATGCAGCTGGTGGCTCCCCTGTTTCAGCCAGAATAAAAATGCTGGTTCTAGTTTAAATATTGTACATTGTACATCACTTAATCTAAAAAGAACACTGGCCAAAAATATAACTGCCGGAGCACCAGTATTTTTCCACTCTTCACCCCAGTTCCTCTTCAGGGAGTTAACACGGGAATAAGATATATGCAAACTTCCTGCTTCCCAGAATATGTTACATGCAGATAGCATGTCTGCTTCCTGCATCTTTAAGTCTAAATTCTGAAAGTCATGGTCTCCCCACCCAACTCCACCCCATTTTAAAGCCAATGATATATTGCAATCTGTTACAACCATTATTATCTTCCTAAAAGGGTTCACTGGTGGGGCAAAAGTGTAGCAGGAGTGACTGAGAGAAAAGAGCCTCTTCTTTTAAATTACTTTCTGCCCAAAGGGGCTTCCTTGTGAGTTTCAACTAGCAAGAGCTCTCCTACACACAGTCGTTTCCCTTTAACTCTGCTAGAAAGTTGAAAAATTGCTGTTGTTGTAGATGAGCCAAAATACTATGTCCGTTCTGTTCATGGAGAGAGGAAACCAGAAAGACAAAATTCTTTTTTGTGACTACTTCCTCAAAAAATTACAGAATTGTAGACGATTTCTATATCCTGCAGCGACTCTTCTTCAGGGTTCAGGAGAAAGTACTTTGGGATCTACTGGTATATCTGCAGGATCAGCAGTGGTTTCTGACTCCACGTTCTCTGACAAATGAGGACACGAGGCTTCCCTACATAAGTTAAGCTGCTAAAACAAAACAAAAAAAGATTAAGGAAACTAAGAGAAGATATGTATGTGAAAAGGACTGAAAATACAGTTCTGGTACTGAACAAAATTCCTGAAGGGGCGTTTCCTCAGAAGGCATCATATTCCTTAATCCTAAAGCCAAATCATTTAAAAATAACCCCAAACTACTACTTCTACTTGAGGGCTTTTAGGATTCTAGGAAACTCATGATCAGAGTTTGTCCTTCATTTTTGAAGATGACTCACTCCATCAGATTCCTCATATGGGGGGGGGGGGGGGAAGAAGGCGAGAAAGAGAAAAGAGAAAACCAAGAAACTAGGGCATCTGGCATAACCTGAAGTCTGCCCTTCCCAGTTTTTTCTGTTCCAGAGGGGTGTGCTCAGTCTTGTGAAATGAAGAAGTGAAGCCTTAGGATATCAAGAAAAGCTGGTTGAGCAACATGTGGGCTTCCAGATATGGTTGTAACAGGAATTCCTATTCAGCCTCATCATTGGCTGTGCTGGTTATAGCTGATGTATCTTGCCCACTCTTGTTTTATGGAATGGGGTACTTTATCCACAAAAAATGGGGAAAACAGCAGTCTGTTCTCCACTGAGTGGTGGATGAATCCAGTGAAAATAGACATCTCTCCCTCCTCTCCCCATTTTCACTTTTCCAGAGTGAATTGCCAAAAACAGGAGTATGCTTATCTTTGGAGAAACATATTCTGATCCTTGAAGACTTTGTTGTGCAGGAAATTCTGCCTTTTACTGGCTGTATTAAATAAAATGGGAAATACTTTGCATTTTTCTGATGTAGATTAGCTCTGTTGCCTTGGGCAAGCCACTTTATTCTCAGTTTTGGTTTCTCTCTGTTTATGAAGATAATAAAAACCTTATCTCAAGAAGTTTGAAAGGAAGGAGTGCAAAGACTGGAAGGAGCAGAATTAATTTATGAAGGTGTTGCTTTAATTTTGAACATAGGTTGTTGTATATATTCTCTCGTACCTGCAATAGTCTCTGACTGAAGATTGGTGATTGTACTGTTTTGTAGTTATTTCTGCCCCCTTCTGAAGTATAATTAAGATTGCAACCCTAAACATAATGATCTATAAGCTAGTCTCTCGAAACTTAGTTTAGTTTACTTTATTCTGTTTGGTTATTTCTTCATGACATTTGTGTGGCAGCTTATAAAAATGTGGTTTAAATATAAAATAAAATATAAGTCTATGAAATCAAAAGCACCGTAGAATGTAACAATGAAACAAAAATTAGGGCACAGCAATATACTTCATATGCATATAGTAAGGATTAGAGTGCACTTGAAAGCCAACAAGTTGAAAGTAGAATAATTAGCTCTTAACAAGTTATTTGGTGTGGGAAGCTTAAGGAAAACATGATGGAAGTCACAATTCAGAAGTGATATAACGTGCAAACAGTATTATTTTGTCGGTCAAAATCAATACTTTCTTGTTCCCATTGGGAAAAAAAATACATTTTAAGGGCACATAGGCACTTTGACAGGAATTTTATGGTTTTGGACCCCTGTATTACAAATCCAAACTTTAAAAAATAAAATAGTGAGCAATGCAACATGTTACTTATCTAACAGTGCAATGAGCCGTGGCAGTTATACCTCTGTATAACAAGTAATGTTAGTGAGGCTGCAGTTATACTGGCCAGGCGAATTGGAGTGATTCAGCTTTACTGTGGCTTAATTTGCAGCCTCTTTTAGCTTTCTGTTTGGGTTAGGTGGTCACACAGAGACTGTTTCAGTGCAGTATCCACACTGGCCCCTCAGTGCGATGAATGCAGTTTGATCCTTGCCACAGCCCACAAGCCCTTCTTCCTCTGATCCTGCCCTCTGTTGATTCCCCCCCCCCCGCTCTCCTTTTATGGTACGTTGTAAAGCTAGTGGGCTGTTTAAAGTGTTACAGCACATTAGGAAAGAGGGACGGTTCTCCAAAAGGATAGGGTTTATGACTCTGGGTAGTATTCTGGAGACCTACAGACACATACTGCAGGAACATTGTTGTATGTTGTCATTTGTCAGAGTTGTTTCTATTTCATATCAATTTTTTCTCTCTTTTTTGGCCACACGGGTGTGTGGGTTGATTGGTTGGCTGGCTGGCCACCTTTCACATGGTAAGGCAACTCACGGCAGCTCTCAGTACTAAAAGAGTATAATTAACACAGTGAGATCTACCTTTTAAAAAAACTATTAAACTATAAAACCGATTAAAATACATTGAATAATTAAAACAGGTGAAACATTAAAAACTACCGTAAATTTAAAAAAATGGCATCCAGGGACTCATCAGTCATGATTGTTAAAAGCCTGCCTGAAAAGATGGGCCTTTAGCTATGATCTAGTGGTATAGAGCGACGTGGTGGCGCTGCGGGTTAAACCGCAGAAGCCTCTGGGCTGCAAGGTCGGAAGACCAGCAGTCGTAAGATCGAATCCACACGACGGACTGAGCTCCCGTCGCTTGTCCTAGCTCCTGCCAACCTAGCAGTTCGAAAGCATGTAAAAATGCGAGTAGATAAATAGGTACCACCATGGTGGGAAGGTAACGGCGTTCCGTGTCTAGTCGCGCTGGCCACGTGACCACGGAAACTGTACGGACAAATGCTGGCTCTACGGCTTGGAGACGGGGATGAGCACCGCCCCCTAGAGTCGGACACGACTGGACTAAATGTCAAGGGGAACCTTTACCTTTAGTGGTACAGTATACTAGTGTATCAATGTAGCAATAAGGTGATCTAGTGCTAAACTGGGTAATTTGTTTTTAAAATAAATCAGGGCAACTGGGGAGAAAGATGGCAAGGGTGCATGTTCCCACTGTCCAAAAGATCACAACCAGTTTAGTAAATCACCAGAATATCATCCACAGTCATGCTCTCCCCCCCTCCCACCCTGGCCATTCCTTTTAGAGAAGGAAAAAAAATGAATATTTGAATTAACCTTTGCATCATGTGATCAGTTGTTGTTGTTTTTTAAGTGCATAATAACTATATTGGGAAAGGCCAAAGTGAAAAGTAGATAAGGACACTCCCACTTCCCTTTCTTCCACCCTTTCCTCTTTCTTTCTTTCTTTCTTTCTTTCTTTCTTTCTTTCTCCCCTGTACTCTTCTGTCTGTCACTCAAGCGTTATCTGGTAATGACAGATTCTCCTGAAATGGCTGTTTCTTTAGGATTTCCTGCATTTCAAGTTGAGAGATCCTGACTTCTTCCAATGTATTTTAGATGAGCCTAGACCTCTCCTAGCTTTTGCAGTTCCCCATCTTTTCTTCTCATTCTTTGCATGTGTGCGTGTGTGGTCCCCCCCCCCCCCGCACACCCAAATCCTGCAGAGCATGTACTGGATTTCCGTAGGATGTCTGACTTGTGCAGGTTTTGGTTGTTTCCTGCACTGTATTTGGTGCTTTCCTTCCTGAGATTTCCCAGAATCTGTGAGTCTTCCTGTGAGATTTCTCTCCAGAAAAATCTTACTGCAAGAAAATCTTGGCCAGAAAAGAAAATGTGCTCCCACCCACCCACCGACCTTTATGGATAATCCCAGTCCATAATCCTACATAATCTCTCCTTTCTGGAGAGAAGTCACATTCCTAGTACAGAAAACTACTGAGTGTGTGCATTTATCTGGACATTGGTGTATCCCATTCCTGCGTATCACTTCACACACATCTCACTCACACTTCATTTCAAAGTTTTAATGATTACATACAAGGCCCTAAACGGTTTAGGACCTCGATCCTTGGCGGAGCACCTCCTCCCGCCTAGATCTACCCGTACCACCCGATCTAGCCAGGAGGGGCGATTGAGGAGCCTAAAGCCGAGGGAGGCCCGGAAAGAAAAAACAAGACACCGGGCCTTCTCGGCAGTGGCTCCTTCTCTCTGGAACAAACTCCCCTCCGAGATTCGCTTGGCCCCCTCGCTGGGTATTTTCAGAAACCAACTTAAGACCTGGTTATTCAGACAGGCCTTCCCTCCAGGCACTACTTAACTTCTCTTTTCATCCCATCTTGAACTATTGTTCTGTATATTGTTGAAAAACTGTTAATATATATTTTGAATTGTTTTTATCTTGTATGTTGTGAACCGCCCAGAGTAGACGATGTCTAGATGGGCGGCATATAAGTGCAATAAATAAATAAATAAGTAAGTAAGTAAATAAATAAATATATATATATCCACCCACTACTCGGGTGTTTCACACTGAGGAGTCTTTTCCTGTACATGTGGCTCAACCGATCAGTGAGAAATAGCTGAGAGACAGGGCCGAGGAGGATAGGCAAGCATGCCATTGGGCCCATAACTCATGATCTGCAGGCTGGGAACGCCCCCAAAGTGGGTTCATATTAACTCTTTCTGACCAACATAGTATCATTTCTCCCCAGATTGTAGAAAGTTGTTGAAACCTTTTGGAAATAAAAGTAACCGAAATTCATTCTTACTCTCCCCTGCAGTTTCTTCTTAAAAACATATTTCTGAGACTGTTACGAAACAAGACAAAACTGTAGTTTTAATGTATCTAATTATTGTATATGTTGCTTTCCTCCAAAGTCTGAAACTGGAAGTGACAAACTGCAAGTACCATAGGCTTCTGTTCTGCTCCTAACATCATGTCCCAAAGTGTGGTTAAATTGTGTGCCTCCAGAGACCTCCGTGCTCTGAAACTAGCTGATAACATATCGTCTTCAAGTGGTTTGCAAAACGATTACATGATTCTCACCATTAACACCATTTAACAGTTTATTTCTCTAGGAGAGTCCAGGTACATTTCTGTCAATGGCTTTGGTCTCCGCTTGTATTGATCAAAGTACAAATGCATTAGTTTGAGTGTGGCCGAGTTATTTTCTATGTATTGGAGTGCAGTAATGTATCAATGTTCATACTGTGAAACAGACAGAGAGGAGAAATCTTACTCTCTAAGAGTGAAGGGTAGTCACTACTAGTCAGGCCAAAAACCTGAGGAATTAGGGACTCCCAAGGACTGTAGATGTTGTATACAGTTTGTTGAGAAATTGAGTGCTCTTGTGTCACTTGCATAGCTTAGGCACTCTTGGCCCTCCTGATGTTTTTGTTGGGCCATGCTGAAGGGTCTTAAAATCCAAAAACATCTGAAGGGCCGCAGGTGGTCAGTCTTTTCCTCTGTTCTATGTGTTATATCAAATTAGAGTTAAAACATTCATCGTAAGTATATCTAATTTGAAGAGTCCTCAGTAGTGGAAGCACGCATTAGTAACTTGCTGAATCTAATGCTCCTCACCTTGGTTTCAGCATCGTATCTTGCGTTCAGGAAAGAGATTCGTGCCTCTGCAACAAACCATCCCATAAATCTGCCACTGGTTGAGGCATGAAGATTCTAGATCTTATCCATTCCAGAGTTGTAGCTATGGTGTCATCCCAGATAAACAAGAGAACCTATGTCACTATCGCTGCTCAAGATTAATGTGGCTGTGGTGGCAAGCTCACTGAAATTTTATACTCAGTGACAGTGGAGAAATGGAAAATCCGTGCTGAGAATTAATAGCCCATGGATTCTTAATAAAGCTTTCAGGTTTATAATGCCTGTATATAATCTAGATTGGGGGGGGGGGGGGACATTTGAAAACTATGTAGAAAAGGATTCAGTGGTTGGAGTACCTTCTCTGCAAGGAAAGACTAAGATTTTGGAATTGTGTAAATAAACAACATGGGGAAATGGATAGAAAGATTTGTATATTGCTCTGTCATTATACTGCCCAGGGAACTTGCTTGGCAATAAATTCTAGACAGAAATATTTATTCACACAATAAGTTAACATAATTAGCTTATGCAATTCATTATCTCAAGATGTTGTAATCATTACTGGTAGGGATTAAATAAGAGCTTAGAAATATTACTTTTTTTTAAATTACAGCTCAGTATGCTGAGTGTTGCAGTAAAACCAGCAGCTTTCCTATGCTGTGGAGTAAATGCTTCCCTCCTGGATAAACCTCTCTATAGCTGTTAGCTATGATGATGGCCAGGCGGGGCTCTTCTTATACTGATCCAGAAGGATTCTTCTTATGCTTTATATAGGATTGTTTTTACATCGGTTCAGACCTCTGAGTCATTTACTTCGGTATTGTCCACATCAGAGAAAAGGGACTTGTGGCCTTCCACGCATTGCTGAATTATACTTCTCTATTGGCTGTGCTGCCTAGATTTGAGGGACGTTTCAGAAGGCCACACCTTTTCCATCCCTGATTTTCATTTGTCTGTGGATGTTTCTTGAAGGTTCCTGCCTTATGTCAGAGACTGAACTGTAGCCCTTTTTGTACTGAAACTTAGGCCTGGAAAAGTCACTTCTTTGGTTTCAACCCCCAGCTGGCACAGACAGTGCCAAACTTGCACTCTATGCCAAGTGCATGTTTTGCTGCTGCTAGAATGAGCAAATAAAGAAAATTCCCAACTATTACTGGGGGATGTGTGTGCATTTTAACTCTCTTTTGAGATCCTGGCCTTAGTCTCACACCTGCAGTTATCCAGGTCTTCCTGGCTTTCCAGTTTTTGTTTCTGAGGCCTGATTCATGCATTTTCCTTAAGAGTTTAATATGTGTGCGGATTAAAGATTGCATAATGCGATGTCAGAGAAGACAGGCGTTATTTATACTTGAGCTAAGATGTGTGTATTAGGATGGAGATATGAGCTGGCTTTCTGGTGCTTTTATTGCTTATTTGTAGCCCTTCATAGAGTAGGCAGGCTTAGTGTTAACTCCACATCTGAAGTACCCTGAGGCAGCTGTTTTACTAAAGGAAGCTGTTGCTTTGAGTATGTGTTGGATACTGACTTTCACACATGCCCCCAATTGAAGTAGAGGAGTAATGTGAGCTCCACATTCTGCAAGTTGACTCCTGCTGTGCCACTTTATCTCTTCTGTATATCTTTCGATGGGTCTCAGTTTCTTTCAACTTCTAGAGCAAAAGGTGTTTTACACACACAGAGAGAGAGACAGGTTGTAGTAAGACTACAAATTGCTTAGGTGAACAAAGTCATGAGAAGTGCTCTTCTGGTTATTAATGCATCCCTTTACTGTACAGAAACCAGGTAACATCTGTAGAAGGTATTTGTGCCCTTCAGGGTAATGGAAAGGTACCCAGTTAGAACTCCTGGTGAGCCGTTAAATCATCAGCTTGGCTTTCCAGCTGCTGTTTCATGAGGCTGATTCACACACTTTTCTAGCTGAGTTGAATAAAACTTGCAGAATTTGATGCCATAAAAAGGCACAGAAATATATACTGACCGTAGATGCATACTAAGGAGATATTTATTTTTATAAAAGTATTTGCGTAGTTATTAATGGAAAGACAAATCAAGAGAAAATGTATTAATGTAATGAGTCCTAGCGCCGTCCATATTATGCCAAAGTAGGGGTTTTGGAGTACCTTTTATCACATGACCTTTTCCAGTTCAGTTTTGTGAAACACATTTGTTTTTCTTTTAATTTTGCAGTTGTTTGAACTTAACTGCACGCTGCTCTGAAAACTGTGATGTGGCGCTGCTTATAAATTCTTAGAAACTGATAAACAAATGTTATATAACACTACATCAGAGGAATATTGGATGTCAAATAGAGGCCTATGAAAAGAAGATTAGTCAACTAGGCACAACTGTCTTATCTTCAAATAATTCACTCTAATATGTAGTGTTTTTATTTAGGATAGAGAAGGGTAGCGTCTGACTTTATCAACTTCCTGATTCCAAATGTCAATCTGGCCCAGAAAAATGGCATTAGTGAGCAAACTCCACACAGTGCTGTACATTCTGTTTGGGTTCTTAACTTTCCATCGCTGCCATATCCTCTCTGTAGGATGGCAGAGCTGTTCAGAACCTGGCTATCTTCTGTCCAGGTACAAAGGGAACTGCAGAGATGATCTGCCTTTGTAGGCATCGTTTCTCAGATAAAATCAAGAGCTTCTAATAAATGCTCAGTAGAGTGTGCACTGGTGCTCCTTTGTCTGAGCAGAGTGTGGGTTTTTCTAAACAAGAAAATCATAGTTGGGAACTCTGTGTCCACCACCATCACTGGGAACACAGATCTGCAGTTACTACCTATGTAGGGGATGCTGCTTACACCATAGTATGTACACTCACATTTTCCCATTTGATGCTCAGAATCCAGATCTCCTGAAGTCTGCCTGAGCGGTAGGATATCTGCATAGAACCAAACAGCAGCTTGACTCCCTCAGTCATTTTCATCTGGCAGAAGAGCGTAGAACAGAATAGCATCTGAAATATGAGGTGTCTTGGCCACTGTGTTTTAGGAGGGAGAGGATCCCTTTCTGTTTTCACTGGCTAATTTAGCACAGTATTTGGCTCTGTGTGCATCACTGTTGACACTGCTGAATTTGGCAGCTGGCCTCCCTGGGACAGATGGGCTCTCTGTGACATGTGCATAATTAACATGACAATGTAATGTTTGAACTAGGGAATGAAACTGAAGCTTGTTTTTTAAAAAAGGGCGGGGGCTTTAATTTTGTTCTTTCTCCTGTAATCAGAACATGATTTTGACCTCAAGCTAGAAAGTTACTTCCTCCTTGGTGTGCCACCAAAAACAAACAAACAAAAATCAGATTATCTCCTTGGAATGGTGATTTCTTAAAACAGTCTCCTACCAGTTTGGTCTAGTGCATAGAGTAGCGGACTAGGACTCAGGAGATCTGGGTTCAAATTCCCACTTGGCAGTGGAAAGTAATTTGTGTCATTGGTACAACTGCTCCTTAAATATCTCGCTTACATTGAAAGCCGAGTTAGAGTCTCCGTGAGTTGGTTCTGAGTTGATGGCCCATCTCTCTCACACACAATTGAAATAGAAAAGTGTTGTTAAATATGACATTGAAACAGCACAGAACTAGCACAGTTTTAAAACCTGTTTTTAAATCACACACAAACATGAACATTCAGCACGCAGCCACCATTAAAAGGCTTCTCCTCATCAGCCAGTCAATGGCTTGTGTAAATAAAAATGCATTTGCCTACTGGCACAGGGACAACAATGAGGGGGCTTGGCCAGCCTTCTTTGGAAGGTGGTTCTGTAGCCCAAGAGCAGGCCATCTCTCATACTAGACATGCCAGTGAGGGTGATAGGACAAAAAGAAAAGCATCTGAAGACTCCGCCAGGCTCTTTAAAATTTCATATAGGAATCTTTTGGTACTCTACTGTCTTCCAGGGCTGAACACAGAGCCTGGGGTTTTGAGTACTACAGGTCCAAGAATCACCCCAGCAGGATGGCAAGTGGCTGAATGAGCAGGAGAACTGTGGATGATGTAGTCCAGAAAATAACTTTTCCAAGCTCTGAGCTGGGAAGGCAATAGACCAGGTGCACACTTATTCTTTTAAGTGTGTAATCCATTGGGTAAATTCTGAAAGCATGATGGAGAAGTAGGGAATGGCGAGCATCCTTATACGTTAGATTTGCCCCTGTGCCATAGTGCTCAGCTTATGCTGTTTCCTTTCTAACTTGTTTCTGCACTGCAGATGGAAATCAGGTCTCTGGCTTAAACTAAGAGATGCTTCATCTCTTAGTTGATGGTGTTAGTTCATTCTCTTTAGCTGGGTCTTAGAGTCATGTTACACTTTGCTTACCTTCACAATTCCTTAAACTGACACTAAGAACTTTGGCAAGTATTGTTAAACCCAAGCAGTGTCTCCTCCCCACTCCTGGGGAATTCTAGTGTGACCTGTGCTGTTTCTGATATGTACATCTCCTGCAGCGGTGGGATTCTTTGAGGTAGCTGCATGATCATTTAGCACATGGTGGCCAAGATATCTCTTAAGGTTAGAGTCGTCTATTGCTGTGTCATTTGCATGATAACCACTGATTAAAAAAGAAAAGAGGAAGATGGAAATGCTCATAGGTTGCAAATACAAATTAGCCAGGACATAGCAGAAAAACACCAATCAGTCCGAACAGACAAGTGTTTGAGTGACCACCAAATAGTGAATTATATCATGATACATTTGTTAATTCAAGATAGTGATGTGTCTGAATGAGCTCTTCGTTCTGCCTCTTTGCTCAGAACATTGAAAGGATTGTAATTGTTGTCAAAAGTAGGTGGTTTAATTGTTCTTTTAATTTTCTAAATTACCAGAAAAACATTGGCTTTTGGAGTATTTAAAATTATCACTTTTGTCCCTTAAGGAACAAATTGCCCTCTACGTAAATGTTCTGCAAACATTTTAAATTGGCTCAAATAAGAAGTAAAGTTCATAAGCCACAACCTCAATTACATATGGCTGCCAAAGTAGCAGGAGGAATCTTTCTCTAATTAGTTGTTGAAGTTCAGCCAGGAGTTATTTTTGCCTCCTCACATGATCTAGAATATTTTCAGTTGATCTGGCTGGACAACTAAAAACCAGCTGTTACTATTAGAGGTGGGAATAAAGTTCTTACACAGACACAAGGCCTTTTACATGTTGCCATTTTCCCCCAATCAAATTTCGGTGAAATGCATGAGATTTTCCATGCTAAACTATTGAGAAGAACAGAAGATGTAGTAAATACAAGAATTTCTCTGTAGCTAATATCCTGTGGCTCCCTGAATCAGATTTGTGGAGGGTTTGGTCATGAAGCTGTTTCTACCTGCAGTGGATTCACTTTATCTGTGTGCTTTTACACTGTACGGCTCTCTACAGACTGGTAAGTTTCTTTTTGCCTAAAGGGAAACAGGACTGGGGTTTGAAAACTTGGGCTTAGTTCATTTGACATTTAGTCTTGTTCAAATAGGCAGATAACTGTTATTACATGGAGCAAGCAATCTAAGTCATGTTGGTAATTCTGTGTATAGAAACAGAGGATATAAAATCATTATGGATATATGCTTGAATAGTGGTTTAGGTATCTGGGTGCAGAGTCAGAAGTTGAGAGTTTGATTCCCCACTGTGCCTCCATGGAGAAGAGTCAGCCTGGGTGGGCCTTGGGGGCAAGCTGCACAGTTCCAAGATGCCCTCAGAAGAAGGAAATCGCAAAACACTTCTGAGTATTCTCTGCCTAAAAATCTTGAAAAGGGTTACTGTAAGTCAGAATTGCCTTGATGGCATATGAGGATGAGGATGATGACAACAATGATAGAATGTATAGAACTGTATTCCCATTTCAAGTGCAGTGTGTGTGTAAGTCTCTGACATAAAGCACGTTATTAGCAAAGTATAATTATAAAGACCTTAGCCATTTTCAGCAAAATTCTGGATTAGAATATCTGTAAAATTACAAGTAAAGTGGAGGTTCTACATCATCAGAGAAAGATTTGTGGCTGATCTGACAACCATAGCTCAAGCAGTCAGATTGCCGGAAATGCAAAATGGAGTTTTAGATTCTGCACGAAACAGTTGATACAAGAGAGAGGCGTGCCATGGTCCCCCACAGGTCTGTCAATGGCCTTGGCAGAGGACTCAGGCTTCTGTCACAGGCATGCAGCAGAAAAATAAGGATTTTGTGTCAGCCTTTACATGTAAACAGCCATTTTCTGTGGGGAAGATATTTGCCCATTATGATAACTGGAAGTGTCAGAATCCAAAATAATGCATTGCACAGCTAGTGGGTGGGGAGGGGAGGGGGTCATTAGCTGAGCTGCCCCATGGAATATACCAGCCCTAAGGGCACATGTACTCTGAGCCTTTGAGAAAGCACAGAACTGTGTACTTGTGGCTGTAAGCAGAGCTTTCTGTGTGAGAGGCAAAGCCACCCCCTCATTTCGATGCTCCATTATTAAAGACATCAGTGTACCGTTTGTGCATTTGCTGGTAACCTGATCTCCCCACAACACATGCTTACAGCAGAATCTAACCACCAGACACACTGTGAGCATGGCTTCACTTTCAGGCTTATTCTTGCAAGACTCCTCTGTTCCAGTAAAAGCTCTTTATGAGCTTTTCAAAGCTCAGCTCACACGTTAGCTGCTGCTCAGATATGTACTGAATGTGGTTCTCTTGCCCTTTTACCCTGCAGGTCCTTGATTACATAAGTGACTTAAGCAGTGTGTTGCATCTGTTGGAGACGCTGTCAGACTCGATTCCTTCCCACTTCTATTGTTATGGCTTCAGTAGAGTCCATACATGTAATTTAAAACATTGTTTTAGAAGAGTGACGTTATGCACTTTTACAAGACTATGGGTAACAGAGGAGACTTGCAAATGGCTTGCAGCGGGAACAGAATGTGGTGCACTTCTAGAGACTTGAATCTGTCAGGAGGAGCCCAGGCTTACCCACTGCTTCAGGTGGGAAGCAAAACATTACACCCCTGTTTAAATATGTGCTCCTCATTCCTAGAGACTAAAAAAGGAACGGTGCTGGCCATGTACAATGGGAGGGAGGGACAGAAGAAGCACCTGTTGATCACCACTTTCACGCCCCCACCCTGGAAGAATCTCAGAGGGAGCTGTGCTAACTAGAAAAAGTAGCTGAGACATCGAATGTGGCTCTCCGTTGAACCAAAATAAAAAGGGGGGAGGAGATGGCGCTGGTGCCTCCTGCTCCAGCAGCTGGCGGTGGCTGGAAGATGCAGGAGGAAGGCAGGAACTATGGTGGTCACAAAAAAGCAGCCTATATTCAAATTTGATTTAAATCAAATTGATTTAAGCCACGATTTAAATTTTGAAAATGGGATTTTTTGACGATATAAATTTAAAAACCTCGATTTTTTTATAAGTCACTGATCAATTTGTTTTTTTAAAGATCATTTATTTTTATCCACCATGATTCAAAGCATGGCTATATATTAGAGATGGGATATTCGTATTGGTGTCCCAGGGGAGATGAATATCGCCACCATAGGTGGCCAGGCCCTTTGGACCCACCCCCCAGAACTGGCCAGTCCACTTATTGCTTGTGGCGCGGTGCCCGTGGCCATCGTCATTCATGCCTCACCCATCGCAGAAGTAGCCTGCCTAGCACTTCCCCGCCTCCCTGTGCTGCTGACCACTCCGCCGGGCAGGCAGGGTGACAGGTCTTCCCGCTCAGCTGCTGATTGGTCAGCAGTGCAGGGAAGTGCCTGCGGAGCTACTCCCACAAGCGGTGTGGCGCAAACGACAACAGCTGCATGCGGTAAGTGGACCGGCCGGTTCTGGGCAGTGGGTCCGCCACCTGTGGTGGTGATACTCGTATTCATTCCATCACTGGAGCCCTTGCCTATCAACGGAGGCAAAGAGGGATCTGTGCCTAGTCGGTGAGATTTGTTCTAGTAAGAATCGGGCTGTGGTTCCACACAGGCTTCCTTGAAGGGAGTAAATCCAAGCAGACCCTAAATGGTTTCGTTTTCAAGCAGTGTCTGCAGGGTTGTCCATCCAGTGTGGCGCTGATGGCATGTAAAGCATCTACATGGAAAAGAGCAAGAGAGACTCTCCTTTCTTGACATCCGCTTCTGGATTGGGTGCAGCTGGGCTAGTGGAAGCAGACTGCCCTGCCATCTTTTCTCCACCGCAGCCTCTACAGTCTCCAAAGCCCACTGCTACGCGGAGGTGCAGATGAGCCTTCCGAGTGGGGTGACCTGCAGAGGAAGGAGAATGGTCAACAAAACCAGGGGAAGACCGTTTTTCCAGGCTTCTGTGAACAAAGCCATCCCAGCCCCAAGGAGGCACATTCTGGATCCATCCTGTCTATATCTGAGCCTGTTGGTATTTGCTAGAAATAGTTCAGTGTCAGACATTCCCTTTATTTTAAATCGAAAGGTTGCCTCCTAACAGAAGGTTTTTATGTGGCTCTTTTTTGTTGTTTTTGTCTTTCTGATTCTTCTTCTTCTTCTTTTACATCTGGTTAGCTGTGTGGCCTCAACTCGAATTATACACTCAAATGATGCATTTGTTGTTTCTGAGTACATTTGTGCTTCAGTGCCTTTTAAATTTGTTGATCCATCCTGCTGCAGACCTTTGAAGATGATTGATTTACTCTAGAGTGCAGTTCTGGTTCCAGAAAGAAAGAAAGAAAGAGAGAGAGAGAGAGAGAGAGAGATGGGTTGAACATAAAACAAATTCCAAAATGCATACTGTGGTTAAGAACATTTATTTAGCCAACCAGATAGTCACAAAATTATGTGCATGCTTTTTAGATCTCCAGATCTTCCTGTCAGGAAGTCTGTCAGAACAAAAGGTTTGTGGAGAAGTGAGACTTGATCATAAAGTCTGTATATTGTCTTGAGAAGTACTGGAGGAGAAAGGCTCTGTAGATGTGTTGTGTTGAAATGTGGTTACTAGAGTTTTGTAGGTGTTGGATGCAAATCGTGGTACTGAATTTGTTCCTAAGGGCATTACAAGGTAAGCTGCAATGCTGGTAGGTTGTGGGAACTGCTTCGCTCTTTCCTTGATCACCAGGACTTTCCTGCAAATGACCGTTAGTCATGATCAATCTTTTCCTCTCCCCACCAGGTAAACTGCAGAACCAAAAGGAAACATGGCTAATGGTTTCATTGAGGAGTTGGAGTTTGCCGTGGAGAACTGCAGGGTGAGAAGGGATCGGGCCCTTCCCTTTGAACTCTGATAATATATAAGACTGGATGCCTTGGAGCAGATTTTAGACCTCTCTGGAAAAACCTTCTGTCTGCGCTCCGGCTGACTTGTTGCCCATGAGAAGCTCACAAGCTTCTCATGGGCAACATGCTCACCCAGCAACTAGCACATAGATTAATACTGCTTGTAATAATGGAAGTAGTATGCAATGTATCCATTATAATTCTTAGTCGTAAGGAGCCTTGCCTTCCCAATCCTTTTTAAAAGATATCCAAGTTGGCAGCCATTACTACCTCTTGTGGTAACAAATTCTGTAATGAAACTTGATCAAAGAAGTGCTTCCTTTTATCAGTCCTTGATCTATCATTCAGTTTCTATTAATGTATAAAAGGGGAAATAATGTTTCCCAGTCACCTTTTCTGCAACAAGCATAACTGTATACACATTTTTCTATGCCTCCCCTTATCATTTTTCCAAACATTGTAATCGTCATGTTCCTTAAAGATTTTGTTTATATATAATATATATATAATACATCTTTCCAGGTGCATTGATCATCATCATCATGTGTTATCAAGTCAGTTCTGACTTATGACAACTCTTTTCAGGTTTCCTAGTTAGATAGTACTCAGAAGTGGTTTACCATTCCCTTCTTTGGGGGAGTATCCAGGGACTGTGCAGCTTACCTAAGATCACAGAAGCTGGCTCTACTTGCAGGAGGCCCAATGGGGAATCGAACTCCCAACCTCTGACTCTGCAGCCAGATACTTAACTCACTGAGGTATCCAGCCAGCAGATCAGAAATATATAGGATTTTAATTGTGATGGCACCATAGGTGTTCTTAAGGGCAGAATGATATTGGTAGTTTTATTTTCAGTTCCTTTGCTAGTTCCGCATTGTGGAATTTGCCTTTCTTTATAGCATCCATGCACTTGTACTGGGTCAACACTTGGACACAGTTCAAAGATCCATTTCTGGTCACTTCACTGTCTGCTCACATCCCATCACTGTATATGTAAAATTGGGTGGAAAATTTTTTGCTATCTGGCTGCGGAGCCAAAGGTTGGGAGTTTCATTCCTTATTCCTCACTGTGCTTCCTGGGAGAAGAGCCAGCCTGTGTAGTCATGGGCAAGCTGCATAGTCTCAGGGAGCACACACACATACACACCCAGAAGGGAATGGTAAACCACTTCTGTGTACCCTCGACCTAAAAAAACTCTGGAAATGGTCGCTATAAGGCAGAATTTTAAAAGATTAGTGAGATGGGAAAGGATATCGCAAAAGAACTGGCCTGTGATTTCTTGGCTCGCACTCCACCAATCCTATTTTGAAAAGAAATTTGATTTTACGTGGATCACTCACCAGTCCTCAGGTACAAAGGCTGGTATTTGAGGTGTGTTACATTTCACATTTGAATAGCTTATGGACTCTCAGATGGGATACTTTCTTCATTTTCTGAACTACTGTATGTTTCAACCCCACAATTTTAATAACAAAACAGAAGTGGTTCCAAAATGTAAAAACGTTTTACTTGCAAGGTTCAGAGTCCTCTTAGCTTATTAGCATTTATAACGCCTTTGCTCTTGTTTCCAGCCAATGAATTAGTTTTCCACTTCCATTTCTTCTGAGCCTGTGGAAAGGAGACTCATGAGATTTAGCTGAAACTTTTGTTTTCTGTTTAAAAGCTTTTTTGCTTTTCATCTCCCTTCACTCTGCATTCTTCCCTGTCATTGTTGGCCTTCCTACTTGTATGAAAGCAACCCAAAACAAGTTATCAGTTGTTCCAGAGACCAAACTGTAGGGCGCCCACCCCCTGGCCCCCCTTCTCTTGCCGGACTGTTAACTCCTTTCAGCCCTAGCTAATGGGGGTGGGGAATCCTGGGGGTTGGAGTCCAGTAACAATTGGAAGATCACACGTTGCCCATCTTCTGCAAAGGCTAATTAATAAAAGGGGTAATTTGCTGATTAAACTGAACCTCCCTGGATTAACAGTATCACCAATAACTGACTCTGGATATATGGAAATAAGTGCGGTTGATCTGTGTGCCTTCGTCTCTGTCATTATCCACACGGTGCTTGCCATGCTGTCTGTTGCACCTGCATTTGTGGTCTTTCCTTCTCTCAGAAGGCTTTTCTGTCACATTCTGAAGGGGTGTGTGTGTGTGTGTGTGTGTGGTGGGGTTTTGTAAGTCAGTTCTGAAGACGCTGCTGGTAAAACATTTTTTTAACAATGTTTTTAAAAGCTGGGTGGCAGATGGTCTTTTAAAGAACTTGATTTTAATATTGAAGCTACTGTTCTTAATACTGCAAAATCTTTTTTTATTCTGTCCTTCCTTTCCCTCTTCAGAAATATGCTGAAACTAATCTGCTCTTCAGGAGGATTTACGTATGTTGGAACAACTTCACTGACTCTGTGGTTCAGCCTCTGCTTAGCTCCTGTTAATTTATTACATATTATGAATCCTGTTGGTCCTGTCCAGTTTTTTGTTGTTGTTCTTTTGAATGACCCCAGATTATTCCCTGGCATGGATACCCAGTTAAGAACGTCATGGGGTGGGTGAGCGGAATAGCTAAGAACCAGCCTCTTTCCTTCGGAGGGAACTCAGGTATGCCCAATGTTTGTGGGGGGATCTTTTTAATTTTTATTTTTAAAGATGACAGCTCCCAGCTATCATGGTCAGAAAACTTTCCAGGCTCTGGAAGTTCTGTTCAGCCCTGGCCACACGCATGCAGTGGACTCTGTGCTGCTTCAGATCTTAGACGTTTCTCCAATCTCTTTCATCTCCGTGTTTTCAAAGTGAGAACTGCAGGCCACCCTGTGGATGTCTGAGCTATTGCTGATGAGAAAGCAGTTTTGGCCATGTACGATTTCCCTCAAGGGCAGGACTTCTTTTTCTCGTTCTATCTTGTTCTGGTTATGGGAAAGGGCTGTGGTTTAAAGGCAGGTTTACACTCCAAGAACACCTGGCTTACCCAAGGCTGGGAACCACTGATTTAGGCGAATGATGCATGTCTTAAAATCCTTATCAAAAAGAATTTTCAAAATTCTTTAGTGCATGCACACTCCCCATTAATGTATGAGGAAACAGTTGAGAACAGCAGCTAATTTTTCCTTCCAAAATGGGGAAGGTGCATCACAAACAGTACAGATGTTAATGGCTCTTATTGTCAGAGTTACCATGGGAGTAAGCAAAAATATATATGTGAATACACTTAAAGTCAGAGGGAATGTCACAAAATTACTTTGCAGCAAGTGAACATAAATAGATGTGCATAGCTTCATGGTGTGGCTGCCACTGAAAGAGGTGTGGTTTGTTTTGGGCAGAAGGAGAAAGGGGGGGGGAATTCAATAACGAACAGGCTTATCTTATCGTGGCAGGAATGTTTGTATGGGAAAAGCAACGGTCATCAATCTGGACATGACACCACTCTGCACACAATACTTTCCAGCTCTTGTTTCAGTGAACCTCACTCTTATTGTTCACTGATACCTGATCCGTAGAATACCTGACCTTCCTTAAGGTCACAGTATGCTAAATGTATGTGTAATCAGAGTACAGGTGGAAGCAGCAGGAAAAGAAGACGACCAGATATGAGATGGGCTGACTCCCTAAGGAAGCCACAGGCTTGAGTCTGCAGTTGCTGAGCAAGGCTGTTGAAGGCAGGACATTTTGGAGATGGCTCATTCATAGGGGCACCATAAGTCAGGGGCAACTTGACGGCACGTAACAACAACAATATATACTTAGCATGGCATTGAGACTTCCTCTGGAGATCTGGGTTGAAAAAGAGGATATTTAAGTTTATGAAGATCAAAGAAGCAATGTTCATTAGTAAAAGGCTTTGTTTTTAAACATATCAGTCTGTTTTGCCATCCTCAGCATTCTTCTTCTAGTTAATGAAGGATGGTAAAAGTGGATGTGTTTGGGAATGTATTTAAATTATTAGGAGGAAAAGTCTGAATATTTGAGTGGAAAAATGTGTGTTGCAACAAATGCATTATTGGCCTTATTGCAGATGTGACCTAGTTTTTAGGGGGAAATAGCTCCACATGTCTACCTACCGTATGCAAGGCCGGAGGAGTATCTGGACTGCTTTGATAAACCACATGACTTACGTTTCCTGCTTAGTAGGCTTTGCTGTATTTCCCTCCCATACTATTTAAGACTGGAAAAAATGCAGATAACAGAAAGACCCACTTGGAAGATACCAACGTGCCTTGCAAACCCATTGTTTTTCCCTCAAATGGCCTACCTGAGGAAGATGGTTTGTAGTTAGTAGTTAGACGGCCAAGTGGATTTCTGTTGTTTTCGAATCCTAATTTTAAAATATTGGTGACCATTTAGAAACCCATCATATGAGAGTTTTTATTTGTTTTTGCTATGAACACACTTGCTATTCTTATCTGACTCTTGCCATGTTTTGTGATGTGGATATGTATCCCATTCTTCCTTCAAAGACCAGCGGAACAGGAGATACGGGATTATCCAACTAGACAAGGAATTGACAATGCTGAATAAATTAGAAGTGGCCCTCAAACATTTCTTGTTCTGGATTTGGGGGAAAAAAAGGTATGAACAAAGGGATTCTTCCTCTGGACTTCATGCATGTCTAGGAAAGAAAGTGGAAGCAGGTGATGAGTTGAAGAAGTGGAGTTGGTGCATAGACAGTCAAATGCAGTGCTATTTGCAATGGTTCTTTTCATCCCACGTGGTATTTATTGGTGCCATTTACCCCTGTCATTTAGAACATTATCTTCTTTCTTTGACTTCTTTTTGCATGTGCCTGGTAATGCATGGCTGGCATACTCAGTGGAAAACCTCTGAGAGTTGAGCTCGCCTCTTTATTGTGCATAATTCGATGAAATTTTGGAAGAGGAAAGTCAGAAAGCCTTTGATTTACATGTGAAGCGTTTCTGCTTTCCATTGCCTAAGGCAACAGTCTTGAGAACCTGGTTTCTTTCCAGCATCTGAACATATTTGTATGCCCCCCGTGGTCAACACAAGGTGAGAGGAGAGCATCGCAGTGTAAGCAGTCTTGTTCATCACAGTGCTTTGACTTTTACCACCACCAAAGACAGGAATTTATTTAAAACTCCTTATTCCATTGAAGTATTGAGGACCATTTCCTCCCAGTAGACACTCTGCCCAAATTCCATTGATGTTTTTCTCTGTTGCCCCGTCTCCTCTGCCCGTGACGGGAACTCATCCAAATGCCACTGTCTTAAGAAGCCTTCAGTTCTCTTGTGTCAGGGGCATGTCCAAAGATGTATGTTTTTCTTGCCTGAAACAGAATGTTTCCAGAATGCTCAGTGGTGTACTGGACTGAGCTATTTTGAACTATCTATTCCCACCCCCACTCCCTTTGCTTCTTCTCATTTTTCCAAATTAAGGCGTGCAGCTTGTTTGGAATTTTCCTGCATCATTGCTTCTGTGTGCGTCGGGTGTTGCCAGTTTTGGAAGGAAATGTTCAAGTTCCAGTGAATAATTATTTCTGTCTGCTTGTGTGTGTTGGATGTTTCTATAAAACAATAATCATCTCCATTAGAACTCCAAATTAATGTGCAGTGATAGCTAATAATGTTTTAGTCCAGAATTTCTGCTTGACTGTAAAGGTCCTGTTTTCTGAATGCATACGGCAATGGCTTTTCTGAAGACTTATATTTTTGTTACTGAAATTTTACCTTTTTATTTTACTGTCATTATTTGATCTTCATCTTGAAGGTAGCTGAGGTTATGATGTGTTTAGTATTTTCAGTTTTAAAAAAGAAATGACCTGCTTTTTTGGTATTTCCACAGGAAATAGTAGCAAAGCAGGTAATTTTGTTGTTGTTTAATTATAACTGGAGGGGAGGGGGAAAGAGCTTTAAATGAAGAACTTGCAGATCTTTCTTGCTTTTCCAGCTGCATAGGCAAGAAATGAATGTACTTGGGCTCACTACAACTTTGTTTCTGAATTTTACACAAAAGCCGGTTAACTGTTTGATCTAAAAATGTTGAACCCTCTCTTTTGCTTCAACCTGCATTTGTAAAATGTAGAATCAAGACTTCAGGCTGTGATATGCCCTGAGATGGAGTTTCCGTATTGGCATTTAGAATATGTTATTTCTATTTTTGTTAATTTTGAGTGGTAGCTGATCTGTTTTCTGGGCTCCATTCAAGGTGCTGCTTTTACGTTTTTAAGCCCTAAACAGCTTGAGACCTTGAGATCCAACATTCTTCTCTCTTCCTTCCCATGTGGCATTCATTTGATGATGGAAAAACAGCTGAGGGTTGTCACTACCTTATTTATGTTTTTCCTAAATGTTTCTCAAGAAAGATGTAATCAGATGGGATCTGTCATATGTAGGGCTGGTGTTTGGAAACAGTCTGGAAACTGCAGCTAGTTTATGATACGGCTTGTGAGACTGCCAGCTGGAGCCGAGTGATGTGAGCATATCGTGGTAATACGTTGCCATCTTTGTTGACTTCCCAGAGAGAGACCTGATTATTAAGACTCTTTGTGAGGGTGGGACCAGAGTATCCGAAAGACCACTCTCTTGTGCACTTATCTGAATGTTGAGATATTTAAAGATCGATCTTTAAATGCCTCTGCCAAGTCTGATGTGACAAGTGGCTAGCACAGAAAGAATTTCTTCTGTTGCCCAGTGGTGGCAACACAGCTGTGGAATGCCCTCCTTAGAGAGATTCGCCTGGCATCTGCTTTAGATCATTTTCACACTTTTTATTAGGCCTGCAAGTTAGATGTAAACTCTGTATAGTGTTTGTGATGTGCATTTCTTGCTGCATTATAAGTTGAATGTGTCTTGGTTTTGTTTTTGTTTTGTTATACGTCACCTTGAAAACTTTGTTACGGAAAGGAAAGCATCCGCTATATTGGCCATTATCTTCTATTCAGACTTTATCTTAGTCATAAAGGCATATTGAGCATCGGTGGGTAACGCTTTTATCCCTTTGCCCACTCAAACACACACCTTATGACAGCCTTTCCTAGTACAGCAGGTTTAGAAGCAGGGCACTATATGAGCTAAGTTTGAGGAATAATCAGGCCAGACCCTCGGTTTCTAGCAGCTAAAGCCTTTTTGGGCCTAATAGTCATATATTTCTGGATTGATCAAGTTGAATATAACTTTCAAGAACTTGGCATTTGGTCTGTTGGCTGATCAGTGGGAAAATATTTCTGGTTTTTGGTCTCAGTAGCAAGCTGGAGAGACTTGGCTTTATATAGTTTCTGGGTTGTCTACCATTCTACAGATCAAGGGTGGGGATGCAACCCTCCAGATGTTGCAATGCAATGTCCATCAATTCTAGCCAATATAGCTAATGGTGAAAGCTGTGATGGCAGCTGAGATCCACAAAAATCTGTTGGACTTGGACCGCATCCTCTCTATTATTGGTTTATGTACTCTATGACTTCTTCCTCCCCCCCCCCCCCCTTTCATTCTTTTCTCCGGGATCTGCCTAGGTTACTTATTCCCCTGACCTTAATCAGACCTTTCTCTCTAGTAGAAGAAAGTGATATTTGAGCAGAGTGGAAAATTAGAGACAGCTGATGAAAACCTGTCTCAGTCTTCATTGCACCATAAAGGCTCTCGTCTGCCTGCCTGCTGACCTGCCTACATTCTATCTGTGCAGTGACTGCTCTTAACTTTGCCCCAGCTCTCTTTCTCTCTGAACAACACATAGATTGGATTCACTTAGCTGAGCCTCTTATTTCAGTCCTTTTTCTGTCTTGATGAAATCTTCGTAGACTCACTTCCCCTTGTCCCTGGAGATTCTTGTCTTCACATAGGATCCAGCCTTTGGCTTTCACCTTTGTGCTTCTTCAGTGTACAAGACCAAGGCCGTCTCAAATTCTGAATTGCCTCACAAAAGGAAAGACCATCCCATTACACATGTTTTTAGCTACGTTACAATAGGTGACAGTAATCTGAAGGCAGAGATCACAGATCAGTGTCTTTATATCCACACTAAGAGTTAAGGGATCACCTACCTTTTGAGAACAGCTATTTGTCATCATGTTATGTGCCATCAAGTTGAAACCAACTTGTGGCAATCCTGATGGGGTTTTCAAAGTAAGTGAGATATTTAAAGAGCAGTTTTACCAGTTTTTCCAAGGCTGCATGGGGATTTGAACTCAGGTCTGTCGAGTCCTAATCTTTCACTCTATCCACTATAGCACACTGAGTATCACACTGAGTAACTATGTGTTACTTGCCCAGAAAATACCACAAAGAACACGTCTCTCTCATATATCCCTGGCTAGCTGACAAAATGTACAGATCAGGTAGCAGACTGAAAGTAGAACAAGAAAGCAATCTAAACATGATCACTGGCAGTCAATAGGACTAGTGATGGGTCTCCCCACTTTTACAAAACAATCTTGACTCAATATGGGAGGCCATACCAAAGGTGCTTCATAGTTAGCATTACATTCCCACCAGAATACAATACATTAACAAAACATTCACATCTATATGTATTTTATTTTTGAAAGTCAAGTTGCTCTATGTGAAGAATGCCTCCTTTAGCATTTCTCTAAAACACTCTAGCCTTACTTTCACCTCCTCCTGCTGTTTCCATAACTTCTTACAATCCCTGGCAATGCGTTCCTCACCCTTTTCTCGCCTGTCTCTTCTGTGTTATGTACAGTACAAGACACTTTTTATTGCCAAGTAAATACCTAATAATATGAACTGGCTGGGTAGCTCAGTGAGTTAAGTAACTGGCTGTGGAGCCAGAGGTTGGGAGTTCAATTCCCCAGTGTGCCTTGAGGAAGAAGAGCCAGCCTGGGTGGCCTTGGGCAAAAGCTGCACAGGTCCAGGAATGCCTCCACGAGAAAGGAACAGTAAACCACTTCTGTATACCTTCTACCTAGAAAACTCTGGAAATGGTTGCCATAAAGCAGAATCAGCTTGATGACATCCAATTATTATTATTATCCTACATTAGTTTGCATTGAACCCTAAATACCATTTTAATAGCCATTCCCCAGTTTTGACAAATCCTTCAGGAGCTCTTTGCAACCCCCTTTCCTGCTTACCACCACCAATAACTTCGTAGCGACTGTGGCCGTGACCAGCTTGCTGCTCAGCCCTCCCTCCAGATCATTTATGAGCCAATTAAGACCCACCGGTTGCAGGACCAAACCTTCAGGAAAGCACATGAGTTACATCCCTCCATTGCAAGTATGGTACTAATCCCTGCTCTCGGTTTCTGTTCTTCAACCATTTACCAATCTTTAGAGCAAGTTGCTCAGAGGTCTTTGGCGAGAGACTTTCAAAGAACTTTAAAAGATTAGTGAAATGGGACATGATATTAGAAAACCCTGGAAATGGTCACCATAAGTTAGAACTGGCTTGACAGCATGTCGTTGTCATTGTCGTTGTATATCTAATGATTTATTTTTTAAAAAATGGTTGTAGATGACCAGCTTTTTGACATACCTGACATAGTACCAGCATCATCCAAAGGGATATCCATGTTAGCCTGTTATAGTTCAAATAAGAAGGATTTTTTTTGGTCTCTAAGTTCTCGAAGGACCTTCTGTTGTTTTTGCAGGAATCATGGTGCTTTGACTTGGTTAGGGTGCACTCACCTCCGACTTGCTTCTCACTTTCTTTCTGCAGTGGCACACATTTGGTGGATGTGCAAGGCAAAACAGAATGTGACCCAGCTCCCTCAGTCGTGAAGATGCTTAAAACCGATGGGACTCTAAAAGGCAGGCAAAACTTCTGTCCATGAGGTCTGGTCGTGTAATACAGGATTGGCTAGAGAGTCATGTGCCACAGTCATTGGATCGTAGCCAGCATACTCAGAAATCCTGAAATTTAAAATGTGCTGGAAATCTTGAAAGATAAAATATGCCTCATAAAACAAAGCAGGGAGGGGAATTAATGTGTTTATTTGATCTCCTTTCATGCTCCATGGTGCAGCGTAGAAAATATCTTACTAAAGCACAGGGTAGTCTGGTGTGTTCTGCTGGTAGCTCTCAGATACAGTATACACAGTAAGCAGAGTTCTGCCATTGACCCAGTGTACAGGAATGCTAAGCCCTAAAGAGTTTTTGATGCGGACAGATAAAGGACATCTGGCGTGGAAAGGATATAAACACTGCCATGATCTAAAGAGAGTGGGGAAATATGTGACCCTCCAGATGTTGTAAGGCTGGAGCTCCCAGCATCTGTTAACATTGGCCTGCCTGGCTGGGTCTCTTGCCAAATGTAGTCCAATAATGTATAGAGAGGGCCATAAGTTACTTTAGTTTGAACAAATAACTTGAGTCTTTCAACAAAGTAGACTACAGAACTTTATTTGTGAATCATTTTCTTTTTACAGTATATACACTTAACTGCAGTTCTTTTCTTGTTCTTTCTTTAAAATATCAAAAGCAATAGATGGGTAAGATCAAATGTTATCCTTGTATATTGTGAAACTGTTGATTTCCTGGAGGTGTTTTATGCCTTGACTTTCTTGTTTATCAGATCCCACTATAGGTAAAGGTAAAGGTTCCCCTTGACATTTAGTCCAGTCGTGTCCAACTCTAGGGCTCATCCCCGTTTCCAAGCCATAGAGCCAGCGTTTGTCCGAAGACAGTTTCCATGGTCTGTTTATCTGTTTATCAGATCCCACTATAGGGTAAAACAATTGAATGAAAAGTGCAAAGGCTGCACAAAAAATGTCCTTGTGTGTTGTGCTGTCAAGTTGGAACCAACTTATAGCAACCCTAACAGGGCTTTCAAGGTAAGTGAGATATTTAAGGAGTGGTCTTACCAGTTCCGCTCACCCAGTGGAGTTTACATGGCTGAGCAGGGATTCGAACTCTGTTCTCCAGAGTCCTAGTCTGTCACTCTTATCCACTACACCACACTGGGAATCCCATATATATATTCTACAGTAAACTGTTTTTTTTGAGTACAGGATTATTTCCTGCAGAAGTCAGATGTTAGGAGGAGAGCTTCAGCTCCCATTTAATTTGGGTTAGGCTTCTAGGAACTTTAATTCAGTTTATGGGCTGATATATGCAAGTACTCTTCTTGTGTCAGCCACTTCAACTTTCTGTAGCTGAAGTCGCTGCTCCTGACTCATAGCAAATACTTTCTGAAGTTTCCTTGTTACAAACAGGAGCTGACATTTTGCAGACAACATTTTTGCAAACCTCAGTGCATGGAAAAATAAAGCAGCTTTCAGCAGACAGTGGTTATGTCTGTGCAGCTTCCTATTTTATTGCACTTCTGCTGTTGATTTTCTGTCCTTCTTCTGAACTATGGGGTCTTTGTAAAGTGTGTGGAATAATGAAGAAATTATATGGAAGCTGATACAGACATAACCACTACATTATCCCACCTATCTTTTTTTTTGAGGGGGTATATAGAATGAGGAGTTGGTGAATATGTTGTTAGCGGAATCACACATGACACTAAAATCTTTATTCTCCCATGCAGTTTGCCTACGTGAGGTTGCTTAAAGCAGAACAAAAATATCATTATGTGTTTCTCTGGAATCATAGCTATGTTCTAGTAAATATATGTCTTATAGAAACATTTTAAAATACAGAAGTGCCAATGTTTTAAATATTTAAATATGCCAGAGTCACAGCTTCTGTGAGGCAGAGCTCAGAATTGGCTGTATTCTCTGAGGAATGTCTGTGTTAACTTTCCGGAGTACACAAGCCAAGTTTCCCTAAACCTCCACAATAGTCCATTGAATGTGTTTGCATTTTTTTAAAGTCATTTTTAAAAATAGTTTGAATATCATTAGAGAAAGGACGGGGAGCTTTTCCCTATGAATAGTACATGTTGCCTGGATTATCCATTTAGTTTGAATGTCCACAGACTCAAAGAGATACTGTTATTCCTTTTTTTTAAAAAAAGTTTTCAGTGATTTCTATATACCGTATTTTTCCGTGTATAATACGCCCCCACGTATAAGATGCCCCCCCACTTTTCTAACCCAGAATTTCTTTCTTCGCAAGAAAGTGGAGGGGGAAGGCAGGGATCAAAGTGCTTTGATTCCTGCTTTCCCCCTCCACTTTCTTGCAAAGAAAGTGCTTTTCCCCTCCAGTTTCCTCGCAAGAAGGTGCTTTCCCCCTCCAGTTTCCTCGTAAGAAAGTGCTTTCCCCCTCCACTTTCCTCGCAAGAAAGCACTTTATTGCGAGGAAAGTGCTTTCCCCTTCCACTTACAAAGTGGAGGGGGAAAGCATTTTCTTGCGACGAAAGTGGAATGGGAAAGCAGGAATCATCAAAGCGCTTTGATTCCTGCTTTCACCCTCCACTTTCTAGCGAGGAAAGTGCTTTCTCCCTCCACTTTCTTGCAAAAAAAGATCGCTGCTTTCCCCCTCCACTTTCTTGCAAAGAAAGTGGAGGGGGAAAGCAGCGATCAAAGCACTTTGATATCTCCCCCTCCTTCTGTGTATAAGACGACCCTAAATTTTTTATCTAAATATTTTAGAGAAAAGTGTCATCTTATACAGTGGTGCCTCGACTTACAAACGTCCCGACTTATGACCATTTCGAGTTGCGACCAGCTCCAGCCGCAAAATTTTGCTTCGACTTGCGGCCGGAGCTTCCAGTTACGAACAGAAAAAGGCAGGGAAAAAAGGTGGGAAATTCAAATTGCTAACTGTTGGTGGCGAAGAGGCTGCTTCTTTGTAGCTCTTTCGCCCCAACGGTTAGAGTGAGTGCGTCGGAGGAGGCTTGGGCCTGCCTAGAGCTGCTTTCTGCTCCTGAGTAAGTACATTTACTTTGTTTTGCAGGGTGGGTTTGGGTTTCGGGGGGGTTATGTTTCTGTGGTGTGATGTTTTTTGTGTTTTGGTGTGTCTTTTTCCCCAGCCCCATCGCGTTTGGGCTGGCTGTGAGTTGGGGGGGGGGGGGTTGAGTGTTTTTTCCCAGCCCCATAGCGTTCCGCTGGGGCTGACTGTGTGTGTGTGTGGGGGGGTTGTGTGTTTTTTTTTCCCAGCCCCATGGCGTTCCGCTGGGGCTGGCTGTTTTTTTGTTTCTTTGTTTGTTTGTTTTGGTGTGTTTGTTTTTCGTCCCCAGCGCGTTCCTATGGGGCTTGCAGTGTTTTATTTTTATTTTATTTTATTTTTTGGTTTTTTTTTCCTGCCGGAACGGATTAATGGGGTTTCAATGTATTCTTATGGGAAATGGTGCTTCGACTTACGACCATTTCAAGTTACGCCCATCTTCTGGAACGGATTATGGTCGTAAGTCGAGGCACCACTGTACACGGAAAAATACGGTAAGCTTTTGCTATTGGTGACCGGATGTAGAAACTGCTTGGCCTTCTATCATTTTTGGAGCAGTCACTGTCCAGTGTAACAGGTACTAAGATGAAACAGCAGGATTCTTAAGCTGTGTTCCAAGGAGACTGTAGGTCAGGGCCTCATCCACTAACATTCCCCTCCACAGGAAAGCCAACATCTAAAACTCAGCCTCCCACACGTTGTACTCCTATCCTCTTTGAATAACTGAGGAAGATCATTGTAACCAAGAGCTGGAACAAACTCAGGAAGTATGTGGTGGGAAGGAGAGGCTGTTAAAATTAGTAAAAGAAAACATATGAAATATGCTACATATTATCCATGTTTGTATCTGTTGCTGTTGAGCAGACCCTACCAGGCAGTGGGGCATGAAGTTCTTCCTCACAGGAACTTAAGTACACCAGAACAAGGGATGGCTTTTCTTCTCAAGCAGGATATAACATCTTTGTAGTCAGTGTTCCTCAGATAAAAAGTGAATAGGCTTGAAATATGTAGAGATTTATTCTTTGTTAACTTGTATATGTCCTTGCGTTTTTGCAACATAATGGAACACATTGGGGTTGGAGCCAGGCTAAAGGTGTGATAACAGGGGGAAACAGATCGCAATTTGGGACTGCTTGTGGAGGGGTCCGGTGCAATCTGGTTCCCGGGCATTCATATGATGCACGTGGAAATATACTCCAGCCCAACCTCGGTCAGTGCCCAAGGTGGACCTTTCTGGTCTAGCTGTAGGGCCTCTAGGCTTGGGGGCTGGGCTGCAGCAGTTCCCTGGCAGATGAAAGGGTTGCTTTAAGGAAGATTGTTCCCATTAAAGGACACTTTCTGGTGCAATGAAGCACATGCCCTTGCAGCCGTCTGATCACACCTTAAATTAGTTGAACATTTGTCACCACTAATCAGAGGGACGGGTCAAATCTCAAGTCCCTTTGAACTCAGTGGGAGCTTATATGCACCTAATGGGTCTTTAGCTCATTGAATTCAGACTGGGATCCGTTTGGTAATTCTAGTTTTCTTGGGATGTCCTGGTACCTTTTGGGGAGTAGTTGGAGAAGGTCTCTGAAGATGGCTTGAATGTATTATTAGTATTAGGCATCCTTCAGTCTCGAAAGACTATGGTAACGTGCTCTGTATGGAGGACTTGGAACAGCGTCTAGTGTGGCTGAGAAGGCCAATTCGAGAGTGACAATCCCTTCCACACTGAAGACAAATACAATCTGTCCCCTGTCCAGCTCCCTGATTTTGCTGCTTCCGTGACTGCCTCTTTGCCTTGGCCTGCTGGACAAGGGTCTCTTCAAATTGGGAGAGGCCGTGATGCAACGCCTGCCTCCAGGCTGAACGCTCAGATGTCAGGGTTTCCCATCTGTTGAGGTCCATTCCTAAGGCCTTCAGATCCCGCTTGCAGATGTCCTTGTATCGCAGCTGTGATCTCCCTCTGGGGTGATTTCCCTCCACTAATTCTCCATACAGGAGATCTTTTGGAATCCGACCATCAGCCATTCTCACGACATGCCCAAGCCAACGTAGACGTCGCTGTTTCAGTAATGTATACATGCTAAAAATTCCAGCTCGTTCTAGGACTATTTGGAACTTTGTCCTGCCAGGTGATACCAAAAATGCGTCGGAGGCAACGCATATGGAAGGTGTTCAGCTTCCTCTCCTGCCGTGCACAAAGGGTCCAGGACTCACTGCAGTACAGGAGTGTGCTCAGGACACAGGCTCTATAGACCTGGATCTTGGTATATGTCGTCAGCTTCTTATTGAGCCATACTCTCTTTGTGAGTCTAGAGAACATGGTAGCTGCTTTGCCAATGCGTTTATCCAGCTCGACATCTAGAGAGTGTCAGAGATCGTTGAGCCAAGATACACAAAGTCATGAACAACCTCCAATTCTTGTGTGGAGATGGTAATAGAGGGAGGTGAGTCCACACCCTGGCCCATGACTTGTGTTTTCTTCAGGCTGATTGTTAGTCCAAAGTCTTGGCAGGCCTCGCTAAAACGATTCATGAGTTGTTGGAGGTCTTCAGCAGAGTGGGCAACAATGGCTGCATCATCGGCGAAGAGGAAGTCCCGCATGCATTTCAGCTGGACTTTGGTCCTCGCTCTCAATCTAGAGAGATTAAAGAGCTTTCTGTCTGATCTAGTCCGTAGATAGACACCTTCTGTTGCAGTTCCAAAGGCGTGCTTCAGCATGACAGCAAAAAAGATCCCAAAAAGGGTTGGTGCGAGGACACAGCCCTGTTTCACTCCACTTCGGATGTCAAAGGGATCTGATGTTGAACCATCAAAAACTACAGTGCCTTTCATTCCCTCATGGAAGGACCTGATGATGTTAAGGAGTCGAGGTGGACATCCAATCTTGGGAAGTATTTTAAAAAGGCCGTCCCTGCTAACCAAATCAAAGGCCTTTGTGAGATCTATGAAGGCCACAAAGAGTGGCTGTTGTTGTTCCCTAAATTTCTCCTGCAACTGTCTGAGGGAGAATACCATGTCAGTGGTGGATCTATTAGCTCGAAATCCACACTGTGATTCTGGATAGACTCTGTCTGCGAGCACCTGGAGCCTCTTCAGCACAACACGGGCAAGCAGCTTCCCTACAACACTGAGAAGAGAGATGCCACGGTAGTTATTGCAGTCGCCCCTGTCTCCTTTGTTCTTGTACAATGTGACGATGTTTGCATCCTTCATGTCCTGTGGTACTCCACCTTCCCTCCAGCAAAGACGAAAGACTTCATACAGTTCGGTGGTGATGATCTCTTTACAGCACTTCAGCACTTCAACAGGGATGTTATCCTTTCCAGGTGCCTTGCCGGAGGTGAGGGAATGCAAGGCCGCTTTTATTTCTGCTAAGGTTGGCTCGCTGTCCAACTCTTCCAAGACAGGCAGGCACTCAATGTTATTTAATGCTTCTTCGGTTACTACATTCTCTCTGGAATATAGCTCAGAGTAGTGCTGCACCCAGCGGTCCATCTGCTGTGCTCGGTCCTGGATGATCACGCCTGTAGCAGACTTCAAGGGAGCAGATTTCTTCTGTATTGGACCTAAAGCCTGCTTGATACCGTCATACATTCCTTTGATGTTACCTGTGTCCGCTGCTATCTGTATCTGAGAGCAGAGCTGAAGCCAATAATCGTTGGAACATCTCCTGGCAGCCTGTTGGACTTGGCTACGAGCAGCTCGAAGAGCTTGCAAGTTGTACTCGCTTGCAAGTTGTACTTTCTTGCACACAAGAAAGTTATACTTATTCCTGGTGCTCTGCCCTCTGTTTGGAAATTACGCCTCTTGTGGTATGTTGTTTTATTTGTTTGATGGGTTTTATTTATGATCCTATTGTCATTGTTTGTGTTTTTATTTTATCACATTGTAAACCACCCAGAATAGTGCTTTGCACTAATGATGCAGTATGTAAATTAAATCCAATCAAATAAATAAATAAATAAATAAAACCTTGAGTATCTAGTGAAATTATAGAAGGTTACTCCATATATTTGGGGGTGGGGGGGATTGCTGAAAGAGGCCTTTAATTCATGTGTGTGTTGACATGAACTACACAGGGACCATTCTATAACCTAGGTTGAATGGCAGGTTAAAAATAATTGTTTAACATGCCCATGAACATTGTTTGTGACTTTGAAGGTCTCTCCCTTCAGTGTATTTGCTGTCCTACAGAAAAACTGCATGGGTATCCTTAAAATTGGCTTCGGATCTTGTAGAGGTGTTGCATTTCTTCTCATTCCTGTTGGATGCAACATTGGAAACTCAGCCTAACTCAAATCTGTGGGTGTCAGTGTTTTGTTTCAAAGCTTCTACTCCAGTATGGCATCAGCTGCAGGGCCTAGCAGCAGATTGAGATGGTAGTGTAAGACACATGAGCCTCCACTACTACACGTAGTGTCATGTAACCAATTTGTGTGCTTCTCAGCCTGAGCGATTATACTTCTTTGAACAAGGCAGCTAAACATTATGAGGACTCGGCAATTTTGCAAAGAAAAACTATCATTATTCTCATATACTTTCTCAGTGTGTTTCTTTATTATCAGTTGTTCTTGACTTGCTTTCTTTGTTCCCTACACCCAGGCTTGGCCTGTTGTTATATAAACACTTCCTTTTCTTTTGGTGATTCTGATAATTCTCACAATAAAGGCAGAAAAAGAATTGTTACTTTTCAGTGCTTCGCAATCTTGGGTCCCCTGATGTTCTTAGACTGAATCTCCTGGAAGTCCTGGCCAGCACAGCTAATGGTGAAGGCTTCTGAGAGTTTTAGTCCAAGAACATCTGGGGACCCAAGGTTGGGAACCTTTGCTTTTAGGTGAATATAGGACATGAAAAATGGAAGTAGCGGGCAGCATGCATATATGTATGCATTGAACACTTGTGTAAAATATACTTTGAGGCAAGGATAGCAGAAGGATGTGTTATTCCAAGAGTTGCCATGGCAAAGTCAGAGAATAAGCCGCCAGGATGTGATTTGATGAAAGCCTTGTAGAGCAATTGAGGGAAATGTTAGTTCTTGATGTAGCAAGAGGCCTTTCCTTTGTCATGCCTAATGAGATATTTGGGCATTTAATTTTGTTGAAACTGACGGAAGCCCAAGTTTTGTCTAAAGCCTATCCCTTTAGGTGTGCTTTAATAAATTAATGTAAATGCCAGTTACTTAATTTAACTTAACCATTTGTTTAAAAGATATATGCAGAAGCTCAACCCATTGAGATATTTGGTTTTGAAAAGCAGAATAAAATGAGTAACTGAAATGGATACTTCAAGAACATTTAAAAGTTCCTGAATAATTTAAAAAGTAAGCCTGAGGTTTTTCATGTTTCTTTACAGCGTAAACCATAAGAGAAGTGTGTGGATCTGTGCTTGTCTCTTTCTCTCTTGAGGAACGTATAGTTCTCAGTAGGGTTGGGCTAAAAAAAATTTCCCACGAGAATTGCAAGCATTCTCTTTTAATTTGTTAAAAGAGAAAATGTCCTTTAAAAATGAATTTCAAAAGAGAAACAGTTTCAGAGCAATTTTCATGGGTGAAGATCAGGATTCTTGCATGTACCTACTGAGGAGGTGGCTCGGGATCTATGCTCAGATGGCCTGTCTTTCATCGCATTATCCTCTCTGTGACAGCTGGCTGCTTCCCACACTTGAGTCAAAGCTCAGGGAAAGACACCAGAAGGTAACTCCTCCCACAGGGCTTTTCTGAGATCAAGAAGGGTGGGCAGTAAGGGAAGCTGTAGAGTAATGAAGTGATGTGTAATGAAGGGGGAGGCAGGCAGCAAGCTCAGAAATATCACTAAATTCACCATTGAAGACTCAGAGGATGAGACAGAAAGGAAGCCTCTTTCATGGAAAAAATAAGACCTCTGGGAAATCGGATGACAAATTATGGCCCATTACTTGGTCCCAGCTTCTTCCTGGAGCTGGATGCAACACTGCCCTCCCTCAAACCTGCTACAAAGCTCACAGCAGGGGAGCAAAAAGAGCTGCCTGTTTGTTTGCTTTCCCTTCAGATTTGTTAACAGCAAAAATGCTGCACTCCCATGGGGAGGAGCTGAAGGAGATGGGCTGGCCTGTTTTAGTTTCTGTCATTGGCCCAGTTCATATTAGTTGTGCCATCAGTGTAGTGCAGTCATCCAATTTTTAGTGGCAAATTGAGACAAGTTGAGAAGTCAAGTTAGGCAGTTGGCTGCTCCATACCAAGCTGTCCAACAGCAAATGCCTACGCTGACTTCAAAAACTGCAGCAAAATTCAGCACCAAGAATTAGGCCGCTTCCTTTATACTGACACAAAAGCAGAACTGGAATCCAGCTGTTATTATTTTGTAAAAGTTGCTACAGTGGGTTTTGTTAAGTGAAAAAGAGGGAACTTTTTTCAAAATGGGTTGTTCCCTCTTAGGGCCAATTCTTCTATTAAACTGGTACCCTGAGGGGCCCTGGGTTGGTACAAAGAGACTGTCAGAGATTTTTTTTCCCCCTTAAAAATTGTTTTAAGTATAGGGGCAGAGGTGGGGGCCCTGGGGTGCTGGAGGTTAAAAAAAAAAAGCCCTCTGCAGGTGGCGTGCTTCCCACTCTGGTTTACAGGGAAGGAACTGCATTATGAATGTCTCCTGCAGTAGAGTAATAAGCGCTTGTAGAAGTGTCAATATTTTCTTCGTTAAAGGCAAACTATATCTATAAATGACCACCGTCAAAATGTAATAGGGAAAGGCGCTGAGCACTGAGGAATTACAGTTGGTGCTGAGCAAAAAGTTCTGATAGTATAGTTCATATAGTCTCATTTCCCTTTCTCTCCACACAAACAAACACACACACACACACACACACAGAGAGAGAGAGAGAGAGAGAGAGAGAGAGAGTGAGAGTATATATACATACTGTATTGATTGATTGATTGATTCTCTGCCCTTCTTTTTGGTGGGCACCTGTTTGCCATCAGTACCACTACCATAACCAACAGTGTTAGAATGACAAAATATAGATGCCATTGTGTCATGAAGACTGCCAGCTCAGTTCCCTTTCTTGCTACTTGGAGCAGCCGTGCAAATATATATAAAAAATAAAATAAAAATGTTTGGGGAACAGAGAACAAACCATTACAATCACTCCTATCGGCGAGTTCCACCTTTCAGAAACGGTTGAAAAATTTGTTCTTCCCTTGAAGAAATTCAGAGAAATTGTTCTCCCCATCCTTGTTGCAGCGATCCCATGGAGAATTTCCCAAGGCCTTTTGAAAGAGCTGGGGTTCTCCGCATTGACGTGACAGGTCTCCCTATGGCAATCAACCAGACAGGTACCCCTTAAAATTTTAAAATTCTTTGTAAGGTTGTTGGAAACATCTAGAAGACTAGGAATATGGTGCATTAAAGTGCTCAAACTTAGCCAAGGCTGCAAGATGCTCCTGCAAGCACACAAAATACCAAACAGATGTGTCAGAATTTGTGAGTGCCTGATTCAGTATCTGTTATAGGAAAGTTTTTAGATTTAGCTGGAAGCCTCTGTCTCTCTAGTGGGTTCATTAAAATGACCCGGAGAATACATGTTCCCTTCTACAAATGGATGTGATTTTTGCCCATATACGTTAACATTGGTACTGCCAGTGAAATACTGAGGCTGCCTTCTTAGGAATGTACTTTCTCCCTGGGGGGGGGGAGTAATTAGGAGTACATTACACATCCACAATACGTAATTCTTGTCTCTGGTGCATTTTTGCTCCTTGGAGACGGCATAAATGAACTGCATAGTAGAGTTTTTACAGGAGGCTAGAAGAAAGGGGGGAAAAACAAGGTAAAACCGAACTTAAGAGAGAGTAGCAAACCATATCGATGTATATGATCTATGAGGGTGCATGAATGTGTAAGATGAGGGTGCATGCAAAGCAATGTGGAAAATATTTGGTATATATACTCACTTGCTTTATTAATTAGTCTTGTGCTGTTTTGCTTATTTAGTACTTAGATGATCTGTGCTTCACCAAGTGGGGGGTTCAAAGCATCATTCTGTTGGCATCATTCACAGAGTATTGTTCCTCTAGAGCAGTGGTGGCGAACCTTTTTGGGCTCGCGTGCCCAAACTGGAAAAACAAAAAAACAGCGGGGCGGTGTGTCGCGGCGGTGGCGGAACCGGAAGTGGCGGTGGAAGGGGGAATCCCATGCAGGGAGGTGCCTCGAGACCCCACTCTGGATCCGCCGCCAGCACCAGCTGTTCCGGATCCTGACCCGCCGCCTGTCCAGGCACCAGCACCGCGGTTGCAGCCGCCTGCTCAGGTTTGGCTGCGGGGGGGGGGGGGGAGTAGCGATCCAGCGACTTATGGCTCGCGTGCCGGCAGAAAGGGCTACGCGTGCCATAAGTTCACCATCGCTGCTCTACAACAAGAAGCGAATACAGCTGGTATTAGAGGTATTGCTAAATAATGTGTTCCACCACACTGATGAAAAACTAGCTTCCGGTTCCTCCTTTATGCCCCTCCTACCCAAAATCTTTGCCTCCAGCAGATTTCCTGCAAACGCATCCATACCCCAGTGTATCACAGCTGTAAAGACCCTGCCTCTCTTGCTTTCATTGTCTTATCGTTCAACACCTACACAACTGTGGAAAATAAGAATAAAATGGGGGGGGGGAAGGCTGTATAGGATGTTTTTCCTCTGAGCAGCTGGTCCTCCACCCCCGGAGACAAATTTGATTTCCGAGTGTTCAACAAAGCAGCAAAATAAATCCGGAGGAAGTAGCATACATAGATGGGAGGTGGGGGAAATGGTGGCTGACATGCCTTTCCAGGCAGTGATCTTCCAGGAGTTAATGATTTACTGATCTGGAGGTTTATGCTGTACTGGAAGAAAAGAAGTAAATGTCTACTTTCTTTAGAGAGTTTGAAAAACCAAAGGACTAGAAATCTAAGATGCCATATTTTTTTTTCCTTTTAAAATTGACCTGCGTCATCCACATTCGTGCAGGACATGCTTGCGTTTCCCGCTGCCCTTTAAGAGAGAAAAAAATGAGAATGTGAAGGGCTTGGTCCCATTCCCTCCTCTTCCTTCTCATTGCCTCTCTTCCTCTTTGTACAAGCCACACAGATTTTGAGCAGCATTCAGATAGGAAGATGGAGAGCAAGTATTTGCCTAGCTGTCCGTCTGTGCAATTAGCTGCAGAGTTCCTCTGTGCTGTTTCCCTGGCTTACAGCTCTGCCAGCTGGGAGCCTAGTTTCAACATTTTGTAAGCAAGCAGGGCTCCATTAGAGCAAACAGTGAATAGAAATAAAGCTAGGAGGCTGGGATGTTTATAGATTCCTCCGACACAGAAGTAGCTAATGATATAAACACAGGTTTCGGTGTAAACCTGATGTGTTTTATTAATGAGCAGCTGGTTGCTTTTTGTCTTTGAGCCCAGTGAAGATTTCATATTGCCAGAGCTTGGGAGACACAGAACCAAGAGCAGACAGGAGAGGGCAGCTTCTGATCCCCCCTCCCTAGTTACGTCAATAATTCTTGTTAATGCCCCCGTATATGTTCCTCTGCCAGTTGGGCTGGGAAGTGGCACGTTAGTCATGCATTGGCTTTGCTGTGTTTGGTCATGTTTGTGGTGTGGTCAGGTGACGATATGCTACCTGTCGCTGGAGGAGGAGGGAGACAGACAAGGAGTCTCTTTCTCCACACCAGGGAGATGATTGAGGTCTATAGGAAAGGTGTGTCCTGTCTTTCACTGTTGCACCCTTCCCCACCCACCCCACAGCCCAGTAGGAGCCAGGGCCAGCAGAGGAATGGGCTGTGCAAGGGCTCCCTTTGAGTGCAGATAGCGAAGGCACAGACAAGTACAATCTCTCACGTGGCAAGAGCTGGGAATCAGGTTGAGGGGAAGCTTCTGGCTTGCCTCTCTCTAGCCTGGAGTGTTAAGTGGGCAAGGAGTTGGGCTTGGAGGAGATGCCACTTCTGGCAGGCAGCTGCTCTTCAGGCGGTGCCTTACTCCCCGCCCCCTTTCCCACCTAACACTTTCGACTGAAGATAGGGAATCTCTTGACTCTCAAAACATTCTGGATTGCCGTCTCCATCACCTTTTTTCACCCCTCTTTGGCTGTGCTGGCTGCAGGCTCTGAGAGTGGGAAGCCTAAAAAAATTCTCATCCTTACCTCACAAGGATGTTGAGAAGTTAAATTATTGGGGCACTGAAAGAGAACCATGTATGCTACCTTCAGTTCCATAGAGAAAAGCAGGGCTTGGAAGTAATGCGTCGATTCGGTGGTTAAAATTAAATTTGCTGCTTTCTTTTCTCAAATGGGCCAGAGTGCCACTAATACATATAACGTTTTAAAAATGACATTTTAAAAGCAACAGTAGCTGTGATTTTAGTTATTAAACACCATTATTAACTCCCATGCCCTCTAAGGAGGACACATGTGCTTCTAGTCTGTCACAGATAATATAATTTGAGAAATATTCTTAGCAATTTGAAGCTGAATCAGCTACTTTGGAAAGTTGTTTTGAAAGACAGAAAATTAAGCTTGGATGAACTGCATGGCCCCTCCATTAAGGATGTGTATGTCATTGTAGAATTACACGGAATGTCTTGTGTGTGCAGCAAAATAAAAGAATGTTAACTATATTTTAGCCCTCTTCAGAAGACTAAAATAGGTGATTATTATCCACTTTACATGACACATTTTGGTATTATCTATTCCTTATGCCTATAAAACTTGTCAGGCTGTAAGGTGCCACAAGGCTCACCTAGCTGCCTTCTTGCCATTTTTAAAAAAACATTTTAGGCACTTCATAGTTAATGCACACATGGCCTTGCTAAATGATAGACCAGGAATATCACATCATTTAAATAAAGGGTTGTGCTGCACTTTGTGACTCAATGCATTGGGCTCTGTTGTGGATCTTGAGGCAAGGAATGACAAATTGAGTGGAAGAGGACTGTGTTTTATACCACATACTAGCATTCAGGTATTTGTTCTAAAGTTAAGTAGAAAATGTCTCTTTAATTACCTTTGAGAAACTGGAAATTAAAGAGTTATTTCTGAAAGGAACAAACTTATTTCTGTTCCATGGAACTATAACTGTTACTATTTCCCAGTAAATCTTCAGATTAATTTCTGATGTTTGTTTGTGTATGTGTGTGTGCATCACAAAGGTTCAGAGAACTGGATAAACAAAGAGGTTCTGAAGACTCTGGGTGCAGAGTTCAGATATACACATCTGATGCAGACATTCTGCAGTGTACACAGCGTATCCAAAGCATAGCCATGGCCTTGTGCGATGTGTGCATGAGCTTCTCAGTGTGTGATTTGTTCCTAGGGAAAAGGGATATTTGGAAATGTCTTGTTGTTGTTTTTTAAACAACCATCAGTTGTTGTTTTTATTTCTTTTGCCCAATCCAGTGTCAACGCAAAATCTCCCATAGTTTACCCGGACCCCAGAATCTTTGTATATGGGAAGACCCAGCAAGACTTGGAAATGAATAGCATTGTAGAAATGTGATCGTGTTCGAAAATCTGTGGATTGCTATTTTTAAAACATAGCTTGAGGTTTCAGTGGCTACATCTTGCTATAATTCTTCCTGCAGATTTCTTCTGCCAGGTTCATAAAACAAGGTTTGCATCTAGATAGACCAGCTGCCCAGTTCACGACTCAGTCTGTGGCTTGGAAAGCTAATTTAATTGCATAGCACTCCTGTTGCTAGTAAAGTACGTATTACTTGAACACTTTCCCTAAGTAACATGTTTGTTTGTCCCATGTGCTAGTGATGGGGGAAGGGTAAGAAAAGCCCTCTGCAGTGGTCCTTGTACTCATGGGGAGTTGGCCTCTCAGTGGGGTTTTTCCCATGTTCGCTGCCGTGTCTCCCGTTGTCCTTGTATTCTCTCGCTTTATTTGTTTTGGAATTCTTTAATCCATTTCCGAAGCATTTCTAAAATCTTTCTGTATGCAACGGTGTATGTTTAGCAGCAAGAGAAAACAAAAAAAGAAACCATCACAGTGTCTAAATTAAATAGAAACTTAATGAATCAGGGAGGAACATCTAGATGAGAGGGATGTAGGAAATATATCTAGACAAGAGTATGCCTTTTCTTGATCCTGGAAAAATCTGTAGAGCACTTTATGTTGTCAGTCTTTGCTTGTCCAGTGAAGAAGGGGGAAAACTTTCTTAGAAAATGATACTCATATATAGTCCCAAATAAAGTGAGAAATTATTTGGAGACTTTTTTTTAAATCTACCTGCCATAAAAATGTGCAAAAATATTATACTGGGAAAGACTATTAAAATGATTACAATAATAGGATGCAGATTTGATTAGCATCATTAGTCTTAGTCTTATATTTTATATTCACAAATAGTACTGTTAGGAAGAGAGATGGACAGGGTTTCATAAGGACTGTAATACTATGATTATGTATGCAAAATACTGAGGAACAGGCAGTGAGGGAAAGGATAAGACGCTGAGCATAGGAGAATGCTTCTAATGGTGCTGTTGGAGTCTCACGCAAAGAACAGAGTTGCAAACAATTGTGTGTTGTGTTCACAAAAAGCCTTGTGATCCAACGGATGCTTCTGCTGCTGGTGAGATGCCGCAAGAGAGGTTGCAGTAAAAAATTAAATCAGCAAAATTGATCCCATTTTTCATTAACAGAAACCTTCATGAGGTCAAAACCACTTTGAAGGACTCAGATCTGTTGTTGATGGCCACCACCAAACACAACCCGTACTATTAACAGTGGCATAGTTCCTTTTGCCTAGTTGCACTAGGGCCACAAAGGCATAACCTTGGGAAGCAAATTGCCTTGTTAAAAAAAAAAAATCACTGTAGACATTATCTGTCACGTACCGAGTTGTATGGCTTAAGGTATGACTAGGCTAACAAATTGCAGTGGGCTGGATCACTAAATAGGGTCCCTTGAGGTCACATAGAGGTATGAAGTACCATTTGGTGTGATCCTTCCATTCATATACAAGCATCCAGCTGTTTGGTGAGGAAACTTCACTATATCGCAAGTGACTCTACTTGGTGTTTTCTCCCTTTAAAGGAAAGGTGGGGGATAACAAAGCAAAACAAAAAAAAACCCTCCTCTGTCTGTGAGGAGACAATTCAATTTTTAAAAAGAATCTAAAAAGTGGATTGTATCTTTGCTGCTTTACAAGATTTTTTTAAAAAATCCCTTTGGTTCCTCTCCCCCTCCATGGAGGAGCAGGAGGAAGCTTTCAATTTCCAGTGTTGTCAAGTGGCTTAAGCGGATAGCTTAAGCCATTGACTTTGGTTCACTCCCAGCAATTATGCTGGAACCAAGCCAATACTGAGTGATCCTGCCCAAACCCAAAAAGTAGAGACCCCCAAAAGTGTGGGTAGGTGTGCATCAGGGGTGGGCTGGTTTGTGATGGCACTTCTGTCATGTGGTTGCCAAGAAAAGAAGCAAACCAGTCCATGCCCAGAGCAGATGAAACAGTGGGACAAATCCCTGTCTGGTTGCATCCAACACGTTCAGTGGATAATGTCTATGGTAATTTCTTAACATGCTGTGATTTGCCTTCACAGGTTGTGCCTTTTGCATAGTACCCAAGAGGAATAATTATTTATGTGCATGAAGGGATGGAAATGATTTGTACAGTGATCCGTGTTGCCTTTGTTTGTAAGCCACGTTGTTAGCAGTCGTAAGGTTGGATGAAAGTGGGGAAGGACATTTTCTGGATTTCTTCTCAAGGAATTGTTTATCAGATGTTTGCATGAATTAAACACTAATTTTTTGCATTCAGGCTGGTGTGGTCTGTGCCTACCATCCCTTCTGTCATTCCCTGTATTTAATACCCCTAAATTTAGAATGTCAGCAATGGCTTTAGAAATGACCTATTTTTTTCTTGTTGTTGTTTTGCAGCCTTTAGACATTAACCAAGAACAGAATGGGGAAACAGAACAGTAAATTAAGACCCGAGGTTCTCCAGGATCTCCGAGAGAATACTGAGTTCACAGACCATGAGCTTCAAGAGTGGTACAAGGGCTTCCTGAAAGATTGCCCAACGGGTCATTTGACTGTTGAGGAATTCAAAAAGATCTATGCTAACTTCTTCCCTTATGGCGATGCCTCAAAATTTGCAGAGCATGTGTTCCGCACTTTTGATACAAATGGCGATGGGACAATTGACTTTAGGGAATTTATCATTGCTCTGAGTGTCACTTCTCGAGGAAAACTCGAACAGAAGCTGAAATGGGCGTTCAGCATGTACGACCTCGATGGCAACGGGTACATCAGCCGGGCCGAAATGCTTGAGATAGTGCAGGTGAGTAAATCTGTTCTAGAAGCACACTCAAACCACCTAATTTGACCCAGTTCCAAAACATTATTAAATGTATCATGTACCTAGCAGTTAACCATCAAATAATGCAGTAGTGTACATTGTTCTTAGATGCCAAAGGCCCGGAACATATTCCAAATAAAGGTCTTGCCATCTGGTACTGAACATCCAAACAAAAAATAATTGAGGAACATGTTATTTATTAGATATAAATAATTGGATCTGAGTTCTGCCTTCCATAGATGGAAAGGTCCGCACTCCGAGAAGATGCCTCTTCCCAGTTTGTGAGGGTGCCTCGTTCATCAGCACCTGTGCCTACCCCATGGAGAAGGATCACCTATCCCTCTGTATTACTTTTTCAAGGCACTGGGTGGATGGACTACAATGGAGAGCAGGAGAAGGGAAAGTCCACTTCTGCCAGCCCAGTTTCATGTGCTTAAATCTGGGTTCAATATATTAATAATATATTTATTATGATCTAATACATAGCAATATCGATTTTGCTGTGTATTAAGAGAGAAAGAGTGGGTGAGAGAGACACCGGGAGAGTTTGTGTGTAATAAATACATGCATGCATCACAGAGAGCAGACTTCGTCCAAACCTCAGTCTCCATTCTTTACCTTTCTCTCATTTCTCTTTGAGAGAGTACACCAGTGAGTGTCTGTGACAGAACAACTCAAACATACAAACAGCAGGCCCCAACAGTAGATAAACAATCCCAGCACATACACGCAGACCTAAGAATTAAAAAACAAAACAAAAATCCTATACAGTGTTAGAGCATTTTTCTGCCTAACCCAGTATGGCTGACACTGATTGACAATGGGTGAAATCCTGTTGTGTAACTTATGCCTGCTGAAGAGTGATGATATCACAGGCAGGGGGCAATTTTCAGTAATAAAAAACTTTACACGGTGAAAAGGATAAGCAGGAGTTGGAAAACCCATGGAACAGAATAATTATTACTGAAAATCACCATGACACTGTGACCTTTCCACAGGTGTCAGTTACACTACAGGAGCTCAGCCAATATTTATATTATAATACATATATTACAGATATGTATCTGCTATGCTTAGTAATACAAGCTTCTGTATAAACCAGCACGTGCAATATAATGGGAATAATAGGTGGCCCAAATTCTCTTGCGTAGCTGCATAAGCGGTTGTACATTTTGGAAGCAAATTGCCCCATGTTAAGTAATCACAATAGGTATTATTGGTTGCATCTGTATGTGACAGACAATGTCCGCTGTGATTTCTTAACTGAAAGCAGTTCTCCAAAAGTTACATCATTTGTGTTACACCAGCGTAAATAGGCGAAAGGATTTGAGCCATTATTTGCAAATAACAGGACATATTCTGTTTCTCTTTCAGAAATGCAGACTGAGCTGATAATTTGTTTGGCAGTCCCATAACTGTTCCATTGTAGTTTCCTGTCAGCTTTTCTTATATTCTTATATTGAATCTGTAATTTGTAGACAATGCAAAATATATTTCCTGTATTTTGCTGTCTCCATGCAGGCAATCTATAAAATGGTGTCTTCTGTCATGAAAATGCCAGAAGATGAATCTACTCCAGAGAAACGAACAGACAAAATTTTCAGACAGATGGACACAAATAATGATGGTATGTTTTCTGCAGCAAACCTCTGTAACAAATATGCCTGATTGTGATGATTGGTATATGTTTACAGCATCATTGCTAGCATCTAGAACTTTCCATGGCTACAATTTGTGCCGTTTCAGAAGGAATCTTGAGAATCACAGCTTTCTTCCTGTTTTGAATAAAACGTACCAGCCTCCCAGGTTGTGTTTTTCCCCCCTCCCAAAATGCAACCTGTTGATGGGCAGCCATTGTTAAGTATGACATCTGTATGCACACACATCTTTTCCCCCTTCTTGCAGGTGCTAACATTTGCCTCTTACATAATACGTGTCTCCTCCCAGTACTATAGTCTTTGCCCTGCAGTGTAAAATTGTAGATAACTTCAGTTTTGCAACTGAAATACTTTGGGGAGAGGTAGTACTTGTATCCTAATTTATGCGATTTATTTATAGCAGTGTTTTGAGATGTGTATATCTTTAGTCAACTTCTCTTTTCTCGGGGAGAGAGTAGTTGTACTAGCACAATTGTTATGTGAAACACATTCTGGAAGGCCACTAGATCTTCCCAATTAAGCATGCATAGGGTTGGAGCCAGAGTTTGCTGGGAGCAGAGCTGGATTATCTAGGATAGAGGTGTTGGGTTGAACATGTAGAAATGAAGTTTGAGTATCAAAGCAGGCAGGAAAGAAAGGTTGTTTCTTTTTGGTTGAATAGAGATAAATGGATAAGGGGGAAAAGGCAGGTTAGTACAATAGAATTGGTTTTGGTTCCTCTGTCCAGGCTGTTCAACCATGGTCATTTGTTGAGTTGGCGCTTCAGTACCTTGAAAACAGCCAGGGAAAGAATTGGTAATCTCTGTGCTTACAGATGGACAGGAACCATGATGGACATCATTGTATCCCCTAATGCAGGGGTCATCAACCCCCGGTCTGTGGGCCAGTGCCAGTCCGTGGGCTTGCCGGAACTGGGCTGTGGATACGGATCTCCACCCCCCCCGCGCACACGCGCGGAGGGCGTGTCATGCTCACGGGGGGGTGTCGCGCTCGTGGGGGAGTGCCCCCCCACGCATGGAGCTCGCTCCCCCCAACCGGTCCACGGCCCCAAAAAGGTTGGGGATCACTGCCCTAATGGATTGATATCTCATGTGGTCTCTCCTCTCTCTCTCCCTGCTACTCCATGGAATCTGTGTTTGCTTTGCCAAAAGTTGCATCAGAAGGGAGAACTTAGCTTCTGAACACTTGACTGGTTGAACTCCAGAGGGAGGAGATTCAGAATTATTTCTAGTGCTGAAACCAGAAACGGAAGTCCTTAGCTGTGAAGCAGATTCTTTCACATGCTTTACCAGTCACTAAAAGCCAGTGGGGCAGTACAGAGGTGTTCCTTCGTAATTGCCACTATGTAAGGCAGTGAGCCATCTGGAACCAGCGTGGGGAACGGATGGGCTATCCAGATATATTTAACTCTCAGAAAATCCAGCCAGCCTACGTTAAGGGTAGGGTCTTCTGCAGGCTGGGATGCAGAAAAAATGGCAGGCCAGGTGAACTCCTGACATACCTCATCTCTGGAACGAGGTCTAGGTGAGATTTAAAGGTGTGTTTAATTTTTTTATAAGATTATTCGTCAGCCTAAACTTTCAGAAGTCTTGGAGCCATTCTGAAATGTGTAAATCAGAGGAAAGCAACCATCTATGCAGGGATCCCCCCATTCAGCTGAAAGAGTCTCGCAGGAAGAGATCAGGGAGGGAAGGTGAGCAGAGTGTGTAAAGGAGAGCTAGGGGAAAAATATTAATGCCAAAGCTTAACATTTTGTTTAATCAAATAATGGAGGGAGAAGAAATTCCATCTTCCGGGAGACACTAGATAATTATTTTAATATTAAAGCCCAGTAAAGGTCCTCTGGATGTGGAAGCTTATAGGCCTATTTCGTTAATAAACCAAGATGCAAAATGTTTTACAGCATTATTGGCCAAAAAGGATGAATAGCTTTATTGCTAGATTTATAAAGAGTGATCAAAAGGGATTTATAAAAGGAAGGCAAATGGCAAATGTAAAAGAAGAATATTGAATCTAGTGCATTTGATATCTAAAAACAAAAATAAAGCAGGACTAATGGCATTAGATATTTTCAAAGCTTTTAATTCAATGGAATGGCCAACACTTAAAAGATTAGTGGAAAAACTTGGATTTGGTGTATGATTTAGGGGTACGGTCCAGCAATTATATGCTAAAAATTTAGCCACAATAATCATGATCAATGGAGTAAATGAACAGATTTCCCCTAAGCCAGGATACGTGGCAAGGATGCCCCCTTTCCCCGATTTGATTTGATTTGATTAAGGAACTCCTAGCTCTTAGAAAAGATGCAACAATACAGGGCATAGGCCATAGAACAGAGATAAATCTAAGATTAATTTGTTTGCTGATGACACATTGCTAACAATACAGGACCCACTTAAGGTTATGGATCATATAAAAGTTCATTTGAGGAAGGAACTGGTTTACAGATAAATTGGAATAAATTGGAAATTATGCTATTTAATTGTATCAAGGAGGAGAAAAGTATTGATAAAAGAAAAATTGGATATTAAGATAATGAAAAGTATTAAATATTTTGTTACATATCTTACAGAAATTTTACAGGATTTAAAAAAGATACATTTCAAGGTGTTGATATTACAAGTGAAAAATAAAAGAGTGTAAGAAGACTAACCTATCCTATATCATTGTGTATAATGAAAATTTTACCAAAGTTAAATTTTCTATTTTGGACGTTACCAGTTAGGTTAAGTGAGGCAGAAATAAAAGATTTGCAAAATATTATTAATAAATTTTGTAATGGGGATAGAGGAGCTAGGATTTAAACAACAGCAACAATAATTATGGTATCAACCTCAAAAAGAGGGATGGTTGGGTCGTTCTAATATCAGATTTTATTACTTGGCTAATTAATTGCAATTTATTCCTGATCTTATATCTTCCTCAAACATTTTGAAAAATTTTTTGAGAACATATTGAAAAGGGAACAGGTATATAGATTAAAACAGTGGTCCCCAACCTTTTTGGGACCGCGGACCAGCTGAGCCTCTGAGGAAGGCGGGGCACCCGCTTGCGCAGGCGCTCGGGTGCATGCGTAAAGGGGTGGGGGAGTGCTCACGCCGGCACTGGCACGCGCATGCATGCGCAAAGCAGCTGTGGGGAGGGGAGTGCATGCGGGGGGGCGGGAGGTCTGTCTCCGCAGCCCGGTCCGGCTCAGGCCACGGACCAGCACCGGGTCGCGGACCGGGGTTTGACAACCTCTGGATTAAAAGATTAGATGGGGAAAATGAATTCTAGATTAAAAAAATAAAGAAGATGCTAGAGGGTGAAAAAAATATCATGGATTAATGTGAATCAGCTAAACCACTGGATAAAAGAACGGGAAAAGTTAAACAGTAGATGTCGAGATTTAACAAAGTTTGAGGGAATTATAATACAAAGAGAGAGAAAAGAATAAGCCTATGAAAGGAATGGTGACTAAGATTTATAATGCATTGTTAGGGTTACCAGGAAGCTCTCTGAGTCATATGGGAAACAAATTTGGGGCAGGAAATAGGTACCGACATGTGGAATAGTATATGGAGAAAAAGAATGTTAAAATCCATGTCTGTCAGAATAAAAGGAAAAAAGTATAAAGTAATACGGAAATGGTACTTGACTCCTGTGAAGTCAAATATCATAGATTCTAGTTACTCTAAAATTTCCTGAATTATTGTTTATCTTTGAGGAAGAACAGTATGATTAGGCTGAAAAAGAGTTAATTATGAGCATGGTAATGGCTGCTGAACTAGTGATTGTGAGAAATTGAAAACTGAAGTATATATTGTCTATCAGTTAACTGACTGGTATAATGAATTTTGGGAAATAGCTATTACTGATAAGTTGACATGGGATATAAAGTTTTAAAAGAGATTATTAAAAGAGAAAAGTTCGTTGAAGTATGGCAAGTCTTTTTGTATTATGTGTCAATGAAAGGTGAAGGTTGCTTACCTAAACATGAGATAATACTGTTCTGGAAGGGTTATGGGGCACCATAACAATCACAATTGTATATGAAATACGTTTTTATGTGCTGTTCCTGGTAGTGGGTGCACTAAAATTAAATTTATTTTTTTCATTGTGTAGACTTTTTTTTAAGTTTTAAGGTATATGTATGTAAAATACATTTGTTCTTTTTGTTTTTCTTAAAATAATTTTTAAAAAAATTTAAGTAAAGCAATCTGAGAAGGACCAAGGACCATTTTTCAGAATTGTAAGTGGTCTGTGGCTCAGATACTGCCTGTCGTTGAGGAAAAGCTAGTTCAGCATTCACTCGGTACTTGGATAATCTGTGTCCAAAGCTCAAGATTCAGCTGGCAAATGCAAGTGATATCTGGAGAGCACTTCACTCCTACTCCTCTCCCATACACACAGATATTGGGAGAGGGGAGAGGGGACCAGTGCAGGCACCCACGCTCTCGGTTGGCACATGATTGGGATATAGCCAGCTACCACAGTTGTTGCCTGAGAGTGTTTCACAACTCCCCCATACCGTCCCTGGCAATTGGAGAGGAAAAGCAAAGCTGGGTTTCCAGCCTGAGTGCCAAATGGAAGGAAGGCCCTGTACCCAGTGATGGCACAGACCGGCCATTCCCCCTGACATCACTGTGACCATGTAGGGCTGTGGTGGGCCTGTAGGTTGAACCTGATTCTACATACCCCAAGGGGGCGGCGATGATCAACATCTTCGTTTAGGTTCAGGTTTGTAGTGTGACTCACACCATAAGCATTGGGCTGGTATTGCTATTTAGAGAACAGTACAGTTGCAACAGGACTAAGAATACCCTGCATTTTCTTTCTGTGAAATACAAGTCATCTAATTGACATAAGAGAGTGCATGCAAGTTTAATAGTTGTTGAAATACAGAGTAACAGGAATAAGGAAGAAGAACCTAAACCCAACAGGTGCAATTATATTTAATGAAAATCCTCCCACAAGGGATAGCCTGTCAAAAGGTCCAAACATCTTAACTGAGAATGCTGCCGTCCTCAGAAGGTAAATGAGCCCCCCCCCTTTTTTTCTGGCTTTTATACAGTGCACAGTTGTACACATCTCCAAAATGAACAACCTTGCCTTTGGCAAAATACATGCCATGGACTTACTCTCGTAGCAGGAACAAATGAAAGTGGGCTAAGAATGGTACAAATGTCTTGTGCTTCCTTTTTCAAATGTTTTGAACCATAGTCTCCTCCTGCGTCAAATTTAAGGCGGTATCATTGATCCACATAGAATTATTTTGTAAAGTTTTTTTTTATAAAGTGATACATAGCAGCTGAAATGGTGGTAGTAAGTTGCAAGTAGAATGGACTCATTGAATCAATGAGGATTTGATGAGTCAACTCCTCTCTACGTTCCACTGATTCAGTGGGCCTAACTCTGCTTTCAAGTGGCTACTAGATTTCAGCCTTTCTATTACAATACAGTAACTTAACAGAAGGAAAGTGGCAAACTGGTGGGTAGTGGGTAGTGTTTGTCTTGATTCATCTCACCCTAATTTAAGTCATTCTCAGGTCAAATTAGGGTGAGATGAATCCTGACAAACATTACCCACCTGGAGCAGGTCTCCCTCTCTTCAGCTTGGGACTCACCCCCAGCCTTCCATCTGTCTCCATCTTGGGAAAGGACAACCCGGCAGCTGGTTGAGGATTTCAAGAAAGATCTGAGAGTGCCAACAGGCTGCCCACCTGGCAGCAAGGATCTGCCGCACATCCCTCCACCTTCTGCCCAAAGCACAGGCTCTATAGACTACAAACCATCCAATTTCCTGGTCAGAAATTGTGCTTTGTGTGTCCTGTGACAACCGTCACTGAAGTCTTCGGAGTGTTATTGAATCCTTGGAGAGCCCTTCTCAAGACGGCATGTGCAGTTTACTTCAACAACCAGGCTTGTAAATGTATGTTGGGGCAAGTGCAAAGAGGTTTCCCTGTCTGTCACATCAATTGTAGGAAAACGTAAATAGGGTAGGTGGCATGAGCTATTTAACTCAGGACAGCTGCCGCATTTTACCACTTTCTGATAATGGTCTTCTCACAGTTATAAAAGAAGGAAGAGGTGTGGAGACTTGAACACGTTCCCACTAGCCCTGCCACATCCCTGGGATTGATGGCTTACAGTGGGTCTCCGCGGCTGTTGATAACTATGGAAGTTTTCTTTGTTTAACCAAATAATTCTAGGGCTGCCTGTCTCACTTATCCTCATAGCATTCTTTCACCACCACTCCTCTGCCAGTCTAAGAAATATGGGTATGATGAAGATTGTTGAGCTAGTCTTGTATGAGAAATTATATAAATGGTTTCAGTAATATTTCTAGAGTGGACCTAGAAATTTTAAGAATCTTGTCTGGTTGGTGCTTACTCTGTTGTTCTGAAGCCTAGATTAATCAAGATGTTCTTAATGGTCCTTTCAAAAAAAAAAGCCTGCCATATTCTTTTAAATAAGCATTATTGAGAGCAGCTATTCTTGATACCATGCTACCAAGTTCTTTGCACTTTATTTAAATAGACCTTGAGCTGGAAGGCACTAGAGCGGTCATAATACTTGTCTGGTTCATCTGTTCAGGATTATGTTTAACCTTCAGCTCATTGACAACTAAATAGGTATCTTGGATCCTTAAGTCATTAAGATTTATTCCATGAGTATATTCCATTTAGCTGTCATTTTTGCTGGCAAAGAGAATGTTTTGAATTGTTTCTTTTTCTGTTTCCTTTCAAGGTAAACTATCTCTTGAAGAGTTTATTAAAGGTGCCAAGAGTGATCCATCTATTGTGCGATTGTTACAGTGTGATCCAAGCAGTGCAAGTCAGTTCTAATTAAACTCTGGACAGTTTGCAAAGAAAATTACTGGCTTGTTCAAGCTTTGCTCGTATATGGATGCCTTCTCAACCATTCCTCCGTGGCTAGTGGACGTGGCTCCGCTGCCAGATTGTGTGTGTGTATCCAAGTGAAAGAGAGTCTCCCTTCTCTACCAACATTGATGCAACGTCTCTCCTCCTTCCACCACTTCATTTCCCTCCTCTCCCCATAACCTTATGGCTCACTCTATACATTTAACATAAGAGGATGTTTACATGCAGATTGAAGTTATTGCACATCACTTGGGTAATATCGGTGAATTACTTTCCAGTACCCCCTAAGAAGAAATACTGTGTGTACCTTTTTGCCTGACACAGCAGTGGCAAATCACAGGCAGATTTCATGTGCTTACCAGAAAATGGCTATGAAATGTGGAATAAATTGAGTAGAGTTTTTTTTTAAGAGCATGATATCAGTTTCCTTTCTATGAGGAATATTGCTTGCACTTATGTAAAGGTCTTTCCATTCTTTTAAATATAAATATAAATATATATATATATATATACATACATAAACTATATATATATGGTGAAGTAAAATTTTAATATCTAGGTCATATTTAATATATCAAGTAGAACTCATGCTTCATTTCTTCTAGTTGCCTGTGATTATTCAATTTTTAAAAAAAAAACCATGATATTTATGCATAGCAGAGTTGCCATTAAGGCATTGCATGACTAGCTGTTTGTGGATATGACACTGTTTTAATTACCAGTTGCAACACTTGGTTCATTTTTACTGTTCATTGTTGACGAATGTTTTACTGTGTTTATGAAATCTAAAAAAAAGAGTCATTCTACTTCTGTGTTTCTTGGTGAAGCGCCACATGCGGTGGCTGCAGTGTTCGACATGGCTTTTGAGTGAGGTGAGGTGATTTGACATGCATTTGTTATGACCCTCCTCCCTTGTGGCTGTCCATCTCTGTTAATAGTCTTGTGCATTCTGGTGTTATTTAATATCTGCCTAACGCCAAGAAATGTTAATTGAAATAAATACTAATTTTCTTGTCAGTCTGCATCATATTTCAGTCACCTTAACTCCTCAGGGACTGCACATAGCACAGTGGCTTTGGAGAAAGCAAGAAATGCAAGAGGGTCAAATGCTCAGTGACTGTTTTGCAAAAGGAGCACGTGGGTGGATTTCTCCATTCCTCCACAGATCTTAAGAGTTGGTGTGTGGCAAGTAGATGACCCAAGGCTCTGTCCTCTTTCCTTACCTGGAGTAAGGATAAGCAGGACTCCTGAAGCGCAGCCATTTTCTTCATGGCTGATAACAGCAAGGCAAGGAGGGGACTGGAGGGGCGGTGGAATGGATAGTTTAGGCACAGGTTTTACTCATTCTACAGCCCAACAGTAACAATTGTGTGCCATCAAGTCAATTCTGACTTACGGGGACCCTTTTTGGGTTTTCCAGGTAGACAGTACTCAGAAGTGGTTTCCCATTCTGTTCTTCTGGGTGTGCCCTGGGACTGTGCAGCTTTTGCCCAAAGCCACACAGGCTGGTTCTCCTCCCAGGAGACATGGTGGAAATCAGATTCCCAACCTCCGGCTCTGCACCCAGATACTTAATTCACTGAGCTCTCCAGCCAGCAGCTCTGAAACCTAAGGATGTAAGAAATGCTTACCGTTTTTTTGGTGGTTTTTTTCATCCTTGATGGAAAGTGTCTTGACACACATCAAAATTCATCCTGAAAAAAAATAGCTGCTAGCAGGTTGGTTTATTTATTTATTTTACTATTGGCTATAAGCAAAAAGACCAGCTCCTGAGACATCACTAAATACAGGGTCTTCCCAAAAACTTCTTAAGTGACGTTTTTGAGGGGGAAAGTCCCAGAGTGTTAAAAGTGCCCAGAAATGGTGATAACCTCACCCGATAGAGAGAAAAGCTTTGAGATTTGTCTTTCTCCTCTGAGTGAGCGATACTTACCTCTCTCCCGCAGTCCCTGGGAGGCATCGTCTCCATTGTGCCTCATGAAGGTAGAAGGTAATGTATTGAAGAAGGGTGTTGTTGTGCAGCAGAATAATGTTGGGGAGGGTTCATTTGTCAGGATTCTGGCAATGGTGTAGATGCAGCCGACAGCGGTTTCCTTAGGACAGAAGCTGAGGCAGTGAGACTTGAGCTGGTGATTTCCAGAAGGGGCTTTTCTTGTTGGTATTTCTAATTTCAGCCAATCTCTAAAGGAGAAAAAGGAGAAATTGGAGTTGGGGGGGGAGGCTTGGGCGTCGTGTCAAAAGGCGAGGAAGGAGGAGGAAACCGCATTTCAGCATCGCTAGCTCTCAGCTGTGTTTCATGAAGTCTCTGAACTGCCGCCACCAGCTGCCCTTGGCCCCTGTGCAACTCAAACATATTGCTGACATTTCCAAGTTGAGCCACACAGAGCCTCTGCCCTGCCTTTCTCAGCTCTTTCCTTTTGGCTATGGTGATTTGAATACATGAAACCATGAGGGGCATCCTTCATTACACACGTATGGCAACAGTGGTGGAGATCTGCATGTATATTACATGGACATCTTGGTTCAGAAAAGAAAAGTACACTTTAAGCATGTTTGCCTGGAGTTTCATCTCTTGTGGAGGTAAATAAGAAATACAGTTAGAAACCCCTGTTAAGGAGAACCAAAAGCAAAACAACCACCAAGGGTGAAGGAAGAATATCTATCCCAGCATAGCTTTGCTGCAGACACACAAACAGTGCACATGCCATACTGGTATCATAGTTCTGTTGTATAGATGAAGAATGGACTAGAGATAAGTCAAAATTTGCTATTTTGTATAAATTATATATAAGTGTGTGTGAGAGAGAGAGAGTTTGCCTTGTTCTCACATTGGAGGCAAGATATATATATATATAAAAATGAAGAATTCTTGCAAAATTACTTGTTCTAATAGACGAGCTACCTCTAAATGCCAGGACAGCCTGTTTAGAAACTGCTGATCCTAGCAAGATCTCATGCCTCCAGTGTGAGAACGTGGCAAGTACTCTTTCTTTATTGAGGTTTCCACAGTTTGCACAAAATGTATCTGTGCAAACTTGTAATGCACACACAGAAAGCACAGAAGGAGTGGCTGTCCAGGAAGGTGCAGATAATTTGTACTTCCGATTTTTAAAGTCCAGATAACAGGACACCAGGTATTGTAATTTTGCATGTTTTACACAATTGGTGCAAAAAATTATTCTTGCAAACAAGAGAATCCATGCTAATACTACCAGAAAGTGTCTTGACATTTGAGAGGCAAGGAGAGAGAAAAAAACACAAAAACGGCAGTTTCTTCTTCTGGCACATGAGGACAAGATAAGGGAAACATCCTAGCATGGACCATTGCAGAACTGAGGATGAGCAACATGGGGGGGGGGGGGGGAGAATCAACTGATATACCAACAGGTCACCCTTATTGTGGGAAAACCCTGCTCAAGGCCGTTAGTTGTTATCTGTTACAGTGAAGAGCAAATTCTCCTGGCAGAGAAGCAGCAGCTGCCAGCGGGCGGGGTGACCTCTCATTCTGCCTTTCTGCCTAGAGTTAGAGAATTAGATCATAAGTTCAAAGACTTTCTCTGGCCAATCCTAAGTGGCGATTAGGTAACTAGTGTCCTATCTGAATTCTCACAACATTCTGTGTAATCGTGCTAAGTTAATAAAAAGAGTTCTCAAGGGGTTGCTTTAAGCTCCGCTGGCTCGGACATCTGTGGTCGACTCTTCTTTGTAATTTCTCTGAAGGCTAATTGCCTTCTCTTTGTTCTGTGATCACCTACATCTTATAAAGTGTCTCTTGTAGATGCATGCTAAAACATCCTGATGCTGCAGTTCCAAGCATGTTTGCTAACATTTAGCACCACTGTGACTGGTTGAATTTGCTTCTGAGTCAGTATGATTAGAACTGCTTCCATGGACTGTGCCTGATGAACCAGGTTCTTGGCTACAGAAGCTACTTTAACATTTTTGTACTTTATTCTTCAGACACAAATTTTGAGCTCCAATGTATACCATGAAGGAGGTAATAGTGCTTCTAGTCCAAGGCAAATGAGCTGGACTGGAGTCACCCTTTTCACTCAGGAGAGTTTTCTCCCTGGCTGAGTAAGGACAAAAATAATCTTCATTTATTCCTGCTTCCCTCTCCTGCCTCTGAAAAAAATCTGCTCCAGAGGCTTGGGAGCTCCTCCATGCAGTGGGGAGAGACGATGCTAGGGGCTACAAAGAGAAAGATAACGGACAAAAATTGCTCCACTTTTCATCCAGTTTTGATTGGAAGTCATGCCAGGTTTCTCCTGCTAAATCTCCTCCTATGGTTACAATATTGGCATTTAATTTAATTTCATTTTTCAGTACATTTTTAATATCCTTCTAAGGTTGAGTTTGTGTTTGCTTTCCTTCCTTAAAACCCAGAAGAAAATGCTTCATGGTCTCTCTTGTCACGTGTTCCCCCTTGGCTTTTATGGGGAAAGCAGCATTGCCTTTTCATTGCTTTTTAATCCACTCAAGTGTATACACAAGAACAACATGTAAGCATTCCTTGTCAAAAGCCTCCAAAAAGTCTGTGATGAAGATACACAAAGGCATAATCTACAACTCCAGCCCCATCTTCAGGAAATTAGTTTATAAAATAGTGCAAAATTAAATCCGCAAAGCCTTCCTTTTCTCTTTCAAGCCCCTCATAAGATGCTCTTGGAAAGTGGTGGTTTTAAAGAGGCGTACGGCCGCTGCTGCCACTTCACCAAAAGTCACTGCAGTAAAATAGCTATATATTTACATTTGTTCGTTTACAAATGCCATCAGCAGAAGTAGTAAACAGCTGACGGATTTTGTAAGTAACTGAACCTGCCCAGCAGTCTCCTCCGTACTTTGTGTAACAGAGGAAATCTGTTCTCTGCTGCAGGACGGTGCTATATAAATTAAGGATGTGCATTCAGGGTTGAAAACATTTGGAATTTACCGAATAGTGCCATATTTGGATCGTTCCAAATACAGTGGTGCCTCGCAAGACGAAAAACTCGCAAGACAAAAGCGTTTTGCGATTGTTGTGGTGACTCGCAAGATGACTTTTCCTATGGCCGTGCTTCGCAAGACGATTTTTTTTCCCGCAAGAGCGATGCCTCGCAAGCCGAAAATAATTCGTTCGTCTTGCGAGGTTTCCCATAGGAATGCATTGCAATGCATTCCTATGGGAAACCGCGCTTTCGCAAGACGAAAATTTCACAATACGGCGCTACTCGCGGAACAAATTACTTTCGTCTTGCGAGGCATCACTGTACACAGTAGGACCCCCTTACCCGCAGGATCAGTATCTGCTGATTCACATATCCACAGTCTGAAAATATTAAAAGCATTAAAAGAAAAATCCCCCAAATATATATTTCTAATGATGAAGTTACAGTGGGCACTATTTCAGAAGCGCTGTGATCACCCTGCCATCCAGCTGCACTTGCTCCACCAGTTGCTAGAAGTTGTAGTGATGACAAGGTAGCCATCCCTGTTAGGAACATGCAGTCAAAAACAAACTCTCCATAACCAGACCTGAAACCAGATTGAACAGCATCTAGATAATCTGTATCATCCAGGAACCTCTAGAGCTGGGATTTCACTAGACACTGCAAAACTTTGCCCAAAAATGGAATATTGGAGACAATATGCCAATAATTATCCAACACAGTGGAGTTCAAAGAGGGCTTTTTTAAAAAAAACAAAGGTCTTACTACTGCCTCCTTAAGACATTCTGGGATCTTACCTTGTTGCAAAGAGGCATTCACTGCTTCTTTAACCCTCTCTGCCAGTCCCCCTCCGGCTGCTTTTATAAGCCAAAAAGCGCAAGGATCCAGCATCCATGTGGCGGCTTTTACCTCTCCAGAGATCCTGTCCACATCCTCAGGTTGCATCAACTCAAACATATCCATTAAAACAGGACACATAGGGATGAAGTTCCACCAACAGGACCTGTGTCAACTACAGCATCTAAGTCATACTGGATCCGAGAAATTTTGTCTGCAAAGGGCTGTGCAGACTCTTCACAGCAGGTTGTCGATTGGTCATCATTCTTCTCTTATGGCCATCTGTGCAACAGGGCTTTGACCACCTGAAAGAGCTCCACTGGACAGGTCTATGCAGATGCAATGGTGAATAATTTCTTCTTCGCAGCCACCGCTGCCACAGAATAAGATTTCCAATGAGTTCTAGCCCATATTTGATCACATCTGCTCCGGGTTTTCTGCCATTGTTGCTCTAGTCTCCATCCCACTTGGTTCATCATCCCCAGCTCCCTAGTAGACTGACTACACTCTGTGGGAGTGGATACTTAGGAGCGATCATGTCAAGAACCTTGGCCATGTCTGCATTCCAGAGACCCACCAAAGCCTCAACAGGATCTGCCAAGACAGCTGGAAACTCCCCAAGAGCCATCAGGAAACTATTTGGATCCACCAGTCTCCTATGGTGGATGCTTTTAATTGACCATCCACCTCTGCAGAGGCTCAAGGTTCCAATTAACCTAAACCCGTCCCAGGTAGTGATCTGCCCATGACAACAGAACTACTGAGAGTTCCTCCACAGCCAGATCACCACGATCCTGCCCAGTACAGAAAACCAGGTCAAGAATGTGCTCTGCGACATGAGTGGGGCCAGATACCAATTGGGACAGTCCAATGGTCATCATGGTAGACATGAAGTCCTGAGCTTGTCCTGATAAACTGGTCTCTGTGTGGATGTTGAAGTCCCCCCGCACAACAAGCCAAGGTGACTGCAGCACCACACCTGAGATCAGATCAGCCAGCTCAGGCAGGGAGACTGCTGTGCAGCAGGATGGGCAGTACACCAACAGAATCCCTGTTATTCTGTCCCAGGCACCTACTCTCAGGTACATGCACTCAAACCCAGCAGTCTATGCGACAGGGCACCTGATAAGGACTGAATCTGAGTAAACTACTGCAACTCCTCCTCCCCACCTGCCAGGTCTGGCCTGCTGCTGCCCAGGTGGACAAACCTGAGAAAGATGAACACACACACACCCCAGCTTCATCCAACTGGGTCTTTGTAATGCAAGCCAGGTCAGCATGTTCATCCAGGATCAAATCCTAGATGTTAGCGGTCTTTTCTTTCTGAACTGTCCTTTAGCAACAGCCCCTTCAACCCAGGGGTTTTGCCATCAAGGCTATCCAGGCCATTTGAGCTGGGAGACCGTTTGGTGGGAGCAACCAGCACTCTGTTTTCTCCCCTTCTCCCCTGGTGTAGTTGATGACCCCCACCTCTGTAGCTCCCCCTGCCCTCTTTAACTGCCATGGTTACTCCACGCACACGCACACACCCAACATCCCCTCTCCTTTGAACACAGATCCCTCCTCAATGGCCAAAGCCATGAGCACAGCAAAGAGAAAGTCAGGCAGGTACAGGAGGGATTCAATCAGTCTCCTCTTCCTTACCTTTTTCTCCCTCTCAACACCCCCCCCCCCAAATACACTTCCGAGGCACTCTACCCCCAAACAAATGACGAAATCATAGGAGAGAAAAAATCAGGGAGAAAAGAGGAGAAAAGAGCAAAGCAGCTGCTTCATAAGCCAGAAGCAAGGAGGGCTTGGTTCTGAAGCAGAGACCTACGTGGTTGAAGTTCTGCTGGGGAAGCTGGAGAGACACAGCCACGGATGTTCCCCAGGCCCACACACTCCCCTGCCCTGGCAGATGGCACACGAGGGCCCTCTCCAACTGTCCCGATGGTGCCACTAATTCATGGCCTGTGACAGCAGGTCCTGTCATATAAGAACAGGACAGTCAGGGGTGACCCTTACCCGTTCCCAGACAAACTGTCCCAAGTCAATTAATAGTTACACAAATGCCTCAAATAAGAGAGCACAAGGTTGTCAGCTGACATGATCGGATGTGACTAAGGGTGACTGCAGGCTATTTTGTTATGCCATTTTAACCTGCAAAGCACTCTCGGTTTGAATTGTCCTGCTCCTTATGTAACTGAGACCCGTTGTGCTAAAAACCAGCCCATCGCTGGGTAGACCTCTCTTTGTAGAGACAGTTCTAATTATTTCGTAGGTCCTTGTTGTCACGAACAAACATAGGCAAACCAGCCGGGACTATGTGACTTGCTTTGCAGGGGCAGCTGGTGCCCACTGTGGTTGGTAGGGCACAGCAGCACGTGGTGGATGAAGCCACGGGTGACAGGCAGAACCGGGGAAAAGTGGGCATTCGCACAGCCACAAACAGGCAGGTGCACAGCATTTACACAAGCACACCGAGGCAAGTAGGCATTCACTCCACTCCTCGCCCCACTCATATATTCCACAATTCAGCTCCGTTTGATTCCCTACTGTGTCTTGTAGGAGATCAGCCAGCCTGTGTAGCCGTGGACAAGCTGCACAGTCCCAGAGTGCCCCCAAAAGTGAGAATAACAAGCCACTTCTGAGTACCTAGAAAATCCCGGGCAGGGTTGCCATTATTCTGAAGTGACTTGACGGTGCATAATTATTATTAGTAAGAATATACGATGAAAACTTTGCAGAAAAAATCAGGATAAAATGGAGCAAAAGGAATGCAGGACAACACAATACAAAATATCCCCCTCTGAAAGAGCCCTGAAAAGGTTTTGTTCTCTGCTTAATTGGTACCAGAATTACAGAAAGTATAATAGAACAGGGTGTGTGAAGCATACCGAGGCTGGACACGTTCACCACCACCACCACCAAGCAAGCACTTGGGGGCTACACTTTTCCATTTAGCATTTCCATGGAAATTTGCCTGATGGTTTTGTGGATGAAAAGCAGGTAATTGGTTCCCAAGCTGGGAGTCATGAAGAAATTTTGGGAGAGGAGACAAAGGAAGCAATATTTTTGTCATCTTGAAGAAATTTTCATGATGCCCGCTATTACTGAAAGGTAGCACTTCTCAAGAATAACTATTTCTAATTAAAATAATTTTGTTAAGGTTTTAATTTTTAAAAAATGCATGTGGTTTTTTTATCAAAAAGGTTTGGGATGATGGTAAAGGAGAATTAGCTGACTGGATAGCTCAGCGGCTTAGGTATCTGGTCGGGAGTTCAATTCCCCACTGTGCCTCCTGCAAGAAGAGCCAGCCCGTGTGGCCTTGGGCAAGCTGTATGGTCCCAGGGCATCCTCAGGAGAAGGGAACCAGTTCTGTGCATTCTCTACTTGGAAAGGGGTCACCATAAGTAAGAATTGAGTTAACAGCACATGATGATGATGATGATTAAAGGATAGAAGTGTGAAGGTTTGTCAAAAGTAAGAAAAGGGGTGAATTCCTAGTCTAGATACCGTACAGTCTGATATCAGACCCCTTCGTAGGAGTCTGTGAGATACACTTAAAGAGCTTGCCAGAAGGAGAATGCCCATGGCTGCTTTCTACTGTCTCCTAATGGCCTCAGATGGTATCAGCTAAGGTGGTCCTTTGGCTTCAGAGAAATCCTGGATCAAATCCATTTGGACAGATTCAGGAGGCATCCAAATCAAAGCGGAGGGCCCCATGTCCCGAGTGGACCAGTGCCGGATAATTTCACAGATAATTCCCAATGTCAGTTTCAAGTGACACCAACAATGTTATCTCCAAAAACCGAGACATTTCTCCCCAGCTCACCTTCTAAGGAAAATGCCAGGGTTAGGACAAGTGGGAGAGCAGGAGGTGTGGTTTTGTGATTGGCACCCCTAGCTTCTAATCATAATAAACAGTTTTATCAGGGCTCTCCATTCCCAGTTCTTTAGAAAGGAGGATACTGAAGGGGTACATGGCAGGACTGGTAAAATGTTCTGTGCCGTTTGGTGCTTTTCCTCTCTGGAAGAATGTTCCATGGAGGGGAACATGGAAAATAAGGATGGCTGTATCCTGCCTCTATATGGCCCATATACATGTTCTCTCCTGTTCTATTGTGTTTTCTGTAGCTCTGATGCCAATTAGGCCAAAATTGAAAAACAGTCTCAGGGCCCCACTTTGTTCCATTTCATCCTGCTTTGTTCTGAAAGGTTTGGAGTCCACATCCACCCGCTCATTCTCCCCCACCCACCCCCACCTTAATGCTGGAGTCATGGAAACGAAAGAAACAAAAAATAAATCTGACAATAAGGCACTGATCTTACAGGCAGGGAGGAGAGCTGCCCTCCAGGTACCAGGGGAGCGTTTTGTCTTGGGTTCATGCAGGGCAGCCAGGACTCTTGAAGGCAGACAGCCTCGGAGAAAGGACTTCATTAGAGAGCAATTTACAGAGAAGAAAAAGAAGGCAGACTGCCTGAAAAAAAACAGTTCGGTTCGTCTTGTTCCTCTCCATGGAGCTTAAGGGAAAAATAAAAGTGCACCTTTGTCTCTTCTGATTCTTCCCAGTCCTCCACTCTCCCCCCTCCTTTTTTTTTTTTTTTTTGTGGGTTGGGGGAAACAGCATGGTTTTAACTCCTTTAAAAATACCAGTGTGTGTGGGGGAGGGGGAGAAATACCCTTACAAAACTCTTTTGCCAGACTGGAAATGGATTAAATGCACTCTGCCCCCGGAACCAACAGGAACAACATAAAAATTAAAATAAATTTAAAAAATAAAAATAACCAGGGGTTTGGGGAGGCAGGAAAAAAGTACAGGAAACAGCAATACTTAGCAAGATAAGGAAAATGTCATCTGGATGTCAGCGTGATTTCTGGCAAGATCCATGCCTGAAGAGAAACTTAAAACAGATACAGTACCAATATTTCATTGGGAAAAGCCCCTTAAGATGTCTTTCTTTTGTGATACATTCCTAGTCCCTCCATCTATGGTTTTGAACATTTGGAGATTTCTTGGTTGGGAACCCTAGTTAGGAACTAGTAGTGAGGGCAAGTTAGCGATCCCTGTTAGGAACGAGCTCTAGGTTTTGACTGCAGGTTCCTGACAGGGATTGCTAACTTACCGCTTCTAGCATGGGCAGCTGGTGGGGCAGGGGTGATTTCAATGCCATGTGCTTCTGAAAGAGTGTCCACCTGAGTCTCCTCCGTCTTCTCCTCCCCCTTGTCAGATGTCTGTGTACTGGAAAGGGAGTTCCCACCAACCCCAAGCCCTGAGGTGGGCTGCACAAAGACATCACGGGAACACGTTTGAGATTCAACCCCTTCTGTCCCACCTTGACCCAGAAGCTTCAGATTTTGTTCGGGAGGTTCACAGTAATGGTTGTAGGTTGCCTTTTTCCTCCCCATCTCCCTTTCCTTTCAGTAGAAGCTGCTGCAGTGCAGGCATGCACCAGAGCACATCCTAACAGCTGATGCTCAGGGGATTTATGAGCAACTATGCCCACCTTTGAACTGGAAAGAAAGAACAAATGTGGGGGGGAAACCTTCTGGTGTCCGTGCTTGCTTTTAGACAGACATCATTTACAGGTTTTGCTCCCATCCCAGCCCCCCACTCCCTTGGGAAACTCATGGCCACTTCAATCAGGAGGCACTGAGTTCTCTGTCCCCACTACCTTTGGTACCAGAGTGCCTTTAAGTTTCCTTTCTCAAGGAATCATTCCAGGATTTCAAGAAATCAATCCAGAGAGGGACTGGCTGAGTGAGTAGGATGATAGCTGAACGACACCTTGCAGCAGGGTAGGATCCTTCCATCATGAAAGGAGGCAGTGCATAGAACATTGCTGGAAAAAAATCCCCCTTGGATCTCACAGTACTGGATAAGTACTGGTCAGTCTCTAATATCCCATTCTTGGGCAAGGAGGTGGAGCAGGTCGTGGCTTCTCAGCTCCAGGGCATCCTGGATGAGACGGACTATCTAGATCCATTTCAGTCTGGTTTCAGGCATGGTTATGGGATGGAGACTGTTTCAGTCACTTTGGTGATGACCTATGCCAAGAACTGGACAGGGGGAGTGTGTCCCTGTTGTTTCTGCTGGACCTCTCAGCGGCGTACGATACCATTGACCACGATATTCTTCTGGGCCATCTCTCTGGGATGGGACTTGGAGATCCTGTTTTATGGTGGCTCCAGTCCTTCCTGGAGGAGAGAACTCAGAGATGGTGCTGGGGAATTCCTGCTTGGCACCCTGGCCACTGGCCTGTGCTGTCCCTCAGGGTTCTGTTTTGTCCTCTATGCTATTTAACATCTACATGAAACCACTGGGAGAGATTATCTAGAATTTTGGGCTTTGGTATCACCACTATGGGGATGGCACTCAACTCTATCTGTCCTTCCCATAAAAATCTAAGCAAGCTATTTGAGTACTAGATCAGTGTCTGAAATCAGTAATGGACTGGATAAGGGCAAATAAACTGAAACTTAATCTAGACAAGACAGATATACAGGTCAAGGAATAGGGATTCAGCCTGCGTTGGATGGGGTTACACTCCCTCTGAAAACACAGTTGTGCAGTTTAGATTCGTTTAGTTTAGATTATGCAGTTTAGACTCCTGGATTCGTCTCTGAGCCTAGATGCCCAGGTTTCAACAGTGGCCAGGACTGCATTTGCACAATTAAAACTACCGTATTTTTCCATGTATAAGATGCTACTTTTTCCTAAAATCCTTAGACTAAAAATTGAGGGTCATCTTGTACACGGAAGTAAGCTGAGGAGAGAACAAAACAGCCCATACCTTGCCTCTGCAAACAGGCTTCCTTCAATCATGAGGCTTAGCTGCCTCCAATCAGGAGGCTTATGTAACTGATGTCAGCTGATGCTGAACAAACCAATTGGAACACACCTTATTGGAGGTGGAGCATGTTCTGAGCCCAGAGGCTGAATAAAGTTAAAGTGTGATGCATAATATGACAGTACTGGTATGTAAATGTTACCTAATTACTAAATAAAAATGTGTTCTGTTTTATGTTTAAAATATTTATTTCTTAATTTTGGGTTAGAAAAGTGGGGGGCATCTTATACACGGAAAAATACTGGCAGAGCTGCACCAGTTCCTGGAGAGGTCTGATATGGCCACAGTGACACATGACTTAGTTACATTTCAGCTAGATTACTGTAAAGTGCTCTATGTGGGGCTGCCTTTGGACAGCGTTCGAAAACTCCAGTGGCTCCAAAATACAGCAGTCAGTTTGCTGACTGGAGCTGGTTACAGGAATCACATGACTGAAAATCTTCACAGATTCACAAAACTATGTGTTGGTTAGGGATGTCTGCCACCTAGTGCCTAAAGCTGGTACTGCAAGCTTAAAACATGTAGACAGATATCATAATTTTAAGTAGTTAAAAAAATAAACCACAGGTATAGATTCCTATAATCCAATTTGTATACATGCTAAGTTTCAAGAATTAAGGATTCATTATCTTGGAGTCATAGCATTAACAGACAGGCACACATTTTCTTGCATCTCTGTAAGAATAGAAGAATACAATTGTCGATTAGAGTAACCAGATTCAAGAGCAAAGGGGGTCATGTGTCTTTAAGAGCTTCATAGACAGACACTCCTTTTGACACAGCTTCTTCTATCATTTCAAGTGGAAGAGGTACAGCTGGTATTGGCAAGATGAGAAAATAAGCTTATGGGTCACAGATGCCATAGGCTCCATGAATGGTTCAGAATAATAGCCTCGTGTCCTTTAATTCATTCCCACACGTCTGGAAAGTATAGACTTTAAAATATTCATTACACATCTATAAAATACACAATGCATAATGTATCATTTAGATTGTTTTTCTGAGTTATTCAAATCCAAAGCATGTTTGATGGCCCTTTTGACTCACTATGGTACATTCAGTCTTCTGTTGGAGGTCAGCTCCAAGTGTAAGCTCCAGTATAGGTTTGGACACTGATATGTGGATATTTGTTAAGAACCTAAGACAAGCTCTGCTGACCCAAACCATCTAGTGTGCTATCTCTTTCCCATAATGGTGAGAAAGACCATAGTTAACCATATGTGTTCTAGGATAAGGTCAGCTACTACTCTTCCTAATAAGGACACACACTATACTCTTTGACTGAAAGGTTTACATTTACATACTCTTTCCAGCTGCCCTGTCCAGATACTTAATTCCTCACTATATGGTGGCATAGTGTCCTTGCACACCGTTAAATAATGGATGCTTTTCACTCCAGTGCCAATTGCATTTCACCAGTGAATGGCTTGGTTAGTGCTGGCTCAGAGTTTTACATTTGCTCAGAGACAGCCTATGCGCTCATGCATACACCTACATACAGGCCTGGCATTACTGGCCCCCAATCGACTCGGCCTGGTCCTTTTCTGCAACTGGGAAACACTGGCCTTGCGCTGCTGTCTCCAGGAAGCCTCTTGCTCATCCACTTTAGCAATCCAACAACCTGATACCTCTCTTTCCTTCTGTAAGGACTGAGGTTGGTTGCAAATGTAGAGAAGCAGGACATGGGCAGGCTTCAATGTCCCGTATCATTTCAGAGGGTAAGCGGGAGATTGTGTGAGTGAATGGATGATCACTCATGTGAAAAACACTTACAATTTAATCCACGACTGCCTTCAAAGATATCTGAGAGGAAAGTGCTGACCCGGAACTCATTCTGCCTTACTAACATTCTACATGAAGGACGTTGCTTGGGTGTTGGTTGGTTGGTTTGCTTCTAAGGTGCAGCTTCAGAACAAGTAATTCTTGTAGGACCTTTCTCCCTGTTGAAATTAATTTTGTTAGTTTTGGCCCAGGACTCTAATCTGTCTACCCTAGGCAGAAAAAATGAACTGCGCAGATATAGGATGGAAGACACCTGGCTAGACAACAGTACCTGTGAAAGGGATCTAGGAGTCTTGGTAGATCACAAACTGAACATCACGTCAGCAGTGTGATGCGGCTGCCAAGAAAGCCAATGCGATTCTTGGTTGTATCAATAGGAGTATAGTGTCTAGATCAAGGGAAGTGATAGTTCCACTCTATTCTGCTTTGGTCAGACCTCACCTGGAATATTGTGTCCAGTTCTGGGCACTTCAATTCAAAAAAGGATGTTGACAACCTGGAACGTGTCTGGAGGAGGGCGACTAAAATGGTTAAAGGTCTGGAAGCAGTGTCCTACGAGGAGCGGCTTAGGGAGTTGGGAATGTTTAGCCTTACAAAAAGAAGGTTGAGAGGGGACATGATAGCCATGTTTAAATATTTGAAAGGATGTCATGTCGAGGAAGGGACAGGTTTGTTTTCCAGGGTTCGAGACTAGGACACGGAGCAATGGTTTCAAACTACAGGAAAAGAGATTCCATCTGAACATTAGGAAGAACTTCCTGATGGTCAGAGCTGTCCGGCAGTGGAATAGGCTGCCTCGAAGGGTGGTGGAGTCTCCTTCTTTGGAGGTTTTTAAGCAGAGGCTGAATGGTCATCTGTTGGGAGTACTTTGATAGATGTTCCGGCATGGCAGGGGGTTGGACTGGATGGCCTCAGTGGTCTCTTCCAACTCTATGACTCTATGACTCTCTATATTAACTTTAAAAACAGCAAGGGAAAAGAACACAGGTAATAGAGAAAAACAGAAAAGAATTAGAGTAGTCATAAGAACTAGAGGTAGGGAAGCCATATTGGAATTACAAGCAAAGAAGAAAGAATTGGAGGGGATTCATTTGGAAAAGGTACAACGGAATTTAATTTATTTGAAAACAGAATTTTCTAAATTTGGCAATAAAACTTCAAAGTTATCAGCTAAATAACTCATGTAAAATAAAACAAAAGTAATATAGGGGTAATACAGGACCAGAATGGGAAAAGGTGTAAGAAAAGAAAAGAAAAAAATAGAAGCTTTTCAAAACTTTAATTAAAAAAAATGTATATTTGTAAAAATCCTCCTCTAGATAAAATTGAAGAATACATCAAGATTAATTTTAATAAATTATTAATGGAGGAAGATAGAGATAAATTGGAACAATCAATTACAGAAGAAGAAATAGAGGTTATCATAAATTGAAGGAAGGGAATATACCTGGAGCAGATAGATTAGGCCCAGAATATTAAAAAATATAATACCAAAGTTAAAAGTGTTATATAATAAGATATTAAGGGGGGAAGAAGTTCCCCAGTCCTTGAAGGAATCAATAATAGTATTAATATTAAAGCCCAGTAAAACCAATGAACATGGAAGCATATCATTGATAAATTAAGATGCCAAGATCTTTACGGTGATTGTGGTAAACAAATTAAACAGTTTTACTGGGAAATAGATTGAGAAAGATCAGAATGAATTCTTACAAGGTCAACAAATGTCAGACTTCATGAGAAGGGTACCCACTATAATGTACCTAGCAAAAGAAACAAATTGTAAAGCAGGAATGCTATCATTAGATATATTTAAAGCATTTGATTTGGTGGAATGGGACACATTAAAGCTTTTGATCAAATACATAGGGTTCGGTAATCCTTTTAGACAGATAATTCAACTATATTTGCAGAATACAGCTAGAGTTATAGTAAACGATAAGTCAATATTTCTAGGCTGAGGAACGAGACAAGGGTGCCCTTTATCTCCAGTTTTATTTACATTGATAATGGAAATATTATCACGGGTAATTAGAAATGATAAACAATTTAAGGGAATAGATCATAGAGAAAATAGTAAGATAAACTTGTTCACTGATGATACACTATTAATAATTAGAAATCCAATAGACACAATGGAGAGAATTAAAGTACATGTGAGATTATTTGAGGAAATAATGGGATTAAAAGTAAATTGGGGAAAGTCGGAATGTTTATTGCTAAATCATTCTGAATTGATAGTGAAAATGAAATCTATATTTGAGGGAAGATTATTTATTTATTTAAAATATTTTTTCACCCCGCCTTTCTCCAAGGCAGTTTACAACAGTGAAAGATGATATATAAAGTTGAAAACAATGAGTATACAACGGTGGTTAACATCATTAAAAGACAATATGTAAAGCTAAGAACAAAGAGTAAAGAGGCATCTTACATCGTTAAAAGGCAATATTAAAGCTAAGAACAATAAGTAACTTTAAAAAAACCCCAATGCTACTCTGAGAAATAGAAAACACAAAAATGGAAAACACAAGTAGTACTAAAAATCCAGTCAAAGCAGTCACGCATAACAATCCATCTTAAAAAATCCCACACAGGTGGCTAGTTACTGAGGAAAGGCTTGCCTGAAGAGAAAGGTCTTTGCCTGCTTGCGGAAGGACAGCAAAGAGGGGCCAGCCTGGCCTCCAGTGGGAGGGAGGTCCAGAGTCTGGGAGCAGCCACAGAGAAGGCCCTCTCCCGTGTCCTCATCAGACGCACCTGTGAAGGTGGTGGGATCAAGAGAAAGGCCTCCCCTGATGCTCTTAACACCCAAGCTGGCTCATAATGGGAAATACGGTCTTTGAGATAGCTTGGACCCAGGCCATTTAGGGCTTTATAGGTTATAGAACCAGCGCTTTAAATTGTGCCCAGTAACTGATGGGCAGTCAGTGGAGCTGCTATAACAGGGGGGTTACGTTATCCCTGTAACCAGCCCCAGTCAGCAATCTGGCTGCAGCATTTTGGACCTGTTGAAGTTTCCAGACATTTTCCATCAGAAGCCCCACATACGTAGAGCGAATTATAGTAATCCAGGCAGGCAGTAACTAGGATGTGTATCACAATGGCCAGATCAGAGTTCTCAAGAAATGGACGTAATTTTAAATTATGCAAATACACTCCTGGCCACCATCAAGACCTGGGCATCCAGGTTCAGGAATGAATCCAGGAGCACCCCCAAGCTGTGCACCTGTTCCTTCAATGGGAGTGTAATCCCATCCCGTACAGGCTCCATCCCTATTCTTTGATCTGCCTTTCAACTGACCAGGAGCACCTCTGTCTTGTCTGAATTAAGTTTCAGTTTATTCACCCTCATCCAGTCCATTCCTGATACCAAACACTGATCCAGAACCGAAGTAGGTAGCTTCCTTGGATTTAGGTGGTCGGGAGAGGTAGAGTTGGGTGTCTCTGGATTGGTTTCAGCGCCCAGGGTTTCGAACAGGAATTCCCCAGCACCACTTTCTGAGTTCTCTCCTCCAGGAAGGACTGGAGCCACTGTAAAACAGTGCCCCCAAGTGATTAGAAAGTGTAATTAAATATTTAGGGATAAACATCACATGGAATTTACAAGATAGAGTTAAAATCAATTTGGATAGGCTGAAGAGGGAGATAAGTGAACTGATAAAGAAGTATCAAAAATTGAAGATTTCTTGGATTGGTAGAATAACTATGCAAAATGAAAATTATTCCTAAATTTATTTATTTTATTTTGGATGCTTCCAATAAAGATCACTGAAAAACAGTTGAAGGAATGGCAGATTTTGATAAATAGATATTTTAATGGTAATAAGTGAGCAAGGATTAACGAGAGTTTTTGGTATATATCACAAAAAGGAGGAGGTCTCAATATATCCAATATCAAATTATACAGCAAATCAACTCAGGCATATTCCAGATATTATAGCAAATAATAAAAAATTAATATGGAAAGACGTAGAAATGTATGGAAAGGATGAAAATTTGGAGTGTATTTTTTTTTTAAAGAAAAAAATTGGAGAAGAGATTGAGAAGATTGCCAATGCTTTCCTAAAAAATATGTTAGAAAGCTGGAAAAAAAATATGTTAGAAAGCTGGAAAAATTATAGAGGACTACTGAGTCCATCAATTTCCCCCTTTACCCAGGTGGTGGAGCTAAGGAATTTCCCAGAAAATCTTAAAAAGAAATTTAAAACTGTATTAAAGGATAAGGGGGTTAAATAAGATAAAGAATTGGACGGAAAAGGTGAAAGACAGGAATAGCATAAAAGAGGAATTGGTGGAAGGGGGGGAATTCTCTTGGATACTCCAAATGGAAAGATGGACAAGAGAATGGAGAAGTAAGAGAAGGTAGAAAAATAATCAAATTGGAAGAAGTTATTGAAAAAAGACTGAAACCAGAATCAATTTTAAAAAGAAAGAGAACTGTAAGTGAAATATATAAATTGTTAATACAAGCTGGTGACAAACCACAAGGGTAAAAGATTAGTGGCAAGAAGCTTTGGCTAATGAAATTTCAGGGGATGATTGGAGCAAAATGTGGAACAAAAGAATGAAGAAGAAGGGTCCATAAGGGTTAAAGAAAATTGTTATATGGTAGTGTCTAGATGGTAGTTAACACTGGTGAAGATGAATACATTAAATAAAAAATTATCATCTCTGTGTTGGAGGCATAAAAAAAAGAAAAAGGGACGTATTTACACATATGGCAGTGATGTGAAATAAGGAGGAAAGAATGGATGTGAGTCTTTAAAGAAATTAGGGAAATAACTGAATTAGATATTCAAATGTCCCCATTGACTGCTTTATTGAATATGATTGATGACAGTCGAGTGAAGAGAGAAGAACAGGATCTAATTATTATAATGGTTATAGCAGCAAGGTTATTATTTGCAAAGAATTGGAAAAGTGATAACCAAATTAATATCGAGGAATGGTATAAAGAAATATGGGATATGGCAGTTCATGATAAATTGACTTGTGAAATGAAACTAAGATGAGGATTATCAAAAAGTAATGATTTTAAAGAAGTGTGGAATTTATTTCTGGAATATGTATTTGGGAAAGGGAGTGGGTGTATACTGAGAGAAGAATCAATGTGTTTCTGGAGATAAATGGGGCGGAATGAGATGTAAGAAAATTAAAAGGAGAACCTGGCCTGAAGGTGGCACAGGTGGAATAATGTGTTTAAGATCAATGTATTTCAATGTTAGTGGAATTAATGTAATGCAATGTAGGGCTTTTTTGGTTCTTGTTGTTCTTAATATAATTTTAATAAAAATAAATAAATGCAGAAGATCAATCACAAAACAAAGCAAACTAATTTTCAAACTATGTGTGAACAACAACAACAACAACAAAAAGCCCCTGGTGTGCTGTCAAATGCTTTCAGCAGTTAAGGAATTCCCTCTTCTAACAACGGCTTACTTGTAACATACAGTTTGGCCCTTGAACTCATACTGCACCCTTCCTATAACCAACAGTCTGTTTCTTAGTCATACTCTGATCTACAGTTACAGACACAAAGCACTGATATTGGACGTGTACACTATGTGTGTGGGTGGGTGGGTGCACTGCAACAAATATTGCAAAGTTAAGAGCTGCTGTTTAGGGTTTCAAAGATTCTATTCCTTTCCCCCTCCCCAGAAGTCCATAGTCACTGAGCATGCTCAGTTCACACTGGCTTGTACGTTCATCCTCCGTTTTGTTTTGTTTTGCAGGGCCTGAGGGGGACCCCACCCTCCAAAAGAGCAGCAAAGTGCACAAGGCTATTAAAGCTAGGAACGCCCCACCAGCAGCAGCTTGCTTTAAAAAGAGGGTTCTGAGGTTTGCTATCTGAAGCACAAAACATGCTGTCCTGTTTGTTCTAACAGCTTTTTCCAATTTGACACAAAATTTTGTTGGGATGATTTGCGGCATAATTTCTGTACTGAGGGCGAAATTGGCCCCTTGGCCCATTAAGGTTTCCTACTTGTTTAAATAGTACTGTTTAAGCTACTAGTGAATAATCCACCTGACTTGTGCATGCTACAGAACAACTATTGTACGATGTAGTTTTTAATAAAATAAATAGCTGAGGGTAAGAAGCCAGAGTAATGATCCAGAGGGTCCCTTCCAGCTCTGCAGTTCTAAGATTATTTTCCATTCGCCCATAAAGGCTACAGAGCTATGGAATATATTCTCCCCAGTTTCCCTTGGGGCAAGCCTTAGGCTATCGCGTCAAGCCACGGGTGTTTCTGAAAGCAACGCACCACTCACCTTCTGTGTTTTTGATATTTTAAAAGCCCAAAGCAAGCTACTTTAATCTTTGGCTAAGGAAAAGAAGGCATGTTGCGCATTAAGGCATCGAGTGTATTTGTGCATGAATCTGATCCGCCACCATTCCCACCCCCTGCCACCCGAAACTGTCTTTCACAAATGGATGAAACGGTCTCTAGACAGGCAGGAAGCGAACAATATGTGAATCCTTTCAACTGAGGTATATACTTTCCGTGTTCCAGAGCGAAGATGGACTCTTAGCAAGGCCATGCGTAGTCACCATTACACAAGCATTTGTTGGAGCCTGTTGTTTACTGCATCCCTTTATTGAACCACCTCAGAATTGGGCTTCAGATCTGAATCATCAGCTCATAGGGAGCTTTAGCAAATGCGGGCTCTTCTGCCCAGCACTGAAATGGGGCTTTGTGTGTGTCTGTGTGCTTGATGTTAGGATTTGGCTGTGTATCTGGAAAGCCTGCTATGGACTTCACATTCATTCTGTAGATTATCTGGGGATTTAGATAATCTGGCATTGTTTCATGAAAGTGCAACCCATCAAGCTGGTATAAATCACAGCTTTGCATGCCACCTAGAATGGGACAATACATTTTATCCTCTTTTATTCTGTGCAATCCCTAGTTTGGAAATTAAACGGGGCTTGTGACCTGATTCTGTGCAGTGTACATCTTTGGCAAATCTGCATCACAAAAAACAAACCATCAGCTTCCCAAACCCATCACCACCTTGCTAGATTTTTACTTCTCTGTCATCCCAAATGCAACACTGAGTTGGCGAGCATGCTCCTATTATTAGACCATCAAACTGAGGCACAGACAAGGAAGCGCATGTTTAAATTGTGTTCAGACTCAGCCCTGAAACATGAAACCCGTAACCGAGGCAAATATTGTGACCACTTTATGTGGACTTTGTGTGTGCCATGACACACATTAACCATACCTTTTCTTTTAAAAGCTTTGACTGTGTAGTTACCAAACTATTTAGGGGTAACAGGTGTCGAGAAACTCTGCTTATGTGTACATAAACAGTGTACTCTAAATAAGCGTAGATGTTGCCTTCTGGAGAGAAAGAGAGAGAGACCTGACAGAAAGTGCTTTGCCTTCTTATCTCAGGATGCAAAAACCTATGACAGGCAAACTCAATTAGCAAAATACTTTGTATTTAACATTTAACTTAAAGAGCTTAACTTCAGCATAACAGCATGTACATAACACATCATGACTTGGTTACTCACGAACCCATGCAGCAAGTTCTGCCTGAGTTGCTTTTATACAGACTGCAGCCACTGCAATCACAAACACCTGCCTGTGGCAACGGCAACCTCAAACCTTAACAGTAAATCAACTGTCGGTGTTTGGCTGACCTACATACCGTTTGTTTCTATCTACTCAGCCTTTCCTATGTGAGTATGTTCAAGACTAATTTATTTCTCAGTAACCTGATCTATACAAATATTTTAACAACAGGACCTACACAGACCTCTCATCCTGGCTGCAGTGTTTGATATTGCCCGCACTGGCAGGGGGCTGGGCTCGATGATCCATGGGGTCCCTTCCAGCTCTACAGTTCTATGATTCTGGAAGATGATATGTGGTTTCCAGGTAGTCTTCCAGTGTGGGCTCTGATTAGATTCACACATGTAATTTCAGCAGTGCAAAATCTTTTCATGATCCTGAAAGCCTTCTGTATGTTTGCTGAGCCCGTGTCCCTTCCTAAAGACTGGTCCCAGTTCAGTTCTGTATATCTGGGATTATTGAGTTTATAAGCAAGATGACTTATGGTTGTTGTTGTTTTTTCATTCCTCCCATGCACTAGACAACGCATTAGCTCTCTACCCAGAAAGAGCCACCGAGGAGGAAAAACAAAACAAGAAACTGAATTTCTTCAGCTACCTTGTTAAACTGCTTTCCTCTCATCACAGACCGACCAAGAGACGAGCATTTTGGTTCAAAACATCAGCTGTACTAAAGCTGGTTTCTAAGCAAGGAGCAACCAATGGAAAGTGTATCTTGAAGTTTTGCTGCCATCTAGCGAACACGGAGGCAAAACGGCACGGCTAGTCTTTGCAACTTTTCTGTTCTGGATCCAATACTTTTCCAACCACAAAGCTAACTTCTGTATTTTAAGACCATGTTTGCAATGTTTGCCCTTAGGCCCTCACCCTAAGCCCCAGGCGTGTGACTCCTAGAGTTTGGGGGTTGTATTTTAAGTATTTGACCACACTATAAAACAAATGCAAATGAAATTGATGACACACAGCGAAAGTCTATGATAACAAATGATAACGATGCCTGAAATATATACCTGGCCTGTTGCCCACCCCAGGACAACTTACAAAGGGTAAATCAAGGACAACCCCCTCCTCCCCCAATTTTATCAGTTCCAGCTAGTGGTGAGCAAATTGGGGGTGATGGGGGTTGAACTACTACTCCCAGAATTCCCCAAGGATCTACGCTTCCTGGGGATTTGGGGGATTGCAGTCCTAAATCACCACTCTGCCCACCAGTAGGTCCAGGGTGCTTATTTAGTGGCTTCCCGTGTTTACAAGAATAATAAAAGTCTTTCGTAAGATAGCATACCTGGCGCTTCCATGTATTTCTTCTCAGCAGTCAGCAAAACCTGTTCACCTAGATTTTTCATCTCCAGTCAGGAGCTTGAAGAGTTTTGCTATTTTTAATGATTATATTACTATGACTGCTATTTTAGTGGTTTTATTCAGTTTTGTTTCCTGCTTTATGGTTTTTATACTTTAAAATGTAACATGTACTGTGTGATTTTTGTTTCTAATTGTAAGCCGTCCCAGACATTTTATGGGAGGCAAGATATAAATGTAATTTATACTTCCTGCTTATTCTGTCTTCTGCTTCTTATCTTTTATAGACCCAAGTCCTGTCGCTTAGCATAGTACATCATACTAGAGTAGGCCCAATGAATGGTGGTTTGGTGAGTCAACTCCTCCATTCAAATAGGCCTACTCTAACTGCAACTAAATGGCTCCAGACTATTTTGGGTTTTATAAGCAAGAGCCAGCACCTTAAACTGGGCTTGGAGACAATTTGGAACTCAGCACAATTGATGTAAGATAAGAATAACAATCTTTAAAACACACACTCAAAATAAATTTGGTTGTAGCAGTTTGCATGAGTGTGGCTTCTGAACACTGGCCCAAAGCTAGCCCCACATCGTGGCCAAAATCCTGTTGCTTAGTCCAGTAAATCCCGCTAGAGTAGGCCCTTTGAATCCATAGGGATTTTGTTAATTCTTCCATAAGTTCCATTGATTCAAATAGGCCTCCTCTAATTTGACTTGCTATGCTAAAGTTACAGCTAGAGGCGGCCAATCCCTACTGATTCATTAGGCTCCCTTTAGGGCAATTATGCAACAGGATTTTGGCCTGTGCATATTGTAGTAAAGTAACAGGAGATCCCATATGGTTCCTTTCTCCCCAGAAGAGGGAAAAAAAGAGGAAGAGGAGAATAACAATTCTGTGGTCAGTGACTGAAACTCAGGGACAAAGTGACACAAACTCTTGATTAACAAAGTCATACGAAATCTGTATTGTAAGTTGAAGGCAGAAATAGATGCCAGAGACTTGAGAGCACATAAATACTGCAGAGCAATGACAGTGAAGCTTTGTTACACTGGATACCTATCGCAGGTAGTCTTCCCACTTTGTCCTCCCTGCGAAGATAGGATTTACTCAACATGCTTACTGTGGTCCCCCAAAATAGTGGCACGGGGAAAGTTATGTCTTGCCAAGTGAAGGACAGCGCTGCTGAATTCCTTCCCCAAGCCCCTCTAGGCTCCAGATGAACACTTAGCAGGAAGTTGAACAGTTGAAGTATATGGTGCAACTTCAAATGCCTCCGTTTTACCTCTTTTCAAAACACCGCTATCCTGAATGGTTGAGAAATACTGAAATAATTTTTGAAGATCGAATGCTGGAAGGTGTGCAAGTAACTACAGTAGCTACTAATCCTCCACGACCCTTCCAAAACCCAGAGATACAGTTCAGCCTGGGGTTACTATGTGCAACCAAAGGACACGGGCTGTCTTTTAACTGATTTTTTTTTTATTTTTCCACTAACGATATACCAGTGATCATCTTGGGTTTTCGTAAAACATGCTGTCTGAAGTTTGCTTTATGCATGTTAGACAGCATGTGAAACATCAGAGGAACAGGTGAGTTATAAACCTCAATGCATCAATAGCATTAATGTGCTCCAAAGTAATCAAAATCCTCTTCCATCAAGGTGAATTCTTGGATCCCTCTTTCTCTTGTTTATACAACTGATAACTTAGTAACACATTTTTTTTCAGTTTTGAGAGGTAAAATATGCAAGAAAAGCTTGATGCCACAGTCATAGAAACTGTAGTCAAGGCAAAAAAAAGGTAATCTTATTTACGCTGACTTTGAGAAGCATCTTTTCTCTCTACAGCCTTGCAAGTGCACAATCCTGTCTTGGGAATCACATGACATTCAATGGCACTTTCAGGTGTATGTAGGATTGCAGCCTGAGTCTCCTTTAGCATTTCCAACAGTGTGTAGAATAAATTAAACCGATTTCAAGAGGAATGATTTTGAACTTGGAAACTGCCTTTGCAGCTACTAAATGTCACTGAACTAAGCGCCTTCAAACCACTAAAAAGTCTTCTTACTTGTTTTAATTATACTAATACAAGTAGCTTGACAATTAGATCCTAAAGCAACGTTTTAGGTAAGTCTCGTACTTCAAAGCTGAACATGCTGGCCCATACTTAAATAACAAAGCATTTCTGGAATTATTGAATAAACCGGGCAGAAATCTCTAAAATAAGTGTTATGCAATCCCCAGCTATGCAAGGTAAACTTTTCTGCAGAAAAAATCAAGTTCCTTAAATGCATTGTTTTTATGCTGTTCTGCTGTAGGGGCTTTCTATTATAACTACTGGATTTAATTTGAAAGACTTTTGCAACTCCAGCAATTTTACAGAAAATTTTTGCAATTTTCCTAAGTTATTTCCACCCTAAGGGTTTACTATTAGAGTCTTCAGGTTTAAAAACACTTCTTACTTCCAGCATGAGATACAAGACAATTAACGATTCACTAGTTTCTACCAGGTTATGTGCCTATAAATTACACATTTCCTGTTGATAAAATTCGCAATTTCACAAGTAGTGACCACGCTGAGAATGTCTGTTCAAATCAAGTTTTCCTCAGTAATTGTATTGACTCAAAGGTAAATACAATCCAAAAGCACCACAGATGATCTGCAGACTGAATGTGTTAGAAACCCAGATGGCTCACAAATCAATCCTGAAGTGACTGTAGTTTACTATACTGAGTAGTTCATGTCATGTGCAATATGTCCAGAAAAGGATCTGCCCGAAACAGCCACATGTGCATATGATTTGATTCAAGTATTCAATATCTAAAAATTAAAAAATAAAAATAAAAAGCTTTCCAACCCTGAAAAAACACCTTGCCAGTTTCTGAAGTCCGACGTTAGACATGACATACTGGCCACTATCCACACCAATGGTTTGCAGAGACCGTCTTTTATTGTTCAACAAAAGCAAACCAAATTAATCCATGTAAGATTACATGCCTGGACCATGTACAGAAGTGCTGCGTGCCCAACACTTACATTTCTATCATGTTTGAAGCAAGTCTGCATTTAAGTTTAGACAGCCAAGCACTGAAAATCCTTGGCATATTTTGAGAAGTGTTAACACAGGCTTTCATAATTTCAACATGCAAACCTTACTCCAGGAGTCCCTGAATCTTTCTTTTCTTACAATATTGTGGTAAAAATGCTGAAGCCAAAACGCAAGCATCAGACACGGAAAGCCAACACAAGGGGAACGAACTTGGCTCATGAGAAGATACACATTATATGGAAATATTCAAGGTACATAACTAGGTTCAGTTCAGAGGAAGTGACAACCAGGTTCTTAGAATGTTGTCCAACCCAGCTTTCTGGCTGACATACAGCAAAGAAAACCAGCTACCCATTTATTTCAATATACTTTATTGCAAAACAATCAGGTCACAATACTACATCCAGACCATCCTGCCAAATAAACAAGCTACAAATGCTTGCTTGACAGTCAAGGATCAGTTTGCTTGAAAAGTGAATAAAAATCCATATAAAACAATATTCAAATAGTTTCCATAGGAACGAACATAGATAAATGTGACCTCCTTGTCTAACTGACTATTCCGTTACTTTTACACACACTCTAGTTTCTTGAAATGTTTAAAAATTCTAGCAACAATTAAGTTAATGGTCCCCAGAGCCCTAAAAAAAAAATCCATTCCTAATGTCTGCAAGTTATCTAACTCCATATCTATACGTTAATGCTAGCTGAAGCACAAGATGCTGGATAGTGTTCAATTCCACTTTCCCAGGCACAAGACAGCGGCAAAGTGACATCCTGCTCTTCCACTTCGGCTTGGAAACCTTGCTCCTTTATCTGCTCCATCAACTGCCTAATAAAGGGGAAAAACAAGTCAGTGTTACAGATGAAATCTTCCGTGATACCGTAGTTTCAAGAAAGGCACAAGGAGGAGAAAGGAGGGTACAGAACATGGCTGAGAGCACTCCTAGGCTGATCTTTCTCTTTTCAGATTCTGCATCAAAAAATCAAGAATGCACAAATTGCTCTGCTCTCCCCAGCCAGAGGAGCAATCACCAGAACACTTCTAGTCACTATAAACCTTATTTGTAACATTCAGACTTTAGCGCGCATTGTTCATGCACTTGATACTTTTTAAGTCATGCCAAAATTGGATTCTGCACTGCACAAGTTTCTGTACTTCAAGGCACCTGCAACACAAAGTCCTAGGGAGAAACCAAATCTCTTTGTGGAAGTGCTAGTAGTGCACCACTGAGCTGTCAAACTGCAAATGGGGTACAAGTGGCATCAACGGATCCTAGCATATTTGCACAAGCTGCCGTCACCAGAAGAGAGCTCAGATGCTGGGTTGTCAGGAGCAGAGATCTAATGGTGTGCTCTTCCAAAGCAACTGACTTAAGACATTTCTCAAGGGAAAAAATTATAGATCATATAAAATTTAGCAATTTCTTTCAACCCATGTGGGTAGTGAAAAGGACAACGAATTACTAACCATGCTGGCCTAGACATTACGTAGTGTATTGTCGGCCTCTGGAATCCATTGAATGTAGAAGCAGCTGCCACAGTGTAGGCACCCATGTTTTCGAACAACATCCAATCCCCAACCTGCAACTCTGGCATGCTGCAGCGTTCAACTATGCGATCTAGGCCATCACAGGTTGGTCCCCATATGCTGCAGGAATAGTATCTCTCATCCGGCTTAGGTCTCTGAAAATAGTTTAAAGTGAAAACAGTCAGTACAAGAATCATGCCCTCCTTCCCTTACTATCTGGCATAAGCTAAATGTCCAGGAACAGTTGCCTAGAATACAAACAAGCTTCAGTTTAAAACTCATTTTTGTGTGTACATTATATAAAATGGCTACAAACAGAAGCATACCTTTTGCAAAACTGGCTTGACGTGCGCATGATCATACAGGATGCAGTTAAAAGACCCATATACACCATCATTTACATAGTACATAAGAGTTTTGTCATTCTGTTCTTCTTCATCTATTGGGAGAAAAAAAGGAATATTGGGATATTGATTTGTTAGTTTTATTCATACACAGAAGGTAATGTTCTTGTTTCTGCCCTGCATCAAGACCCAGACTCTAAACCTCAATTATCTTATGTAGCCAATCACATTTATTTAGCCAAAATCACACCACCTACTATAACAGAGGTATTGGCAGAGTAGGATAACCCCAGCAGTCACAAAACACCAACATCTGCAGAAAAACCCTCCATATCAAAAAGCCCAGTAACTTAATGTTGAGTATCAAGGAAAAACCTAACCACTTGGCCTGACTGAAGAAGCAGACTGGCATGGATGGAAACAGCCTTCATCCAGATAAGTCACTTCTTTGTTCACACAGAAGCTAAGCAATGTCCCCAGAAATGAAAGTTGTAAGTGGCCCTCTGAAGTAAGTGGAGAAATCCAAAGGGTTCATCTATCTAGAAAATATCAGTGTTTCCACATGCCACACACGCATCCCAAGTATACAAGCAGCAGAGTGAAAAGTTCTTGCTATTTCTGAGCCTGTTTTTATTCAGTGTGACATTTAAATGCAGTTCACCGCCTCCATACTGCAGATTAGAAGGAGCCAGAGGTGGGAGAAAAATAAGATCAGACTCTGAAACACCAAAAGCAACTCATCTTGACATGTTTAACTAAAGGATTCATTGATTAACAGTCAGAATGTTCTTAAAATCTTACTCGGATTGCTTATTAGGGCGCATGGAAACAAAAAGGGAATTCTAGGCAAAACAGGTCAGACTTTGAATAGCGTACAGCCCTGTCACAGGGTCCAAAGGTGACAGACTCCCCTACTGCAGTGACCTGAAGCTGAGAGAAGCTCACAGTGACCAGATTGCTTTTATTCCCAAACTGCAAGGTGGGCGAACAGTAGTATACAGCCCTGCATGTTGCTAACTGTTAAACCCTGTTGCAGGTTGGCAGGGGGTCCTAGGAAAGTTTACAAAAGCCTTGCAATTTAATCCACTGTTCTGGGTCCACAAAAAGGCCCCTCCTCTCTCCTCTCTGGCCAAACCAAGCACTCAAGCTACACACAAAAGTCTCATACTCCATTCAGTGACTTGCTTGCCAATTAGCTGCACTTTTAAATGGTATGTTTTCCTCATGAAGCATAACCAAGCAGGTACTACTAGGACCTTAGGTAGCATACACACACCAGCAGGAGTCACTGCAGATTACTTCCTTTTCTCCTTCCTTTCTTTTTGCAAAATGTGCTTTTGCACTTTTTATTTGGCTTTGGCAACAGGGCTGACAAGAACCAATTTTGTCATTTGGCAAAAAGCAACAGAATAACTCCTGGACTAGTAGTATGTCCCAACATTTTATCATGGCCCCCAACCATTGTGGCTCTGATTTTTCATGGCTGAAGTTTCCATGAACTTAGCTAGCCCTTTAACTCAGGAAAATGCACAAGCTGCTTTTCAATAACTGCCCTCCACCGTCCTCACTGCACAGATATCTTGCGGAGGAGTACAGTGTATGCTCAAACATTCATAATCTATTGCATCTGCCAGTGCCCTAAGAACCATGAAACCTCAACACTGTCCCTCCACACATCAATTATCAGCAGTTTTGCTGCTACAAAGTTTTAGACTACAATTTGCTACATACCATCAGATCCACTCTGCTCCTTTATTACAACTTTCTTTGCAATTATGTTAACAGCCAACGTAAAAGCTGATGCGACATAGTATCTGCCAGGCTCCGCAATAATTCTCACTCCAGAATCAGAGGGGAAATACTTGTCCAAAGCAGGATTGATTACATTTGTTATCTTTTTAAAAAATGAGAAGAGAGACAGTCATTGAGCAACATAAATATGATACACAACTAGAGCTGCAGCAAAAAATCCTTCAAATCATCCTATCATGTACAGTGGATATAAAGTTTACACACCCCTGTTAGAATGTCAAGTGTCTGTGATGTAAAAAAATGAGACAAAGATAAATCATTTCAGAACTTTTTCCTCCTTTAATGAGGCCTATGAACTGTACAACTCAGTTGAACAACAAACTGAAATCTTTTAAGTGGAGGGAAGTAAAAATAAAAAACTGAAATAATATGGTTGCATCTGTGTGCACACCCTTCAACTAATACTATCCGTATGACACATCTTGACTTGGCAATATTTGCCCACTCTTCTTTGCAAAAACACTTCAAATCTGTTAAGATTGCAAGGGCGTCTCCTGTGCACAGCCCTCTTCAGATCACCCCACAGATATTCAATCGGATTCAGGTCTTGGCTCTGACTGGGCCATTCCAAAACGTTAATCTTCTTCTGGTGAAGCCATTCCTTTGTTGATTTGGATGTATGCTTTGGGTCGTTGTCATGCTGAAAGATGAAGTTCCTCCTCATGTTCAGCTTTCTAGCAGAAGCCTGAAGGTTTTGTGCCAATATTGACTGGTATTTGGAACTGTTCATAATTTCCTCTACCTTGACTAAGGTCCCTGTCCCAGCTGAAGAAAAACAGCCCCAAAGCATGATGCTGCCACCACCACGCTTCACTGTGGGTATGGTCTTCTTTTGGTGATGTGCAGTGTTGTTTTTGCGCCAGACATACCTTTTGGAATTAGGGCCGAAAAGTTCAATCTTGGTTTCATCAGACCATAACACGTTTTCCCTCATGCTTTTGGGAGACTTCAGATGTGTTTTTGCAAAATTTAGCCGGGCTTGGATGTTTTTCTTTGTAAGAAAAGGCTTCCATCTTGCCACTCTACCCCACAGCCCAGACATACGAAGAATACGGGAGATTGTTGTCACATGTACCACACAGCCAGTACTTGCCAGATATTCCTGCAGCTCCTTTAATGTTGCTGTAGGCCTCTTGGCAGCCTCCCTGATCAATTTTCTTCTAGTCTTTTCATCAATTTTGCAGGGACGCCCAGTTCTTGGTAATGTCATTGTTGTGCCATTATTTTCTCCACTTGATGATGACTGTCTTCACTGTGTTCCATGGTATATCTAATGCCTTGGAAAAAATTTTGTACCCTTCTCCTGACTGATACCTTTTAACAATGAGATCCCTCTGATGCTTTGGAAGCTCTCTGAGGACCATGGCTTCTGCTGTAGGATGTGACTAAGAAAATGTCAGGAAAGACCTACTAGCACAGCTGATCTTTATTTGGGATTCCTCAGAGGCACTTTAAATGATGGCAGGGGTGTACTGACTCCTACTTAACATGAGTTTGAATATGGTTTACTGCTGAACACAGCTACATCCCGTTATAAGAAGGTGTGCACACAGATACAACCATATTATTTCAGTTTTTTATTTTTACTTCCCTCCGCTTAAAAGATTTCAGTTTGTTGTTCAACTGAGTTGTACAGTTCATAGGTCTCATTAAAGGAGAAAAAAGTTTTGAAATGATTCATCTTTGTCTCATTTTTTTACATCACAGACACTTGATATTTTAACGGGGGGGGGTGTAAACTTTTTATATCCACTGTACAGTGGTGCCTCGCAAGTCGAATGTAATTCGTTCTGTGAGTAGCGCTGTCTTGCGAAAAAATCGTCTTGCGAAAAGCAGTTTCCCATAGGAATGCATTGCAATGCATTCCTATGGGAAATCTCGCAAGACGAATGAATTAAATTCATCTTGTGAGGCATCGGTCGCGGAAAAAAAAAAACGTCTTGTGAAGCACGGCCATAGAAGAAGCCGTCTTGCGAGTCAGCAACACGATCGCAAACGCTTTTGTTTTGCGAGTTTTTCGTGGCGCGAGGCGTTCGTCTTGCGAGGCACCACTATATCTGCGTTTCCTCAACCAATTTCCTCCAAGAAAAATACTTTCCTCTGACTCCTATTACAAGAGACTGGGAACTCTGGAAATGGGTGAATACATGCCAGTCAGAAGAGGGCTTCAAACCAAACACAGTTTGGACAAGCTTCAGCTCAGGACCTTCTGAGTGTTTGTCCAGATGCATTAATCTGGAACCCTAATTTTGGCCACATAAGAACATTTGGTGCAACAGTTTCAGCTATGCAAATTACTCTACAGGGGACTGCACAAATCAACCCAAAGAGAGAAAGACTGAAAGCTTCCCATGTTCATGGCAGCTAGTGTTATACCAGTGCATAAGAACAGCTCAGCTACCTGATGTGGCTGTCTAAGGCTCAAGTAAACCAACTGTTTAACTCTTCTGAACACTTTTCTCAAGTTGAACAGTGGGGACACTTCAACATTAGCATTAAAAACACACTGTACAATACCCCTGGGCATATTTCTACCACACTGTTGTCACCCAGTACTTGATTTTCCTGCACAAAAAAATTTTCAACTTGAAAATTAGATTGTTCCTTTTTTCAAGCATATCTCAAGTCAAAATTAAGTTTGCTTTTATAAGACTAGAAATTTTATTTCCTTTAAGAGCTACTACCGTTTATGCATGAACCCATTAACTGAATGAGCTCATTAAAGATATTCTCACTAGGAATTTATGAGACTTATGCCAACATCCTTGACTGTGTAATAGAACTGTTGAAAGCCACTCCCAGCCTGTCAGCTACAAGTACTAAAAGATCATGTACAAATTAAGTAAGGTTAAGATGCAGATGTTAAATCCATACCTCTTCAAACTTCAATTTTGCATCTTCAGAGCCAGGAAAACCACCACCAATATCAAGCAGGTTCATGTTAAAACCAAGTTCAGCCTAAAATGCAAAACCATAAATTCATTAGTAACCACACTAGTGGTACTAGTCAGTTTTTCTATACACCAATGGTTTTTGGAGACCTATGAATTAATGGTAAAATGATGTCCGTAATTAAGCTATTATTCAAAGCATCCAGAGCTAGCAGTCTAATTTACCGGCTTTACAATGAATGAATCATTACAAGTGACACTTAACATTTTGGACTGCAGAACTAAGGCATTAAAAAACGATCTTAGCAATCTAGTTAGGACTATAAAAACAAATATGTTTAGGATATACTTACTCCCATATCAAAGACACACCGGGCATCAGAAATAGCTTGCACAAAGGTATCAGGATCTGTACAGCCACTTCCAACATGGAAACTAGAAAAAAATAGCTTCAGTTTAGTAGGAGCTTTGCCAACTTTTGGCAAATAAACAGATAGCACATTTGCCTATATTTCTTCAACACAACTTTACTACTTACCTGACTCCAATGATGTCAAGATCAAGTTCTTTTGCTCGCTCAAGCAACAACCTGCTAGTTTTTAGTGTGGCACCAAATTTAACACTCAGGCGACAAACTGCCTTCGAGTCATCTGTTGCAATGCGCAAAACCAGCCTAGAAAACATTTTGGAAACCATCCTGAGAATACTTTCAAGCTTAGGCACTCTGACATATTATTTCACAAAACAATTTAATTTACTATGTCCTTTACACTAAACAAAACAATTTTATATTTAAAAGTATTTTAAAACTGTTTCAAGGTAATCTGGGTGGATTTTTAAAAATACCAACTTGCCTGGCTTGTGTCAATAATACAATGCCATTTCCCACCTCCCCCCACAATGAATATCTTAACACATTCTCAAACAAGCAACAAAGTTCCTCTAGGCCCCTTGTATGCTCAGAAACAGAAAAACTGTTTTATTACAAACATTTCTTACTTTGCTTTTGGATGGGCTCTTGCAACTTTCATCAGCTCCACTTCACTATCAAAAGTCATCATCTGCACACCATTATTTGCAGCATGCTTTATCTGAGAAACTTGCTTGCAAGGATTTGCATATATTATACGCTCAGGAGGCACACCAACACTCTGGACCAGCTGTATTTCAGTCTGGAAAACAACCGTCCGTTAGTCTGCACACTATTCACTTCAAACACTTTGCCCAAAAGACAAACACATGGTTACTATTTGGATTTATAATCCACAGTGCTTAACCAAACATTCAAAGGAAGCTACTCACTTTGCTGGCACAATCAAATCCTGCCCCAAGTGCAGCAAGAATCTTCACTACAGCTATGCTGTCATTACATTTAACAGCATAAAAAGGAGACACTCTAGGGAGGGCTTTGTACCACCGCAGGTGTTTCTTCAGAACATCTCCAAGGTCAGCAATATAGAATGCATCTTTATCATCCTGAGGACAAAGAAAATATTCATCAGACAATATATGGCTGTCTGCAATTGTACTTTGGGGCACCAATAAGCATAAATTTACTTCCCCCCCCCCTTTTTTTGGCAAGTTCACAACATACCGAAGAAGAAACTTCATTTATTTTTTGATCTACTATGTCCTTTGCAGTAAAGCCTTCGTCAAGGAAAGTAAAATTGAATTCTTCACTACTAAAGCCATTCATTTTGCTTGATGTTCAGTTACACTGCCAAGATGATTTTTAGATGAAACAAACTGTGAACACAAAAGAAAAAAAAACTTTAGTCCTCCCTCCCATTGTGGTAAGTCAAGTGAAAGATCCAACAGCTTAACACTTACAGTTCAGCTAAGATGCAATCTGACAAGACAGAAACTTAAGTACTAAAAATGCATAAACATACGCCATGCACTGAAACCATAATTGCCAGCTAGACAGTATATATATGTAGTTACTCTGAAGGTGTTTAAATATAGTCCTGGCAAGCAACCAGGCAATGAGGAAAAGCCTGGCAGCCAAAAAAAGGGAGGGCAGAGAGAGTAAATCAAGAACCTGCACTTACAGAATGAAGCCACAGCGATCGAGTGCACTAATTCTGTGCACTGCTGGAGGTGACAGAGTATTACAGATTTAAGGCTGCAACCCTACTCATTCTTGAAAGCAGTGGGATTAATTTCTGAGTCACTATCCCTAAGAGTAGCCTGCACATGTCCCAATCCCACCGTCATGCCAAGTGAGTAACAGCACACATTCTCACACAGCTCGCCAATTAAAAAGCAAAATTATGGGATGACATTAACCAGCAGCTACCCTGGGCTCTATGTCCGAAAGCATGCCTGAAGACTCCTGCCTGCAGGGCATCTAGCCCACTACCCTCCCCAGTCCCAACAATGTAGGACAAGTGGCAAACGCAGAGATTCTAGGGACATGTCCAGCACTACTGGTGACAAGAAAGTGAGTGCAATATAAGAACAATCACTTTTTGTGCCAGCATTGCCTGTGAGTCAGCACTGCCTCTGCAACTCCTCCCATGGTACAACCGGACAAATAGAAGGCTGTGCCAAAATCCACCATGGGTGATAAGAAGTAGAGAAAAAGATCTACGAGACACAGTCTCAAGAACACAACTGAAATGTGTTCCTGCAAGACGACATTGCACATTTGTGTTTATTATCAAGGAGTAGAAAGTTCTAACGATTACTAACTGTGACTGAACAGAGAATTCCTTGGCGGACAAACTCCAAGTCTGAAATTCTTATTAACTTGCGGAGAGTCAATATGAAGGAATGGGGATGAGAAGAACTGAGACTGGCAACAATATAACACATACAAGGGCTTTTAGTATTTTTTTTTGACATTTCCCATGGTGAAGCATCTGAACATGGCCTTAAGAGTTTTTCCTGATATCTGGCCTTTATTGTGATATTATTTCTTCACAACCAATGGAAAACACTGAAAAATAGTAATTCCACCAAAAAATCAAACAGAATATTAAACATCTCTATTAAAGGTATCTTTTTTTTTAAATACTGTTATCTTTGCAACAGCTATAAAACCTCTTTAGAGTCTTATTCTTAAGCTCTGCTAATGAGGCAGCAATCCCAGTCACACTGGAAAGCTTTCCCTGTTGTCAGTGATCTTCCAAATCCAGGCTGTCCCAATAGCCTGAATTCCTATGGTGGCCAAACCATGGTGGGTAAGCTATTCTTCTCACTGCCTGTAAGAACCTAATTTCTTAGAAATAAAATCTACCTGGGCCATTTGCAATAATACAAAAATTATTGTGTATCCACAGTCCATTTCAATTATTGACACATTCAAAGCTTTTAAAGATAATATTTCAAGCAAATCCCAGATAAGATTAAAGCAGATTCCTCAAAAGTAAGCAAAGTTAAACAAGTTATTTCTAACCTATAGAGCAGTGTTTCCTTAGGGGGTCACAAACTGTTTTCTGGGTCACCTTATATCTGTTGTAACTCTTGTCAAATAATCACTTCCTTGACCTTTCAGAGGAGGATATTAAACTTAGCGTGTGTGCGAAACAGGTTCTTTGGGGAAAGAAAGACGTCTCTACTTCCTGAGAAGGGATGATTTTATCCCACTAAAACTGCCTTTTTATGCAAACATGAGGGGTGTCACAGGTCACTTAGCTAGTATAAAAGTGGGTCACAACTAAAAAAAAGGTTGGGAACTACTGCTATAGAGCAGCCATTCTCAACGGGGTCCATATGGCCCCCTGGGGAGCCCTGGCACATTTGAAGGGGGCCACAGACTGGAAACAATTCTTCACACACCAACTTATAAGGTTTGTTACATGACTTATACAATCCTGATTCAGCCTAGAATTCTTTCATATTGTGTTTATGGCCTTAGTTTAAAAAAAAGGTTTGTAGAATGGCTGCTGTAGAGCATCACTTGTATTTTTCAGAAGCTTTCAGCAACACCAGCAACAACATCTTATATTTAATTCAATGCCTTACAGGTTAGTCAATGGGTTGCTATTAAGTATTGGTCAAAAAATTAATACAGTAAATAGGTCATATTTAGATTAAAAGGGTAAGGCCAATCATAAGCCTAAACCAGTTATCTTCAAATAATATACATTTTAGCCGTAGGTATCCACCTACTTTCCAGCAAGCAACTTTTACAGCAAGCACTGTGTCAGTGGCAGCTGGGCCCTCCTGCATGACTCACAGAATCCAGCCAGGGCCTTGACACTCTCCGATTGCTGCCTGCATGTCTCTTGGCAGAGCTCTGATGGGGTTAAGCATGGGCTGCTGAGGAAGCTGAAACTATTTTCTCTCAAAGGTAGCCAAGTGCTACCCCCCCTCTCCCAACTTGGCGCAGACAGCTGTGCCAGGGTGAAGCACACCAGCTTTTGCATCAGAAGGGGTGTGGCAAAGGAAAGAGGAAAAAACCAGGAATGCCTCGGTAGGATCTCTTTATCTGGGTCAGGGGAAAGAAATAACAGAGGCAGGGGCCAGACCCAAGACAGGATCTCGGCCATTCGGGCTCCAACGACTCCTTAAGTCAGTGCCAAGCTTTCAGAGCAGCGGGCAACTTCCAATTCCTGGTGACTAACCAACTCGTCCTTCCCAGACCTCACCTGATCCTCAGGTGTCGCATTATTTTCTGCGGCATTTCCCCCCCCCCCCAAATTCCCCAAGATTCCTTCCTTCCTTCCCTGACGCGGCCATCCTCTTTTCCCAGGCATCAATCATCCGCTGGGCAAGCCAGCTGGGCAGCGCATCCCCTGCAGCCTTGCCTCTCGTAGTCCCACCTCAATAAATGCAGGCAGGCAAAACGGGTGCCGCCTTCACACGAACACGGGCGCTTCAGGCCAACCCCCCCCCCCGACCTCGGCCAGGCGTCCATCCATCCAGCCATCCGCCGATCCCCCCCCCCGCCCAGCACCAATAGAGGCGTGACGAGCTGCCCCTTCACGTAAAAGGGCTGGGGGAGGAGGGAGAGTGGGGGGGGGAGAAGGAGACCCCCCCCCACCTCCCCCGAGATCCTTTCCAAGGGTTGTTTTAGGCTGCCCGGCGGAGGATGGGGTGGGGGCCCCCCCAGCATTTTCTGACCATTTTGCTCCCTTGTTCCTTCTTGCGGAAGAACATCCGGTGCGCCAGAAAATGTCGACGCGGCTAATTAATAAATAATAATAATACACCGCCTGCCTCCCAGGAGGCAGCCACGGGGCCTCCGTGGACCGAGGAAGTCCCCTGAGAGATCGCCGGTGGGGAGGGGGAAGCAAGGAAAAACGAGAGAAAACCTGAAGGGAGAAGCGCGGGCGAGGGCCAGGAGGTGCTTCCCCCGGGGGCCCCTCCGCCCCAGCCCCAAGCGGCTCCCTTCCTTCCTCCGTTTTCCTCGCTCCCTCGTCCGGCCCCCGCCCCCGCCTCGCCTCCACGTGGCCGGTCGGCGGCCTCGGCCCAACCGCGGCCCCTCACCTCCTGGCGTGGCAGCGGCTTCTCCTTCTTCCTCTTCCTCTGCAGCAGCAACAGCAGCAGCAGCCTCTTCTCCCCTGCGCGGCAGCCGGTGGGGATCGACGGACGGGTCGGCCTGGGCTCTCACGCTCCGTTCCTTGGGCCTAGAAAAGACCGGCCAGGACCGGAGAAAGAGCCGGAGCTCGTCGTCGTCGTCGCCGCCGCGCAGGCTAGGGCCGGCTGCTGCTGCGGATCTCGCTACTCTCTTCTCCTCAGCGAGCGCGCTGACAAAGCCTCACCGGCGCCGCATTGCCGATATTTATAGACCGCGCGTCACCATGACAACGGGCCAGCTCAAACCAGCCCCGATCGGCTGCGACCGGGCCATGCCTTTCCCCAACATCCATTATGACGTCAGGCCGCAGAGGTGGCGAGCGCGGCATGCCGGGCAGCACAGTCCACCTTCGCCTCCCCTTCCCTCCGGAGTCAGGCCGTTTGGTACAGTCCTCAGTCCCTCCCCCTTCGGCTTAGGAAACTTGACAGGGCGCGCGGGCGGGCGCGTGGGCGGGGGGAGGGAAGGAGCAGCAGGTGAACTTTGGCAGGAAAGAGGTCGAAGAGGTAGCTGTGTTCGGCTGTGCAAGTGTTAGTGTTATAGGTAAAAAAAAATTAACCAAAAAAAGGGACAAAAACGTGGTGGCCCCTTAAAGACTAAGCAAAGCTCACATTAAATAGACCAGTTAGTCTTTATGGTGCCACCACGTTTTTGTCCCTTTTTTTGGTTTTTTTTTTTATTTAATTTTTAAGATTTTTAATTTTTAAATTTTTTTTAAAATTGTTGACCTATAATGTTTGAAATGAAGCGAAGCAAAGGCCGGCAGCTCTCTGGCTCTGGGTTGATGCAAGGAAAGCTGCCCAGTGGTGCCGCGTTCAAAGCAACAGTGCTGTCCTTCTTGAGATTGGAGGATAGGGGGGCAGGCAGAAATCCAAGTAGTGCAGCACTTCACCCTGCCCTATTGCCCTGACACCATGGGACTGTATGTGTGGATTTCCTCCCCCCCCCCCCCCACTCTCATCATGATCTTATTATTCTCTTTCCTTCCTCCCAAAAGTTCCTTCTCTTTCCAGCACTTCTTTTGCCTCACTTCATCACACCGTCTAAAAAGCCCCCTCGTCTAAAGGGGAAGCTGATGTTGTTAGTTTCTATGGGAGAGGGACCGAATAATTATTTCAAAGTGCTGGGGGGGGGGGGGAGAATAACAAAGGTTCAACCCCTCTACCTCCTTTGTTCATGTTAATGCTTATATATTGTCACTGGTTTTGCCCCCCCCCCCCACATGAATGAGGATTGCAACTGCAATCGGGAACCGGAAGTCACTGTAGAGAAACCTTTGGACGGCATCGCTCTGTTTTAACTCCCTCCCTTGCTGCTGTGTCGTCGTCATCTTTGCCCTCCCCCTTCAGGAAGGCCTCCAAGGGTTGCCATGCCTGTGCTTGTCTACGCCATTGCCACCCTGTCCTCGTCCACATTGACATAAGGCACGGCAGGAAGAAGAGCAGCAGCACTCGAGAGCCTTTTTCCAATGTCTTGCCCAGCCACCTCTTTCCAGCTTCCTCAGCAAAGAAGTTAGTCAAGCAGGGTGGAAAGACAGGAAGTCGTAGTCTGGATCCTTCCTGAGCTAAGCAGCTGAAACTCAAGCTGACACAAGCAGGCCGCAGACCTTGGAGAGTTCGCTTGTTCTCTCTTTGACGGATGTTTGAGTAGCCTCGGCCTGAAATTAACACTGCTAGTTAAAGAAGCAGGATGTGGAAAATGTTGTAACCCTTGCCTGTGTTGTTGGCCGATGCGTAAGCTTTCCCGCTACACAGGTGCCCTTTTCACTATTGCTTCAAGAGAAAGCATTCTGTGCAAGATGAAAACTTGCTCCTTCAATCTCTAAAATTGCAAAAATGACTTCAGATTGGAATGAGAAAGCTTTCTGAGTAACTTGAAGGCTCACAAGGCAGCTGACATAGGATTTGTGAATTACAGACATCTGGTCGACTGCCTCTAGCCACCTCTCCTAGGTGAGCAGCCAGAAAACCAGATATACTTGGATTTAAGGATCCTCTTCAATTATCATTATTTTTGATAGATGGTAAACACCATAGTCTACTCACAGGTCACACCCATGCCAAGGAAATGCAAGATAAAACTTCAGGATGCTGCCAACATATTAAAAAAACCAGATCCAAATGATTTTTATAGGATTTTACATGAAAAGACCAGATCTGGTGATCCATAGCATTACTGTAAACATCTAGATATGGAGCACAGATTCATGGTGGGTTTAAAACCAATACAAGCAATCCACGCTAATCCAGTTTCTAATGATAGAATATACCAGGTATAGGGTTTGCACCACAGAACAGGTAAGGAGCTGTAATTAGCCAGTGACTGTCTTCCTATAACAATCTTGAGGATCTCTGACTTGTGTACATTAGGGGTAATGTGAGTTGTTTCAGTCACGTGGATAACAACTTTCATGGGAGTGTGCACATTATCTGCCTATGCAGAGGGAATTATGCATATTTCACAGCCAATATACATATTCCCTCCAAGAAGCCTTGTAGAATGTGCATCTCTTGGCAGATTTTTGTACATTATCCAGGCTTAATAAATATGTATAACCACAGAGAAATGTAATTATCTTCATGAACATTATTAGGGACACATTCTCCATGAGATGTGGTGAATATGCACAATGATTATCTACCAGATTCCATGGCAAAGTGATTTTAGCAAAAACGTCAGCAAGCAATGAGAACAACACTAGATGTCGAAGCTGAGGGGTGGTGGAGGCATTATAGTCTTTTGGATGAAGGAAACATGGAATAAACAATAAGCTTTGTCCGATTGGATGCTTATATTAATTATTTAGACAAAATGAAGAGAAACCACGTTAATGGGGGAACTGTATGGGAACAATAGTTTCAACGGAGTGGCTTCTACTCGGTGCAAATCCAGTCAAGAACTGTCTTCTTTCATCCAAAGGTGGAGAGATCTTTCACACCCTGGATGTAACCACCCCTTAGCCAGGTCTAAGCCATTGTGCTTGTTTTACTGAGTGAAAGCCCGTGATTGTTTAGCTGTATGCTTTGAACATCTGAGCCTTCTTCCACATTTGCAGTAACGATGCCACCCTCTGCATGGGACAAAACGGAAGCCTCTTCGGGCAGCACCAAACACTGTGGCAGGACACATCTCAGACTAAACAGCCTGCCAACAAAAGGGTATGATTTTGCAACAGATTTGTTTCTAAAACTTTATTTTAGAAACAAACTCAGTGCCAGTTGGTATAGGGCTTTCAACTGCACAGGGTTCAGTGCACACTGTTTTCATCCACATGGATCATCTTCATTTTGGAATCAGCAGCACGGAGATTTCTGTCTGGGCCTCCTTAGAAGCTATTTCAAATGCTCAGAAAGGACGCCGTCTACAGTCGTCACAGGACTTTACAACCTCAGAATGAAATTGGGGGAATCTTAACTTGCAGTGGGTAAACACCTCCTTCCACAACATCTCCTTGCATATGAGAAGCATACCAAGGAACAAGTCTTGAGGCTTTCTCCTATATGCAAGTGAATTTTGACATGTACAGGTATTCTAAGTTGATACCGTTGAGTAAAAACTATGCCACATGCCCATCCTGAACATCAGGATTGTCTCTCAGCGGGTGGTTCTGCAGGGAGACGGATGTTGAGAAGTTCTTGTTAGGTTAAGTGTTGAGGGGGGAAGAATCTAAAAGGAAAAGAAAATCAGCAACACAAAACTTCTATTGAAGCTGTTCTGCTAGGAGGGTTCCGAAGTCCCAGAAAGTGTCACTCTTACAGGCCAAGCCCTTAATAAAGAAACGGTTCAGCCGATATGCATATAGGATGGCGTTTTATCCTGTGGAAAGTCCCTGCTTCACCTTTACCTTACAGGAGGGTGGCTGTCAGCGGCAGGGTGGTAGGGTTCAGTCTCAGATTTGTCTGTTCACCAGAATAAACACGTGATCCGTGCAAATGGTGCCTCACACAACCATTCCACACTACGAGTGTGGAGCTGACAACCAGTGCCAGGCACAACTCTACTGGCGTTCTTGTTGCTCCTGTTGTTGGCATTCTTGTTTTTCGATCGGTTGTGGATGATCTTCAGCTTTACCTTGTATTCGGGCAGAACGAGGGAAAGAAAAGGTTTGAAATAAATCGACTGGGTAGCAGCAAAGCCGTCTGCAGCATCAGCACCACCACCACCAAATCCCTGGAAGCGAGCAATGGACGGAGGGCAGTGATTGGCAGAGAAGGCACACGAGAAGAGATGCCAGAATCCTTGAAACGGAAAAGGTATGGACCAAGAAGTTCAACTCGGTCTTCCCAGCCACTTACTTTACCACCTTCCTGTTCTAATGTCGGGTTGTGCTGCGAATAAATCTATTCAGATGCTGCAATTTGAGTTTCCTGCCTGAACGTTCCCACCATCTTTTTAAAGCGAAAAGACAGTCTAGCTGAGGAACACCTTGGCTCAAGAGATGCTGATGACATGGCCTTTTCAAAGAAGTGGTACATGGTAGCCTGTTTCAGCACAGATAACAAAAATAGAAACAGAACTATTGAAACAGAAATAGAAACAGAACTGTTGTGACAACCTAAAGGCTAACAGATTTATTTCAGTGTGACACTGCCTCAGACACATAGAGGGCGACAGGTAGGCCTCAGGGTTAGACACTAAGGGATGGTGACCAAGTGACATGGAGGCAAAAGAGGGCAACAGTACCACTGGTAATGAACTTTCAAAGTGATAATGGCTTTATTAACACCTGTAATGAACAGTCAAAGTATTGATTGCATTTTAAAAACTGTTCACAGATGGAACAATTAGCTTGTGTGTGAGTTAATACCAATAGTAGGCTTCTGTATTTGAAGCATAGATGGAGATGTTTTCAGGAAGTTGTTCTGAGCTTAGAGTTATGGCACGGTAAATAACCTTTTGGTCATAGTTACACACAAGACTGTAGATAAAGCCAATGTATTAATACGTATAGGCTAAAATCCTGTGGCACAGTTATGCAAACAACATAACCCTTTGGAAGCAAATTGCTGTATTAAGAAATCTCTGTAGACCATACCCGTTGCATACTGAGTTACATGATTTAGTGTGCGATCGACAAACTCTACAGAGATTTCTTAATTTACAGTAATTTGCTTCCAAAAGTTATGCTATTTGCATAACTGCGCAACAAGACTGCAGCCATGGTATGCTAAGAAGCCTTGGCCTTTAGTCAAACCCATGGATATACATTTAAATCTGTGAATATAGCCCAGTTCAATGTTCTCTCTCTCTCTCAAAAATCTTCCTTTGTTACGCCTTGCCTTTTTTCCACAGCAGTTAAGGTGTGAGCAGACAGCTGCAAAGAGTCTCAATAATGGGAGCAATCACCCTCAAAGTGACCTTTCTGCCTGCTGGGGAATTGCTCCTGCCAGGCCCTCAAAAAGCAAAAGCTCTACAGCTGGTCCAAAAAGATCCCCCTTGGGCATGGATCAGGATCAGGCTGGAGTGCATCTCCTGTAGGGTCACTAGGAAACAGATCATACCAGACTGCTCCACAGGTGATCCAAATTGTGATCTATTTCCCCTCACTTTCAGACCTATAATGAAGTGTCCTGGAAAGGTAAAGGGATGTGAAACTGGCTTGTGTGTTGACACTTCAGATTTGTCTCCATGATTCTTTTTTTAATTCATTTTCCATTGGGTTAGATTTGTGTCCATGATTCCATGGAGTTAGCATTCTGAATTTCTGGCTGTAAGAAGTAGAAGAAGTACTCCAAAACTCATAAATATAGTCCAGTGTCCATGATTTCAATCCTCTTTCACTGTTTGCAGTATCTGGATTTCTTTCGTGTGGGAGATCTAGTGCACACAGAGCCCTGACCACCCGTTGTTTATCTTTTCTCTGTTTCCTAACACTCTCTTGGTTGCAGAGGAGTTTCAGAGGACAGGCAAGCTCTTTGTCAGAGTAGAGAAACACATGAGGCAAGCTCACTCGACAGCTTGGTCAGCTTTTCCCAAGGCAACTGTGTGAAACATCCTGAGAAGCCAGTGGCCTTAAGACTATTGCAAATAACTTTCTCGCCAGTTTATCTGTTTATTCCACAGTTACCGCCCCGCATGGACTCCTGGTGAAATGCTTCCTTCCTTCCCTCCTCTCACACACATCAATTTTAGCAGCAATCTACCACTAAATATAAAAAGAGAAGAAGAAAGGAAAAGAGAAAGAAACAGCCAGCAGAGAACACCATTTTGAAAGATTCCTCCAGATTTTTTAAGGATGTTGTTATTGGACGCAGCTAATTTTTCTGATTTTTCTAATTTTTCTTTGGCCATCTCATGAGAAGAGAAGACTCCCTGGAAAAGACCCTGATGTTGGGAAAGTGTGAAGGCAAGAGGAGAAGGGGACGACAGAGGACAAGATGGTTGGACAGTGTCATCAAAGCTACCAACATGAATTTGACCAAACTCCGGGAGGCAGTGGAAGACAGGAGGGCCTGGCGTGCTCTGGTCCATGGGGTCACGAAGAGTCGGACACGACTTAACAACTAAACAACAACAACAAATTTTCTGAATGGATCAGCAGAGGATATCTGCTCAAACAGGGAGACCCAGGGAAGATTTTTTAAAAATTTGTCAGTAAAAAGAAAAAAGAGGGGGGAAAAGACCAACAACAAAAAGGGAAAAATCCAGGAGAGGAGAACAACAACAACACGCCTGCTTAGCCTTTCCCTTCCTATCTGTTTTTCCAGTCAAATCTGTGCTCCACAAATGTTTTGATTTCTCTCTTTGCACTAGGGAAGGGTAGAGCAAGGAAGACAAAGCTCCCCATATCTTTTGAATTTAAAAAATATGCATAGAACTGTGCTGTAGATATATATAAAAAAAGATTATTCAAAGCCTTACAAAGTATCAGATACGGTGGGCAGCATCCTGTTAGCAAATACAGCATATAGATGCTCGGTAGGCGTACCTGCTATGGATCACAGTGGTATGAGGTGGAGATCACCGCATTCAAGATTTCCACTTGCAGAATTAGGTTGCGAATACTCCTTTGTGCAAATGGCAAGGAAAGGAGAACCACACATGTAAGGCACTGTTGCACATGGAGGAAAACCAAACTGAAGCCTGGTCAACATAGTAAGCCACGGTGTTCAGGCAGATGGTTGTTTTTGTTTGTAGAACAGGTTTCCACACATAACTGGACTGGAAACCCCTTTGATTGCATGTACCTATTCGTCCAAATACTCCACTGACCTTCTGTCGAATCAAAATGGAGTCCCTCTCCAATTCTGCCCCTGGCTGGTCATTTACCCATGTAATTCTACTGCACAAAACATTACCATGTGCCAGAAAGACAAAACAAGTGGGGTCCTGGAGCAAATTGAGCCCAAAGTATCTTTGGATGCAAAAACGATGAAAGGGAGGTTGTCCCATTTTGGGCACATGATGAGAAGGCAGGAAAAGACAATGGAATGTCTGGAAAAGACAATGATGCTGGGAAAGGCGGAAGGCAGCAGGAAAAGAGGAAGACCAAATATGAGGTGGTTTGACTCTCTCAAGGAAGCCACAGGCTTGAGTTTGCAAGAGCTGAGCAGGTCTGTTGAGGACAGGACATTTTAGAAATCGATCACTCATAGTATCTCCAGACGTCAAGAGGTGACTTGACGACACGTAACAGCAACAAGAACAACAATAATGTGCTTTGAAACAAAGCCAAACAGGTGGTCTTGGGTGGTTCCTAACTTCTAAAACTTACATCTCAGCAGAGCCTTTTATCCTAGCTACTCACAGAATTTATTAAATTCTGATTAATTAAACTGCCCCACATCTGGGGGGAAGAGGGAAAACGAAAGAAAAACCAAATATTATTATGGAAATATGCTTGAAGCTACCTTCCTTAGCTTTTGTGTTCACTTGCCCGTTGCTTGCCAAGATTTATTCAGAACTTCAGATTTCACATGTACAGTCCTGTTGAAAGGCAGTCTCCTTCCATTAACATAAAAGCAAGCCAGCAGAGATCTGAATGTTCTTTCAGACTGGCAATATGCTAATTGTTCACAGGCTTTTAAAAAAAATCCACTTTATACTGTGCTTATGTTGAAAAGGGGGCCTTTTAAACATTTATGTTAATTTTAATGACCAGCCATGGTCCTAGAGGGCTGGCATTTTTCTGTTGTGGTGCTTCAGTATTGCTCAAATGCAACCTTAATTCTGCATTATATTCACAAACTGGCTGTGTTTCTTTACTGTTTCCATGAGGAAATCCAAGAAAAGGTTTTGGAGGGACTTTCATTACTGTCTGAGTACTTCAGCCTGAATCCTTGAAGACCTTAATCTAATCATACACACTTTTCACTTTAGCCTTCAAAGATGACTCCCAAAACAAACACAGTATTTTGAATATGCATTAACCACTTTGTTACTTTAGTGGAATCTGGGCAGATAAGATGGATGTTATTCATGACTGCAATGCCCAGCATAATCTTAATATTTACATTTATACTACACTTTTCTTCCAAGGAGGTCACGGTAGTGTGTGTGACCTGACTCACTTCCTCTTCTACTTCATGCTTACAATAATAACTGGTCTGGAAGTGTTCAAGAAGATCAGGCAGTTGTTCAGTTTCACTTATTTGTAAGCAGCAACAGCTTTGGTAGTCATAGAATCCTAGAATAATGGGGTTGGAAGGGGCCTCTAAGGCCATAGAGTCCAACCCCCCTGCTCAATGCAAGAATCCAAATCAAAGTATATCTGACAGATGGTTATCTAATTTTGTCTTGAACGCCTCCAGTGTTGGAGCGCTCAGCACCTCCTGAGGTAACTGATTCCATTGTCTGCTCTAACAGTTAGGACGTCTCTCTTGATATTCAGTCAAAATTTGCCTTTCTCTAACTTGAGCCCATTATTACATGTCCTATACCTCAGGATGACTGAGAACAGATCCTGCCCCTCCTCTGTATGACTACCTTTCAAGTATTTGAAAAGTGCTATCATATCTCCCCTCCGTCTTCTCTCATGGCTGAATATGTCCAATCCTGTCAGTCTTTCATCCTAGGGCTTGGTTTTCAGTTCCCTGATCATCCTTGTTGCCCTCCTCTGAACTTGTTCCACTTTGTCTGAATCCTTCTTAGGCTGTGGTGTCCAGAACTGGGCACAGTACTCACGATAAAGCCTATCCAGTGCTGAACAGGCCGGAACTAGTACTTCACAGGATTTGGAAACTATAATTTTGTTAATGCAACCTACAATAGCATTTGCCTTTTTTGCAGCCATATCACACTGTTGGCTCATGTTTAGCTTGTGATCTACAACAATTCCAAGATCCTTTTTTCTTGTAGTATTCCTGAGACAAGTATCCCCATCTTGTGACTGTGCATTTGTTCCCCCCCCCCCCCAGGTGTAGAACTTCGCACTTATCCTGTTAAATGTCGTTGTTTTCAGCTCAGTGCTTGAGCCTATCAAGATCTTTTTGAATTGTGTTTCTGTCTTCCAGGGTTTTAGCTATTCCATCCAAGTTTGTGTCATCTGCAAATCTGACAAGTATTCCCTGCGCCCTCTCATCCAGGCCATTAATAAAAATTTTGAAGAGCACAGGGCCCAGGATTGAGTCTTGTGGTATCCCACTTGTTACCTTCAAGAGCAACAACTTTCGTTGTTCGTGTTGCTGACTTAATGAATGCTAATTCTAATGTATTGCTATAGTAAATGCATACAAAAATTCCAACCTAAGTCGATCACTTAAAAAAAAAATCTTGCTTACTTTAACAAACGTCCAACACAACTGATAATTGAATTGAATGTGTCATGTAAGTGCCTGTTTTAGCAAACTAGAAAGAGGGATGCTTTTGGCTGGACTAAACACATAGCTTCCCCAACCACACACTGATGATGAAGGGGGTCTAGGCAGGCCTGCTGCTGACATCATTTCTTGTAATCCTCTGGCATAATAAAGTCCCATAATAGCACAAAGCTTTTGCTATGGCAACTACCGTATGATGCATCCTTGTCTCTGAGAATCCTATGGCCTTGTAGAGTCTCTCTTAAAGTGAAAGAGAGGACAAATAACCAAACAGAAGCTCTAGGACAGAATGCACAGCTTTGCTTAAATAAGACTGAATTCTTATTTGTGAACGTTGCTGGTCCACTTCCACTCAACCTATTCTTTTTATCCCACCTATTCCCAGGGTGATCACTTTCTAGGGGGATACCCACGAGCACTGCATTCCAGCGCCATCAAATGAACTGCTGCTTTATTTGCAGCCACTGCTGCGGTAACGGCAACACCTCCACTTTTGCCATGTAAACAAAGTGTGCGGGTTTACAGCAAATTTGGCAGCAGTGATGGGAGGCAGGGCAGAGGCTGCCAAAAAAATAATAATTAAAAAAAACACAACCCAGGAAGGCTACATGCTGCCCATCCTGACCTACTGATGAAGAATCCCATACCACTTTAAAATATGCATACTTTGTTGACTTATCTTAATTTGTTGATTTATCTTAAAAGAAGTATTCCCCAATTGTGGTTTGGGGCTTCCCCCCTTATGGATCAGTACAGCACAGATTTCTTGGCTTTCATGAATTCATTGTGTTGCTTGCATCTTGGGGGCTTCCAGATGGAGGGTTCTTAACACTGTCAATCAAAAGGCATTGGACCACAATTCAGGTCTTTTCCTCTTTGAGAGAGTTATCTTTAAAGGCTAAAGTGAAAAAGGTGTATGATTAAGTTAAGGTCTTGAAGGATTCAGGTTGAAGAACTCAGAGAGTCATGACGTCCCTCCAAAACCTTGAGCCACCCCCTTTTCCTTATATTTCCTCATGGAAACACAGAAAAGAAACAGCCGGTTTGTGAATGTATGAGAGACGTTTATTTGTTTGTTTTGGCAGAAAGAAAGAAAAAACACAGAAAAAAGACATGGGAATATTCAGCCAAGTGCACACTGAAATGATGACATAAATAGACCACATACAAAATCTCTCATCTGGGAAGCATACTTGTGTTAAACAGAATTCTAAGAATTGACCAACATGTGTATTTTACCTAGGAACTCCAGGAAGATGTGAGGTTCAGATCTTGATCTGGATTAGGATCAATTAGCATTAGAAATTCGTAGTGCTAATTTGGAGCTGTATTGAAATGTAAGAGCTTTTACATTTAGAGCTGTATTGAAAACTTAAGAAAGCTTAGGTTGCATTTTGAATTTGAAGGTGCTCAAATTTTGTCCCAGTATTTTTTTAAAAGTACATTTCTGATACCAGATATAAAAACTTAGATTCTGCCAATGGGCATATCAAGTTTCCATTTAATGTGTTATTTCCACAGAATTTCCACACAACTGCCTATTCAGTTGCTGCTCATTAAAAAGATTTTCTTGACACTTAGGACAGGAACGATTAATCTGTTTTATCTTAAACGCTCTTCAAAATGGCACTCAGTAAAGCTTTCTCTTTGGATGTTAAGATCTAGCAGTTAGGTAATGTAGGATTCAGAACTGTAGCAGTTTATTTACTTTTTTGGTGATGTTTTTAGGTTTTTCTCCATTGACAGGAGAAAAACAAATTAAAAATCAATAGCAGTGAAATGAACAATACAATAAAGTGTGGCACAGCATTAAAGAAAAAGAAACCGAAGTCCAAGAGCACTGTAATAGAGAAGAACCAAAACAAACAGATTTGTAAAGTCTACAACCAGTTTAAAAACCTTGGGAAAACTGAGCCCTTTATCTCGCAGGCTGGCTCTAAAAAGACTCTAGACTAAGCACCAAGCAAACATCTCTGGGAAGGGGGTTCTGTAATCGTTGGAATTGTATTGCATGGTTATTTATTCATACGGGCAGTGACACACTTTTCACAAGACCTCAGCAGCCCCGTACGGTGCATCTCTGTTGAGAGGAAAGCCCCATTAAATTCAATGGGACTGACTTACTGGTAAGTACAGGATTACTGCAGGAATGAGCGACCTGTGGCCCACCAGATGTTGTCAGCCAAAGTCATGTAACTTCCGCCAGCCCTCTCAACTGACGAGGTTGGCTAGGGGTCATGGGAAATGCAGTCCAACAACATCTAAGGAGCCCACATCTTGTCCTATTAAAGCCTAAAACGGGTTCCCAATGCTGTTCCTTGTCCTATTACAAAATACAGCCCAAGAAGGGTGCATTAGCTTCTAAGCCCCTGTGGGCAGGAGCCTCGACATTTTGGCCCCAAGCCCTTGCCTGCATCCATCATTGTCCACAGGTGCACGCTCAAGGTTTGTTCTTTATTTTCCCGTCCTGCATTTCCCAGTTATTGTGTCAAATCATTTTAATTTGAAAAGCAAGTCAGCAGTTGAGCCGTGGGCATAGGTGAGGTGAAAATGAAAGGGAAAGTGACGGGTTCGCACACGGTCTGTATTCTGCCCACACGACAGGCCCCGTTGGCATAAGGCCATTTTCCTCACAACAAACATCCCTAGTTTTAGTCTCACATGCTTTTAAAGAAGGACTGGACTGTGTCACAGGACCAAAAATGCACCTTTCACACCCAGAGCAATGATCTGTGCGTGTGTGGGAGGCCTTCAATGGACAGTTCTGCAGTGAGGGCATGGCCAGCACAGTGCATTCTCTTCAAGTCAGCAAGTGCTATCTATCTATCTATCTATCTATCTATCTATCTATCTATCTATCTATCTATCTATCTATCTATCTATCTATCTATCTATCTATCTATCTATCTATCTATCTATCTATCTATCTATCTGCCACTTTTCTCCCCATAGGGGACCCAAGGTGTCTCACAAGAGCTGAAACTATACAACAATCAACAGTTCTTAAAAATACCATATAAATACCACATTTAAAAACAATGAAACGTAAACCAAGATTAAAAACAGGATTAAAAACAATTTAAAAACATTTTTTTAAAAAACCAGAGGTCCTTCCAAAAGGGGACTTTAGTTTAAGTGAAGGGTGAAGAACCTCTGGCCCTCCAGATGTTTTGGGCGTCAACCTCCAGAAGCCCCAGACACCCCCGCTCAATGATGCAAAAGGATTGTGGGGCCTCAGAGTTTAGGAGTGTTATTTGGGGGGAACTACAACCCCAAGAATCCCCCCAGTCAGTATCTGGGAGTCGAGGAACCAAAAGGTAACATTTCCAATCTGTTTGGGAGCTGTTGCCCAAAGCATGTGGAAAACAAACTCTTCCATATCATGTGCACCATGGTGGTGCTGTGAAACAAGGGATCTGCACATTTTTGTGTGTTTTTTAGTCTGTGGGCATAGATGGGATCTGTGATTTGACAATGGTTTGGGGTGAAGACCATGTAAAAATCATATGGAGCTTGTATCATATGGATTTTCTAGTTTCTAACTGTAGCTAGCCTGGACTCCCCGTCATTGATGGTGCTATGCGTTATGATGCTTTTGTAAGGCCCCCAGAGCATACATCTACCAGTTCTCTCCTCAGGTCCCATATCTCTCCCCCTTCCTGGCTTGGAGACTTGCATAGACTTAGATTGGGGCTTCTGAGTGGCCTAAGACAGTGGTGGCGAACCTTTTTGGGCTGACGTGCCCAAACTGGGGGGGGGGGGGGGAACAGTGGGTGGTGTGCCACCGCGGCGGAACCGGAAGTGGCGGCGGAAGGGGGAATCCCGGCACGGAGGTGCCTCAAGACCCCACTCCGGATCCGCTGCCAGCACCAGCTGCTCCGGGTCCGCCTGCCGAAGCGCCAGCACCACAGCTGCAGCCGCCTTCTCAGGTTTGGCTGCGTGGGGGCGAGGGTGGAGTAGCGATCTGGCGACTTATGGTTCGCGTGCCGGTAGAAAGGGCTCCGCGTGCCAGCTGTGGCACGCGTGCCATAGGTTCTCCATCGCTGTCCTAGGATATAATGACTAATAAAGGTCAAGATTTATTCAAGAAAAGGAGAGGCTACAACATTAGGTATACATAAAACCAGAATCTGGGAAGCTACTCAACACAAGGTTACTTGCTACCATTAGAGTTTTAAAACTATAAAAACCTTTTTTTTTAAACTACAATTTAAAAATGTTAATGTTTACTTCCTTGGCATTTGAAAGTAACGAAAGCAGTTAATTTTTTTTAAGTTACAATGCTGTAAGGTGCTAGCCCGTGTTATGAAGTACATGCCAGTAGTACCATACACACAACTTATACATTAGAAAACAAAAGAAAACATTTACGGTTATATAACAAATGGAAATATAAAGAAAGATAGACAAGTTGGTCTGTGAGAACAGAAGAAAACAATATTTAAACATGGGTAATACATTTATTAAGACCAAGAAAAATTCAACAAAAGGAATTCATTAAAAATGAATTGTAATTTATAGCTAGTTAGTTCCAGGCTCTGTGCAAAACATTATCTTAGCTTAATTAACATTCTAACAGCTAAAAATAGCAAGTACTATTAAGTCAGGGCAGAACACTAGTCTTACGAGAATGATAGAGTTATCTGTAGATCAGACAAGCACAGGTAAACTTGGCCTGATCAGAGCAAGGCGGAAATCAACTAGAAAACACCCAAGTTGTAGCTCTGGGCAAAGAAAGCCACACCTTCCACTTAAAGGAAAAATCTGTTTGTTAAGATATTGTCGAAATGACACTCCTCAAAGAATTAATTTAATGTGTAGATTTGATCTGAGAAGGATATCAGAATCTAGTTATCACAATCTGCCTTTGTTTCCAGGAAATATTTGCATACTGGATGGGGAAAAATGGAGTAATTTGATCCAATAATAATAATAATAATAATAATAATAATAATAATAATAATAATAATAATAATAATAATAATAATAAAGACAGTAGGTGTTAAATAGTTTTCAAATGTTACAGCTAGTGCAGACTCAATTAGCATTACTCAGATTAACATACCGTAAAAGTGCTTTAAACTGCCCTTGCTCTATGGAGCTAGATAGAGCCAGATAAATAAATTAATTGATAAATCTATCCTGTGGAAATCAGTGATACTAGTTGTGGCATGTAGGCAAGAAGTGCATGTTCAGCCTGCACATAGGTTTGTGAATTCATGTGCTATCAAGTCAGTTCTGACGTATGGAGACCCTTTTTAAGGTTTTCCAGGTACAGAGTACTCAGGGGTGGTTTCCCATTCCCTCCTTCTGGGGGCACATCCTGGGATTATGCAGCTTGCCCAAGGTCACACAGGCTGGCTCTACTCCCAGGAGTCCCAGTGGGGAATCGAACTCCCAACCTCTGCTTCTGCAGTCAGATACCTAAACCACTGAGCTATCCAGCCAGTTATGACAAGATGAGATGTGCCTAACCTATTCACCTATCCACATTTCTTATTAACCAGCACTGTGTGAGGTTTAGGGGACTGTCCTGTGCCAGTGCATTGAAACTTATGGTGAAATGTACAGTGTGTCTCCTGAACCCAGTGAGGATTCCAAGACCTATGGTGAATGAGCATCCTACTGACAACCAAAGTACATGACTTTCCGCTTCGTAGCATCATTGTTTACCAAAAACATCACCAGACTTTGTTTCAGAATGTTACATTTGCTGGGATTTTTTTTTTTTTAAGTGCCAAAAAGCCTCGTGGTGCAGTGGTTAAACTGCAGTACTGCAGCCAAAACTCTACTCATGACCCAGGATTCAATCCCAGGTAGCCGGCTCAAGGTTCACTCAGCCTTCCACCCTTCCAAGGTTGGTAAAATGAGTACCCAGCTTGTGTGTGTGTATTTAACTTGTAAATCACTCAAAAAGTGCTTTAAGCGCAATGGAGCAGTATATAAGCAGCACACTTTGCTTTTTGGTTGGCATTTTTTTTGTCCCAGTGATTTTTAATTTTTTTTTTACATTTATATATATTTATATATATATGTTGTCTGTAAGAAAACACAATGTGCACGGTAAGTGGAACTGAAACCCAGGGACTCTATTTATAACGGTTCAGGTGAAAGAGTAATAATATACCATCTTTGCAAAGCAAGCTTTGTGTAGATAGTTCAACAAAACATGACTATAGGAGACTAAAATGTCCCATTCCGATATATGAACTAATTGTATATTTGGAGTTGTGTGACTCACCCACCCACCCACCCACCCAGCTCTACCTCACTTTGATTGCAGCAGTGAAATCTCAGGCTTTATTCCTGCAAGTGTGATGCTAGAATGAGATATTGCATTGGTGAGCGGGCTGCTCTTCCAAATGGCAGCCCTATTTCAAGTTTTCCTTTCTCTTGCCCATCACATTTAGGCCTTTTTGCTCTTGTGGCCAACATGGTCTGTGTTTCTCTACCACCACCACCACCCATGACAGGTGGCCCATTCACTAAACAGAGAAGTGGTGGGCAGGAGGGAAGGCCATCCTGTGATGACATCCTGACATGGATATGTGGGCAAAAATAGAGAGCAGGATTTTGTACACTTCCCAGATCGTTAAAGGACATTTAGTTGGACTGACCGGACTGCCAGTTTCGGTACAGTAACAACAGTTGCAGATCAGACCCAAAGAAAAAGGAGCAATTTACAGGTTAATTTGTACTGGGTGTGTTCTTAAGCAGCCAACAGATGCAAGGGACAGTTAAGGTGCGAGGGCAATTAACTGTTCTAAGTTTTTGCAAAGAACATTGGTGGGTCAGAAGACGTGGAGGATGTAGTCAAGCAGTGGGGTGGCCATGGAGACATTTGCCCTGACCCTGGGCTTCTGGTATATGAAAAGGATGGTTCTGTTCAGCATTTTTCTGTCTTTGATAACACTATTCAAGTACACTTTACCAAGCCTGCACTTTGTTCGTTGACTTATTCGGCCACTCATGCTAACATTTTATTCATTGAAGTCTGGCCACTGTTGAAAACAGTTGTTGTTCCTGTCAACACAGACAATTTTGATGGTGCTTCAGGTACGTCTTTCTGTTTTAATTGTATTTGCTCTTATCTGGATATTGCTGTTCTTAGCAAACCTGAGTGCCACTTCCTGGCAGAAAAGCAGGATATAATTTTAATAAACCAACTAACATTCATGAGAAGATCTGGGCAACTCTGGCTGTGAACTGTAGTCTGCCCAGGGATGCATGGGAACTCCCTTGCAGGCGTCATTGACTCCGGTTTCTTTCCTCCAGGCTGTATTTAGAAGAGTCACACACCCTTTTAAAGAGTGGTTGTCCTTTTCTTTTTTTTTTAACATAATTACTCCTGTTCAGACATTAAAAAGAAGGCTTCATTGGCACATTAAAATTTAGCATTTTTATATTATATTATATTATAAATCATTTGCTAACTTTTCTCTAGCTGCCTCTTTCCATTTATAAAATTGCTCTCCTTTTCAATCTGTCAAGGTTTAGAAGGTACGCCTTAAATGAGAGCCAGTATGTGGGGTAGTGTGGTGGTTCCCAAAACTGGGTCCCCAGATGTTCTTGGACTATAACTCCCAGAAATCCTGGCCAGCACAGCTAGTGGCGAAGGGTTCTGGGAGTTCTAGTTCAAGAACATCTGGGGAACAAAGATTGGGAACCACTCGTGTAGTGGCCAGAATGATGGACTAGGACTCAGGAAAGGGGTCTAAATCCCTACTCAGCCATGGGAACTTGGAGTGGAGAGGAATGTGACAGTGGTAAAGCACTCTTTAACTATCTCATATACCTTGAAAACCCTATGAAGTCACTGTAACTCAGAAGTGACTTGACCCTACGTAACAATGGTTTAAATGAAGACATAATGGTTTACATGGAAGGGATGCTCCAGACCAATGCTCTTAGATCACAGCAGACACCAATGCTTTAAGACTGAGACTGTGGAAAAGGCTGTGGTTTGGCTATGGTAGCACAGAATGAGACACGGCTGCTATCATGATGGACTGCCAAAAAACAAGCGAGGCATTCATTTCTCCAAAGGTAAGGGAAGCTAACCTGGCACAGAAAGGAGGAAAAATATATCTTGTCAGCAAAAATGCCCTTTAGCACTGATGTGTCTGAAGCGTAGCACACCCAAGGTGCATATAGGCTGGATGAATGACACATGCCCAGGATCATCAAATACTGCTCATTAACTTGTTTAATGGGCCAAATAACCTTTGAAAATATAAGACATTAAGAGGTTATTAATTTGTTCAAGCAAATAGGCAAGGAATGAAAGAGCATGTAAATAGGAAAGCCTGCCATTAAGCACAAATGAACTCATAAATAATAGGAGGTCTGAACCCCTGGTGTAATCTGATCTTGTGCAAGGGGGGGGGGGATGAGGTTGCCTCTCCTCAGTGTGAGGTAGCAGTACATGTGCTCGAATGCAGAGCTTGGAAATGCTTTTGCTTGCTTGCTTGCTTGTTTTGACTCTGCTGGTGGCCATGCTGGCCGGGCAATTGTCGGGGGGCAGGGTGGAGTCCAAAAAGGCAATGTGCCTGAACTCTGCTCGAGTAACAGAAGAAAAAACCCTACTAGACCTGCTCAGAGATCTTTCTAACCCAACAGCAGTCAGTTGCGCAACCCATGGAAACCTCCAAGGGTTCCATGAGTAACCGTGACACGCAATTAATTTAACATACATCATTGCAATCCAGTGAAGCACCCATGTGTCCGCACGCAGGGCTTTCACCCTGGCTTATGCTGACATATGAGAATCAATACAACATGACTGTAGAGTGATCTACACTGGGCGGGGGGAACCTCGCCTCATGTCCACTGATGGTCTGCCAGCTACAGCTGACCAGGAGGAGAATGTTGGTGTTGAGGTGGAGGGCTTCATGAAAAGGTCAACCAGTCATACAGCAGCCCTTGATCGATTCCCTTGCTTTCATGCCTCTTCGGCCAGCTCTCTGATTTCGAAGTCTCGCGTGGCATTTCTGTTGTGACGCCCAAGTCCTCTGTGTCATAGTTCAAGACAGTTTGTACTTGCAGAGTTTCTCACCATGTTTCCTTCCTAGTCTGCAGAGTCTAGTTCAAAGACATGCTCCTTCTTGGCTGAATGTGCATTGGTTGCCAATGAAATGTACATCAGAGCCCTCATCTACTAAAATACAAGCACATGGTACATTCCCATCTAAATCTGGAACATAAAGGATGTTTCTTGCTTTAACTGTGCTATATTTCTGTTATGTCCACACCTCCTAGAGAGCTCACTGGTTTAGGTCTCTGGCTGTGGAACCAGAAGTTGGGAGTTCGATTCCTCACCAATGCCTCCTTGACAGAGGCTGGACTTGATGATCCAGAGGGTCCCTTCCAGCTCTGCAGTTCTAAGATTCTAAGACTTCATGTAGTGCAAGGGTTTGAGTGTGTCTGTGAAGCTGAGAGCAATGCTGTCAGGAGGCCCGTCTCCACTATGAGTGTGGACTCCTAGCAGGGTTACCCAAGGTGCAATAGTCACAAATGAGACACCAGATTAAGATGCATCCACCCTCTTCTTCTTAGCTACTTGGCAGCTGTGGTCGCTGAAGCTGACACTGGTGAAGGAGGCAACGGTGGTGACACATAAACATTGCAGTGTTTGGTGTGAGTGAACTAAAGTGAACTGGAATGGGGCATTTTCAATCAGATAACTACGAAGTGCTCTACTCTGTAAATGACAAAATCAGAAGAAATGGATTGGCTCTAATACTGAGGCAAGATGTAGCACAAGCAGTTAGGGGCTATAACGCAATATTTGACGGAATAATATCAACCAGGCTCCATGGAAAACCTACAGCGTAACCATCCTTCACATCTATGCTCCAAGTATTATTGCTGGAGAAGAGGAAATTGAACATTTTACACAAGCATCCAAGAGAAAATTGATCACATATCAAAACAAGACATATTTCTAATCATAGGTGTTGTTGTTGTTGTTTAGTCGTTTAGTCGTGTCCGACTCTTCGTGACCCCATGGACCAGAGCACGCCAAGCCCTCCTGTCTTCCACTGCCTCCCAGAGTTGGGTCAAATTCATGTTGGTAGCTTCGATGACACTGTCCAACCATCTCGTCCTCTGTCGTCCCCTTCTCCTCTTGCCTTCACACTTTATTTTATTTTATTTTATTTATTTATTGAATTTATACCCCGCCCATTTAGTCAACTTTCCCAACATCAGGGTCTTTTCCAGGGAGTCTTCTCTTCTCATGAGATGGCCAAAGTATTGGAGTCTCAGCTTCAGGATCTGTCCTTCCAGTGAGCACTCAGGGTTGATTTCCTTCAGAATGGATAGGTTTGTTCTCCTTGCAGTCCAGGGGACTCTCAAGAGTCTCCTCCAGCACCACAATTCAAAAGCATCAATTCTTCGGCGGTCAGCCTTCTTTATGGTCCAGCTCTCACTTCCATACATCACTACTGGAAAAAATCATAGCTTTGACTATGCGGACCTTTGTCGGCAAGGTGAGGTCTCTGCTTTTTAAGATGTTGTCTAGGTTTGTCATCGCTTTCCTCCCAAGAAGCAGGCGTCTTTTAATTTCGTGGCTGCTGTCACCATCTGCAGTGATCATGGAGCCCAAGAAAGTAAACTCTGTCACTGCCTCCATATCTTCCCCTTCTGTTTGCCAGGAGGTGATGGGGCCAGTGGCCATGATCTTAGTTTTTTTGATGTTGAGCTTCAGACCATTTTTTGCAATCATAGGTGACTGGAACACAAAAGTAGGGAACAAATAAAACAAATGTAGTTGCAAAATTTGGCCTGGGGCAGAAATGAAGCAGGAGAACAACTCATAGAGTTCTGTGAAGCCAACAATTTGTTTATTGGAAATGCATGCTTCAAGCAACCAAACAAACCGCTGTACACGTGGACAACCAGATGGTAAATATAGAAATCAGAGACAATATAATTTGTAGCGGGAGATGGAAAAATTGTATTCTCTCTGCCAAAACAAGACTAGGAGGGGACTTTGTTACTTACGGATCAAAAACTATTAATATCTATTAGAGTAAAGCTGAGAAACAGTACTAAAAGAATCGTAGTACCAAAATATAATTTAAACAACATCCCTGATGAATTTAAAGTACACATAAAGAACAGTTTTGCATTACTAAACTGAACTGACCTTGAATCAGATTGAAAACAAAGATATTATCAGAGAAGAATGCAAAAATACAATTCTTGTAGTAAAAAGAAAAGAAAAACTTAGAAGAAGAAACAGTTAAAATTGTAAAAGACAGGAGAGAAGAGAAAAATAAAAGGGGACAGAAACAGCATCAGAATCCTGAATGCAAGCTTTTCAGCAACTCTCATGTAAAGACAAAGAACTATTGTAATAATCAGTGCAAAAAAATAGAGAACAACAAAAGGAGAAAATAAGAAATCTGTTCCAGAAGATCCAAGAAATCAAAGGGAAATTTAAGCCTCAATTAGGCATGCTGAATGACCAACTGAGAAGCACACGATCAGACCAGGAGAAAATCAATAGAAGGTAGAAACAGTATACTAAAGACCTATACAGAAGAGAGAAAAAAGGTGACAGACTTCTTTGAAAAAGGATGAAGAACCCAACATTCTAGAAAGTGAAGTGAAATCTGCTCTGAAAGCACTAGGAAGAAATAAATCACTGGGGTAGATGGAATATAAATAGAACTATTTCAAGCCCCAGGGGCTGATTCTTTCAAAATCCTAACAAAAATATACCAAGAAATATGAAAAACAAAGCAATGGCCCACAAACTGGCAACACTCAATATACATTTCACTCTCCAAGAAAGGTGATGCCAAGGAGTGCAGTAACTATAGAACCATTGCTTTAATTTCCCATGCAAGCAAACTGATGTTCAAGGTGTTGCAACAAAGGCTTTTACTTTATATGGAGCAAGAAATGCCTGGTGCCCCAGACTACCAGAAAGATAAACAAATAAATCCTGGAGCAAATTAAGCCTGAATTTTGTCTGGAGACAAAAATGATGAAACTGAGGCTGTCCTACTTTTGGCACGTCATGAGAAGGCAAGAGTCCCTGGTAAAGACAATAATGCTGGGAAAGGTTGAAGACAGCAGGAAAAGAGGAAGACAAAATACAAAATAGATTGACTCCATAAAGGAAGCCAGAGACTTGAATTTACAAGAGCTGAACAAGGCTGCTGAGGACAGGACATTTTGGAGATCCCTCATTCATAGGGTCAGTAACAACTGTTGTAATACAAAGCATCCTCAGGGCCTCCAGTAGCTACTGTTTTTTGGGTTTGTTTTTTGTTTTTGCTTAGGTTTGCACTTTTATATAGGTTCAGACTTTTGCAGAATACTTTCACTGAAGCTTGTGATTTGTTCCAAGATCAATAATAATCCAAGTTTCAGAGGGTGCCGCCAGGAGGGGCAATTTTTTTTTGACTCCTATGGCTTCTTTGCATTGATCTGTGGCACTTGGAGAAAACGAAAGTGGGACTTCCTGGGGCTTGGGTCCATATGATACAGGAAAAGACCACCACGACTTCTCAGGATAAGCAGCACTTCAAGACTTGCAGCAAAAGGTTGTTTGTTTGTTTGTTTTTTGTGGGGACAGGCATTGTTAGGGGGAGGGGGAAATGCAGGAAAGGAAGCATGGTTATGGGTTCACTTTCCCCAATCTTCCCCCTTTTTAATGGGGGTAAGGAAGTGGCATAATGCTTATGTCTGGGAAGTGAAAAATTGTACCCATTCCTGCAATGGGCAACTCTAAAATAAAGCATGCTTCAAGATGGGCTTTAAAAAAAAAAGTCAACGATTTCCTCATTGATTGAACTGAGAAGAGTCTTGAGTCATGAGGATAGCAGGAGAGAAAAAAAATATCTAACATCAGCGACAAGCCGGGTACAAACCAAAGCACATGTGCTCCATTCTGGGTAGATCCAGTTATTTGGTTTGTTTTAAAACTCCTGTGACTTCGGGGATTCCAGTGTGTAAATGGATGTGAATCATTTCTGGCTTAGCACATTCATAGCCACCCTTCCATTACTGACAAAGGATGACAAAAGATCTAAACTCTTTTCTCAAAGAAATTAGAAGTGATTTGGCCTAAGGGCAACAGACTGCAATTTACTAAATTTTGGAATGAGCAAAACCTTTAATGGGTCATTTAAAAATTGCAAATAAGGCCAGCTTTGCAGTTCCACAGAAGTCTCTTATTTTATTTTATTTTATCCCGCCCAACTAGTAGCAGAGCCACTACTCTGGGTGGCAAACAAATCAGAATAACACAATCCAAACAACCCCAATAACACCCACATAATTGGTAAACATGAAACACAATAACAAAGATAAAACACAGCTAAAAAAATTATAGACTATAAAATATTAAAGATATTACGTATAGTAAACAGAGCAGGTATATAAACAGAGGAGGTGGGGAGCCCCATTGATTGGCAATACAGTGGTGCCTCGCTAGACGATTGCCTCGCAGGACGAGGAAATCGCTAGACGATGCCTTTTTGCGAGCGCTACTGCGCTTCGCAAAACGATGTTTCCCTATGGCGATTTTCGCTAGACGATGAGGTTTCCCCATAGGAGTGCGCCGACTAGTGGTGAAAAGCTGTCAGTGCAGCTGTCAGTGCATTCCTATGGGGACCCTCACTCGCTAGACGATGTTTCCCTATGGGAAATTTCGCAAGACGACTGCGTTTTCCCTTGGAACGCATTGAAGCGATTTCAATGCATTCCAATGGGAAAACGTGCTTCGCTAGACGATGTTTTCGCTAGACAGCGATCCTCGTGGAACGGATTAACATCGTCTAGCGAGGCACCACTGTATTACGTTGGGATGAGGCCATAGAAGGCTTGTAAGAAAAGCCAGGTTTTAACTTGTCTCCCAAAACCAAGGAGGGATGGGGCTCATCGTACCTCCGGTGGGAGCGAGTTCCAACGTGATGGAGCCATCACCGAGAAGGCCCAGTTTTGAGTGGCAGATTTTCGGGGGGGGGGCCCTCGGGGTCACCACCCGCAACATCCCAGTGTATGAGGTACGGGTGGATGGGTAGATGCTTTGAGGGAGAGGCGCTCAGACAGGTAGCAAGGCCCTGAACCGTTGTGTCATCTTTGTTGGCTTTTGGTGTTGTCTGTCCATCAGGCAAAGATGACAGGAAGCCTGGAAGTTGGAACAGAACCTCCCCCCTCCCCAAATTTGAGCTAGATGGCCAGAAGGTAAAAGCAGATTTTAAAAGGTCTCCGTGTACAGGTTCTCATCTGACTGAAGACAAAGGCTTGGCTTGGCTCCCTGCAAATCTGCCAGCAGCCTCGCTGGAGGCCACTGCGGTGGGCTGGTCACCATAAAATGAGGAGCTGGTACCAGTTTTGAGATCACCAAAGCAGGAGAAGGAGTGTAGGTGCCCCACTAAATTAAAAAGTCAAATAATGCCAACTTGACAGTCGTACCTGGCGATCAGAAGAAATGGAATCCTCCTTGGACTGCAGTCTTATGGAAAAGTTTCCCAGGGGGGGAAAGCCAGCTGGTATTACTTCATCGTTCCTACTGCTGCCGCGTCTGCTGCCAACAAGGGCCTTCTTAATGCCTTGTGTAGCTTGGAAATCTTTCCACCTAAACATGCAACCTGTCAAGGAGGTAAATCCTCAGCTCTGGAGCCACTCTGACGGCAGTGTTTGGACAAATATTCAGGGCCGTGTTCGTCTGACGGTTCTGGGAATTATAGTCCAAAAAAGAGGCGGCTTTCCCAGAGACGGCTCTTGAACAAGTCCTGTTTCTACCCTGTTTCCTTCTAGTTTTGTATCGACAAATTGTCACTTACAGAAAGCCAAGAGAGGCAAAGACACCCAATCCCATCTTCCACCCCATTATTTGTCTATAGCCACCCCAACCCACCCCAGTTAACAGGTTTTAACAAAGGCAACCAATGGCCACTTCAGTGGCTGCTAATTATGATGGTGGCTCTGTGTTACAGTCCTACTACCTGTAATTTTCTTTGCATTGCATTGAACGTCTGGACTAGATGTGATGTTCAAGATGCTACAGAATGTGGAGGGCATGGAAAGGCTACTCTGTGGACAGAATGGTGGACCAGCTCATTTTGGGTCTGATCCAGCTCGGCTCTTTCGATGTGATTGTGGGCCATCTTCCCCTGCCAATAATATCTCTGGAAGGCAGTGATGGTGGCCATTCAGACAAACGTACCAGGGAGGATGGCAAGTGACAGGGCCATTCTGTTTGCAACAAGCCGGGGCAGAGCATCTAGCTCAATAAAAAAGCCATTTCTGCTACTCACCACCCTCACCCCAGTCACTTATCTGCTGAAATCCTGTTCAGTTTGGTATAATCAAAGGGTGCAGGGTGTTCTGTCTAGGCAGGCAGCCATGTGCAATTGGATTGCGCAATCCATTCTACAGTTCACTTTGCAACTGTTGTGGAACACACAAGCAAACATGTTTCCTGTACATTATTTTTGCCCTGCCACCATTTTCTCTGCCATTTCGGCTGCTTCATGTTGCACATACATAGCGGCAGAATAGGGTCTCGACCATCTTGTTCTAGCCCCCAAACTCAGGACTGAATTTTTTGAAGAATTTCTTTTCTCACCTCACCCCCCACCCCCCACCCCGCTCTGGCTATCTTGCCTAAAAAGGCTGCACTAACTTTTGCAGCCTTGTTTAATAGATGCGGCAAAGGTGGTGTGGCATTTTTGGCTCAGCTCAGATGCCAGCATTTTTCACTTTTCCACATTAGGAAACAGAATGGAAACAGGTCTTGTTCAAGATCCGCCTCTGGTAAAAAGGTGCCTTTTTCTTTTCTTTTTGCACCCAGAACCCTCAAACAAACACAGCCCTGAATATTTGTTCAAACACTGCCATCAGAGTGACTCCAGAGCTGAAGATTTACCTCCTTGACAGGTTGCATGTTTAGGTGGAAAGATTTTCAACTACACAAGGCATTAAGAAGGCCCTGGGTGGTGGTGACAGCAGCAGTAGTAATGGTGATACCAGCTGATTCCCCCCCCCCCCTTGCTGGTTTGTGGGATTCCGGGCTTTTTAACTGTGTTGTTTGGTTGCCTGTCCTATAATAAGCCATCCTGAGCCTCTAGACAAGGTAGGACAGAAATGTTCAAAATGATTTTAAATAAAGAGACTGAGGGAACAACAGTAACCCATGGCTTTCTTCACCCACCACTAACAGAGCAAGAAAACAATTCTTGTGTTGAACCCATGAATCTGCTCAACCAGAAGTACTTTGCTAATGAGACAGAAGGCATCTTGCAAAAGGAAATGGGTTTGTTTTCACCGATCTGACTGAGGGAAGAAAAAACACAGAGTAGGCATTAACTAGCAGGTGTGTGAGGTTGGTTTTATCTTGTCCTTTTTTCTTTTCTTCTCTCTCTCTTCGAAAGGCTTTGTAGTGAATCATCCCTATGACCTAGTTTTCAACTCCTTATGATCAATGGCAGCATCTCATCCTCTCTCAGAGTGACTCACTCTTTACCATCATACATTATGTAACTCCACTCGACACCGTGCCTGGCCGTCAGCCAGGGTGTGAGTTCAGTGGGTGCTCACAAGATATTGAAAAGTGCCACGCTGCTGTTGGCCATGCTGGGCTTTTAGAAACGGCATATGTTAACTGAACAATGAGGCAGTCACTTTTAGATGCTAAGAAAATACCCAGGTTCATTTATTATAAAGTCCATTCCCTAACAGATTCCAGAAGTTGACCCATGATGTAATACTAATATCAAGTTTTCCAGCCATCTGTTATCCCAGTCATTTTGTTATTTTCCACTAGTCATGTCCTCAGAAATTCATTTCACCCATCTGTTGCTGCTGTTTTCTGCAATTCAATAATCTATACGCATTCTATAGTCATAGCCTATTTCAGTCCTGCCTGTAACTGGACTTGATTCACTTCTGAATAACAGACTCTCTTTTACTGTAGCAGCTTAAATTTCGCCCTAGTCCTCAACTGTGTGTGTGTGTGTGTGTGTGTGTGTGTACTAGATTAAGCACAGTGAACGGTGGCACATGCATCACATGCACACATCTACTTGGCTGCTCGCAGGGGTGGGACGCAATGCAGTGATGCCAAACCTGATGTTTACCTAGACATTGTTGCCCAGATGGGGAAAAGAAGCCCATATGTGGCCAGTGTCATGCTACTTATCAAGTCTAGTCATGGCTGGCCCTGTGATGAGGCAAAGTGCGGCAGCTGCCTCAGGTTATAGGTGCGTGGGACAGAGAAGAGCTGTGAGTCTTTGGAGGACAGAAATGAATGTGTGAGATCACTTGTCCTGCTTCAGCTCAGGTAGTTTACTGCCGTGAGCTGTGCTGCTGAGCTATCACCACTGCTGAAGTAAGAATCAACTACCAGGTTTGCTCCACTTCCGTATCTGGGGGAGCCGCAATCCGGTCATTTGCTTCAGGCAGCAAAATGTCTTGGTTGGCTCTGGATCTCAAATGGTCTACGTCGACATGGAGTGCCTACTCACACTTCAGCAGGGGTCTGCTGCTACATGTGCACGTGTGGTTGCTGCCTTGTTGCTGCCCACCTGCTCTCTTTAAATGCGCAAGCAATGTGAAGGAACAGCAGGTATTTACTTTGCCCTCTCCTTCAGGGCCATGATGTGAGGGGATTGGGCCCCAAGGACAAGCAAGGAAGAAGTGGTGGTAGATGCTCATGTCTTGCCTCTCCTGGCCCTCAAAAAAAGAAAAAAGAGAGAGAAAAAAGGAAAAGGAAAAGAAAAAGAAAAAAGACATCTAATGCCAGCAAAGGGAAACCTAGTCCAACCTTAATGGCTTCCTTCTTTAGAATGAATTTCATAGAACCTAGCCTGTGGCTCCTCACACTAATAAACTCTCTGCGTTAAGGACAATTCCTAAAAGGAAAAAAAAAGTTGTGTTTTGCAAGTCACCTAGAATATATTCAATTCTTTAAAAAAACAAAAAACCAACCCCTCCAGTTTATGAATGTGGGATATTGTGCTTCTGTATCCACAATTCAAGACGCCAGGAAATGGCCTGCTGTTGCTGCTTGTGTTGCTAGCAGGAAAAGGGATGCCAAGCTTTACTGAGCAAAGGGCAGCTTGAATGTTGACAACACCCATGGCAGCAGTCAAGATGGTCTGCAGGATCCCCTTTTGAGCTCATTACAAACACAACTGCCAACCTAGCAGTTTGAAAGCATGCAAATGTGAGTAGATAAATAGGTACCACCACGGTGGGAAGGTAACGGCGTTCCGTGTCTAGTCGCGCTGGCCACGTGACCACGGAAACTGTCTACGGACAAACGCTGGCTCTACAGCTTGGAGATGGGGATGAGCACCGCCCCCTAGAGTCGGACATGACTGGACTAAATGTCAAGGGGAACCTTTACCTTTACCTTACAAACACAACTGCTTTGTGCTTTTATAATGCAAAAATACTTTGAATATGCCTTACATAATTATATATTAATTCCCTGGAGATAACATGGCAAAATGTCTCCCTTCCAGATGACTGTCACTCCATTACTTTCTTTAAAGTAAGCCCATGAACTGCTGGATAGCTCAGTGGTTTAGTTGGGTTGGGAGTTCAGTTCCCCACCATGCCTCCTCAACAGAGGCTGGAGTCTATGATCTGCAGGGTCCCTTCCAGCTCTGCAGTTCTAAGAGTAGATTAGATTAGATTGTATTGTATTAGATTATATTATATTTTTCTGACTCTTTAAAGAAAACCTTTTGACTGTTTCTGTGACCTTTTGTTACCCTTCAAACATGTCCCTTCCTGGTTCCTGAAGCTTCAACAACAGCTTTGCAACACTCTTGCTGGTAAGCCTGTTCCATGCATGCTCACTTTATGACAAAGTCAGTTTTTCCCTTTTGAAAGGCCCCCTTTGAAGATCAGTATTTCAGCTCCTGAAGTCTGGATTATTTCCAAATAAAAAAGTGGGTGGGTGGGACCATTTTCTTTCAAGGTAAGCAAGATTGTTCTCTTCAATTTATATGATCTATTTTAAATATGGGGACATTTAGGGTTGTCTGTTTCTGAACAGAGTGGAGAATAATTTTATTTTATTTTTAAATGTAACTCAAAACTTTATGCCCAAACTTCCCCTAATTTGGCCCAGAGCAAGGGCTGAATGTCTGCTACACCTGTGCCAAATTTGGTATTGATACGAAGTCCAGTTTCAAAGTTATAATTTTTCCTTTGGGCTGCCCCCAATTTTTAGAATTGCCTTGTAGAATGTTGATTTGCTCTGCTGCACAATAACATCATTGCACACTATCATGCAGCTATAAAAACTATAAAACAAAATTAAGCTTTCTGCTGGCATTATAACAGCAAATTTTGCAGGGCCAAAACACCAACCAACCCTGTCATTCCCTGGTTACTTGCTTGCCAGCCAGCCTGGCCAACATTTCCACAGTTTGGATCCCAAAATAGAGCTTCTGTGTACTGCAGGCACCTCTTTGATGTACAATGATTTATATTAGAAAGAGTGCTATGGCATGACATAAACAAAAACGCTCAGAAGTGTGGCCTAATAGTATCAGGTCAATATTTATTATATTCAGCAGGGGATCTGTATTTTGGTCATGAAATAGAAGATGAAACAGATTCTCTGGTTCACTGACACATTTAGAAGGATGGGCACCTTCCAGACAAAGTTAAATTTGCTTATGCTCTTTTCAACTGAATGGCAAAGCACAGAAACAAGGTGGATTTTACTGCCGCTTGACTAGATTCACACACCAGCTTTCCAGATATGATCTAGAGAGACCAAACCATGTTTGGCTGTTAGGTCTTGGCATGAGCCCTGAAGGCATCATTTGGAAAACTAGTTTTTAAAAGTAATTACCATTATAATTTTAAAGACACTCTCCAACCAATTAGTTACCTTTAGCTACAATTTTGAGAAGTGACTGGTAATTTTCTTGTATTCAAAAGTGACTAAAATGGTTACTTGGTGTAACTTAAAAAAACAAAACAAAACAGAATGCTATAAACTTCTGGCCTAAGGTCCAAGAAGACACACTTGAGTAGTGAAGCTATCTACGTCCTGTAACCTTAAAAAGTAACTAAAATATTTATAGTTTCACAGCAAAAGGAGTGAAATTATCTCTCATTAGATTACATTCATCATATAACTTATTAGATAGATCTCAATGATAAGAAAAAGGATTTACGAACATAGGTGACCAGACTGGAAGGCGATATCCCACCATGAAATCTTTTCTGCTTGGATCATGGGCAGCCATTAACTACAAGCAACTTGGAGGTGGGGGACAATAATACCTTAAATAACGAGTTATTTGCTGCCTTTTTGTGACACTCAAAAACCACTGCGTGAGATGGCCACCTTACTCTCCCTAACTAACTATGGCTCCATTGTGCCCGCTGTGTAGAAAGTTGTGTCTTCCAGCAGTTAATAATGAAACCCAGTTGGAATGAGAGTAGACAACAATGATGATCCTCTGTACATTTACAGCTCCTGAGGCCAGAAAACCTTCCTATAACATGTAATTGCATTTTTATTGAAGTACAAAGCACGAACATTACAGTATATACGCACAAGCACTTGTCTAACGTAGAGGACAAGCCTAGATAGGAAATTGATCTGACTCACACGTTTAGTCTGATAATAACTATAATAATAATAACATTTAAATATTTTATAGCATGCTACTAGGGTGTCTGCAGTGAATCAGTCTTCATCCTTGTAAAGGTGTGATATAGCAGTTTGATTTGTTAAGAGGAGGAGACATGATGAGTGACTCCTTCAATTAATGTTATATAAAAGATCTCCTTCGTTTTCTAGGTTCCCTTTTCATGCTCCCTGTTGCTTTGCATAAACTGGGGGATGTTGAACAGCAAAATCAAGGCCAAGTTTTGAGCAATAATGAAGAACTACCCTGAAAATAAGACATAACCTGAAAATAAGACCTAGTATGATTTTTCAGGATGCTCGTAATATAAGCCCTACCCCAAAAAATAAGCCCCAGTGAAGTGAAACCTCCCCTCCACCATCGTGCAGCAACCAGAAGAAGATGACAGGATTGTATTTGAATAAATGTAGATGGTTGTACATGAGGGGAAAAAATCCCCTGAAAATAAACCCTAATGTGTTTTTTGGAGCAAAAATTAATATAAGACCCTGTCTTATTTTCAGGGAAACATGGTAGCACTGCACGGGCCAGGTCAAGCCCTAGGAAGAGTAGAGAGATTGCATTTGTCCATGGCTGGCGCTTAGGGATGGGCAAAATCTATTGGTTCTTCCTACATTCTGGCCTGTGGTACATTTTTAGCTTGTGAATTTGCTAAACTCACCAGACCAAAGGCTGCTAGAAGGGACAATTCAGTCAACCTTGCCAGACAATTCAATCAATATTGCCAACCAACACTCCTGACTTGACTTTGCAGGCATCCTTTTGAAACTGGCATAGATATTTAACCATGACCTTTTGGACCTCTTATTCTCTGCATGGTCCTCAGGTAAGGACCTCAGCAGAGAATACGGCAAGTCTGCATCATGCCTCGAGTTTTGGGGAGTTCTCCTTTCCCCTGCCTTTTAGCCCCTCCTCCGCAGCTTCGTCTTTTGCAATGCCCTACACTATTAATTGAGAGAAGCCCAGGCTTGCTTCTATTCCTCAATCCATGCCTGGGCTTCTTCCCTTATTTCTAGATCTTTTCCTTCCTGCTGTTATCCCTCTCAGCCCTTCTTCCTTCCCCTCTGGCACATGCCAGGTTTGCTTAATTCAAAGAATCTTTGCCTTGCTTTCCTTCCTCAGTCTGCCTTCGTTCCCTCTCTCACACTGCTAATCAGTCCATCGACCAAAAAAATCAGGTTGTATTGTGGTTATTTGCTTACTGTTAGTTGTGCTGCCTCACCTGGAAATGGACCACTCCTCTTTCCCTCCTGGCATGTGATGATTCCCCAAATATATGAGAAAGAGTCTGAGGACCTGTCCCAACAGGTGAAATTTGGAGCGGTCTCATTCACACTTAAAAGGTTCTTCCGTGTAATCTATTTTATCTCTCACTTGAGTGATCCTTCCATTCACACTGGAGATGTTTATTCTCCCCTGAGAAGGGTCCACACAAGTCTTTGGATCGCTGGTGTACTTGTGAGTAAGGTTTACCTCATTTACTCATGAGTAAGTTTATATGGTTTATTTGCAAGTAAGGAGGCAATAGCAGAGGATAGTGGTTCTGGGGAAAGCTTGCTGTGGTAGTACTGGCGCAAGAGGAAAATGTTGGGGAGACAGAAGGAAGGTAACCCCTTTATTTTCCCTGGCTTTCCCCTCAGCCAGGGCTCTGCTGGGACTGTGCTGCCTTGTGGGGGGCCATTAAATAGTTTTTGGTTAATAAAATGAGTGGCCTATCAAAAGAGGCATGCGCTCAACTACTATGATATTAAAATTGTGCTGTGTCAGGGACATATTTTTTAAAAGATGATGAAAATGCAGGCGGGGGTAACTCCATCCTCTATTTTAATGGCACAAACCACCTACTATGCCACAGGATTGTCACCTCTAATAATGCTGCTCACAGCTCCATTTGGGTGTGAACTACCCATCTGCACAAGCGACACAACAGGATAATTAGGGGTGCGCTTAATCGTACCGAAAAGAATACATGCCTAGCACTGTCCCGGAAAGGTATGTGAAATCTCTTAAAGGGTCAGGATGGATTGATCTAAATTGAAACAAATGTGGACACCATCATTTTGTTCAACCCAAACCGTACCAACAGTGATCCATATATCGATCTATATTCCAGTGTGGACAGAAGAAGCAGCAATCAGGTGCACAACTAGCCAACCAAATGTATCAGCTGTCAAGCCCTACACAACACACAGGAGGCACAACGAGGAAGGAGGGAGAAAGGTTAGTGGTGCAAGGCTGGGGTGCTGGAAAGGGGTGGGAAAGTGAAATTTAAAAACCTCAGCAGCAGGAAAAGTAAAATAAACACCACCACCTTTATGCAGCCCTGGCCAGTCATTTGGAAACTCAAACTAGTTGTTGCTGTTGTTCAGAGGAGGGGCAAGAGAGAAGAGCTATCCATCATCACTCTCTTGGATATACCAGCACAGGTATCTGCTTTCACAAGCATTTCTAAGCTGGGAGCTGTATGCCAGCTGGGTGTTTTTCAAAGTCGTCATCCAAAAAGTAATTTTTTCCAGGTTTTGTGAAACCCAGAGGGTGACCTTGGGCCAATCAGTCTCTTAGGCTGTCCTGTCTCACAGGATTACTCTTGTTGTGAGGATAATTTGGGGGGGAAAGAGCCACATACAAATTGATCCATTGACTGCCTTCAGTTTATTCCTTTTACTGCAAAATAAAGCCAAATTTCTCCTCTAGGAGAGCAAAAGAGGAACACGTGCACATTTTATGTTTTTATCTATTTTTAAAGAAGGGAAAATGGAGGAACTGGGAAACTAGTCGAGTGTGACCTCAAGAAATAAATCCAGTGCTTTGAGCATTGGCTTTGTTTTGTTTTAAGAAAGACGTAGCTGGCATTGCGATTAGGGAGTGCTGGACTTGGCCTGCCAGTGCATCCTTTCTCTTCAGGTGGGAAAGAGTTGGCTTAGCAGAGTGGTCTGCAGGGACTGAGGAAGGAAGGCAGAGGAGGGCTGGGGCCCGCTCAGTCACTTCTTCAGCCCCATTCCCTCACAGTGTGGTGTGGAAGAGGAGAGGTGAGAGGGTGAAAGGTAACTGCTTCTCAGAAAACCTCTGCCTTGCTTGGTAGTGTGAGGACTGGAGTAGTTGGCCCTAATCCTCCTCCTCACCATATCATGCAGAGGGAGAGTGCAGGTGTCTGAGGAGATGAGGTGGCATCTCCTTTAGGAACCAGCCTCCTATGGTGCATCGCTCTCAAAGTGGGCAAACGAGCAAGCCAGGAGTGTCTACTCACACTCTACCCACAAGGAGGGGAGTGAACCTGAAGCAGAGTGTGTTCTGTATGCATTGAAGCTCTCCACGGAAATCTGCACGCTGCTTTTCCAGGGTTCTGGCTGTCGTGAAGAGCTGTCATGTATATAGCAAAGCAGTGGAGAGGCAGGATGAGTGCACTCTCCCATTCCCACACATTTAGTTAATCTTAAAATGGAATGTCTGAATAGAGCTTCTCTGTTGTGGGTCCCATCTCACCTGTGGCGGTGCCCAAAGAAGGTGCTGTTGCCAGGACTGGAAGATCAGTTGAGGAGGTGCCGGAAGCTACCGTGCTGGGCCTCGGTGAGGGGCTGATTGAGCCAGAGGAGGCAGGGGAGGGGAGCCCCAGCACCTGTGCTGCCGCCTTTATGAACTGGGATGAACTGGGACAAACCAGTTTGTGCCCCTCTCTCCTCCTAACCTCTGGCATCATAAAGGGCTCTTCCAGATAGAGCATTTGCTCTTCTTAATGTACCAGATTCTGCACAGATGTTTTCCCCTGCCCACCACATGACACTCATCCTGTCTTGCTTAGTATCATGCCTTTTCCCATTACTGCCCATGCCTTTTATTTTTGTCCCTCCAGAAAATGTTTTGAGTCTTGCTTTCTCCAGGAGCAGAGTGTAAGCGCTCTGGTGCATTTCACTGAAGTTCCTTTCTGTGGCGAGAGCTTCTCAGAAGCTTTTAGTTAGCACCAAAACTACCTTCATAGCTCCAGCAAAAAGGGAAGCAAAGTAATGGTGGGGATTTCTTCAATTTTTCTTAAAAGATTTCTTAAAGATCAGAGAAGCATCTTTCTTAAAGAGAAGTTTGGATATGACTTAGACATGGGCATGAAGCCCAATGAAGTGCTTCGTACAAACCACCTCGCACAGCACCACATGTGCTGCACGGGTCCATCTCTCTCTCTCCCCCCCCCCCCCCCGCCAGCCAACTGGCTCATTCATCGTTCTTTGCACGCCACCTGGGTCTTTCTTCTCTGCTGGTGCTCCAATCTGGGCAGGAGCTTGGTCGACCAGCGGAGAAGAAAGACCCAGGTGGCGTGCAAAGAATGGTGAGTGGTCCAGCCGGCTGGGGTGGGTGGGAGAAGGTTTCCCCCGCTCACAGCTTCATATGAAGAGCTTCATTGGGCTTCCTGCCCGTGTCGAATATGAATCACAGTTCAAGAGCACATTCTTCTAAAACCGGGAAGAAAAAAGCGGGGAACAGAGGCAGGGGGAGGACAAATATTCTACCTGGAAGAGCCCAGAGTAATGTTTTCTAGTTACTTTGAAAGATATGCTTCAAGTTGTGTTTTTTAATGGCATTTTGCAGTTTCAGGACTCTTATCAAACATAAGTTTTAGTTTTAAAAAGTAATTAAAACCAACAAGCAATGCAGGGTTGTTGGTTTTTTTAACCATTGCAATAAGTAATGACAACAGAGTGTGTAAAAGAAAAGAAAAGCCAGCAACACCACTATAAAGAGTTACGGGGACAAACTACTTTAAAAAGTAATTTTCTAACCTCTGAGAAGTTGGGAGGTTAGGACTCTCAGGAGGAAGTGCCACGGGGGGAGGGGGGGAACCATGGTCCAAAGTCTTCCTGGCTTAGTGCGTTTTTTTCTTCTTCTTCTTTCCCAGCCTCTGCAGGAGGAGAGGACAAGAGGAGTTTGTTTGCCACGTGGTCACCACTCCCCACCCAGCTGGATGCTTTTCCTTCAAAACAAACGTGGCGGTGTTCAGCACCCCACTTCAGAGATGTGCTTCACACTAGGCATGGTTAGATCCTCAGAGACTGCACAGCACAAAATCGACAGGTCTGATCCTTTCCCACCCAAACAAGAGGTATATTCTGTGAGCTGGGTGACTGTGAGGTGCTTGGTAAGCTCTTGAGAAAGCCACACACACACACCCAAATCTGGGGCTGCTCTTGAGCTCTTGTGAGGGCCACCGCTGTTCTAGAAACAGTGGTTTCCGGCGCAACCTAAGGCTGCTTGTGCCCCTGACGGCCAATCTGTTTGCACATAGACTAGATCAGGAGCTAGCTGGGACCGATCAGGGTCACTGTACAGCGTATTACTACACTCTCAGAAAAGGATAGGCAAGGTTTAGTTCGTGGCCCAGTGATGGGACTCTGTGGGTCACTCCTTCCTTAGCCTTAAAGTGACTTGCATCTTTAAGCAGGGCTCTGCTCCACTGGAATGAATGTCTCATGATTCCACAGGGGTAACAAATATCCCTGCATGACCAACAGGGTGTCATGTGACCCCCCCCCCCCATGGGCCCCTCTTGGCTAGACCTTTTCCTATGAGGCACAGTCAGGATTTCAGCTCCCAGCCCCCGGTGACCCAACTGTTGAGCTGTACCAGCACTTCGACAATCACACTGATATACAGGTGGCGATGATGGTTTGGTTTTGCATTTTAATCTGTGTTAGTGACTAGTATCATGTTTCAGGTAATGGTGTAAAAAGAAATGCAGCATTGGGTAATCATACCCATTCTTCATCAGTGAAGACTGTACATCTTGTGCCCTACCCGCCTAAAGTTGGTACCGTCTGGCTGGCTAAAGAGTTCTGGAGAATCAAAAGTTCATGCCATTTTTGCCCCTCTTTTGTAACATTTAAATACGCCTTACAAAAGACATTACCCGGTCTTATTTTTACATACTGATGACACAGACTACTTTGCTTTCTAATGATGTAAAAAATGATGCTAAGCAGAGACTGGAAAAAGGCCATGCCGATCGGGCTCCCTTCTGGGAGGTATCGTCCAAAAAAGTAATTCTTCGTTTCTGATTCTGGGAAAAACTATCCATGCTCAAGTACCTCAACCAGGGCCATTTCCCCCATATCCTTAAGGCCTTTCTATAAACCAGAAGTGGTTTGTATTTGGGAGAGGTCCAAAAATTCACGAGCAGTAGGCCTACACAAGGAAGCCCCCATAGCTGCTGAACACATCTGTGAAGAGTTCCTAATCTCTTGCTTTGATGAGCATCAAAAGTCATTAAAAGGCTCTCACCAAATTCACTGAAAAAGAAAACAGTAAATTAGAACTGAGAAGAGAAAGAGATTCTGAGGTTTGGCTCAGCTACATACTGTATACTGGCTTTGATGCATTATTAGATTTGTAATAACTTGCACCCATTTCAAGGAAAAGACTCTATTTTTTTTTCCAGGCATGAGATCAAAGCAACAAGGGCTAAACGGGTAATTTTGGGTCTGAAGCACAAGGAACTTTCAGACAAGTGAGTCATGACTGTTTATGTATCTAGAAATGTTGTGATAGAAAAAGCTCTTTTTATATGGTGCAGTAACAACAGTGTAAATCAAGCATTAAGTAGAGGTAGACAGCAAATTCTCTATATTTTACAAAAGGCCACCCCCCCTCTCTCTACTGGAGCTGAATTTTAGGGTAGGCCCAACATAGTTCTGTTTTTAGTAGCATCAATGCAGTCTGACAGGAGGCGCCACTGTATCTTTGTCCTCAAGCATAACAGTGTTCAGTATGAAAGAATAACTGAAACAATACAGAGCAGCTGGAAGGTGCCAGTGGAGAAGAGCCCTAGGATGAAGCCGGGATCGAACTGTTCATTGGCTTGGCGGGTTCTTGCATAAGGACGTTATTGGACAAGGGGGGTGGGGAGTTGCGTGGGTCATGTCTGCAGAGAAGATCAGAACATGAGATTATTGTGAGCCATGTATTTAATTTTCAGCATTTTCTGGCCCAGAGCTATAACAATGTCATGTTAAAAGTCAAGGGCAAATCAGGGGCTGCTTGTGATCAGAGGGGGACACATATACCCTGAAATATTGAGCTTAGTCCTCAGTCCTTGCTCAGGCCAAAAGCCACCCATGAAGTAAATAGGCCTTTGGAACCCACTTAAGTGCAGACACAAAACACACACAGACACACACACACACACACACACACAGAGTTGCTAATAAAGTTTCACCTTCTTTGATTGATTAGTCTCTCACCACATATTCGTGTCTGCCTTTAAATGCATTTTATTTTATTTTTATTTATTTATTTGAAATATTTTTTCACCCCGCCTTTCTCCTTGAAAAGGACCCAAGGTGGCTTACAACAGTGAAAGACAATGTTTAAAGTTGAAAACCATGAGTATACAACGGTGGTCAACATCATTAAAAGACAATATTTAAAGCTAAGAACAATGAGTAAAGAGGCATCTTACATTATTAAAAGGCAATTTTAAAGCTAAGAAGTATACAGTACAACTTTTAAAAAAAAAATACCCATTGCCACTCTGAGAAATAGAACATTTTAAAAATGGAAAATACAAGTACTACTAAAAATCCAGTCAAAGCAGTAACACAAATCAATCCAATTTTGGTTCTTGTTTTAATGCTTTGTCTGTCTTGTGCCTCCAGTTAACATTCGACTTGACACTCACCTTCCTCTGCCCTTCTATGCATCTGATTCTCACTGTCTTGAATACCTTACATTATTACTCTTTTGGTCTGGAGTTGGTTCTCCATACTCAGATAATATTAAAAATGTTGAATAGAGTCAAGGGCTTTTGTTCTTTTCTCTTTTATAGTTTCATTCCACTGTTAACGGTGCTCTCTGAAACTCTTTTTTTCGTTTTATTGGTGTGCTCTTCTGCTCTTCATTGGGTTCTGTTCTCTCTCTTTAACTCCCACACCTTTCTCTGAGAATTATTTTCAGCTTCTTTACCACTTCCCTCCTATGCATCATCTCCAATGTCTTGACCTTTTCATGTTTATCTTTTGCTAACTTGCTGAATGAACTCTTTTGGTTTTCAGTGTCATCTGCATACTCAACTTTCTTGCCAGTCCATTCCTCAGCTCAGTTCTGCATTTCTTATTCCTTTTGAAACAGTTTTCTCTCAACCGGTCAGCAGAATCTACCCTGAAGCCTAACGGCAGTGTTGGGGGAAGGGGCCTGAAGACAAGGAGTGGACCAGAGGGTTGTCTCTCAATACCTGAGTTACACCTGCCAGTACTCTATCGACGTAACTTCCAGCAGCCGATCTCTGCAAGTTGTTAGCATAGGCATTTCCTATTGCACATCAATTGTATGATCCAGGGTCCAAAAGGAAATGCTTACACCGACTTCTGAGCTTGTAACAATTCACCGTTGGAAGTGGTGCCAACGGAGTTATGCCAGTGCAAATATGCAATAGGGCTCTAGCCAGGCTGTATTATGATGAATGTGTAGATGGAGTCAGGAAGGATATGGAATGTGTACAATTAAGTCAGGAGTTAAGTATACCAGTGGAGGCTGAGCTGGCCCACAGTTGACAGGCTGCCCCCAACTTGCCAGAACTTGGAAGTAACTGGTTATGAGAAATGTATCCACCTATAACTAGTTCTGTTTGGGGAACAAAAATGTAACTAACATTTATGAAGTTATAGTAAAGGCAATGTAACAAGTAGTAATGGAGTTCCTTTTTAATGTAGCAAGTAATGTTTTCCAGCCACTTTCAAAATTATTTTTAAAGGGTATTTTAAGACATTTTTGGAGGCATTTTGACAGCATTTTTTCAAGTTTTACACTATTCTCTTATCAATCCTAAATGCCAAAGGGAAGTATTATTTGATTTTGGTTTACAAATGCTTCCAAGATACTCTGTAAAAACTGGCTGCTAGACAGAACCAGAGAGCAATTTGTCTGTATTTGTCTGGCCTATTGGCAATGACAATGCAGTGTATTGATAATGCACTATGCAATAAAATAAAATCATCATCATCATCCCCTCCATGGGCACAGTCCTTGCTGAGGTGGAGGGGCTTGCATGCTTCAGTGAGGCTGAGAACTATGCTGAAGGGTCTCCCAAGCCAGACAGGTCTCAGCTGAGAAGCTAGACCAACTGTGTCCACCAACCATCAATTAGGATGAGAGGAAATAAACAGAAATCCATACCGGATTGGTTGTCGCCCAGGTCAACAAGGATTGCGTCAGATGCTATGGCCCCTGGGCATCTGGTGACAAAGGGGCTACAGGGCTCAGCAGACCCTGTTGAGGCACTAGGACAGGCTGCTGCAAAGCTGCTGGAACAACATAAATCCAAAACTTGGACTCTTGCTGAAAATCAAGAAATTATGAAATATTATTACAAGGCAAACCGAACAGCCCGTGGTTTTCAAAAAGGAATGATTGAAATTTGGAAAAGGAAACACCCAAGTAGTGACATAACTGAATTACGATTAATGGACCAGAGAAGGTTTATCATCTGGAGTGAAGTGTTTTCAGAACTGGAATTGCAAGAACTAGAAAAGGTGGCAAAATCAACACAGAACAATGACCATAATATAGAAGAGAGATGGAGGGTAGAGGTAGACATAATAGTGGAAGAAAATGTATCAATAGAGGAACAACTTATGGAACAACCCAGAAATTATGAGTTGACAGAACGGCAAACATCACTGAGGGAAAAAATAGTAACCCATATTATCCAGAACACAGAAAGACAAAGGCTCTCCAATTTGCACCAATTACGAAGTAATCTAGTAAAAGATCTACTGAATGATGCAAATGTTGTCATCAGAACAATCCCAACCAACATACTAAGGAAAACAAATCAGCTCATGAATAGCACAGCTATCATAACAACAATGGAACTTGGTTACAAGCTGCAAAAAAAAACAGAAAACTTGTGGCACTCCAAAATGGAAAATTCAGCTGGAAAGAAAAATAAACAGATTATGTACAGACATTAGCAACTTAAAACACTTGAAAGATTCAAAACTTAAAAATGAAAAAGTAAAAGCCAGACTATGCAAAATATATGACCTAGAAAGGAAAACAATTGAAACTATGGAAGAATCAAAACAGCGGGTAACAGCTACAGCAAAGAAAATTGAAAGAATATAGGGAAACAATATAGGGAAAACACGCAATTTTGAAATAACCAACAATTATTCTATACATCATTAGGAGAAAAATGCAGAGCAAAATAAATTAGGCCCATGATGCTCTAAAATTTTGGAAAGAAATGTGGGAAAGCCCAACCGGACATAACAAAAACGCCTCATGGATTAAAGACATTTGTAAAGAAACTCAAGGAAAACAAATGGATGATATTGTAATAACAACTGAAATGATTAAGAGGCAGGTAAAGGTTGTGAAAAATTGGAGTGCACCTGATCCAGGTGAGCTGCACGGATTTTGGTTAAAACATCTAACAAGTCTCCATCAACGTATAGCAGTGCAATTTAACCACTTCAAAATTCTACAACTGAAGACTGGATGACAACAGGCTGCACATTTCTGATAATAAAAGATCATGAAAAGGGCAATGAACCCAGTAATTATCGACCAAACACATGCCTTCCAACAATGTTCATGTTCCTCACAGGAGTACTTGCAAGATCAATATATAATTACTTAACTGAAAACGCCCTATACCCAACCGAACAGAAAGGGAATTTTAAAAAGTCAAGAGGCAGAAAAGATTAGCTGCTTATTGACAAAATGATCCTGAAGAATGCAAAAAGACAGAAAAAAACCTTAACATGGCCTGGATAGACTATAAAAAGGCATTTGATTCATTGCCACACAGCAGGATTAACACCTGCCTAAAAATGTTTGGGATTAGTAAAAACATTCAGAAGTTCCTCAAGAAAAACATGGAAAAATGGAAAACTGTCTTAATGGCCAGTGGTGAAGAAATAGCATCAAAAGAGGAATATTTCAGGGGAATTCTTTTTCACCACTGCTGTTTAACATCTCACTAATCCCCATGTCAATAATTTTAAATAAAACTGGATTGGACTACCATATCTCACAACAAACAGGAAAAATCAATCATCTTTTATACATAGATGACCTAAAACTATATGCAAAAACTTCCACGGAGATAGAATCACTGCTAAACACAGTGCAAATATTTAGTGAAGATATCCAAATTAAATTTTGGAATTGACAAATGTGCAGCTCTGTCTATACACCATGGCAAGATCCAAAAACTAGATAGAATAGAGTTAAAAATGGCAATATTATAAAATCACTATCAAGTGATGAAAATTATAAATGCCTTGGAATACTAGAAGCAGATAACATCATGCACACAAAGATTTAAAAACTGACAGAAAGGGAATATATCAAAAGACTGTGGAAAATCTTAAAATCAAAATTAAATAGTGGAAATACAATCAAAGCCATAAACACATGGGCAGTTCCAGTAGTTAGATACCCAGCTGGAATAATATATTGGATGCAAAATGAATTAGAAGAATTGGATCGAAAAACACAGAAACTAAAGAACATGCATCACGTACTACATCCAAAAAGTGATGTGGACAGATTATATTTACCATGAAAAATTGGAGGCATTGGATTACTGCAAATACAGCAGGTAGTAGAGGAGGAAAAAAGAAGCCTAAATGATTATATCAGTACAAGCAAAGAAATATTACTTAAGGCAGTGAAAATGGAGAATATTTTGAAAACAACAGAAACAAAGGCTCAATATTAGAAACAACAATTTGAAAATAAATTAAACAGTTAGAAAAACAAACCACTACATGGACAACACCTGAGAAATATTGATGGAAAGCATGATAATAATTCAACATTATTAGGAAAAGAAAGATCTACCATTGCAACAGGGTCTTCAGGGGACAGGGAAGGGAAGAATCAACTTGAATTGGCTTCATTCTTTCCAGACAGGCCTAACCCAGCCCTGCCAGCTGGGCAAACCCTAGTGCTAATGTAGTTAATTCTGTCCCTCCCCACTATTATCAATTAGAAATATACAAATCTGACAGAAATAATGTTAATAACTGTGTGCCATCAAGTCAGTTCTGACTTATGATCACCTTTTCCAGAGTTTTCTAAGTAGAGAGTACTCAGGAGTGGTTTACCACAGCGGTCCCCAACTTTTTTGGGACCGCAGACCGGCTGAGCCTCTGAGGAAGGTGGGGCACCCCCCGTGCTCGCGCGGGTACGCTCTCAGGCGCATGTGTGAAGTGGTGGGGGAGTGTGTGCACCAGCGCCGGTGCAATTGCTCCCCCACCCCTTCGCGCATGCGCAGGAGCGCCTAAACCCCTTCACGCAGGCACTCCCTCTTTCTCTGGCAGACGCCTGGAGCGGAGCCCCGCTCTTGCTCTGGCTCCCCTTCCCTGCAGCTTCACTTCTTCTCCGCCAGCCTTCCTCAATCTTTTCTAGCCGCCGCCGCCGCCTCTCCTTTCTTGACTCCTGCTGCTTGCTCGAATACCTCCGGGCAAACCCACAAAAATTAATATAAGACCCTGTCTTATTTTTGGGGAAACATGGTATGTATATATCTTGCTCTCCTTTCCTTGCTAATCTTTACGCGCAGCTTGCTCAAAACGAAGCAGGAAATCACCTCCAGAAGCAAAGGCGCCACGTGATTTACAGCCCGAAGTGGTGTCTTAGATTGTGACTCCATCAGAGACTGCTTTCCACCTTCCACCTCTCCCCCTCCCATCCAAAACTATAACATAAAATATTACAAAAGCCAGACATTTTAAAGGTTTTTAGCTTTGCCTGCCGGACGGAGGACATTAGGCTAAAAAGGAAGACATGTCCTCCTTTTGCCGGACGTCTGGCAACCCTACGTCTGGGGGCAGCCTGGGGCTGTGCAGCTTGGCCAAGGCCACCCAGACTAGCGGTACTTCTGAGAGACATAGTGGGGAACTGAACTCTCAACCTCTGGCTCTGCATCCAGATACCTAACTCACTGAGCTATCCAGCCAGCTGATAGGAAGAAAGGCCAGGCACAACAATTCCCTCCACACTTATTCGGATATGTACTTTTATCCTGTCCAGAAAGGTCTGCAATGAAAAGATAGAGCCCTCCAAAAGGTTAGGGGTGGGCAATCTGTAGCCCTCTGTTGGCCTACAGATCAAGCCCCACTCAGCATGGCAATGATAAGGGACTGTGGAAGTTGTAGTACAAAACATTTGGAGGAGCTCAAGTCCCCACCCCATGATAGATTCACCACACCACTGCTGCCCATTCCCTTCTTAGGATTGTCCTGCCTTAGATTAAAAATGGCCAGAATCCTATTGGTGAATACCTTGCCTAAGGGAAAGTGCGTAAGTTATGGTGTTGAATTGCTGCCCATTAACATGATGCTAGTTGTCTTCCCGGCCACGTGCCTAGCTGCACAAATGGGCATGTGCCGAGCACCTTTGCAGTTGCAACTTACGCAATTTCCTACACAAAACCATAAATAGCCAGTAGGACTCTGGCTGACATCTTAATATGGATTATTGCAATCTTTGGCAATCTGTTCCTCATTTCTCGTATTATTGCACTCTTCATTTTTCCCCCTGTCCTATTGTTCACCTCACTGTTTTTCAATCTTGTTTTGAATTCAGTTAAAAACACTTCAGTTCTTATTCTTACTCTTATTGAATGCCCTTGGGGCTGTTTTCTATACATTGGCTTGAACAGAAAAAGTCCAAGCAATACATTGGTTGCCCTTTTTTTCCAGCCATTTTTCTTCTGTAAAACACACACACAAACACACACACAGCCAGTGATGGAAACACAGGCCATTATTTGCCATTCTCCAGGTGAAAATATTGTGGAATGCTTCATTTGCCAGTTCAGTTCTTTATGGATTCTACGACACAATATAAAGAAAGTGTCCCATTCTACTGGATGAGGGTGAAATATCTCACCGGCCTTTACAAACTTTCACCTCAGCTTTTCTTCTAGCATGGCCCGTTCCCTCATCTGATTATTTGTTCTGGGATGGCCCAAGATCACATCCTCTTCTGTTCAACATCTCTTTCACTTTTTGTTAATACCTGCAAATATCTTTCATGAAGTTATTCATCTCTCACACCCTTATTTAAAGAAGAATGACAATTTTTTATTTTCTAACCCTAAATTATGTATGTGCTTATGTTAGTTTTCTTTGATCATATACAGTATTTTAAAGTTTGGTTTAGAGAATATACTGTGATGATTTTAGCCTCTCAGTTTTGTGCAAGCCTTCATGTCACGGAGGCTGCCTTGAAATGGTATCAGCAAGAGAAACAGGCAAGCAGACAGACCTGAATCATGTTCCAGAGACATTCAGTTCTCCTTTTAAAAACCCCAACACATATTCGGCTCTGATCTCTTTGGGTACAGAGATAAAAGGAAAACAATGGAGGCCTTTATTCTACCCAGTTGGAGGCCTTATTCTACCCTGCTGCCATCCAGAGCTGGGTCTAGCCAGTTGAGGCAAACATACAGCATCAAGTGATGAACACTTGGAAAGGATTCTAAAATTTTAAAACAAGTTAATGTAATTAAAACATTTCACAAACTAAGTCATTTAAAATACATTGCCAGGATCTCTCTCTCTCTCTCTCTCTGTCTATGGAGAGGTAAGTCCCACTGTATTACTGAATCAACAGTAAGGTTGATTCGCAGGTAGGCAAGTCAAGAGCTGCAGCCCACAAGTGCTTAAGGGCTGTAGTTTTGCACTAGCTTCTGAGGCACTCTTTTCTTTCTTTCTTTCTTTCTTTCTTTCTTTCTTTCTTTCTTTCTTTCTTTCTTTCTTTCTTTCTTTCAATTCTATCCCACCTTTCTCGTAAACTAGGGCCCAAGGTGGAGTAAAATAAGGTTAAAACAAAGGTAGATAAAACAAGCCTGGGGGGGGGGGGGAAGGTCTGTACAAATATCATGTTGAAATTCAGTTAAGCTGCAATAAAATACAACTGTATTAAAAACAAATTAAGACACATTGCTTTAAAAAGAAACCAGTAGTTTATCAAAAGCACTTTCTTTAAGTTGCAAATTATCGCCTTTGTATTCTGAGGGTTTGCTATCACCATCCCATTTCTGGTTATAGGTCTGGTTTTATCTTACATAAAACACGTTGTCATCTTTAAGTATAGTCCAATAAAGATAAGAAAAATCCTTAGTGGCTGAAATGCTGTTGTAAGTGGCACTAGAGTAACCCCATTGAATCAGGAGGGATTTGGTGAGTCCAATGGGCCTACTCTGGTTGCAACTTAATTTACTAGACCCATTGACTCAGTGGGGATTTGATGAGTCAACTGTTTCCATAAATTCAGTAGAATGAAATGAGTCTACTCTAGTTCTGACTTAATTCATAGTAGTAAGTCACGAAGCGACTAGGTCCATTGGAATCAGTGGAACTTACAGAGGAGTTGACTCAACAAATCCCTGCTGATTCAATGGGCCTACTCTAGTGCATCTTAGTATGCTAAGCTACAGGATTTCAGCCAATAAGTTAATAACCCTTTAGGGAAAGGGTTAATATCAAGAATTAGCACCAAACAGGTGTGCTTGCAGGAGCAGATTTTTTAAAATCTATACAACATCAGGATGCTCCCTCAGACTCACGAAGCAGAGCCACAAATTTAAACAAGGAAAATATATAATAGCAGTAGGTACACAAAATAAAGTGAGAAACAGCACATCCAGAGTCCGTAGACTGCATAGGCCCAAATCCATTTCATATAAAGAAGGCCTTGGTTACCACTTATATTTTAGTTCACTGTGGCCTAGTTGCCTACGCCATGTTCCCAATCTGCTAAACTATGGTGTGGAGGTCGGTAATAAGTCAGGGGGCCAAGTACCTCCTCTCCTTTGCTGGTGTTTGCCTTCATATCCTCAGTTTCCTGATATGCTACATCTATTGCCATGATATCCAAACTTGGCAAACTGTGGTGAGCACAAACCAAGAATGATCTTCAAATGGCAGGTCCCTCTTCCAAATCTATCTGCAAGACATCACTGCTTTGAACCACAGTTTGGGAACATTTCCTGTCTGTGCTCAGTCATTGACTCAGTCATTTCACCTTGGTTTGGCCCAGCAACCTTACATGTAATGGGAAGCTGGACTTAGCAGTGACATCTAACAAAGACTAATCCTTGTAAGGCAATACCTTTTCTCTTTATTCTGTCATTAAAATCCACATTATGCAGAATACAACGTCAGTTTTAATCTTTCCAGTCCCCATCCACCTCAATCTGGATTTTTATAACATAAGGCGTGAGGAAGAGAACCTGAGCTTGTGAAAGCTTGTACCCAATAGACTTCTGCGGTTTTGTTGATCCCAATAAAGGTAATAGCAGATCATTCCCCCCCCCCCCCCCCCCTTTATGGACCAGCATGGCATGCTTTACTTTCAAACTACCGTTGGGGAACTGGAGACCTTCCAGATGTTATTGAGTTGCAGTCTCTCCATCAATCCCCGCCCCACCAGCCTGCCCAAGGGTGAAAGATGAAAGCAGGAAGAGTAGCATCTGAAGGGCAGGGCATTTGTTCCCTGCTCTTCTTTTAACAGAAAAGAAAAAAGTTGTGTGGTCCTTGTACACAACTCAAAAACAAGGGTGGGTGATATCTTTATTGGGTCACTCAGATCTCACAGACAGAAGCTGATTGTTAGAGCCTTCCTCGGGCTGGGTGTTACAGAGCTCAAGATGGTGCAGGAGAAACAAAAAAGTTTCAGAGGTATGGGCCAGGCTCCTTTGTCTAAAACTAAAGCACGTTCCAAAACCTTTATTCCCAATGATGTTGGTGTAACTCCATCAAAGTAAATTAAACTTGTGGCAAATGCAGCTATCTTCCTTGGACACTTGGTATGTGGAAACATCTTGAGAAAGGAAGCCCAGTCCAAGCTCACTGATAAATAGCCCCTGTCTCACCTCATTAAGAAGCACACACTCTGTCACCATCATCCTTTCCGACAGGAATGCCAAATTTTGAGGTCCTTCCCTGATTTGCACATCCTCCAGATGTGTCTCCTTGAATTTCCCTTCCGACAAGGAAAAGCTTGGGCACTCTCTTAAAGGAAACAAGTAACATTGACCTGGACAAAATACTTCCCTAACCGATTACCTAGTGGACATAGACCCAGGTCTTGCTGAGAGAGAAAGCCTGCGGTGCTTCAAGAGTGCGATGGGCGTGTGCATGCCATGCACATGGAACCGTTTGGTGAAGTTTGATCATTCTGCTTTGTTTTTGAACAACTAGTTCAAAACTAGTCAAAAAAAAAAGTCTTGTGGCACCTCTGGAAGGTCTCCAGCTCCCCAGCCGTAATTTGAAAGTAAAGCATGTCATGCTGGTCCATAAGGAAAAAAAAAAACCCCTAACATTGATTTGAACTATAATTCCCAGATAGGTCTTAAATTGTTTTTAATTCAGTTTTTAATTCAACTGGCTGCGATTTCAAGAGGAGAAAATGATGTATGTACTTCATACTTCCACCCAAACAAGTGAGACATTTAAAAAAAATTAACTTTAAGGGTTCTTCCATATATGGCTAATTTGCACCACTTCTTCATGCTGCGTCTTCTTTTCCTCCTGTGAAGTTCCATTTATCCTCCAGGCATGCATTGTTCCAGGATCTGTACCCATGAAGGGCCCAAAGGGAAGGGAGAGAAAAAGCAGAAAAAGATCTTCTGACCCTCCCCGGGTCTCATCTACCTCCTCGTGGGGAGACAGGCAGGAAGGGTTCTGTTATAGTCTTTAAACGCACACACATATCCTGGAGTAATGTGTGTGGGAAGAAGGTGAAGGGGCACTTCTCTGTGAACAGCCAGTGCCACTCAACTCTGCTGCTCTCAAGTTTGCAACAGGCAGAAACCAGACTATGCAAAATCCCCATCCACTGTTCCTATGATTGGTCTCTTTCCACCCCCACCACCCCCATGTGTTTGGTGAGCATAGCATAGTCGATAGCATAGTCCTTCTCTTGGGTTTTGAAGGTAGGTAGGTAGGCAAAGTCAGCCAAGCCAGCCTCCGAGTAGAAGGGACGTGACTGACAACCCCACCCCACCCCATGAACAAAAGGAAAGGAAAGAGGGAGGGAGGGCAGAAAAGAGGGAAGAGGGCCAAGTTTTGGGGGGAGGCAGGAGAGAGGGGAAGTTATAAAGAACAGCTGCCTTGGGTTGTGCCCCCCATCATGCAAACACAGACAGCACATTTGTTCGTCTTTGGTGCTGAAGAGCATGGGATCTACCAGGCCTGTGAGAGGGGACAAAAATGTCCGGCATTTTGCCACTGTTTTCCCCGTGGTCTTGCTGAAACAAGCCTTACTTCATTGAGTAAAAACAAGAGCTTTAGTATCTAATCAGGCACATTTCAGAGAACTTATATTCTGTCTGGATGAGCCCTTCGACCGTTCTGTGTGTCCAATGTCAATCATGTCCCAAAGTGTCCTTATGCCAGCAGAACGGACATCCCTGGGGCATCAGATTCTGCCTCCCCAGCGCAGCCTGCCTGCCTGGTATTGCCTAAATCAGCTCTCGATGGTTGGAGGGGACATGCTGGAGTGCCTTATCAGCCAAAGGCTCAGAGAGGAAGAAGCAGAAGGGAAATTTAGGTCACTGAGCAGAAACTACTTATGGACTGTTAGGCTTAAGCCAGCATCTGAAGCCCTCTAGCTAAGCCCATTAAAAGAGATGGAGCAGAGCCTAAAATATATGCAACGGGAACTCACCTATGATTACTCAGTCTTGTGTTTTCTAGACCCAAGGGTGGGGCTGTGTTGAGCACAGTCCACCTCTCACTCCCATCACACAAAATAACAATTATTTTTGAATATGCAATTTAATAATGTGAAGTTCTATTTCAATGCAACAAGTAATCTGTTTCACTCTACAGTTACAAGTGGTATTTTTTTCAGTTTACACACACCAGACTTCAGACGTGAAAGTCTTGAAAAGTTTTAGAATGTTATAGAGGGCAGAGAATAAGGCGTCCTCTCAATGTGAAGGACTACGATTCCCATCATCTCTAGCAAGCGAACTGCAACTGCCAATAATGTTTTCATTTTATGGTAGGACTGGGAGAAATTGTCAGGAGTAGCTCTTTCTTCTGTTGGACTCAAGGTTGTTAAGTTTTAAGTAAATTTGTGGTTGTTCTGTGCCATCAAGTCACCTCTGACTTTGGCGACCCTATGAATGAGCGATCTTCAAAATGTCCCATCCTCAACAGCCTTGCTCAGGTCTTGCAAACTCAAGCCTGTGGCTTCCTTTAGGGAACCAATCCATCTCACGCTTAATCTTCCTTTTTACCTGATGCCTTCCCCCTTTCCCAGCATTATTGTCTTTTCCAGAGAATCCTTCCTTCTCATGATGATGATCATGATGCCTTCCCAAAATAGGACAGCTGCAGAGTCAACATTTTTGCCTCCAGATTCTTGTGAACAAGCAGACTTTCCATTTGGAAGGTATAAAAACATCAAATGGGCAGCCTTATATCCTGAGTTCCTTAGGGACTATTGTTCTGAAAATGGCAGACAGAAGGTGGATCTAAGTCAGAAGAGTGCAGCTCTGGTCACCCATTTTGACCCCTGGGTGTGTGGCCCAGTCTCTCTGGACAAAACCAGAAAGGATCAAAAGGTGATATCTGGTCCTTCCCCCCCCCCCCCCCGTTAATTTGTGGTCTGAAAAAACAGTGTGTGTCTCTGTAGGAGGGGGCTCACAACTTCCATCCTCTTAAGGCTTTTGAAGATTTATCCTGTTTTTGTCAAAACTATGAGGGGGAATCGGAGGCTGTGGGGGCTTGTGGGATGCCCCGGAAGAGCCTGAGAGGGCTCTGCACGGCCCACAAGGATGTGGCTCTTGCTTCTTTTATGTAACGAGCCTGAAAGGTTTCAGAGAGATTAAATGTGGTGGTTTATATGGAAGAGGATTTGGTCTTTCTTTCTCTCCCCCATGTTTTCTTGTGGGGGGCAATCTGTATGAAAATGGCACAACTCATAAAGGTGTGTGCTAGCTAGGAAGCTGTTTCCCAAGCATAAGGAGAAAAGTAAAGGATGCTTGAAAAAAAAAAGACCTAAGGTTTATTAAAATGGTGAGGTGTGGCAATGATGGGAAAACATCCCTTTCATTTTCCACCACACGTCTTCTGGACTTGCCTGTTATGCTCTGTTAATAGTTCTACCAAGTAATGGTAGTCTTCTGAAGAGAGTTTAAAAAACAAACAAAAAAAAAAAACCCCACACACAACCTAGTACTTAGGTCGTTTATTTCTTTTTCCAGCATGGTTCTACACTCAGGAAAGAGAAAGCCAGAAGATGTAACAAAGTCACAGTCCCTACTCTAAGCTATACCAATTTGGAGAGCCATGGAATTAAACATGCCCTAAGATAAGAAGGTGTCGGTCCCCCCAACCCCACTCCTTCCTTACACTTCTCCATTTTACGTGTTTTCAAAGAAACAAAACTTAAAAGACGTCTCTGAGGGTTCTCCCCCACCACAAAGTTGTCTTTCCTTCATTTATGTTTGTTGGAATTTCTTCAGAAGTATTGCATCAAAGTGAGGGAATGGCTTCGGAGCTTCTCTTTGCTGGGCAGCATTTATGTGCCGCATTTGCTCCTCGTGTTCAAATCAAACAAAGGCCCTGGGTATTGTGAGTATCTTTTAAAGCGAGGCAGGCTAGAAATCTTGGAGGTGGGGGAGGTAGGGGTTAGGGTTAGGGCTATAAGGTACATTCCTCACATCCAGACGTGTACACAGGATAGCCGAGAAGCCAGCAGAGAGTTGTTTTCTCTCTCTGCCACTACCACTTTGGGTTGTTTCACTCATTTAAGCACAAGGGGCTACGATATGGGGCTCGCTATGATTGCATAGCACGAGGAAGAAAGCAACCAGGCCTCGGGGCTTTCTAATCTTTTCAAGCTCAAAATATACTCAGAACTAACAAGCAGTAAATATCAAAGATGCCCATGTCATACAAGTTTAAATTAATAAAAAAAAAAACAACCAACAATCAGCAACGGCCCCAGTAAACAGCAACACCATGCACTCTTGAATAATTGAACTACTCACAGCAGGAATGTTTTCAAAGTTGTTCTGGGGCTTATATTGGGCTCCTGTGAAGGCTCGGCATTCCAGAGGTGGTTGGATGGCATCTTCCAGAATCCCACATCATTCACACTACTGTCTTGCCATCAAAGAAAAAAATTTGAGGGGCAGATGACAGAAGATAATGGTAGAGGTTGGCATCTGTAATGAAGCAGGGTGTGAGAGACTCACTTCAACCGAAGTTAAGGATGAGCTGGCTGCAGTTGCCTAGGGGATGCAAAGGAAAACTGCCTGGATACATTTAAGCATCTCTTCTTGGCTATGCTCTTTAGCCAAATTGTAACCCAACAACATCTGGTGAGCCATGGATTCTCCAGCCTTGCTTTAAAGGTGTTGCTTGAAGTGAGGTCAACGTTGCATTTATCTTTTCCTAATTAAAAGCGAGCACCGGAGCTTCTAATCTGGGCTGGGATCAGAATGTGCAGGAACTCGAAATTTATACCTTCCTTGTTGCGATCCATGAAAACTTGCTCTCCCTCTGGCACACATAGCTATAGTGCAAAAACTCCTTCTGGTACTATTGGGTTTTTACAGCTGGTTCCTGCGTGAGATGGGCAGGGTTGTCTCTCTTTCTCCCAACACACTGTAATCCCAGTAGATACCCTTTCAGCTTGATATCTTTTTTCTTTAAATTAAAAAACAATTTAGCTTCCAACACTGTGTTGAAAGCCATCTGTAATTAGGCCTTTAATAGCTTGCTAACAATGCACGCCAGCATATGTCCCGTCACCAAAAACAGATGCTACTGTACCAAAGGGAAAAAAAAATGTGTCCAGTAATCTAGACCATCTGAAAAAGGAAACAACTCCCTCATAAATCTTAATAGAACAGCATTGTCCCTGGAACTGAGACGAAGTTTGGAAGGTGCGCTGAATAGGCTTAAAGGCCTCTCATGTCCCTGGAAATTATTGATAGTCCTGTTAGATGGTGTTTAACCACCTGAGGCAAACCCTGAAAGGCACACACGGGCGCGCGCACACCCACACCCACACACCCACACACACACCAGCTCCATGTACAAATGCCAGCTGGACTGGTAGCTGTATCTTTTTCAACATCGGCAGTGGAATTGCATCCCTTACTGTGCCTTGAGGCAGCCGGCCAGTTTACAGGCACAGAGCATGCTGTTTTTTTCTGCCAATACTTTGCAGCCACCTGCAGCATCTGCCATCTAAGGCCATTGCCTCATTCTGTCTAATGGTAGAGCTGGCCCTGCTCCCTTAAACCTGATAATCACCTTAGAGCTTTTAAATGGGAGAAAGGAAGGAAGCAAGCAAGCAAGCAAGCAAGAAAAAGAATCACAGTACTTCAAAATTGCCTTGAGTTGCCTGACAATGTCCCTCTCACACACTCACTGTTTGGTATAAGGAACTCAGGAGTATTTAATATTCAATAACTCTTATTGGGTGAGGATCTCCAAGGTAACAAAAGAGGAATCAGTGGTTCTATTGAGATTTGATTCTTCTTATGAATCCTCTCTCTCTCTCCAAGCGCATAACTCCTGCCTAGTCATCTACCTGAAGGAGCTTGAACTGTCACACCAACAAGACACCAAGATGCAAGGGGACCAAGCAGTATCTAAATGGGGCAAGTTAGCGCATCTCTGTTGCTCCACTGGACAAGTGCCTCACGTGGTGTTTACAACATCACACAACCACACATCCTTGTGCTTTTCTGGGTTACAGAATCACTGTGACCAATTAATCATGACGTGGATTAAAGCAGATAATGGGTGATAATCCACACCAAGGAAATTAGACAAGGAAAAGAGGCTAGAGAGAAGATAGCAAATGACAGAGTAGGAGAAGTTATGAGTCTTCTTGAAGTAGATCTGAGAAGCGCATGTCTTGAGGGGTTTGAGGAAAAGAAATTTCTTCCACACAAAGCTCTGAGTATCCATCCCCATGCACAAGATCAGGAATCACAAAGCTGCACCATGACCACTAATTGACAGGCGTACTCTTGGAGGAAATCTAATGCGCTGGAAGCAAAGTTGTCTATAAAAGGAATACCACCACCAGAGTCTTTGGGTTATTCGTTTGATATAACCATAAAAGCAACTATTTTAAATAGCAAGGAAACCTATTTTTACTCCAGATTAATGCCTGAACAGGATGGGCAAGTGTGCCACAGGTTTGCTGTCACATGTGCAGAGGAACTGTGGGATTGACCTAAATACAGCCTGGAGAAAAAGCAGAATCAATGACAGCTATAGGGTGGGTTAGTATGTGAGTTGCAACTCGCAGCCAGTTTTGCTCAGAAGGTTGATTCCACTCACAAACAGTCAGGACAGGAGTTAAGGATAGAATTAGTCATGTCTTCTGTTTTTAGAAAAGTGCACACGTGTATAAATCACGATGCAATCAAGTATTCAACAGGTTGTTACACTTTTATAAGTGCAGTATGACATTTCTATACCTGAAAGTTATCACTGGCTGAAATCCAGTGGTAAGCTGCAACTAGAGTAGGCCCATTGAATCAGTGGGGATTTGGTGAGTCAACAAGCATGCAGGTTCTGATTCAGTGGGCCTACTTTAGTGGATTTCAGCCACTGTTTATTAGCTCACATGTGTTGTAAATCTAGTGCTTTTCCGAGAAAGCTGCACTATTTCTGTGGAAAGTTAACTATGCAACTACATGAACTGTAGTTGTCTGTGTATTTCCAGCATTATTTCCTACAGTGGAAAGATGATTTTTTTTTGGTCAAGAAAATGTTTATTTATTTATTTTTTTAAAGAACAAAACGTAACAAAACTTTGCAGAAAGATAATTTCCAAGGCCCCTTTTTTGGGGCATTCAACCTATGGGACTGTTGCTGAAACCCTAGGTTGGAGAAAACCTAAATCGCTTTCTATGTGAAGCTCTCACTTCTGCTCAGAAGGAAATCATAAAATGGTGCCCAAAGTTAACTCGGATTGAGAATCTAAAAAAGCTTTTAGCTCTTTGTTGTTCAGAATGTTGTACTTGTTTTGTTCTATAGCATGCTACTTGTTTTTACTCATAGCTGCAGCAATATTTTTCATTAGTTATCCATGTTTAAATGCAGATTTATTTCTATTTCCACCTGCCCCTGACAAAGGAAACACTATTTCACAAACTGCATTGGGCCTTGTGAAACAATAAACATGGGCACTTACTTTTCTCTTCTAGCTTTGCTGTTGGTCTCCACTGCCTGCCTACCCCTTTCTTTCTGGTGCTTGTTCTGTTCTAACACGGCATCCCAGTCACTTCAAAAAGTCTCAGAAAACCTGGAAACCTCATATAAGCTGTGCTAAATTGTGCTGTTAAGTAGCAGCTGATTTATAACAATTCTAATCTGGTTTTCGAAGCAAGTGAGATATTTAAGGAGTGTCCCCCCCCCCAGTTCTACCCCCCCCACCATGAGTTTCCATGGCTCTGCATGGATTTGAACTCAGGTTTCCTGAGCCTATCCTGTCACTCCACACATTACACCATATTGGATACTTCACAGATATGGAGAATTCCAAATATACGCTCTACAAATGTCAGGAGGGTGGAAGGTATTCATCTCTTTCCTTCCACCCACATTTCAACTGCACTCCTCATGTGGAAGGAGTGATAGGTTGAAGAGAAGAGTTGCGCTTGGAGGCTTTCTACATTACTAAAAATGCAGAAGCACCAACAGAAGGGACATGCTTAGGACACTCCTCCACTACATATGCTTATTTAGCCTCCATTTCAACCAGGGGTGATAATCTTATAAAGGCTGAGAGCCATTTTTCAGATTTTCTGCCAGTCCAAGGGCAGAACTCTGAAGGGGTGGGGCTAAAAGGAAGGGGTGCGGCCAGAGAGGCTCATTTGCATGCCTTGTGTCATTTCAATTCAGCGGTTGTGTCCTGTGGTGTAAAGGCTGCACAATGGGTCCCTTGCAATTTCTAGTGGCTATTTTTTTTTTTTAATTTTAGAGAGTACGGCGGGCCCCAGAGTGCTGCACATGCCCCAAAACATGGAAGAGTCCTTAGGGGACTTTTTTTTAAAAAAATTGAGGGTCTGAAGGGTTGCAGGGGGAGACTGATGGTTGCAAAAATGGTCCTGAGGCCATATGTGTCCAACAGGCAACAAGCTGCTGACCCCTGGTTCAAACACTTGGATAGGATTATAGAGATAAAGAGAACTGAGCTTTAGTTGTTCCTAGCGCTTAGAAGCAACCGGTCACATTTCATGGCAAAAAGCACGGCAATATCCGGAGACTTCAGCGGCCACTTTGACAGCCTAATCTACAACACATCGATTTACCGCCTCGGTGAGACCAGCTTGGAAGGGCACACCAAGATCGAGGTGGGAAAGGGCTACAACCTTCCCTCAGAGGCTTCTGCAGAACCCTCTGATGACCCTGGTCCCACAATTTTATTCTATTTACTTGTTTGTTTATACTCAAAATAGGTTTTCATGCTAACTTTGAAGAGAGAAAACTTTGAACTTTCAACATCTAGGTTGAAAAGGGAGAAATCTGGCACTTTGGCGGTCACATTGCCCTGCTTTAAATAAAGGGCTTGGGTGCCTCTTTATGGGACATTATCTGGGGCTTGATGGTTCTCCCATAGCTGGAGCTGCCTTATATCTATGTCTAACCCATTAGAGACCATAGCAGCTGGGAAGAAAAGCGACATTCATTGATTAAAATCTATTCAGCAACATTAAAGCCTTGAAGGGGCTCCTACACAGAAGGTGACCTGGGAACATGAAGGCAAACTACCAAAGATTTAGATCTCCCCCCCTCCTTCCCCGTTATGGTCACGCTATATACTCCAGTATCATTTCACATCATACAAACTATGCACTACCAAACTTAACACAACCCATCAGCCCCTCAGCTTGTCGGCTTACCAAGGATTAGCCAATATAGGGCTATGAAGCCAGAGGGACTATGAAGTACTTGAAAGCAAAAATATTCAGAAATCTGGTCTAAGGTATTTAGCTGCCTGCGGTGAAGGATAAAAATGGTGCCCCTTCAATTCAACACAGTGCTGAAGGGACAGTTCTCTTCAGCCCACCAAGTTAGCTTAGGACGTACAGGAGAGGTGGCATGGCACCCACACTTCAGTCTTCTAACACCTCACAACTGTGGTCTTCCCCGCTACCGATGGCAAAGTCAAAAACTTAAGCCTAGGGGTGCTGCCTTTGTGATGCCACAGGAACAGGATAGGTAGGGTTTAGGGCTGGTGGGGGTGCCAACGCCTTCTATAGAAAAGGGCTTGAGGAGAATCCAGGTAAAGGAGTCCAGAATCCAGATCAAAGTCTACCAACCAGTTCATAGGGCACTTCAGCGTTGGGGTGAAAAAACATTCCTGATGGTGGCAACAAAATCTACCTATAATACTTTACAAAGGTTGGAATATGTGTTCAAATGCACTTTAGCTGGCAAGACCTTCAGAGTCAAAGGTGAGTGTTTGTGGAAATACGCAAAAGAACTAAGGGGAATCAGTTGCTTTCTAGAAAGATATGAATAACCTTGGAACTGCAGAGCTGGAAGGGACCCTGTGGATCATCAGGTCTAGCCCCTCGCAGGGGGAGCACCGTGGGGAATCAAGCTCCCAACCTCTGGCTCCATAGCCAGAGACCTAAACCACTGAACTATCCAGCAGTTATACCTGAGAGATCCAGTAATGTGCATTGCTGCTGCTGTTTTGTCATTCCTACATGAAAATGTGAAACTGTTGTGCAAGGCAGTGAAGAGCTCTCATGATCATTGGGCGTTATTATGACCCATCATCTCATTTGTAAATGGAACCATTAAAAGCAATGTCATTCCCCCCCCCCCCCCTAAAATACAATGGCCATATGAACATATGTAAAGCAGAGCCCAAATGCCATGCCCCTTGATCTCCAGAAATAAAGCCAAAAAGTCTTGCTGTAACATTCAGGTCATTTCATTCAGTAGCATGGGAAGCCTGGCTCCAGAGATTTGAGGTCTTCCTGGAAGCACACTGATGTATACAGTTCCTGACAACTGCTGCAGGAGTCATAGCAACGAAACATGCTTTCAATATCAAAGGGAAGCTCATGTTAATGTTACTGAAATAATTTACTTTTACAGCTACAATTTTCCTAACGGGAGAGTGAGCAGCCCTTTTGAAGTGATGCATTCTGTGTGCCAGCTTTTTGTTTGTGTAATCTCACACCCTGGGGGCAAGGAAGCCTTACAGGAGTTCTCTGGTACTGAGTGTCTCTAATAAATACTAATAAATAATTCTCATAAATGTCTCCGTGAAGGAGCACAACCAACGTAAATGGAAGAAGAGCACACACTGCTTCATCAGCAACAATCCATACCAGTGTGTGAGTGTTTAAGAGAGCTCTTTCATAACTCTTAGGTCTTTTTTAAAAAAAATTCCTGGCTCCGGATGCCATTTGCAGAGTCACCACGAAGAGTTGGATTCCCCACTGCTGGGCCTCCTGCGAGTGGAGCCAGCCTGGGTGGCCTTGGGACAGCTGCACCATCCCAGGGCGTCCACAGAAGAAGGGAAGGGTGAACCCCTTCTCTCTCTGGAAAACCCTGAAAAGGGTCGCCATAAGTCAGAACTGACTTGACAGCACATTATTATTATTATTAAAAAACACCAGGCGCAGTCCATCAAAATTATAAAAACTGACGTATTATATAACAGATACAAGTTTTAACCAAAAACCTTCTTCTATTCTTGTTGTTGTTGACTGCTTATCATGTGACAGAAGGCTATTGCTCATTTGAGGAGGATAACAAGAACGACAACCTATTTATACTGATCTTCTGCCTTTCCTCCAATGAGCTGAAGATGAAGTACATGACTCGCCGCCTCCTCACACCAACCCTGTAAGGTAGATCAGGCTGAGGAAGAGTGGCCAGAGTCTTACTACTTACAAGCAGTAGTGGAAGTCAAACTGCATGAATCTCAGTGACAAAGTGCTGTTAGTTAAGGAGTTGACGCTTGAATTCCTCATGGCACACCAGTTATATGGTGTGGCATATGAGAAACACAAGCATCAACTCCTTCACCGGTATCAACTCACTGCTGATTACCTTGAAGACCGACATCCTTTTTGAGCACAGCCAAAACATTTTAAAATACAACTGCAAAGCAAAATAATACAAAACAATACATTTAACATCCACGTTTTGAGCGAGTAATGCTTCCAGAGAGGACTAGTTCCACACATTTTATCTGTCAAGGATAAAATGTTGCTGAGGTCCAAGAATCCAAGGTCCAAAAATGAAGACTAAACCTTAAAATGATGGAATGGCAAATGCTTCTGCAACATCCTGGAGAATGTCAGTATCAGCTTTTAAAACTTCCTCAGTCATGTGAGAAAAATCTGCCGGCAGCTTCTATTTAAAAGGCCTAGAAATCAGAAGTCCCTATATACATACAGCAGTCAAGAGGACTTCTCTTTATCGCTGTTTCGTAGATCAGGGGTAGGGAATCTGTAGCCTCCAAATGTTGATGGAGATTTACTCTCAGGATCCCTGACCAGGGACTCTGCTAGACATTTGCCCGATGCTGATCGATTGCTTCTACCCAAGATGTGCAATTCATGATCCCGAAGGAAAAATAACTACAAAAAGTAGAATCACAGCAATTGGGTGTCGGAGATGCAGGGATGGCTCCCAGATAGTTGGGAGGCAGGTAGAACCTCACCTTGACACGAGCTATTCGCATCCACGTGTTTTGGACTTCAGCTCCCAGAAGCTCTCCCCAGCATCACCAGGGGTAAGGAACTGTGGGAATTGTAGTATAAAAGTTCCCCACCTGTTAAGAAGTGGCTTTGGATTTAATCCAAGGCAGAAATTTTGCAGCTCCAGTGCTGCTGAGAGGCCAACACTTAGGGCCTTTCTCCTAATAATTTTTAGCTGAAACTTGCTTCGGTGCAATTTTCTGCCATTATCTCCGGTCTTGTCTTTTGGATTAAAAAGGAAACAAGTGTACTTCATCTATGTGGCAGCTTTTCAGATATGAGCATCAGAACGGCAACCAAAATGAGGGCTGGCTATGTTTTCCCAAACCTGCCCAATTCATAGTTAATAGCAATTTAGAATTCACAGCTTTTCATTATCTCCGACTTAAGAAATGCTGGGATTAAGAGGACCACGGAAGCTTTTGCCTGAAGGAGCCGCAGATGGCAAATAATAAAGCGTAGGAACTGAGCCAAAGCTCTGGAGCCCTAGTGGGAGTGAAAGCATCATAGCTGAAGTCGTAAACTCCTAATCCTCTGGTACCATCCTATCTCAGCAGGACAGCATCCATGCCATCCAGGCAATTGGCAGACATTGTAAAGTTTAGCCTACTGCCCCACTTTTGAGAAAACCGACTAAGAATTTTAATAAGTCAAAGCCTCTTTCTTCTTCTTCTAGCAGCTTATCTGACAGGGAAAGCTGACAGGAAAAATGCTGATTCGTTTGAAACATGGTGCTGGAGGAGAGCTTTGTAGATGCCCTGTACTGCCAGAAAGGCAAGCAAATGGGTCCTAGAGCAAATTGAGCCCGAATGATCTCAGGAGGTGAAAATGAAGGCACTGAGGCTGTCCTCCTTTGGGCACATTGCTAGAAAAGACAATAATGAGGGGAATAGTTGAATGCAGCAGGAAAAGAGGAAGACCACATACGAGATAGATTGACTTGCTAAAGGAAGCCACAGGCTTGAATTTAAGAGAGATGAGCAGGGCTGTTGAGGATGGGCCATGTTGGAAAGTATCTGCTATGCAGCGCTTGTTGGCCAGAACCCTACTGGTTAGTTTTTTTAGCATGAGCACAATGGTGTATACTGCAGTAACAAAACTGCTGCTAGCTAAGGAGACACTGCCTGTATTCCTTGGTGTGCAACAAGGAAAACGAACAGCAATTTGTTATTAACTAGGAGCAAGTCACTGCTGCAGTTTATACCACTGTGCTTATGCTAGCATAACTAAACAATAGAATACTGGTCAAGGGGTAACTACATAGAATATAATATTCTGTATATAACAAGTAGTCCCAGCTACAGCATCGGGAGTCTCAGCTGGACTAGATGCACTGAGTCAATGACATATATGCCAGTGGTAACTCTGTAAGTCCTATTTAATCCACGGCTCTACTCAAGTTGGAACTAACAACTTGTTTTGGGAATCGTTAATGGCACAGAGCTGAATACTATCAGCACTGTATCTGTTTCTTCTTTAGGTCTTTATTTACCTATGCTGACCCCTGTATGTACCTGCACACACAACTCCACCTACATTTGTTTAAGCTTATGCTTCCCTTTCAGGTTATGAGCCATTCGAACCACTGGGTTCCCATACGAACGTGGCAATGTTCTGTTGCAGGATAAAAACGTTTGAATAATTTTTAGGAAAGTACTGAGGTTTCTGAAAACTGCACCCTTCGGAAAGAGTTCATTGTTAATAATATTTATTTTTTAAAAGGTGGAATCCAGTTCACATAAGCAAGGTTTGCACATGAGTCAATTCCAAGGTTATACGATAACCAGCAGTACTTCTTCAGAAACGTACTGTATTTTTCCGTGTATAAAACGACACTTTTTCCTAAAATAATTAGGAGAAAAATTGAGGGTCGTTTTATACACGGAAGGAGGCAGAGGCAAAAGAGCAGTCGCACGCGCTCGGGCACCTCTTGCTGCTGCCGCCCATTGCCTCCTCCAGTGCGACTGCCGGGGCTCACCTCCAGCTCACCTGCCTTGTCCCCTCCGGTGGCGGAGGCAGCAGCAGCCGGAGGCGGAGGCAAAGGAGCACTCACGCGCGCTCGGGCACCTCTTGCTGCTGCCCATTGACTGCTGCCACCGCATCGCTTCCTCCAGCGCTCCCTTTGGGCAGGGGGCAAGGTGGCGACGACATGAGCTGGAGGTGAGCCCCGGCAGTCGCACTGGAGGAGGTGATCGGGTGGGCAGCGGAGGCAGCAGCAGCAGGAGACGGAGGTGGAGCAGCAGTTGCCCATTAACTGCTCCTCCACCTCCATCAAGGGTCAAAATTAGGGGGTCGTCTTATACATTGGGGGGTTGTCCACACGGAAAAATACGGCAAGTAGCTCTAGCCCAAACATGAGATCCTCATGTTCCCCCCCACCCAACACAATGTGGATGGTTCTGTAGACAATTCTCCTCTGTACAAAACAGCTGAAGAAGTCTTGATTTATGTCCATGATTTTTTTTTTGGGGGGGGGGGAGGAGGTCATCACTAATAAGGCCCCCACTTCCCAAACACCCCTGGAAAAATAACAGGAGTGTTCTGTCAGTTGAAGGGTCGCCTCCTTCCTCTTTTACTTTGGAGATGGCCAGCAGAACGCCGGAGTTTTTTCCTCTCCTGATGATGGTGCCTCTCTGCTTCGTGCTGTTTCCTCTGCTGCTCTGACTGAAAAAAATAGCAGAAAATACTGAAATAAGAAGCTGCACTAGGTATCAACCAGAGAGATGGAAGAAAAACTACATTGATCCAAGTTCTAAAAACAGATGTCCCCAGTGAATTTCTTTTGTCTACAACTCTACGTTGGATACATAAACATGCTGTTAAACTTAGCTTCTAGAAATTGTATTTCAAGCACAAGCAAACTTGAGACTATAATCCTATACCTAGTTAATAACTGTGAGCCATCAAGTCAGTTCTGACTTTTGGTGACCCGTTTCAGGGTTTTCTAGGTAGAGAATACTCAGAAGTGGTTTAACAATTCCCTTCCTCTACGGGGAGCCTTGGGACTGTACAGCTTGCCCAAGGCAACACAGGCTGGCTCTACTCACAGGAGGCCCAGTGGGGAACTGAACTCCCAAACACTGGCTCTGCTGTCAAGATAGCTAACTCACTGAGCTATCTAGCCTATTTACATGGAAGTAAGCCCCACAGCACACAACAAATGCTCACTTCCGACCAGACCCATGTAAGTATGCACTGCAAGGCACTCATTCTTTGTAGACTTCTCTGTGTTTTCATTCACTCTTGAATTCCCTTCCATAGTCAGTGTGCTGCTGCCGGTCCTACAGGTTTGATGTAGCGGAGACTAGATGCAGCATGGGGTGAAAGAGCATACTGAAGTGCCTTTTCCTGCTTTGCTAGGAGAAGTTACATTTTTTCCCCCTGAGCTCCCAGCTCCCATGGTGGCTGGAGGTTTCTGGGACTTGTTGTCCAAAAGAAAAGAAAAAATTCCAAGCTCTGCGTCCAAGCTAATATGCATTGAAACTCCAGATGCCAAATGGATGGGAAAACAGAAACTTGCGTACCTTGCATACCTCACTGTCTTTTCCCATGTCTAAAAACGGCAGGATAAAGGTCACATAAAGCAGTGGTTCCCAACCTTGGGTCACCCAGGTGTTCCTGGACTACAGCTCCCAGAAGCCTTCCCCACCAGCTGTGTTGCCTGGAGTTTCTGGGAGCGGCAGTCCAAGGACACTTGGGCGACCTAAGGTTGGGAAACCCTAATGTAAAGCAACAAAACATATGCAAACATAATAAATACACACAGCATGAACATTCCTGTTGCCCCAGAAACAACCACCAAAGCTTAGTATCTAAGTGTGCCAACAGAACACTGATTTAGCGATTCTATTAGATTATTATTAGCAGTTTTTGACTGAGGATAGGACCAGAGGAGCAGAAGGTCAGCTCCAAATTAGTGTGGTAGGTCACAGCTCATCCCGAAGGAAACTAGGGCTTGACCGCAATTCCCATCTGCAGTACGCTGCAAAGCCACATCTTTCAACATTGTTTAATTAAGGGAGAAATCATAAATTAACTTTGGTGGAGCTTTTTTGCCTTTGGAGCTTCCCTGCCGCCGAGCCCCCGCCCCCATTTTCAGAGCTAAGTTTCGGCACTCCAGCATTTCTCATATAGACAAACTCCAAAGGAGAAGTGCTGGAGTGCCTAAATTTTGCCCCCAAAGGACAACTCTCAGAACAAAAAGAAACCACCTTGTCAGAAAGAACAAAAAAGCACCAAAGGCAGTGGAAAAGACAGCGATCACACATCAGAGCAAGCCTCGTGTTGTCTGGACGTCAGGAAAAATACGGAGATGATTATTGCTGGACCGGGCACTCATGAGACACGAGACTGGAATGATGGTCTGAACGAGCCCTTATTTACAGCTTTACACATACCTTTTTTAATTTGAAGGTAACTTGTTTGCTTCCTACAGTGGTATCATGTACACTGAGTGCACCTACTCTCTCTTCAAGTTGCAAGCGATCTTCAAGCGTTTTTCTGTAGACGACACATGAAAGAAAAAGGCAGTTGATTATACTTTTGAGATCAGCATGCTGCAAAAGGATATGCTTCAAAAAGACAACACTCCTGTCAGCACAGACAGGAGAAGCTGACTACCATCTCTCATTGTATGTTTGCTTCCACAACACTTTCCATTGAGGGGAGGAGATGAAAACCATGAGCTATTATAGATCTTCCGTAGAGTGTTGTTCCACCACAGCCCTTGTTCTTGTTTATTTTCTAAGAGTCAGCAAGAAATCTAACTTTCAAAAACATGCTTTTCTGAAATGGCTCTGTCTGTGGCATTTCATGCTTGCTCCTCAATTATGCAGTTGTAATCTTTTAAAGTCAGTGGTTCTCAAACGTTTTCAGCATGATGTCTATTGTCACTGTTCGAGTAACTATCATGCCTTCCCACCTTTCATTTACCATCATCCATTTAAAAAGTTCAGTATGTCATTTAAAATTTAAAATATACAAAAAAAACCCTCAAACAATATTATTTTCAATTGGAAAAAAAGCACAAATAACTTCCTTTGAAAATTCTAATTCTAGAAACTGGATCTATTATAGACATTTACTTAAGTTCATTAAAAAAATTGTGTAAACCTAAAATCCTCTTGTCCCTCTTGGAATTTCTTCACACAACCCTGGTGGAAAAATCCCACAATTTGGGAATGTATTACGAGTAAGACATCACACTATGTTCAAACTGTGCAATTTCATTTAGCTTTAATATTCCATTTCTCATATTTATAAAGACTCAATCAAGCAGAAAGCATAGCAATATGAGGTCTTTAGCTCAGCCCTTTTTTTGAAAATGGGAAAAATCCAGATTTCTTTTTTGTGGGATTTTTTTAAGGTGAACCTCAGGCCAATGGCACGATTCATTTTTAAAGCCCAAAATGCTGAAACAGGAGAAGGAAGATGATTTATGTAGACTTCAATGTGGCCAAGGTGCAATGCTTGGAAGAAAGCAGCTTTGCAAGACTGAAGACATGTGGGCTTTAAAAAAAAGAAGCTCCAAGCAACACTGAGTCAGGAATATGATAAAGGAACACCCTGTTTTATATTTTAACAGTAATAAAACTCTTCACAAATGTCACCATAAAAACCAAATGTCTAGCCATTAAATGGAGTGAGGAGACACTAAGACAGTAAAAATGAGATTCAAGGTTTAAAAAAACAACAACACCATTGTAGCACCTTAAAAACTAATACATTCACTCTGGCCTAAATATTTGTGGACTAAAGTTCAGCTTATCGCATGTGAAAGTTTAGGCCATAATATTTTCAATAGTTTTTAACAGGCTACAGGACACTCACTATTGTTTTTGCTACAATAGAATAGCATGGCGAACCCCTCTGAAAGGTTCCGGATGTTATCTATCTCTTACCCAAGGGATACCCTCACAACCAAACCCTCAAAATTAAACCAAGCCAAAAAATTATGCTTGATATTGATGAGACAGTCATTTGTACATGTTCTGTAGGAAGTTGGGGGAGGTTTGCTGGAACACATGTTTAATACAAAACGAAGGCACAAGTCAACTGAAATAAAGTATCCTTGATTTTACCAAGAAAGAATGAAGAGCATGAGTCACCAATTAAAACCAGTTTGACTTTTACAAGAGTCTGGCTTTTGGCTTTTCCATGCATCTGATTCTTTTGAATGGTGTTCAGTTTGATATCAATATGAGCAAAACGCCAGAAAGGCCATGCAAGGCAATGCGCATGCACATGGGCTTTTCAGCTCTCACATGCACATGCTGCACCCTCCTATGTGCCTATAGCAACAGCTTGGGACATGAACACAAATTCTTCTGGATCCCAGCTTGCTATATCCACAGTACTGTCTCTATGGAATGAGAACAGTATGGCTGCCGGTCTCTTTGCTGAAGGACTGGAACTCAGTGGCAGAGCTCAAGCTCTGCATGCAGAATATCTGAGGTCCCATCCCCGTTGTCTCCCCGACTGCAGGACTACCTGAAGTCCTGGAAAACTGCTGCTAGTCACTGGAGACAATACTCCAGTAAGCAGACCAAAGGCAGTTTCCTGTGTCCTTTTTCTAAGGAGGACAGCACTGGATAAGTCAAGATTTGACTTACATCAGGCAACCAAGAGAGATATTTTGGCAGAATTTAGCATCCCTTTCAATACTATATTTACAAGCTGACCACACACAATTGAGAACATTCTCCAGTATGGGCATTCTCCTACAGTCATTTTTATCAAACACATTTAGATCCTTCACATCACCTTTGCAGCATCTCTCCCACATTCACCTTGCTCATAACAGCTTTTCTTGTGGGGTTAAAAACAACAACAATGAATCATGGATATTTAGGTGCACTTGAAGATGGAGGCAACCTATGACTAAACAGAAGCCTTCCTTCTTTCCGTGTGTGGGATTTCACAGACACCACAGAACATCAGTTCACTGTCATCAACTGAGTTTTTGAAGCAACTATCTGGGTAACATAAGTAGTGCCTCTTTAGAAGAGAATAAAGGCTCAACTAAGTCTAGAGTCCTGGGTTGGAACCAGATGTATCCTTACCTGAAATAGGCCCACTGAGATCATGTGGACTTATTAACAATGACAAACTCAGGTCCCACAGATTTAATTTTGTCTATTCTTAAAATCTGACTAGGTCTGAATCTAACTCTCTGTCCCCAACAGCAGTTACCTAGATGCTTCCTAAGACACTTCCAAGCAAGTCATCTTTCCTCCTAGCATTTGTCATTAGAGGCATACGGTACATATGGAGGTTCTGCTTTTAGGTGGCACAGATAATAAGCACCAAGACACCTATTTTGCCATGCACTTGTCTATTCCACGAATTTGTCTTTCTTTAAACCACACACATTAGCAGAATAATCCAGTAAATGAATTTTAGCAATTAACATAAAATATATGTATTTCCCTATTCATAACATCCCTCAGTTGAATCTAGTTATTGTTCAAGGTCTCCCCTACAATAGAAACCAAGGTACTACTTAATACACGATAGCCGACAACCGGTGTCACACTAGTGTCCAATTCTGAGTGTGATGGCACTTCCTTCCTTCCACTTGCTTCTGCATTTCTCCCTGCTTAGTGAAAACCAGGTGCAGAGTTTCCCCCGCACCCTGCTCTGGAGCAGGGAGTGAAAGGGGGCCTGCAGGAGGGAAGAAGGTTCAGATTCTGCTGACAGAAACCCTTTCATTAGTGGAAGTGCCTCGATGGATTCTTGACAAAATTATATTTAAATCAACATTTTTAATATTTAGCCTGACACAAAGAATGAAGTCCATTAGGCTTTCTGCAGGCCAAGAAGCTACTTTTGGACAAATATCTGCTATTAGGTTAAATCTAATAAGAAGGCCAGATCAAAACAGGGATGTTTCCAAATGTGCTAGTATGAAATGGGCTGAAAGGGGATAAGTCTAGTAATTTCTTGAGCTGACTGAGACCAAGCCCCGTTCTCTCAGATTTATAGAGACCCCTACAGGTTGCAATAGCATTTCTCAAGCCCTTTCTTTTTTAAAAAGCAATGGAAAAACTACTGGAAGGGAACAGCCATTTTACAAAAGATCTAACTTGGATGATGGTTGTGAAGAGTTCTGAAATGTACAGAGAACACAGTCATAAAAAGCTGGTTGACACAAGTCGGAAAAGAAGAAAAATGTGAAGAAAGTTTAAGTGGCATGTTGTTAGGTTGGCATAAATAAGGCTGAAGGATGGCTGGGTGAGAGTGCCCGCAGGGCCTTTTTGAAGTGTCATGTCCCCTGCACAATGGCTCCTCTCTCTGCTTGTGCCCCTCTGCACAGAACCCTCAGCTGTTTTTCGGAAGCACGCCTCCTTGGATCAGAGCCACTACATCTATGCGTGCTGAAGATAAGGGACGAAATAAGACACACTCTCCTTTTGTCATGACTGACTATAAAAACAACTGTCTTCAGAAGAAATCAGTGAAAACTGACAACACATAACCCAGCATGTCAATCATATTCAAGATGTTTGTTGGGGGGGGGGGGGGGAAGGAGGTCAAGCCCAGTGAATTGCAAGCCTTACTTCATTAACTTTTGCCTTTTGGCTGTGTCCTTGAAACTTCTAAATTCTTCCCCAGCTTTAATCTCAAAAAACTTGGGTTCCAGGACTGTTTGCTGATCCTCCTTGAACCTTTCCTGTCGTTTTACTTTTTCCTCTTGGCGAAGAAGTCTGCGCTGTTTCCTGACCTCTTCAACCCAGCCTTTTTCATCCTCTGAAGTATCAGAGCTTTCTGCATCACTTGGTTTTCCTTCTGGTTCTTCCTCTTCTTCCTGGAGGCAAAAATAGTTACTTTAAAAAAAAAAGAAAAAGAAACCTGTTCATGTCCCAGAAAAAGAACCATTTACCCACTTAGGAGTACGTGACTCTCTACAGATGTGCAATTTAGAGAGGGCTATAATTCAAGGGCACAAAAACATTTGCAACAAGTAATTCAGAAGAAGCTGAGGCTCCAATACTTTGGCCATCTCATGAGAAGAGAAGACTCCCTGGAAAAGACCCTGATGTTGGGAAAGTGTGAAGGCAAGAGGAGAAGGGGACGACAGAGGACGAGATGGTTGGGCAGTGTCATTGAAGCTACCAACATGAATTCAACCAAACTCCGGGAGGCAGTGGAAGACAGGAGGGCCTGGCGTGCTCTGGTCCATGGGGTCACGAAGAGTCGGACATGACTTAACGACTAAACAACAACAAATTCAGAAGAAGTAAACCAACACCAAAACTCAAAAGCATTAAAAGTGGTTTCTTGTCCATTATCACCGATTCCATTTCCTCCTGAATGTTCCTGGCATGTGCTTCAGGATGGCTCTCATTCCAATCAGACCTCAGGACAGGAGTCACCACATCTGTGTGTGCTGAGGAGAAGGGATGAAACAAGACACAGGAGCAGCAGACCCAGAGCACTTAAGAAGACACAGGAGGAGATGGGAGTCTACCCAATGTCTTAAAACTAGAACACAGAAATGAATTCACGACATCAGCCCTTAAGATACCAATCCTTTGGTCCCAGACAGTGGCTGTGCAACTGACCCAAGGTAGGCTTTTTCGGGGTGTGGGTACCATTTGCTTATTTACTTATGATGTAACCAAGGTGTGTTTGTTTGTTCGCCTTCTCTCAAAATGTCTTATGGTAAGACGGTTGTTCTGGGTCACAAAACCACTTACAAACCTACCACAGCACAACTTCTTAGAAAATAACCATCTGATGGACTTCACACAGAAAGCTGCCTTCTAACCAGGTCAGACTCTTGGCCGACCTAGGCCAGCACTTTCTCCTTCCAAGAGGCAGCCACCTTCAGTCCCTGTCCCAGCCCTGCTGCCCACTAAGGACACCTGACAGTAATCTTGAATCTTACGCATCCCAAACACATGTTCTACCACGAAACAGTGGACACGCTCCAATGTTGTTTTTAACTTCAGAGGTAGAAGATGGGGATGGGCAACCCAGATGTTTCCAACAACTCATGGAACCCTTTCCCATGGGTTCTGTTGCCTGGGACTGACAGGAACTGACGTCCAAAACACCCGGTGTTTTACACACTATTTGCGCAATTCTTCTCGAATTACAGGTCCCTGAATTGACGAGTGAGGCTAGAATGCAGACTATATCTGAATTCATCTTTCCATTTCCTTTCTCTTCAGCTTTCTGAAGTTCGTATGTAAGCTTTTTCAGCTTTTTAATATGCAGACTAGGAAACTGTAAATACTGCTGCCACCTGAAGTATCATTTATAACAAAGCACCCTTATAACAACCTTTATGGGCCTGAAGGTTTGCTAACATTACGAAGGTCTCAAAACTTTCTCTTTTCTCGTATCATCTGCTCCAGCTAATCAGTCTATGAATGAATAGACTTGCTTGTTCTTTTACAGAGAAGAATATTTAACCAAATGAAATATAGTGAAAGTATTTCAGAAAGTAAACAATCATTTGTACAAACAAAAATTTTAGGAGAATGGACTTGTTGTGGCTGAAAAAAGTAAAAAAAAAATGCTGCCCCTAGAAAGCTTCATTAGCATAAATCATTTGTTTTCACCCAAACGACTTTAGGTCTATTTCCAACATGAAATAAAGGGCAAAATCCAATGCTGCATACTTAGGAATGATTATGTCAGTTGCCCAGGTAAATGCCACATTTCACAGAGTGACCCCAACAACACTGATGGGTGGCCAGCCACGCCAACTACAAACACACAAAAGACACTTTACAGAGCTTGTGGGATCCATACCCCACCTGGCATGAACTTGCCCAATTGTATGGGGGAACAGCTGCTATGAGCCTAAACCTCAACAAGTGATCTGACCATAGCAAAGCTGGAAGAGTAATTCTCATTCCCAGACCACCTGCCTCCTGATCAGTGGAGAAAATCAAGTGGGTTGGTTGAATGACATGTTGGGACAACCGCATGGTTCTCCTGGTAGCCATTAGGTCCTGAGCTGATCATGTTCAGACAGTCTGAGTCCTACAAGACAAACATCCCAGGGGGCCCTCAACACCAGATTTGAATGTTCGTAGTTTTCACCTTTTGGACTGCAGTATCTGCTCTATTTATCCACCACCACCCCATTTGTATTTTCACTTCTCTGTTTCCAACTGGCTTCTTAAATATAAATAAGCAGTATTATCAACTAACAACCCAAAAGACCTCAATGTTAAACCCTGGTATTACAACACTAGAAGAATCACTTATTTATCCCAGTGGACCAATAACAAGATACAAGCACTGTAAAAAGGATGGCAATGGATTAGGAAACCTGGTGATGGAGACTGAATTTTTACAGGTCCCATGAATGCCACTATGTTGATCTTAAGCCTTGAATTGTGCATCTAGCGGACTCAGCTGAAACAGACCCAAGGTGTGGATTACACTAGTCAGACCATTCCTTTCATCCATGATGTACTGTAACATGGTGGTTTTAGCATGCATGAATATTCTTCAACACTCCTAAAAAATTAAGGCATGACCCAAATGCAACATGAATATGGTTCCCCTTTTATCCTCATTCAGCTCTCCTCCTCTGTACCTTGTACGTTATTCATTTTCAGAGCACAGATACTGGGTAGGGAATAATAAAAGAGGTCATGGTGGAATCCGCTAAACATCTGCACCAAGCACACTTGTGTGGGCCATGCCCCCCCATTGTTATAAACGGGTATCATCCTTGCAAGCAGAGATCAAAGAACAGAAGAAAGTGCTAAAGCATCCCAAATTTACCTTTCCGAGGACTTCTTGCTCCTCTAACATCTTTAGCTTCTTCTTTCTTTTCTCACCCATTTTAGAAATGAGTGGATTAAGCAGCCTAAACTCTTCACTCTTTTCATCCACCTGGAAATCTGGATTCTCAAACATGACTTTGAAACGGTCATCATTAAGAATGCTAGGCATTTTCTAGGCAGGAAAACAAACAAACCAAAAGATGTAACATTTCAAACATTCTAAAAATTTTTTTTTGCATTCACAGAGATTTCCCCACAGGAATTTGTTAAACAAGCAGGCATTGTTTCTGAAACTCAGAATAAATTTCTTTTCTCTCCCATTTTCTAAATACTTTTCCATATCTTACCCGCTATTAAAAAGCTGTCTTAGGAAAAATCGTTCAGATTTAACACCACAGGAAGAGATCACTGGACCTCATGTGAGCTTCAGGTTTGCAACTCTTCCCACTCCTTCAGCAGTATCGCTGTAAGAAGAGTCTGAAATCTGTTGTTTCCATTTCAGATTAGGTACCCCTGTGTCATTGGAACCCAAGTGGGTAGTCTTAAATGTACTGTAGTTTGTTTGAAACCAGCCAACTTCAACCCTTCAAACTCTTAGAAACCATCATTAAACTAACCACAGCTCAGGATTTGGAAGCGGCCATGACTTACCAAAGACAATAAATAAACACTGAACATTCTCATAGCAATACTGGAAGAAGAGAAGTTAGAAGACAGTATATGAGCTGAGGCTTACTAAGCTATATGTGACTCAACATGACAGCTGTACACAACTCATCAACTACTGTTACCATGTGCCACTACAACTCAGTGATACTTTCAGCCTATATACAGTGTACTGATTCTACACTAGTTATATCTGTTTAGTTTTTGGGTTTTTTTAACTCTCAAAATTTAAGGAATATTAAAGAAACATAAATGTTGACCAAGGATGACTTGATAATTCCAAATGCAACCTTTATCCAGATGTTCCCAAAGAGGAGCTAAAACAAATTGGTCCCATCCCATCTGTCATCATTCTTCTAGTGACAGCTAGGCAGGGTGCCTTTCCATGTGATTAGGACTCTCCCAAAAATCAAAGGTAAAGGATATTGTCCTTTTCTGACTGCTGCTACCCATGTGAGGGATAGCCAGAGGTGGAACAGGGCTAATATGCACCCTTCCTCTCATACTGACTTCAACTTTGCATGTGAATGCACGAATAAGGCTTGTTAACATGCCTAGTTCAACACACATACAGGACTGCCACATCTCGCTTCAAATATTATCTCAAAACAGTATTTTAAAATCTGGCACTGGATTTTAAAGAATAGTAATTAAATAAATACAACTAAAGAACTGCATTTAAGGCCTACTTTGTTCTGATTCAGGTGCATGTGTGAACCAGTAAACAGATGTTGGGAGAAGCTCTGGAGCACAATACATCCCACACTGCAACCCTTCAATTAAGCAGGGCCTTGCAGAGGGTCACAAGTTAAATCCTCGTACTTAAAGCGTTAAAAGGAGATGGGGATTTTGGGAGATAGGTTCATTCTCAAAGTGATTTAATTAAGATGATGATATTCCAACAGCCCTTTAAAATATTTTCAACTGCATTTTTTTTATTGTTGCCATTGGAAAATTATGAACACCTGGGGATTAATCTGGCCCAACAATTTGTTTGTACAGCTGCCCAGAAAGGAAAATTCTTTTGAGTAGTAACGACAAGTCTAAAAATACTCTGCAAGAGTAACAGACAAGAATATTATGAACACCAGCTGCATTACGGCCCATCAGGGAAATAGTCAGAAGCGGCCTGCCATTATTTATTTTACATTTATCTCAGTTGAACCTAAAGGACACGTTTGAAATGCCAAAAGAACGGAAGACACAATGCTCATGTGATAAAGCTACTGCATCACTCCCAGAAGACGGCAGGCATGTCACCTGCTCTTTAACGGATATCACCTTAGACCGTTCGACTTAGCTTTGATTGCTATTAACTCCAACACAACATTTCTACTGTGTTCAAGGCAGTGCACTTAGGAACACACAGAGAGATCTCATTTGAAGGAAACAGGCAAGCCAGCCTTCAATGAGATAGGTTAAAATAGGGTTGTGGGCTGGTGGGTGACCAAAACAAACAAACAAAAACAAACAAAAAAAAACGGGGGGGGGGGGGAATGTTTGGCTAACAGAAGTGAGCCTATGAGTCTCCTTTAGACCAAGTCTAACTATTAGTCCAGTTGCAGGTTTTGGAAATATTATGTTTTGGTCACAGGTGATCCTGGCTGGAGAATTCTATGAGTTGTATTCCAAAAAGCCATGTTTCCAAGTTTGGCCCACCAGTTCCAGTATGGTTTTCCCACCTCAGATGGATGTGTTTCCTAAACCTCCTAGTGCAGAGATTTTGAAATGGCTGAGCCTGGGACCATCTGCAAATCTCACACTCTTACCTTGAAGCCCGAGTCCCCTACTCTCCCCAGAAATGTCAAAAGAGCAGCAATTAGTTGACTCAGCACATCTAATCCTTGACACCACTTCCAGATTCACTGTTGTGGAGAAGGAATGGCAGAAACAGAGCAGAATTTCCCACCTTTTGTTTCTTTTTCCTTGCGTTTTGCACCTCTTCTTCTCCCTCCTCGATCAACTTCAATGCAAGTTCTTTATTAACCTTAGGAAGTTTCTAGGGAACAAAAAGATGCACAGATCCTTTTTAAATTCAGACCGGCTACATGGAACACTGCATCGACCATGTGTTTTTTAACAAAACGTATAAATCACAAACAATAACTATGTTGATATATAGTTCCTCAGACTCTTTTAAAAAACTGTCTGATCATTAAAAGCCAGGTTTAAGCTACATCTTGACCCTCTTCTTGAATGGCCTGACAATTTGAAAAGTCAAACTGTCATAGGAGATGAGGCCATGCCATTTTTTAAAATTATTATTATTATTTGTGATAAAGAAATGCAGTTTGGGCTCTTTTCACACAGCAGAGATCTCCTGATGCTCCGTCAGTGGCCTGCGTTGTAATGGCTCCCATCAAATTGTGGTAGTCCCACACGGCCAGCGTACACTCTTCACATTTACCACATTCCGCAGCAGAGAAATTCACGTTTTACACCATGCTGGTTTCTTCCACAGACTCATCAAATGCAAGACTCAAGCACTGGCTTTACTTCTTTTCAGCTCTTATTCCTAAACAGGAAATCTGAACTTGTGTAAGGGGCTTGAGGCTAGGAAGACGGTTCCTGCCCTCTGGCCCTCACCTTATGGCACAGAAAAGCAAAGTCTGAAAGAGCCCTTCTATTTGCATTTGCTTGAGTACATCCCATGAAGGGCAACCCTGTTTTACAAGGGTTCCTGACCAAATCAAGAATTTGTCTCATTCAAAAGAAGACGGCATCCAACCTTGGAGGGCACCCGATGGGCAGATATCTATGGAAATGCTGGGCACGGGGTTTGTGTGTCCATCCCAAAGGGTTTGGGTTCTTTGTTTAGACATAATACATAAACATGGCTGAAGTGCTGCAGTCACAAAGCATAGCAGCTCTGAAGCACAAAAATATACCAGGTTTCACAGAGTGATATTTATGTTTCTTGAAAATGGGATACTTAAAGATGCTTTCCAGCAGAGTCGGATCCTCACCTTTAGTTGCACTCTTTGTGCACGTGTTTCTTCTATCTTCTGCCTAATTTTCTCTCTTCTATATTCCTCATAAGCAAATGGATTCACCATCATTTTAACCTGAGAACACATAACGGGTAAGTGGTAAATAGGAGTGGCTCAGAGAACAATAATATATGTTGCTAGTTATAATTATTCCAGGTTTACCTTGTGATAGAGTCGTATGTCCATGAAAAAGCCGTGCATATACGCTCGGAGAAGTGGTGACCCAATCAGATGAGTTAGACCTTGGGAATAAGGAGAGGCACCCAAATCAAGCAATCTTTTGGTAAGATACAGGGAATCTACTGAAGTTTCCTTCAGCCATGTTCTACACTGGTGGTTGTGTATATGAGAGCTAGTATACCTTGTACCCTGCCTTGTGGAAATACTGTGCAATGACTGATTTTACAGTCTTCATACATGTTCAAACTCCAGTGCAGGACAGACACTTTACAATTTATTTACAGTTCATGACATAAATAGACACACCCTTTCCCCCCACACTCACACTGGAGAAGTCTCATGTTTTCTATGGTCAGTTTGGGATGTTTCACAGCGGCTGTTTTTCCAAGCAATAGGTGTCCATTATATGTGTGACAAATTGTGCCATGTCATATAACATTTTTCGTTCCCTTAATACAGCTTCCTGCTGCATTAAACACACAGAAGTATCCTGTGCCTTTTGCTCTCTCTCTTCATGTTTAAGAGGCAGACTGGGGTATTAAGTTCTGGAAAGCGACGGGGGTCTCCATCTTTGAGCAGAAGGAGTAGCTCCAAATGGTACCCTAAATTGTCGCTGCAGGAGGAAAACACAGGAGGCTTAGAGCTGCCGTGCCTCAGCTCTGCCCACCCTGCAGCAGCTTCACCTCGCCAGTGCTTCAAATGAGAAAGGGAAGCAATGTAAAGTTCCACTTCAGGAAGGAAGCAAAGGAGGCCGGCCGGCCTCTTCCCTTGAGTGGTGCCAACAGGAAGGAAAAAACAAGTTATGAAGGCGATGGGTCGTTGCCGCCACCGCCGCCCTCTCCATGCAGGCTGTAACATTCCGCCATAAAACTGAATGGAGACAAATTCACGGTTTCAGCAGAAGGTATGCCACAGACCTCGGGGTTACTGCTGTGGTGCAGAGAAAACCTTGTCTGAACCTATTCACATTGGTGGCTTTTTGAAACATACAAATGAATAGTGACTATCCACTCCTGTGGAGTGGGGAGGAATTAAAAGTTGCTCCTGGGGACATCATGGGGTTGTTGGGGTGGTGGTGGGGACAGTAACAAATCAATGCTGGCTAAATGGGTTGCCTGTTGCCTGGGCAGGGACTCCAAGAGGAGTTAGTTGAATGTGGACAAACAATGGCCATAGAATAATTGGTCATTCCACCAAGGGATTGTTCAGCCCATATAGCAGACGTTTCTTCATAGTGACTGCTCCCCAAACATCATACTGAAAGCATGGCGGTCAGAATTCGGATGTCTGCATTATGGAGCCTGATGCAGCTAATTGTCGAGGTGCATCTCAGTTGAGCAGTCAACCATTCCTGAGCACCTCATCAAATAGCAGCAATTAGCCACAGCCAGTTACACCAACCTTACACGAATGTCAGCAGAATACTGGCCAGCAGGAAGCCATATGAGGAGTAAAAATAAAAAGCTTAGACAAAGAGTTCATGCCTTGTTTGTTAAACTATGGCAGGCAACCTTAGCTGTTTATCAATGGCAAGCCTTGCAACCTCTGGACTCCTTCCCTAGATTCAAAAACAAAATGGTGATGATGATGATATATATATAAAAAAAAAGGAAAATTGCACTCCTACAAACCTCAAGGAATGGTGATGGTCTTCGTGAGGGAAGACATGTATCTTTGGCTTTACTGAAAAGTGATTTTTGTTTCTATTACTAGAAATAAAATCTGGTCATAACCAGTTTTTTAAAAATTGGCAAATTCCTACTTTTTTTTAAGGTTACCAGCCACTGTACTTTTTGGAAGGTACAGCCCATGGTGATTTTGGAGAAGCAAAACTGGCCCTCAGATCCATAAAATAGAGATCTACTTTATAAGAATGTTCACCTATCTTAAAAATAGTAGCATGACATTTTTCAATTTTGTGAAGTATTTAGACGTTGTAAAATGCAAGACGCAAATGGACCATGAAGAACTAGATTTAACAGGAGCATGCCAGTAAACTATTCCATGTATTACAGACTGTTTAATATGAGACTGAGGTACATTCTGTCAAGGAAACAAACAACTTTAAAATTGAGCAGAGATCCTGCCTCTTCCTGTAAAAACACTGAAGGATATGTATTATGTTATGTATTCTTTTAAGCATAAAAGTGATACAACTTCTCGAGTTGAGGCCACTGAGTTGGTCGAATCTACTAATACAAACGTTCCTAGGCAGTGGAGAAAGGCAGAAAGATGAGGTTTCCAGTTTGGATCGGGAAAATCAGGACAAGAACAGGCAGGGCAGGAAACCCACAGTACTTTGGGTGGCTCCTTGACATCAGCGGAGGCAACATGCACATGAAGTGAGTAACTGAGAACAAGCAAAAGGAAAAGGACAAGACAGAGCAAATACGTGGTATTAGAACAAATTATTTGCAGGGATAATTTACCCAAGTTCTCCAGGTCTTTTCTTGTTACAAACTTATAGTCATCATACACTGTTGTCTCTGGGTTCTCCTCCAGCTCTTCTGTCAAATTATCAAGAAATGAGCACCATTTTGGAGCAGGACCTAAAACCTGGAGAAGTATTCAGTTCAGACATAGGATAAAATCACTATTTCTATAAAAATCCAATGGCGTTACTGAAAATAAAATTGTACTGAAAATAAAATTACACTGCGGTTTCATTGATATGTTTACATAATTCCCGAGTGCAACCAAAATATATGATATCATGGAAGGGTAATAAATTAAAATGTTAATTTTTACTAGGATTCACTGCTTAAATACAGTTTTTATTTCACCCTGAGTTTCCTGAAAGTATGAATAAAAGAAAAAATTTAAATAGTAGGCAACTTCTTAACTGCTTTATCAACAGACTTGTGGTGTTAAATGAGCATTTTCACAACAGTGATCTTAAAGTCCATCCTTGGTACACTAGAAATACAATGTTTTATCCACTTAAATACAGAGCCTCGTGGCGCAGTGGTTAAACTGCTGTACTGCAGCCAAAACTGTGCTCACGACCCAGGGTTCAATCCCAGGTAGCCGGCTCAAGGTTGACTCAGCCTTCTATCCTTCCGAGGTCAGTAAAATGAGTACCCAGCTCGCTGGGGGGCAATGTGTAGCCTGCATAATTAACTTGTAAACCGCCCAGAGAGTGCTTGAAGCGCTATGGGGTTGTATATAAGCAGCACGCTTTGCTTTTTGCTTTGCTTTACTTCAATCAGAATTTGCCCTTAATATCATTTGTTGTTACACTTCGATTCTGCCTGTCTTCCAGAGAGATTTAGATGGCCTATATGGGTCTGCTCTTCCACATTATTTTCCTCACAATTATCCTGTGAAGTACGTTTAGACAGAGAGGATGTGACCGTTCCAAAGTCAGCCAGTGAACTTCAGGATTTCCCAGGTTCTAAATGAGCACACTGGAACTGCACATAAGCTCTCGATAAAGCATGATGCATACAGGCTGAAATCCTGCTGCACAGTTATGCAAACTGAAACTTCTACATGCAAATTGCCATAAATTAAGATATTTCCATAGGCATTATCCATTACATGCTGAGTCAACAGACCTCAGTATATAAAAATAATGTCTACAAATAGATTTCTTAACTTACAGCAATTCATATCTAAAATTTCTGCTATTTGCATAACTGCAACAGGATTTCAACCATGGCACACCATTTATTTCTATACTTATATAGTAACACACACTCTCAAATTAAACACAAGCACAGGGAGAGAGGTGACACTGAATACCATGACAAGCTGCTTCATTACTCAAGAATACGTGGAAATATGAAATGGTTCATATTAAAGAAATATTATATGAACGTAAGTTATGATCTCAAAGGTCATGCTGCTGATAACACCACACCCCATTTCCTCCAAAATTTAGACCCGCTAAACCTTGTCCCCTGCTGATACCAATCTCTCGTTCTCTTTTATGAGCATGTAATGAACCTAAATTAATTTCATATTGCATGTGATGCATCAGGAAAATCATCAAAAGCCCTCTCTGCAGGAGGAAGGAAAAGAGAAATAACGGCAAGCTTGGAATATGCACTATCCTGGCAAAATGGAACTTTAGATGGCCTACTTCTGTTTCAATTGCATCAATGATGATAACTGAAGTGGAAACAAGAAATTTCCAAAGATAGTGACTGCTTTCCAAATATTGGACACTGTCTAATTTACTCTTTATTAGAATGTGGGGAGTATTTAAAAACACCTGTACATTTCAACAAAGAGGTCCATGTTTCTAATTTGCTGAAAAAAAGCATGGTTAAACATGGTTGCTGTTTTTTAAAAATAGGCTGTAGCTGAAGAGGTTTCTGGATACTGCATACTAGCTGTTTTTAGCTATTGCATTTTTCCACTCCAATCTGCCTAAAAAAATTCCCTTATCATCATTATATGTAATTTGTCTTGCAAATATACAGGCGCACAATTTTTGGGGAAAGCTAATGATGACTAATGATGAACTATGTTGACACAACTGGTTGAATGAGAGATTTTTCTACCAAAATCAATAGTTCCAGAGAACTATGTCTATGGAGTCAGGTATGACTAAGACCATGGCTTTGATTGTGTAGATCATGAGAAACTATGGGTTGTTCTGAAAGAAATGGTCTGCCTCAACCCTTGATTGTTCTGTATTTCAGACAAGAAGTTACTGTTAGGACAGAACATGGAGAGACAAAATGGTTTCCTGTAGGCAAACATGTCAGACAAAGGGTGCATTTTATCCCCTTATCTGTTCAATCTGCACACAAAACATATCGTACAAAAAGCCGTAATGGATTCAGATGAAGGAGGAGTGAAAACTGGTGGAAGAAATGTCAATAATTTAAGATATGCAGATGACACCATCTTACAGCCAGAAAGCAGCAATGACTTGAAACGACTGTTAGGGAAAGTAAAACAAGAAAGTGCCAAGGCAGGATTGCAGCTGAATGTTAAGAAGACAAAAATCATGACTACAGAAGAACAACACAACTTTAACACTGACAATGAAGCAATTGAAATAGTTAGAGATTTTGTATACTTTGGTTCAATCATCAATCCAAATGGAGACTGAAGCCAAGAAATCAGAAGAAGACTGGGACTAGGAGGCCAGCAATGAAGGAACTAGAAAAGTGTCAAGATGTGTCACTGGAGACCAAGATCACGATTGTCTACCCTCTTGCATTTCTCATCCATGTATGGGTGTGAAAGCTGGACAGTTAAGAAAGCTGACAGGGAAAAAACTGATTCATTTTGAAATGTGCTGTTGAACTAGTTTTGTGGATACTCTGGATTGCTAGAAAGGACAAACAAGTAGGTCCTAGATCAAATCAAGTCTGAACTATCTCTGGAGGCGAAAGTGTTGGAACTGAGGCTGTCCTCCTACTTTTGGCACATCATGAGAAGGCAGGATTCCCTGGAAAAACAATTATGCTGGGAAAGGTGGAAGGCAGCAGAAAAAGAGGAAGACCAAATATGAGCTGGACTGTCCCCCTAAAAGAGACCAGAGGCTTGAGTCTGAAAGAGCTGAGCAGGGTAGATGAGGACAGGACATTTTGGAGGGCACTCATTCATAGGGTTGCCATGGGTTGAAGGTGACGTGATGGCAGAGAACATCAACAAGATCCTAAAAGCTTTTTAGCAAGTTTCGGTTTATAAATATAACACTTCCTGCTATAATAAAAAAAGCTCTCAAACTCAAATGACAAATCTTGATGTTATAGATAAGATTCTCATGTACTCAAAAGCAGCATTTTTTGAAACAATTGTCAAAGTTCTTTTGTGTAGTGTAGTAAATCGCACTAGAATCAGCCTATGGAATCAATGGGGATTTAGTGTGTCAAATCCTCCATCAGTTCCATTGATTTGAAGTGAGAGCTGGACCATAAAGAAGGCTGACTGCCGAAGAATTGAGGCTTTTGAATTGTGGTGCTGGAGGAGGCTCTTGAGAGTCCCCTGGACTGCAAGAACAAACCTATCCATTCTAAAGGAAATCAACCCTGAGTGCTCACTGGAAGGACAGATCCTGAACCTGAGGCTCCAATACTTTGGCCATCTCATGAGAAGAGAAGACTCCCTGGAAAAGACCCTGATGTTAGGAAAGTGTGAAGGCAAGAGGAGAAGGGGACGACAGAGGACGAGACGGTTGGACAGTGTCATCGAAGCGACCAACATGACTTTGACCCAACTCCGGGAGGCAGTGGAAGACAGGAGGGCCTGGCGTGCTCTGGTCCATGGGGTCACGAAGAGTCGGACACGACTTAACGACTAAACAACAACAACAACTCTAATTCCAATTTACCATGCTAAAGTAAATCACAGTTAGAGTAGGCCCATCTGAATCTATGGAACTGATGGAGGAGTTGAGTCACTAAATCCCCATTGATTCTATTCTAGCACAATTTATTATGCTAAGCAACAGGATTTTGGCCAGTATTTTTCACCTGCAAATAGCACTCGTGGATTGAAAACCACTAAGCAAAACTTGCCAGGGTACAATCTTTTGTGCAGATTCAAATTTTCCTAGTGCAAAACAATTTTGTTTAGTTGGACGGGATAAGGTCGATCCAGAGAAAGCTCAATTCAGTACCCATTCATACTGTTCAGTTCACTGCTCACAATATAACCGTGTACAACTTTAGTTTTTGAAAAGGCCCCCCCTCAACATCCACTCAGTTCCAAAGAAACAAGGCACTCCTCTGCCCATACACCGTCTTCCAAGACCAGGTCCTTTAGTAGAGAAAACTAAATTATAATACAACCATCTATACTCCAAACTAACAAGACCTATTAGATGAAACAACAAATTAAGTGAGGCAAAAGATAATCCCTACAATTGTTGTGGCTACTTATATATTTCTTGAACCAAGATACATTTGCTCTTTTCTGTTTTAAGTGCCATTCTCAATACCATTCTAGAAAGAGAGGAAAAGGGTGCACAGTTGTGGAAACAATACAAATACAGGAACAGGTGATACCTTTAATTGACCATTAAGAATATAAAACAAAACAGAACAGAAAACAAAAAACAAGCAATGAGCGTTCGATGATAAAACATCTTCTTCCAGGCTGTGAATCAAGTTCTTACGGGTAGTTTCAACTGATATGCTCTTTGTTTCGTATTTGATAGAGTGGAATTACTATTCAGTCCACAAACAGGTAACAAATATGCATAGGATCACCGTCCTTTCCCCATTCTCAGTGATCATGAGAGCAGAGAGAGTGGTGGCTTAAAAAGGTACACTAGCACCAGAACATGGACTTTTTTTGAACCACAACTTCCAGAATCCTCGATACCACCACAAGAAATTGTAGACCAGAAAAGTAACTTGAGGAGACCTCTTATCCAAACATCTACCTAACTACCCTTTTCATTCCCCCCCACTTCCACTGCCTCATCTCTAAAACTGAAATTGAGATGCGAGAAAAAGAAAATGACAATTATGCCACTCCTATGACCCACTTTGTGTTAGGTGCATGGCCCACTTGTAGCGCACAGCCCTTCAAGTGAAAAGTGAGCACAGCACCTACCGTATGACCTTAAGTTGCTGCTAATGGTAAGGGCAATAATTTATCATTCAGAAATGCTTGAAAAAGGATGCATGCATTTCTATGTGAGAATAATTCAAAGCAGGCTACACATATTTTAGGTAACGCATAATACACGTGTAAAAATTAAGAAGACTTGAAGGTCAGTATTGGAAACCCTTCTCATACGTGCAGATATTCCAATGAGCAGACAGCCAAGAGTAAGATGAGTCCCATGGCGCAGTAGTTAAACTGCAGTCAAGCCTCTGCTCACAACCTGAGTTTGATCCCAACAAGTTCAGGTCACCAGCTCAAGGCTGACTCTGCCTTCCATCTTTCTGAGATCAGCGAAATGAATACTGGGAGCAAAGTGTTCCTTGCATAATTATGTTGTAAACTGCCCAGAGTGTGTTTTAGCACCATAGGACAATATATAACTCGAAACAACAACAATAACAACAATTTGCATGTTGACTCAGAAACTAGTAAGATCAAGGGGCTTCCTCCCTTCCCAGGTAAGTTTCTTTAAGACTACAGCCTAAGTCCTTTAATTACTTTAATAGGTTTAGAAAATCTCCGAATTTGTTGTATTTGCTGTTTTTAATCTGAAATAAGACTATTAGTGAAGTAGCAAAAATAGTACGGTACTACGTAAATCCAACAAAGTCTCAGGCATGTATGAACCTATTAAAATAAAGGGATTTAAATACGTCTAACTCTGTGCTAGATGTAGGCCAATAATTTGAACTACCGTATTTTTCGCTCCATAAGACGCACTTCTCCCCCCCCCAAAAAAAGTGGGGGGGAAAGTGTGTGCGTCTTATGGAGCGAATACTGTAAAAAAGGGTGCAATTTAAATTCTAAGTGTAGGTGGCGAAAGAGGCTGCTTCGTGGTAGCTCTTTCGCCCCAACAGTTAGGAAAAAGCTGCGGAGGAAGGCCAGGTAAGCTCCTGGAGGTCTACGGGTGTGTGTGTGTGTGTGGTGATTTCGGCCCGCTGGGCCCGCGGGGGTGGGGGTGGAGGACGGCTGGGAAGGGTCTGGGAAGGGAAGGTGGCAATTTCGGCCCGCTGGGCCTGCGGGGGGGGGGGTGGTGGAGGACGGCTGGGCAGGGTCTGGGAAGGGGGCGGTTTCGGCCCGCTGGGCCCGCGGGGCGGTGGAGGACGGCTGGGCAGGGTCTGGGAAGGCAAGGGAGGGTGGCGGGTTTCGGCCCCGGTGGGCCCACGCGGGGGTGGAGGAAGGCCCAAACCAATGCCTGCAGTACCCCTCCGAGACCCTACCCGGCCTTTCTGCACCCCCCCCCCCCCCGCGGGCCCAGCGGGCCGAAACCGGCACCTTCCCTTCCCTTCCCAGACCCTTCCCAGCCGTCCTCCACACACCCCCCCGCGGGCCCCAGCAGGCCAAAACCGCCACCTTCCCTTCCCTTCCCAGCCGTCCTCCACCCCCTGCAGGCCCAGCGGGCCGAAATCGCCACCTTCCCTTCCCTTCCCAGACCCTTCCCAGCCCTCCTCCACCCCCCCCCGCGAAATCATCTTGCTGCTGAAAAAAAATAAGATCAGCAAAAGCATAGTATGCTTTATTATGTTTATGTTCTAATATTATCTGGCAAACAGGTCATTTCTTCTTCTTCTTCAATTAATTCTGACCAATTTGGCTTCATAAGTTTCTGTGTCATCATTAGGTCTGCTGAGCTTCTGTTTTGTCTTTTTAATTGCTGAGATGTCCAACTTTCATGGAGGGGGGACTGCCTCTTAGCTATTTGATGAGGTTGATGGATGTATTGCTCATTGCCTGAGTCAGCTGCCCCAAGGAAGAGGATGCATTAACAATCTGTCAGAGCCGACAGGATAAATTGCTCCTTGGAACTCTAAACAACACAGAAAGCTCTTCCACAGACAATTTCCCTCATTTCCTTCTTGCCAGGCCTTTTTAACTTCCCTTCTTGACAGCTGTTCTAATAACGGTCTTCCCAGGTCCTCAACTGTCCCAATTATAAAATTCCAGGGTTTTTTTTTGCTCTTAGTCCATGTTTGCTATTTCCAAGTGGCAGTAACTCAACCAACTTTGAATCACATAGATTACAGGGGAGAAGGTATAGCCAAAAATCCATTCTCCCATGGTAAGCAGCAGCAGCCCAGCACTGCCAGGGTTATGGTGGATGTGGCGTAGACTCTTCTTGCTTGTTCTACGCCACATCCACCATCACCATGGCAGTCTCTTTTAGGAAGGCCAATGCATGACAATGCAAACACAACCTCTTTTCTAGGAAAGATTGCCTGAGCTTTCCTCGTCGAATTTTAGGAAGTGTGTGCGCATCTCTCTACAGGTTTTCTCGAACTCCTTACCATTTAGCAGATGAGAACGGGAGGCGCCTACAGCTGGGATCTCTCATTAGAATTTTTTTTTAGGTAAGTCTTCTCATGCCAACCATTTTATATATTTCTATTTCCACTCTACCTTCCTTCCTTTCAATGAACTCAAGGCAGCATAACTGGCTCCCCTCCTCCCCACTTCTCCTCATAACAACCATGTAGGTCAAGCTGAAAAACTGTGATGGGCCCCAAGGCACCCCAAATGAATTTCACAGGCAATGGGGATCTTAGTCTAGATCTACTGAGCCCCAGCCTAACACTCCAGTCACTACACCACACAGTCTTTTGTACAACAGTATTAGGTATTTTGATTGAGAATGGCAGACACGATGGAACTGGATGAGAGCCATGGGCAATACGTCTGTCCCTGAATCAGTCTGGTCAGTGCCTTCAAAAGATAAATATGGCAATACGGCATTTCTGTACCTTCCTGTAAGCCAGAGATAGAGAACTGGTCCTCTTGGGCTATAGAACTCAGAGCCCAAAACCACACTTTTGGTCTGTAGTCAGCATGACCAGGATTATGCATGCTGTAGTCCAAAACATCTGGAAGGCACTTGGTTACCTACCCTTCCTGTGTATTTCTTACAACTGTCAGACTCAAATGCTCATAAAATGCTTCAGGTTGGATGATTTGATTTCAACCAATCACGACTGCCACTCCACTGGCCTTGGCCAGCCAAGGGTCAGTGAAAACGTTTGTTCCTCCAAATGCTACTGAACTACCGTTTCTACCTTGCCTCACTATTGACCGGGTCATCTAGGACTGATGGGAAGTGGAATTCAACAGCATCTGCAACATCGGAGGTTCCCCAGCCTCACGGTATATACCATCCTTAGCATCTCCCATCTGTACAGCGGTATCTGAGCTACATAATCTGCTCACCAGATACGCCCAGGCTCCACAACCAGACATTCAAATGTGTTAAAAGATCTTACAGGATGGCTGCAAAATTACTTCCTGAGTGTCACACATTGGATGGTTTCCGCACCTAGGCCCACACACGCGCACTTCCTTTGAGGCAACATGTTATGATGGGAAACAGAGGATTTCCTTTGTTGTGAATCAGCCCAACATGCTACTTTTTAGATTGAAAGTGCTTATCTGAAAACAAATAGGAAAACTTGTATTTCCTGTTTTGTGAAGAAACAACAATCGTTCAGCAGGTTACACTTAAAAATAACAGAGGGAGAATTATAGCCTTTCACCCAAAATCCATCCTATTATACAGAAACCTGGAATAGAATAAAATTACACAGAAATCATTAGTGATGTATCCAAAATGGAAACATTTGTGTGAAAACGCTCTAGCTGCCACACAATTAAAGCTGCCATCAACACCTCCCAAACTTCTCTCTGCTCTGACAGTTTTAGGATGGCATTCATTTCAAAGTCAAGACCTGGCTATTTGGGCAGGCTTTCCCTCCTGCTGTATCTTAAATTCACATTTCACCATCTTGGATTTATAGTGCATGTTTATTGGTTTAACTGTTTTTAAATTTGCAATCCCGCCCAGAGTAGACCTTTGGTCTAGATGGGCGGGGTAGAAATCCAATAAAATAAATAAATAAATAAATTTCAGCTATGGATGAAAAAATAGGGTTTTTTCTCCACAGGAAACGAGGCAGAGAAAAGGACCCACACTTGTTGGTATCGCAGAATCAGAACACCAACTGTTTTGCATTTTACTGTAACAGCAAAAGACATACTAAATTAAAAACAACAACAACCAAACTTGCCATTACTATGTTTTGTTCTCAGTGTTCTAACACAAGGGGAAAAACGAGTGAGTATCAAGAGGCTGAATGTTCTTAAATTATATTGGCCACATTCAAACACAACACTAAAAAAAGAACCACACTGTGGCTGAATGCAACCATTCTAACTGAGCACAGCACTGCTAAGCTTGTGCACGTTTAAAGGCACAAAATAAAAATAGAACAATGAAAACCAAACAAAACCGTGTAATTCCCTCTTACAGGTCATCCTAGCCCTCCTATGTGTTACTGAAAGTATTTCTCACAGCTCAGTGCTCCTGCAACACCTCCATGGCCTCCCACACTGGTATCAACTATCTCTCAATATTCAAACTGCTAGATTCTATTTATGAAAAACAGTTCAGCTTTCCATGGTCAGCACAATGAACCCTGTACATAAGATCAATCTGGTCCTTTCTCTGATTTTCAGATCATGAGATTTCCTTGAATTCTGACCTGACATGCAGTCTTTATCTACAGGTAAGAAACAACCATTAGAAACAATTTAACAAAACCATGAAACTAACAGGGCAGTTTTGCCAGGGAATTTTTTTGTCAATTAATAATAATGCTTTTAATCTATCTATTTGTGTAAATCCGTACATAAATAAAGGTTCTGAAGGGGGGGAACTACTTTATTCTTAGATAATCCATAAAACATTGCAATAGATTTAGAACATTTGTATCCATTTAAGAAAATATCTGTCATCATCTTTGTAAGTATTGCTGTTAACAATACTTTAAAAAAAAATCAGTTAGTTGAACGAAGTAACATCAATCTAAAAACTTCACTTGGTTAACTGACTAAACCTGGAAGGCCTATCGACACATCGAATGAGAAACCACCAGGATAAAGATCATGACGGAATAAAAAGATCTTGCATTTCTTTCAGAAATCTTAAAAGCTTCACAGAGATCTCAATTCCCACCCCTGCAAAGAGCCAGCAAGATGGTTTCCTGGTAAGCTTCTTCAGACACTATGCGGGGAGGTCGCCACCACCAAGACGCTGATTTTTCCACAGGGGGGAAAAAAAAAAAACACCACAGGAGGCCCGGCAGGTATAAGGGAAGGAAACTGGGCAGGGTGCTCCAAATGCTCCAGAAACCGAAGGAACACCTCAGAATAGAGGCACTAAAAAGAAAAGTGGCTCATCAAACCCATGCTCCCCACAAATTACAGTCTCAATATTAAATTAAGACAACCATCTCAATCCACTGTGTGCATTTCCTCTCCCGCTTCTCACTGGCGGGAGACACAACTAGCAAGCTGGGGATCTGCACATTTATTTTGCACGCAGGATTTCCCCACTTTGTGAGACTGATGGTACCAGAAAGGCCCACCCTCGGTCTCCCGGTCCTACAATTATTTCAGTCGTCAGGCAGTGACACAGCAGGCTACACAACGGCAGACGCTGCAGTCATCTAGAGGTGCTGGAGGAAGGAGAACACCATTTTAAGGACCCCCAATATGATTTGAAAGCGTGAGGGTAAGTGCTGGGAAAGTCTGTGTTTCTAATCATTCGCTGATATATGACACAGCATGCAAGAAGGCACGACTTCACCGCAGGCCTGGGCAAACACAGCCCAACATCCCAGCCCACTGGATATGCTGGTGGGAGGTCATGGGAGGTCTGGAGTCTCTCACCTCAGTTTACACAGCGATACCAGATTAAACTACAATTAAAAAGCAGACAGCATAAACTCTCTGCAGGTAAGGACTTTTCCTAAGGTATTAACACAGCAAGAGCCATTTGCATGCCAAGCTTTGCTTCCTGGTTTTTTATTTCAGACATGCAAATAAAAGTGGGGGAATTTCTCCTTCTCTGACGTTTTCTTCACTCTAGCATACTAGTGTGCGTGCTTTCAATATTGAGTACACTGCATGCATACTTTCCATAAGGGATAAATAAATCTTGTATTCCTTCTATCGCTGGTTTATGGGATAGAGAACAGTAACTTGTTCTGATGTCCTAATCTGAAAATGACAAAGCTGGGAAAGCTAAACCCTGAAAGCATGTCTGTGGGGTGAATCCGTGCAAACTGATTTTTATCATGTGAGTGCAGTCATCTGGAGATTTCACAACTATGTTTTTCCTCATAATAATTGAGGAATAAATGGACGAGCAACACCAAAATTCTGTCCAAACTTTCTGTCACAGAGTTTCAGTATCTGAAACACAGCATCTGAAACCAAAATACTCGTATATCCGCAATAATTCAGCAACAAGCGCACCTTCTTTTTCCATGTATGTTAATTTGCACCTTCTCTTTTAAACCAACACGGATTTTTTTCCCCCTACTTTGCTCTGGCATATAAGAAAATGGAAAGAAAGTCTCTTTAAAACATTTATTAGGGCCCACCAAAATGCCACAAAAGCGTGATTCCCAGCCTTGGGTAACTCAGGTGTTTTTGGACTACAACTCCCAGAAACCACAGCCAGCACAGCTAGTGGTGAAGGCTTCTGGGAGTTGCAGTGCAAGAACACCTGGGGACCCAAGGTTGGGAAGCACTGCTTTAAAGACATGACCACTATTTGTACGACTAATTCAGCATGCTGAACTGGATCTGTGATTGATTCTCCAACAAGACCCAACTCAAGCTACATTATAAACTACTTTTGAAATGAAGGGGGCTTTCAGTAGTAATCTGTGATATGGAGTGGGGAATACACTGTTGAAAGCAATCTTAGGCATCATGAAGCCCTAGTGTGTGCCTAAGGCAGGTTGGTTTATTATTAAGGGTGAATTATTCCTTTAATTATCAGGGGAAATTATTTAGTTATTAGATTAAGATATTCTAATGGGTTGAAGTGGATTAGGTTAAATTATTCTAACATGTTCTGTCATTTAATTCTTAAATGGCCTAGAATTAAGCAGCAAGACTGTCACCGTATAACATTCAGACTACATTTCTCCAGGTCTATGTCCAGCTGCATTCATTGTAATTATGGGAAAATTCCAAAAAGCTGATATTGGAAGCCCTGAATCTTTTAAACCTTTGAGGTCCCAAACAGTCTGGAACCACAGTTTCAAAGAGAAAGCCTTCTACACACCAAAGTGCAACAGGTGAGATGTGAGAGGGTTTTTTTAAAACAACAGTTGCACATTTTTCAAACTGCCTCCTGTTCCATTCCTGTTTTTTATTAACCATAGTTTAGTATTACATCTGAACTTTAAACTGATTAATGACTTGCTGAAACAAGCAGCTTCATAATCTATGGTTTGAAGTTTACTCATCTAAAACAAGCCATGGTTAAGGTTAACCCCAATTTTGTGGATTAGGACAAAATGGCAAATTGTGGTTAGTAAAAAAACAGAAACAAAAGCTTTCAATCTGTGGCCACACTAGGAGAAGGAGACAGAATGCCTAATCCTGAGGATTTTTGTGGCTGAATCCCATCACAATGTGACTCATTCTGACAATGCTGAGTGGTTATGCTGGCTTGGCCCCTGTGGTAAACTGTAGCAGTTGGAGTCCAAGAAAATAACTTTCTCCATCCCTATAGTACTCTGAAGACTGGATGCAACACTAAATATATCAGTTTTGCCATATGTTTTGACCCACAGACTGAAACATGTATCTAATAACAAGAATTTAAGATTGATTTTAGAAACAAAAGGCACAGGGTTATTTTTTAGTTTCCAAATACCAGAATAAGAATAATACAGGCCACTAATGTTTGTTTTACTCACTGGGATGTAGTAGATGCTCATTTTCGGGGCTTCATTGGCTGTGAACAGCATTCCTAGAAAAAAAAAGATAGTTGAGAAAAACTGATTTTGAGAAAAAGTTATTTCCTGATTTTTTTTTTTTTTGAGAAAAAGTGTTTTGTTTTGTTTTGTTTTCCTTTTGTCCTTACCTTCCATGAGTTTGACTCAAACTAGGCTCTTGGTGAGCCAACTATTAACCAGTGCTTCATAAATTCAAGCACCATTACAAAACAGAGACTGAAGAACTCAACCAATTTAGCAGTTTCTGCTCCATCCAAAAATAATATTTTTTAAAAATTATCTTTTAAATCCCCAGGGTTATTCTTTTATTTCTCCCTGCCAATGGCATATACATCTTCACCCTATCAAACGCATATGTGGTTTAATTTCAAAAGCAACATTTTCAAATCAATGATCAGTGCAATAAAAATAGCTGAGAAATGAGGAATTACTTTTTGTTCTTTAAAAAAAGGGAGTGCGATCCCTCTCTTCTGGACATTAATAGCCAAATTATCATTAATTTTAATGGAGCAAAAATCTGAATCGTTAACATTTTCTGCTGTGGGTTTAATTATCAATGAACCCAAATATTCTACCCTCAATATCAGAGTAAAAACCAAATCTTAAGAACTCAGAAACTGGGACCAAATCCTCTCTTCTCTATGTTTTCATGTGTTTGTGACTTCTAATGTGCATAATGGGGGAAGATCATCAAGGAAAGAAACATGAATCTAAAAGTGTGTTCTAACAGGTACCACCTAAATATCAATCCATGAACAACAGATTAACCATTTTATAGCCAAAGGAAGTTGTGTAACTTTTACAGCTAGATGCAGGCAAAGCTTTATCTTTTTGCTAGGTTTAGAAAAATGAATGGAAACAAGCCATGAGTAGCAGAACATCATCTCTAACTAGATTAAAAAGTTTTACTTTTACTGTAATCTTTAGTCAAGGAAGGCCAGAAACAATGGCGTGGTTTACATGTCATGATGAGTCAGGGTTCCTTTGGAACACTGTTCTCAACAGCATGCTGTTGCATGTCGCCAGATGGAGAACAAGATGGAGGTGCTTCCTGTCAGTTGGAAGACAGATCACCAAATATGGATTCAACCTATGCTGGATTGGGTTACACCTCCCTTGAAATACGTATGCTCCTGAATTCTTCCTTGAGCTTGGATTCCCGGATCTTGGTAGTTGCCAGGGGTGTACTGGCACAGTTAAAATGTGAGCGCCAGCTACATCCATTCATTGAGAAGTCTGATCTGGACAAGGTGACACACACCTAAGTTACATTCCTTCTGGATTACTGTAGTGGCCTCTCCGTGGGGCTACTTTTGGAAACTTCAAAGCGTCCAGGATGTGGCAGATAAGATTCCTCACCACATTTCATCACAGGGAGAACAGAAATTCCTTGTTATGAAAGCTTCACTGGCTACTGGTTCATTTCCAGGCATAATTCAAAGTGCTCTGTTTGACTTATAAAGTGCTAAATGACTTGGGTCCAGGCTACCTCATAGACTGGGCATCCCACATTAGCCTGCCTGGGTTTTAAGACATTTGAGGGAAGTCCTTCCCGCTGGAATGCTTGATGCAGATGCTCCTAGGCTGTGGAACTCCCTGCTGTCCGTCTGTCAGAAACTAAAGAAATTTCTTTTAAGGCAGACTGTTCATATGGAAACTGCTGCTCAGGAAAGGGTGTTAAGGGTGGGTGTGTCTTTTTGTCATTGAAATGAGCTTTTAAATTGTTTTCAAACTTTTTTTGTGTAGTACCTTTTAATAATTAATATGTTTAATTACAAGCCCCATGGTTAGACTGCAGTACTCCAGCCAAGCCTATGCTCATGACCTGCGTTTGATCCCGATGGGTACAGGTAGCCAGCTGAAAACCGACTCAGCCTTCCATCTTTCCGAGGTCGGTAGACTCGCTGGGGGTAGGGGCCAAAGTGTTCCTTGCATAATGATGTTCTAAAACTGCCCAGAGAATGCCTTAAGCACTATAGGGTGGTATATAAGTTGAAACAATAAATAAATATATAAGTATTAATCATTTAACTTCTTTAGTGTTTGAGTTTTTAAATCATTTGTACACTGCCTTGGGTCCTCCTACAGGAAGAAAGGGACTGTAGAAATAAAATAACATTTTCTCATTTAGTGCTTTTCAGCTACATGAGAAACACAATATTAATTTAGGCTTCCCACTAAGAGAATGACACCTCTTGATTTTTCTTTCTCCCACCTGCAAGAAACAGAACTTGTTTTGTTCAGTAAAAGGGTAATTTAATTGGTTTCAAATAGTGCAGAAAGGAATAAGAAAAAGCTTCTCTTGGAAGTGCTGTTTCCTCAGAACGAAAAGGTTGCTCACATTGGGGCAGTAGCTGGATGCGTATTATAGGGGCAACTGAGGGGAAAAACCTCTTCTGTTTGAACATGTCAATTCTCTTTAACAGGAAAGAGACACACCCACTAAAACCATAGAGCAGACTAATTCAATTATACAAAAAAAATTCATAATAGCTTAAATAACAATTATCCCATTAATGAAGCAGAATATAAAGGGACAATATTAAGAAATCAGACATTACAAATGATTCACTGTGAAACATGGGGATACAAAAACGAAATATCCAGTTCTGACAAGACATAATTTTTATGGCATAGGGAGGGGCTCTTGACTTTGGTAAAGAATTAACATACTAAGATATACTTTACTTGAAATTAAACACTGAATATATGACTGACTGGTTGATACTTCTCCAATGTGGCAGAGATGTTTCTAAGGTGTGCAACAAAACTAGTTCTACACTTAGCCCCTTAAGGGATTCTACAAAAGCCAACATAGGGGCCAAATTCCTGGTTTTGGTTAATACGGCTTGGAATTTCACAATGGCCAACAGAAGCCTCAGTCCTTAAATATCATTGTTAAAAAAAAAAAGGCTCAATGGTCTCTACAAGTCATGATGATTCAACACTGGGCCATGGTCAGCAACTAAGAAGCAGACAGCTATGGTTCCAGTTTGGATGAGTATGTTTCTCACTGTGCACACACAATAATAGGGAAATAATTTCTACAAACCAGAATCAGGATATAGGCAAACATCATTAATATCATGTTCAGGTTCCATGGAAGTAAATATTTTCCCCTGAAACAGAAAAATAGGCAAGAGAAAGAAGTAAATGTTCACTCTTAAGGAAACACACACTCCAAACAACAACAAACCAACCAAACAACAATACTGCTATAAGTGCGTGTATTATTATTTTGTTACCTTCTACTTGATCAATCAGAGGCACCTTATTAGCTAAACAATTTTTCTCCAATCAATTAACTGATTCATCAACCCAAAGTTGTAGCCCTGCTCTATTCTATAGCCTGTCTTCTGACTTGTAAAAGAGATTCTCAAGGTGGGCAGCATCACATTACAAAACAGACAATCATTATATAGTGCCAACTAAGCATGCATACAAGTCTTGACTCCTTCTCATTGTTGCCTCCTTTTATTAAATCAATTTTCATGTAAAGTGTGTGTCATTCCCCAAGCACTAAGGGGTTTGTGAGAACAGTCACTGCCCATCCTAAATTTCACTTCCTACATGACTTATACTGAGGAGGGCTTAACTGCAGGACAGAAAAACTGCATACGTACAAATAAAACATTTGGAAATAAATTGTTTGTTCTAGGCACCTGGAAAAAGGAATGTGGGAGGAATGTGGGAACAGGGGAGGCAAGATAAAGAAAAGAAACAGAAGCAGAAGGCAAGAACTGGCGAGCCTTCCCTGCATCTCACAAGAAGTGAATTCACATCCATTTCCAGCCTACTGCAGTTATTAAGAATTTTTAAGTGTTCCTTGAAATGAAAGGCACTGTTATAGAGGACAATGCACGGACATTGCTCAGCCGGAGCAAATGCTTTTTATTAAGATATTTTCTGAACAGCAAAACTGCTGAGGAGTAAAGTCTGTGTACTATAAAATGTGTATTATGGCCATAAGCACATACGAAATCAGAAGGTTATATTTCACCATAGGCACAGTCCAGTTTGTTAGAAATCCTCCTACATCCCATTGGTTTCAGCGGGAGTCAAACGTCTCAAAAGCTCTTCCCCAGTCTTCAACACTAACTGTCAGCTGGGTCAAACGCAACCTTATTTACTATCTAGCCCTTCATCTACAATGCTGTCTAAAACTGATCTTCCAGTTCCTAGATAGGGCTTAAAAAGTCATTTCAGTTCATAAGCTAACATGTTCAGGCACACAGCGCTCAACACAATGCAGCTGTCTGCAGCAGGCTCCCCTTTTATTTTATACAAGCTGGGTGAGGCCACACAATTGGTCTCTGGCAATTTGCCACTCTAGTCATTTGGCCAGAAACCTGAAATATGTGAGCTCTATGTAGGCTTTATCCCCTCATTATATAGGACATCAGAGTAGACTTCCATCTCAGGTACTTCTCTTAAGATGTAAAATGAGACATTATATTTTTAATGACTTGCAATATACTGCACTTTAAGAGGTTCTATAAAAATGATCCAGTTGCAAATAATTCAGAGCTGACAATTAGAAGTCAATTGCTGTTATGATCTGACAAGGATGTTTTTAAGAGTACAGTGGTGCCTCGCTAGACGATGTTAATCCGTTCCGCGAAGATCGCTGTCTTGCGAAAACATCGTCTAGCGAAGCATGTTTTCCCATTGGAATGCATTGAAATCTCTTCAATGCGTTCCAAGGGAAAACTCAGTCGTCTAGCGAAAATCTCCCATAGGGAAACATCGTCTAGCGAGTGCGGGTCCCCGTCGGAATGCACTGACAGCTGCACTGACAGCTTTTGACCACTAGTCGGTGCATTCCTATGGGGAAACCTCATCGTCTAGCGAAAATTCCCCATAGGAGACCATCGTTTTGCGAAGCGCAGTAGCGATCGCAAAAAGGCATCGTCTAGCGATTTCCTCGTCCTGCGAGGCAATCATCTAGCGAGGCACCACTGTATATCGCAGAAAACACTGTCCTACAAATCATGGAGGGAACCCACAAACTCATGCTATAACGTATTCTTGAAGGCTTTCACGGCCGGGATCTGATGGTTGTTGTAGGTTTTTTGGGCTGTTTGGCCGTGTTCTTAAGGTTTTTCTTCCTAACGTTTCGCCAGTCTCTGTGGCTGGCATCTTCAGAGGACAGGAGTTAGAACTCTGTCTATGTTCTGGTGTAGTGTGTGGGATAGTTGAGTATTTATAGCTGTGGGATCAGCTTTTTGTCCTTTTCAGGAGATTGGGTGATTATGGTGATCGGGGTGTTTTTTGTTATGGGTGTATTGTTGTGATAAGTGGGGAGATGATCTGTCACTGTGATTGATGGGTGTCGTTAGCTAGTCTTTTGTGTGCAGTGATCAGCGGTCCTTGTGGCTGGGTAGAGTTCGTTGACCTTTTTCAGGCTGTATTTTTCAGTGCTGGGAGCAAGGCTTTGTTGAGTTTTAGACTTTCTTCTTTTTTGTTGAAGCTCTGCTGGTGTTTGTGGATTTCAATGGCTTCCCTGTGTAGTCTAACAACAGGCCCACCACAAAAATACAACAAATGTTACAGTCAGCAAAGGACAAAAGGGACCCCCCTCACCACTGCAGGAGTATACTGGATACCTTGCAGTTGTGGCCAGGTATATATTGGGACCACAAAACGCAGCATCCACACCAGAATCAAAGAACATGAGAAACACTGCAGACTAAAACAACCGGAAAAATCGGCAGTAGCTGAACATGCCCTGAAACAAGCTGGACATGAAATTCTATTTCAAAAGACAGAAGTACTGGACAACACCAGCAATCATTATGTTAGACTACACGTGGCTGGAGTTATGGAAATGTTTTAGCAAACAGTTGGAAGATGCCCGTATGTGAGCAACTAACGTTTAATTGCAAGAGAAGCATCATGAATTTCATGCACAGCCTCTTCCCTTCGGTAAGGGATGGGCCACCTGCCACTCTCAAGGCATACCCTACTGGTACCCTGTTTCCCTGAAAATAAGACAGGGTCTTATATTAATTTTTGCTCCAAAAACGCATTGGGGCTTATTTTCAGGGGATGTTTTATTTTTTTCATGTACAACCATCTACATTTATTCAAATACAGTCATGTCATCTTCTTCTAGTTGCTGCGCAATGGTGGAGGGCGGTGTTTCACTTAACTGGGGCTTATTTTTGGGGTAGGGCTTATATTATGAGCATCCTGAAAAATCATACTAGGGCTTATTTTCAGGTTAGGTCTTCTTTTAGGGGAAACAGGGTAGCCTGATCTCTTGTGGCCCTTGGCTCACTTCCAAAGCCGTCGGCAAGTGATTGGTTGAGGTCCCACTGCAAGAGGGACCTGGCCCTTCCTCAGCAACCAACTTGGGAAGGGTGGGAGAGAGGATGCAAGGAATGAGAAAGAACTGGATGGCAGAAAGGGTGGTAGGGAGAGATGAAGAGAAATGGGGGCTGACTGCTTTTATCTTTGGCCCCCCCTTGTTATCTTCCGCCCTATCTACCAACAGCACGCTATCTCCAAAATGCCACCCCTGAACCAAAGCTGCCTTTAACAGAAAAACAGGGGGGAAAGGTTGCCTATTCCTGCTTTAACAAGAGCAGAAGAGAAGCCCCCCCCCTCCCCCCGAATGGTCAGACTTTTGCCAAGCCAGGAGCCCTTCATCCCCCTTCCTGGAAGAGAACCTGATCAGGCTTTCGATATGGTACGGAGGCCTTTTCATGAAAGGATCATAATGGGTTTTCTTTCCCCTTCCCTGGGAAGCATATGGCTTTCCCATTCCACGGTTAACATTTTCCATAAATCTCTCTCCAGAGAAATCGCTCCAAAGGATTCATGTAAAGGAAAAAGATGTTTGGTCAGAACTGGCTCTAATTTAGCAACATATGCTCACTGCAGGGAAGAGAGAAGAGGGAAACTTGCAGCTTTGAAGGGAGAGCAACATGTGGCCTATCTCACTTTCTTTGGATCCTGCCCCGCCAAATCTTCTCGTTTCCTCCTTTCCCCTAATTCCACAGCGACAATGCTTTCCCACACAGAGGCCGAAATGCTAAGTTACACATGCTGCGGCATACACAGGATGCGTCTGTCACGTGCGAAAAGAGGAGCAGGAAGGCCCATGGGCCTGATTTTGACACGGAATCAGATCTACCTTCTGGCTCACAAGAGAGGAAGGAAAACCCAGAGCTTGAGAACAACTGCTGGATAGTTCAGTGGTTAAGGTCTCTGGCTGAAGATTGGCACATCGAACATTGGCAGTTTGATTCCCCACGGCGCCTCCTTGAGAGAGGCTGGACTCGATGACCCACAGGGTCCCTTCCAGCTCTAATGATGAAACTTACTTCTGTGAACTACAACTTCCAAAATACCCCAGCTAGTGTGGTATTTTTCCAAGCTATGAAAGCCACACCTAGGTCAGGAGGATAGTGGCAGTGGTGTATTGTCTGAAAAGAACCCCTGAAGAGCCTGAACCTGTTTCTTACAAAATGCAGAATGATTGTGCTAATTAAGAGCCTTATGGAGCAGTGGTTAAACTGCAATACTGCAGTCAAAACTCTGGTTCCATCCCAGGTAGCCGACTCAAGGTTGACTCAGCTTTCCAGCCTTCCAAGGTTGGTAAATTGAGTACCCAGCTCATTCGGGGGCGGGGGGGGGGGGGCGAGGACAATGTGTGGCCTGCATAATTAAATTGTAAACCACCCAGAGAGTGCTTTTAGCGATATGGGATGGTATATAAGCAGCATGCTTTTAAGTAGATTAAAAGGCACAGACAGCTGGATCTTATAACCACAAACTTGATTTAAAAGGGAAAAAAAAGAAAAATGTTGTTTGCCTACCAGCACCTCCCTATTTTTCATTTGCTTTCCCCCCCACCTTCGCTGTCCTCCTGGGTGCTTCCTTTCCCTCCCGATTTAATTTTGCAGCCTCACCTGCCTCTGATATTTTTCCAAATAATTAACAGGAGGAAGGGTTTTCCCCCACCTCCGCTCTTTGAAAACAAAGACCTGGAAGCTCCCCAGACCATGTGCAACGATTCAAGCATCCAAGGCACACTTTGCTTCCACACTCTTTTCCTCTTTTTTTCCACTCCCTGGCAGCCAGAGATAGTTAAGCACCAGCATCGGAAAAGGAGAGGCCAGTGGGAACCGAAAGAAACCATCATCCGCCTTGCAGCATAGAATCTCCTGGCACACCACTTCATCTGCCACTTCCAACTTTTGCCAGAAGTGAAATGTACAAGACATGAGAGAAGAAATATATTTTCTTTTGTTGTCTAGGACATGGTGAGATGGAAAGCAGATGCTACTGGTGGACCTGAGGTCATCAAAGGTTTCTGCTTCTAACAGAGCATGAAGGGGTTGTACGCAGATTCTCCCTCCCACACACCAAAGCTCTCCCAGTTTGGGAGAATCCCTCTCCCACACTGTTTACCTTCTTCAGGAGGGTTCCCTGACCCTCCATTTTGAATTTTCAAGGGCCTTAAGATGGGAAGAATGGGGTGGGTGGGGAAGTGTGCTACTATTAAACCAGTTCCTTCTACCTAAGTTAGATCACACTCAATAGCAATACCACCATGAAGAAAAGCCTGTGAGAGGGATGGACAGGAAAACCAGGAGTGGATTTTTGCATGGAAAGACTGTGAGCTCCACTCTGGCACTCAGAATAAATTCCTCAGCCTACACGTCCTGAATTCTAAGTGTCTATGCCTTTCGCACCAGGCTCCGATTAGCGACCTCAGGTTCAAGTGATGGAAACAAAGTAGATCACCTTAGGCTGAGGCCAGCTTTCCCCTACCGCATGATGGGCAAAATCCAGAAATAGGTGCACATAAAGCATGTACGTAAAACCCATTTAACTATTTGTGACTTTCTGGTCTCTGACCCCCAAAAACTTACAATCAAATGATACATGTTGGGAGGAGGCATCCAAGTGACAAAAGATAATAAGGAAAGGAAACAAGAAGTGACTGCAACTGTACTAATAACATGAAAAGTGATTTGGCCCAGATACTGATTGCTGTAGGATTGCAAAGATATCCTTTTTACATTCCCTTCTTGTACGCTTACTCACATAAAAACCTTGAAGAATTTTTACTCAACTTAAAAGAAAACAACAACCCAAGAATAATCTATTCATTTATGACCTATGAAAGGAGAAGGGCAGTTTAAAACACAGAAATAACAGTATTAAACATATACATTCTCTTTGGGTAGAGTATAATGTTCAGAGTAAAACACAATAATCATCATTCAGATACATTATAATAATGTTAATAATCTTAGAACTGCGGAGCTGGAAGGGACTCTATGGATCATCAAGGCCAGCCCCTGTCAAGGAAGCCCAGTGGGGAATTGAACTCCCAACCTCTGGCTCCGCAGCCAGAGACCTAAGCCATGGAGCTATCCAGCAGTCATTATGAAACTACAAGATGCTCAACAGAAAGAGAAAAATCAGCATCAGACTTACTGTATCCTTGTTCCACAATTTTATGATTCGCGAATCAGATGAAATAATTAAGTCTAAGCAACCGTGGAACTGTATTGATTTAATAGGTAGGCCATACTGATGGTCCTTCACTATTAGTGGCTGATTTGATCGAAGATCATAAAGCAAGACCTGTTAACAAAAAAAGGTTAATTAGATTTTGTATTAAACCGTCAGTTGTGAAGGTCATCTTAAGCAGGTTGAAAAGAATCAAACAAATAGAGAATTTTATATCTCATCTTACTGAAAGAGAGTGTATTAACCAGGATTTTTTTTTGTTCAGCATGCATTTCATTATTAAGCTACAAGAGATGCATAGCTGAGAGCAAATCAGCAAAAGGGTGCTAAGAACTTATTTAACACAACTCATCTCTGTATTCTTCTTTTAACAGAAGCGAGGAGAGGCCTGCCAAATCTTCATTCTATCAAAGGTTGACAAATTCCCAGCTTGCATATTCAGTGACTACAATAAAAGTTACTTTTATCAGGTTGTCCTCTGCTACATAGCATCATCTGGCAAACCAGCCTTGTGCTTATGTAATATGATTACGCGCAGTAAGGAAAACTCTATTGCGTAGTTACGCTCACAAAAGGCAAATCACAAAAATGTCAGTGGCTTATTGCGACTAATTAACAAATCACAGCTTAGATTTTCAAGTCCAGTGTCTTGGTGTATGCCCAAAAATCCGAGTGGGGTCTTTTTAATGGCCAGCAAGAAGCCACTGTGATTCATTTGCCTTCCGCAGGTGTAACTACTCATTAGGATTTTGGCTGATAATTGCTTTTTTTTAAAAAAACAGTCAAAGATTGAAAGGAAATAAAGCCAAATGCTTTTGCTTGCACAATAAGCATCCATAACATTCATTTCTCTTATGGTGAACTAATGCAACAAAAATACCTAAGAAGCAATACTCAATAGTCAGATTCCAAATGCAATGATCAAGTGATTCCCTGAAAAGCAATGGAACATGAAACACAGTCTTCGCCACTCCACATTCACATTAACAGGTTTACTTATTCTAGCCCTTGCTGCTATTATTCATTGTGGCCATCCCACACAAGGTGAGCAGCAAGTCCACTGACAGCATAGCTACCTGGCCTGTAGATGTTCCAACAGCCATATTCAAAGTTCCATCAAACTTTAAGGCTGAAATAGATGGCAGACCATCCACCCTGAAACAAATTAAAAACATTTTACATCAGTGAAAAGTCTCTATCCAAATATCTTAACCATCATTGCCGATGCTCACCACCAACTGCAACCTGCATTAGAAAGGTGGCAAATTAAACTGAGAAGCTGCAGCAATTAGAAATTTTGCATCAAGAATGTTTGTTTGTTTATTTATTTTGCATAGCACCCCATTAGTAGAACAGCACTGTTCTGGGCAGTTTACAATGAAGAATGCAACAGAGCAAACAAACAAAATGGAATACAATAATAGAAACATAAAATAAAAGAGACAAGCGAAATGAGAACAGCATTAAGTTTATATAAGTTAGAGAGATGTTTTGAAAAAGAAAAGAACATGTATTCTCCATACTCTTTATCAGCTGTCACACTGCTCAAAGCGCAATCCAACATGCCAACCCGATTTCTTGTTCTAGGATCCCAGCATTCCACCTTCCCCTTAAGAGAACAAAGAAAATATGTATTCAGCAGTCTCAGGCCATTTAGAACATTTCACCTCTTCACTGCGTTTCAATTAAACAGCTGGCATACCAGGACGTTTCAGATCAAGTGCTATTCTTTCAATATCCTGCAGAATATATAAAAGTGATCTGGGCATCTGCACTGAGCAACTCTTGATCATCTTGATCTTGATGACTACGCTTAGGAATGCAAATACTGTGGCTATACAGAGGGGGAGAAATTCAACAGCTGTGGCTAAAGACTCTGCCCTCTTCATTGAAACAACTGAGCTACATGCTAAAACTGACAAAGTCTGCAGCTGGATCCCTCGAGATTAAGAATAGGAAATGGGGAAAACATGCCCCTCCCACCAGCATAAACCTTGATCACAACATGGTCCAACTCCACATCTACTTCTCTGGTGCATCTTTGCCATTCTCTTTTGTAAAAATCAAGATACAAAGAAATTATTTCAATCTCCTCCCTACTTTGAACACAAGCATTAAGGCAGAACACTTTGATGCAAGGAACGGTGGGTTAAAGGGAATAAATCACTAGGCAGCCAATGCTGCTGGACCTTTGAATATTGCTCCACTTGCAAGATGTCACTGTTGTTATTATGTGCCTTCAGGTTGCCTCCAATTTATGGCACCCTATAAAGGAGCCACCTCCAAAATGTCCTGTCTTCAACAGCCCTGCTCTGCTCAGCTCTTGCAAATTCAAGCCTGCGGCTTCTCTTTTAGGGAGACAGTCCATCTCATATTTGGTCTTTCTCTTATGTTTTTCAATTACAGCTCTCAGATTGTCCCAGCTGGCAAGGGCACTGTCAACAGTGCAGGATATAAATGTATCACAATTTGTCTGAAACAGGTTTATTTTCCTGTTTTCTTCATCATTGCAACAGCTGCCCACACTTTCGTTTGCTACTTAACACTTCAACAGAACATTGTAATTTCCAAATGTCAACATTTCTACTATATTTTATATATGCCTGCATGTCAACAAACACACATACAAGGTATGTGTGCTTATTCTTCTGTTTGTATACCCATGATTATAATATGGTCTTACACCAACAGTCTTATGCTGGCAGGCATAAGTAATAGGATTCTGGTCATCTTTTCCTGGATTCTCCTCACCACTGCCATCGCCCCTCTATATTTTCTCTTTAAGTCCCCAAGCACTCTTTTCCGCTAAGCATACTCATTCCTCAATTAGATGTTTTTAGGGACTTCCTATCCTTTAAGAGCTTTCTTTCATGTTTTCTGTACTTCTGCTAACCTGGGGCCTGCTCTACGCCTGTTAATATATCCTTTACCTCGCCTTAATATGTAGATGATGCTATTTTGGCTAAAATAAGGAAACATGCTCAGAAAATAAATATGCTACTAATAGAGTTTCCTATTGGTATAAAGTCTGTGTAGCTACATACATTTTATTTTTTTAAAAGTGAAAACAGTGTTGTGTTTCTTAAGAAGATAGAACACTTACCTCTATTGTCCCAGTGGCAAATAAGCCATGTTCAGAGTTTATATCACAAACATGATTTTCACTAAAAAAGAAAAACAAAGTAAAGGTGTGTGGCCCGGTACACTGAAGAAGGTAAGCTTGTAAAATTACGCCATGCATCAAAAACCTACCTCGGTTTTTGAGGTCAACAAAACTGAATGCAATTCAACATGTAATGTTCATTCTCCTCTATTAGAATGTAGATATCTTTGTGTTATCGCTGTATTTTGAATTGGAGGTAAAACATAATTTTCACTGAGAATAGCCGATACACAAAATACGGTCCCTTTTATTACAGCAACAAAGGTCTAGATAATACACGGAGCAAAGTCAAAAGGGGTGGCTTAGAGGGCAATCCTAAATCACCAGGATGTCGGAAGGCCAGATGAGGTGATGCTACTGCAGGGGAAGCTGCACTGGCCACGAGCCCTTCCAATCGAGGGGCACTGGAAACTCCTAAGGATGACTGTCACCTTGCTCTGTACCAGCACAGTAGCTCAGTCCTTGGGTTGGAGGAGGTTTGGATCGAGTCGCCTCTCCCTGGGGCCACTCCCTTCCTAGCTCTTCACCCAGCCGTTCCCTCTGCCAGCGTATTGTTGAGATCAGCCAGCAGAAGGAGGTTCTGTCAACAGGACAGCATCTCAGCTGACAGACTAGGATCCTGCTTATTCTGAACCCCCTGCAGCTGACACCTCTTTGAATAAGGACTAAGCCCAGATATGCCCAAGCCACGTGCACCCGAGATGAGGAGAGTGAAAATGTTTACGGCTGTTTCGTTTTGATACATCTCTAGCATAATAAATGTACATGGTAAATTGACCAAAGAAACAATTAAAAAACAACTGAACAGAGAAAGCATCCCCTCAACAGGCAGAAAACATTAAAAAACAAATAAACTAGCATTCATGCCAAAAAACAAGAAAAACAAGTAAGCAAATAAAGGCAAAAATACAATCAAAGCCCCACACAAGCAAAGCTACTAGAAAATGGGGGCAAGTTCTCTCCCTTCTATTATTTGATGCCTTCTCTTGTGTTCTCATTCTTGAATCCAGGGCGCCAGGCCCAGGAACTGCAAAAATAACACAAAAAGGGCCAACAGAAAACGAACAAATGGAGGGGAGAATCTTCAAAGAAATTGGGCAGGTGGGGAGGAATAATCCCAAAGAGGCACACTGGCACAGGCCGGCTGCCTGGCAGCAGCCGAAATAATCCGAAGAAATGGGGCGGGGGAATCCTCCAAAGAAATCATGAAACAAGGTAAACACGGAAATGTAGGTAGCAAAAGCCTGTGAAGTTAAAAAAAAAACCTCACTAGGTTCCAAGTCTTTCTACAGATCCAACATTCCTCCTCCACCCCCAGACATTCTGATTGGCTGCAGACAACTCTTGCTGGTCACACCACCGTGTCTCTGCAATAACTCTCATGATGCTATTGGATGAAAAATTTATCAGGCCATCTAACATCAGCTAAAAGAAAGGTTAAATGATGAAACAGAAGTTTAAGATTATATGAATGAAGGACACATAAAAGAACATAAAAATGTTTGTGTTCCTCTGTTTTCTTAAAATAAGTCATTCATATTGATGAGGTTCCCTTTCAGGAATCAAGGAAAGAACACGAAAACATTAAAAAAAACCTATTTCTTTTTAAATTCTACTCAAATATGAAATTCCTATCCCAAATGGGTAAATTCAAAATAAAATGATAACACAAGAATATCTACATTCAGCTTTGCTCCTACTTTCCCAGAGGGAGCTCATAAGCCCAAACTCAGCATTTAATCACTATTTTAAGAGACTGCATATGGTTCTGGGGAATAGGACCTGAGGCAATGGGTGCAAATTACAATAAATATTTCAATTAAATGTTAGGAAGTAGTTCCTGACAGTGAGATCTGTTCAAAAATGGAATCAACTACTCTGGAAGGTGACACTCTCCTTCACTGCAGGTGTTTAAACAGAGATTGTATGACCATCTTTCCGAGATGCTTTAGTTGTGGATTTCTTGCTTCATCAGAAAGCTGGATTTGATAACCCCTGGGGTCCCTTAACAACTCTACATTTCTATGTTTCTGCATTTAGGTACTGAATCCTGGCCTGTTTGGCCGTTCAGAGAAATGGACAAGCAAAACATCAGGAAAGTGTCTCTTTGCAGACATTTGCAGCTCTTTAAATCAGGATTTTTAGCACATGCAACCAATGAATAAATAAGTTAAAAAGTTGTTTTTTGAAATATAAACCATTTCACATAGAAATGCAGTTTGAACTGCATGTGTGTGGTTCAAAATGTAGATCTTAAAATCGGAACCAGTCATTGAGCTCCACCTGCTGGAAGATGGAGAGGAACACAATATACCGCAGAGACTTACGAAGCATCTGTCTGGAGGGAATTCAGAAATCTTCCTTGTTCCAAATTTAGCCTGTATATTTCAGAACTATAAAGAAATAAAATGATAATTACTGATTTTTCTTCTGATTCTTGTGCCATTCAAGTAAGAAGGAAAAACATGGGGCATCTCTAGTTACACAAGAAAACACTGAAGTCTGAAAATGAATGCATGCTTTAAAACAAGGATGGGCTTACAAGACAAACCCCCTCAAGGCCCACAAGCAGAAAACCACTACTCCCGGTGGCCTGTTTGGCCAAGACAGGCTTTTTTGGCTTCCTCAGTTTTGCTCAGCTGGCTGAATAAGTCAATAGGCTGGGTACCTGGCTACAGAGCCAGAGGCTGGGAGTTTGATTCTACACTATGCCTCCAGAGAGAAGAGCCAGCCTGTGTGGCCTTGGGCAAGCTGCAGAGGCCCAGAGCATGCCCAGAAGGGAATGGTAAACCACTTCTGAGAATTCTCTGCATGGAGAACTTTGGAAAGTGTTGGAATTCACTTGATGACACACTATTAATAATAATTAATATTACTGTCATTACCACTGTCAGTACCAGTGGGGGCTGGGATGGCCACAGAAGTGCACCAGGTCCACACTTTGCCCACCCCTGAGCTAAGCACATACTCAGCTCCCAGGAATTTGTGGTCAACCAAGCACATGGAGGCAGCTTCTGTCAGAACCCCTCCTCCCAGGGGGCTTTGCAAGTCACAGGAAATCTCACAATCGCCACATAGCAGTGGGGTGCTTTTCTCACTGATTGAAAGGACAGTGAAGGAACTGAATGCAGGTAGAGGGTCTGTTCTATCTCATGTCACCATGGGGTTTTCACTCCCACTATTCAGCACGAGGAGTTTCTACCACATTATGAGAATGGAAGTCCATTCAATACAAAAATCCCATCCCTTCTGCCTTCTTTTGCTCTAACCCCAAACCCTTTTTTAGCAATGAACTTCGGTGGCAGATTGCATAGAGTCACCGTACCTGTGTGGAAAAGTTTACTCCATGGCACAAGGTTTGAAAGCCACTCCAGTAAAGAATCTGCTTTTCCTATTTCCAAGCCAACACCACTTACTTTATTGTTAAACTTGTATGGAAATGTTTGCATTGCCTCTCAAAGCCAATCAAACCATTTTTAAAACTCCCCTTCATTTCTGCAGGAATTCCACAGTTATTGTATACACTTGAGAACTGTTTTCACTATTAGTTAAATGAACTTAAATCTTTAAATCACAATAAGCTGAGATACTATTTCAGAAACCAAACAAACCTTTGAAATGCTAACCTAACAATTTTACTTATTCTACTGAGATTTTCAGGTGGCCCATGAAACTCTGATTACTTGAACGGCATTTCAAACGTGTCCTGAACTGTCAGTAAATTTCTTTTGCAAGGTGTCCATCACATGAAGCAATTACAAAAGCACAATTAAGTAAGAATTCAAGATATATTGGTTACCTTGCTCCTACAAAGTAGAGGTCACAGGATGGATAATGATATGAGAAATCTCTACCAAACTTGGGTATTCTTGTCCTGTAATAACGTCCATGTTGGGAATGAAATTCCACGTATCTGTCACACTGCAGAAAGACCATCTAAAAAACACAAGAGCACAAGACTGACATTTCTGAGGAGAAGAATTATACGTTTGACTTAGACCCTAAAAGGGGGAGGGGGATAGTTATTTTTGGAGGCACCAACAAAACAAATAGGATTCCGGCTAATAGATCTGTTGCAACCATTTTTGTCCCAGTCGCTTTTTGTCTGGAAAAAAAACAGTACATGTGAAGGGGCTGAAACCTACGCACATTGTTTACAATGTCTCCGGTGACAATACCATAGAATACCTACCTTTGCACATATAGTTTTATGTGGATTCTCTAATAAAATGTGACTACAGGGAACAACAATGTCCCTTCTAGATGGATGAGGTTTAAAACACAGATAGTCTTTTCCAGTTTTTCAAGATATTCCATAGAATATAAGAGGGCAAACGTTTTTCTCTCATGATAAAACAATCAGATGATGAATTCTACAATGTAGCCTCTATTACTATTTCCATAAAGTATTTAAAAATTAAAAGGAAACATACCTTTGAGTAATCATCTGATAAAATATCAAATGTAATCACTGAGGAGAAAAAATAGCAGATCATGAACAGGTGTCTCAAAAATATTCACTTTTATGCCACACTGTACATGCCACCAACACAGTTTTTGTCACATAATTTATTTATTTTATTCATTACATATATACCCCACCGATCTAGTGCTGAGGCACTATTCTGGGCAGCTAACAACATTTAAAAGCAAAACCACAGCTACCGATCCCCACTCACAAGCTGCAAATAGTGAGATTCAGAAACGCATTAAAGTCTAAAAATCGAAAGAAAAAGAAATCTGGATGGCAAGTCCAAACAATAAACACCACATGGACCCACAAGGATGTCACAGGGGTAAGATGTTTCCAAATGTCTCCCCAAACAATACAGTTTTCACCCTGGTGTATATCAGCAGGAAGAGCATTCCAAAGTGCTGCAATCACCACCAAGAAGGCCTGGTTCCTGGTGGTAGTTTTCCGAGCCTCTCCAGGGGTGGCCACACACAAACGTGAAACCTGACTGGATCGGGTGGCAGAATCTTAGGGACAGACACTCTGTCAAGTAACTTAATACTCTTGCCCGTCTGTTGATCTTAAGGCCAAAGGCAGGGAAGGTGTGGAAAAAGGCTGTGCCATTAGTGCTGCCCTGTGTTTGCCCTGCTGTGAGAGCTACTGCTTTTGATGCATGCTACTTTCATATCTGCATCAGGGAGGGATGTGGGGCGAAGCTATTGCCAAGTTACTTCACAACTGCCAAGTTACTTCACAACAACTGTAGATTCCTTCTACCTTAGAGAACCAGGAGCATGTTAGCCAAGAAAGAAGCAGAGAGGCAGAGACAGCTTATCAAGGGGCAGGAGCTGCTGTTGGCTCTCATCTCAAACAACACAGAGCCTGCAACAGCGGTCACTTGACCAGTTTATTTGGCTTAAGGCTCAAGCACTGACTCCGAGGCAAAGGGTGGACTAAGTTCTTTGCATGCAGAAGGTCCCAGACAACCTCCAGCCTCTTCAAGAAGGGCTGGGAAAGACTTCTGCTTGAAATACTTCAGAGCCACCAGCTTTCAGTGTTGACATTATCGGACTAGATGACCCAATGATCTGATTCTGTAAAAGGCAACATTCTGTCCTTCTACTTTTGCAACGTGACCAACAAATTCCAAGTCTGTATGTTACTATCATGTCCGGTACAGAAGATAACCCTCAATACACACTTAGATATGACTTTCCTTGGTGCCTCCTACATGCACTCTTATACAATTGTTTAAAATTAATGAGCATGCTATTCTCTCATATATAAAAAAGCCATGAGTCAAAGACTGCCATAGGAAAGTCTATGGAGGGTTTGAAAATCAAACTCCCACTTCTTCATCACAAGCTGACTTTAAAAAGAAATTAAAGCTGCTTGAAATAAATGGCAATACCAGCAGAGAGATGCTTGGGTTTTCTTTCTAAAAATATATATGTTATTTTCCACATCAACACATTTTGAACAAGAAGGGCAAATATTGTAATGGTATGAGCAAGATAATTAATATACCTAAGATTCACAACAATGACTTTCTAATACACAATTTTTTATCATACTTAGTTATACGAACCTTCAGCATCTAAGCACCTTTCAAACTTCATAGATAACTGATAGGTATCAAAACATCGGATCCTTGGTTTATATGTCCCTGTTAAAAACAGTAGCATATTTGATATGGAAGAGAAAAAAATTCTGGAAATGTACTTCAATTAAATTCATTTTGCATAAGACGAAAGATGTCTCAAATTTTGAAAGTCTTTCTGATCTAGAAATTTGGAGTCCCCCTCCCCAGTCTAGGTATATGGTCCAGAATCCTATTTGCTTCTGCGATGACATAAGGCATTTGTGTAAAAGTTTCCCCCTTCTGAAATGTCATGGTGAGATACACATCTGTACAGACCACCAGGAACTAAAAAGGTTTCAACATTTCACTGAGATTCTACAGAAGAAAAAGTAAAAACACACAACTAAATAATGATGCATAAAGCACTGCCTCTACTTACATGATCTCTTAGGCTTGCAAACACATATGTGCTTCCAGTTACTCTGTCATTGTCTGTTACTGGAGTTTACTGTCCAATAAAAGCTGCACACATTTCCAATACAGACTTCAACATCTAGCTTTCCCTGACCATAATACCTCTCGTGCAAGAGTTACTCACACTTTACTGTTCAAAGCAGGCATATAACAAACCAGGCAGGAGTCAAAAGGACCTGGCATAGGCGGTGTGGCTACTCACCAGTTGCCATCACGTACTGCCCATCTCGTGACACCTTGAGCTTGGTGCTAACAGCAGGCATGTCAAAATCTTGAATAAGTTCAATCCTCCTGCGAATATCTTAAAAAATGTAAAGGCAGTCATATGAAAGATTTTGTCATCCTAGCTTCACAATAATGGTAAACACACTGAGAAGTGCTATTTTAAAAACATTTAACAGCAAACCTCCCAGTCTTACGGGGGAAAAATCCAGCCCTCCAAGAACATGGAAAGTGCTCCCACTTGCACAGAAGGAAGATGGCAAAATGTATGTCTGATGAGAAGACCACATGCCTCCCGGGCTCTCTCAGGAGAGGCTCCCAATCTTGGGAAAGGGTTTTTAAAAGGAAGCGGTTGAAAGGTGGGAGTTTAGAAGCTCCCTTCCACAAGTGGAGCAACAGCTCATAGCAATTTGGATTGGATGAGATAAAACTAATGCACATTGCCATGTAGCAATAATCGGAATACAAACAGACACGCAGAATGTAAACAGACCCATGCAACAATGCTGTAAAGATTTGCATTCCTTCGAGGTATTGCATTGTACAAAATTTATATAATTATTATGTATTTAATAATTGATGGTATAGTTCAGACATCAAGGTCTTTTAACATGCCATTGATTTTAATGAGAAAGACACGTAACTAGGGCTTAATGCTGGCATATAACAATTTATTTTTAAAATGGAGGCTTATACAGAACAAATGGGGAGTACCTGAATTACTGTACCCTAAATACCCAGTTTACTTATTTGAGTGAATGCAGTGGTGTCAAATCAGACCACTAAGCCAAAATCTGTACCATATAAATTTGAAAACTTTCAAGTCTTTGAAAAATCCAGAACAACAATATAAAAAACTACTTTACTGTGTATGGGAGATGCTAAATTTTGCAGTAATCAATGACGACTTTCAATATTTATCAGATTTTTTCCCCCTGATATAATTACATGTGGGCAAAATGAAGCCTCAAAAGATTTACTTATGTGAGTGACCTCAAGCACTTCACAAGTGCATTTTGCTATCTAGACTAAACTTCCTAACACATTTTCCATACTATGCTCTGGTGTAATTCAGAAAACATGCTAATTTTTAACCCAGCACTACCAACACTACTAGCCTCACTCAACAGAGCTGGGACCACAGAGGGAAGGGGCCACACCGGTGTTAGGGAGACCTACATTCCCAACAGTTCATTGTTTCAACACAGAAAAACAAGTTTTAGATTTGTGAAAAGAGATGTGTCCTGAACTGATCAAATAGGTTTTATGACATAACACATGTTTGGAAACAGACAAACTTCCCTAGGAATATATAACATCTGAAAAAGATCAAGCCACAGGACACCAGTTGCAGTGTACCGGCTGAAGTCAACAGCATCACAGCTTTTTACGCCTTCAGGTTGGCATCATCAGATTACTTTTTTTTAAAAAGATGAGACATATGCTGATGAGACATAGACTAATAAGGGTAACTCACCGACATCTTTCTTTTGCAGTGCTCTCTTCTTTCTGTCAGAAAGCCACTGTAGCAAAACAAACAATAAAATTGAGGACTTGGGTTCCATGGAGAATAGTAGGGGTATGGAAAGAAAGAGGTAATGAGGCTAGTAGCACCCCACACACCCACCTCCAGACACTGGAAGGCCAGCCCTGCTACCCCCACCCCAGATTAGAAAAAAAGCCCCTCACATTCTCTAGGAGCCTTGTTTATCAATTATTGGAATAAATAAAGTGAAAACTCTTTTCTTTTTTCTTTATTTAGTTGTGCTCAACATATGCATTATCTTCTTTCTCCTTTTCAACTGATTTTGAAAAACAGCACATAAATATATCTATTTCTTGTTTGTACACAGCCACTTGAATTGTTATTCTTGAATTTGCTGAGGATATTTATGTGAGTAGAACGTGTTGTGTACCACCCTTGTCAAATCTTCTCATTTCAGAATCTGGCATTTCTACTGATATTTTTGTAATCATGTGACTTCATTAAAAATCAATACATCATGAATCGGGGTGGGGAACAAAAAGACCCCTAACATCCTCTAAGGAGCACAAGGGGTGCCTTTTATCTTCCTCCTCCAAATAAATTCTTGGTCTTTCTTCCCCCAAACCAGAAGTGACCAGACACTAAGACATAAAGCAGCTGGAGGCACACAAACAATTCTCCCCAGGCTTGAGTGAAAATATGGGGAGATGTCAGGGGGTGAGAGATACTTGGAAACTACACTGAGGACCCTGGGGAGGTGCATCTGGCCCTTGAGTTGTATACTGTCCATCTTGATTTATGCCAAAGGTTCCGAGGCTGATTTGTACTGGATAAAACAAAATAAAATTAGACAACAGAAAATCAATGATAGAGGAAGCTAGATATTGCTCCAGAGCTAAAAATAAGCAACCTCAATCAGAGCAAGTCCATTCTTCTGTCTCAGGATAAGACTTTTCATTCTGAGCATCCTGTTCTTTAATTAAGAATACATTTGTATTGAAGGCTCATTGACCCAAACAACCTGGTGGCACTAACAGGTCACGAAGTTAACCCTCACGCACCAGGACTGGCCAATTCAGTCTCCAGAGGCACATGCTGCCACAGAATCCATACAGAACTAGACCTTCTCAGAGGGTGGCCTTCTATGACACTGTCACCTGCAGAATCATAGATTCAGCCGCTGGCCTTGCACAATAGTTTTGATAATAAAAAAAAAAAACAGGCAAAAATGTTCTTACAATAAGGAAAGCATCTGTATCTTAGTTGGGAGCTTAGATCACACACTTTTCTCCAAAATGCCACCCAGGCCTGGGGGTTCAGGGAAGGTGAAAGCATCCCTTCAATTTTGATGGCATTCTGGCTCTCCGCGTTGGCTCTCTGAGCACAGGACCAATTTCTTCAAGAGGGTACAGCCAGCCTTATGAAGACAGCGCCCCAAATCGGACAGCTTGGTCTCATCCACCACCATGACACAAGAGTAAGCCCCAACCCTCCCAAAGGAGTGCGCCAGTAAAGCAGCCTCCCTGAGGAGGCACCTGCACAAGAGGCATTGGGATTGCAAGCCCCATCATCCGCAAGCTGATGGACAGGTCGGCTGGGGATGGCGATGATGATAAGATCGCCTTTTAATGATGCCAGCTGCCTCTTTATACTCATTGTTCTTAGCTCTAAATACTGTCTTTTAATTATGTTAACCACCGTTGTCTATTCATTGTTTTCCGCTTCAAATATTGTCTTTCACTGTTGCAAGACGCCTTGGGTCCCTTTCAAGGAGAAAGGCGGGGTAAAATGCTTTAAATAAATAAATAATACAAATCTTTCAAAGGGAAGCCAACCTGTCTGGTGCTGCAACGCTTGTGATGAGACCTACATTAAATGATGACACTCCACAGACCACCCTTATACTTGCAAGAAGGTACTACTGCTTGGACCGTGTCTTCAGTACTGCTTGCATTTCTCATTTCTAAGAGGGGCATTTTGTTTCTTCCTTCTTCGTATTTTTATACTTGGCGCTTTCACCTTTCAATATTGCCTTTCAACGATGTAGGACGCCTCCTTTGTACACTCACAGAAGTATACTCACTTCTGAATATTGTCTTTCAATGCTGTCAGCCGCCTTGGGTCCTTTTCAAGGCAGGGTAAAAATACTATATACCGTGTTTCCCCGAAAATAAGACAGGGTCTTATAATTTTTGCTCCAAAAAACGCATTGGGGCTTATTTTCAGGGGATGTTTTTTTTTTCATGTACAACTATCTACATTTATGCAAATACAGTCATGTCATCTTCTTCTGATTGCTGCACAAGGGTGGAAGGCGGGGTTTCACTTAACTGGGGCATATTTTGGGGGCAAGGCTTATATTATGAGCATCCTGGGCTACTAGGGCTTAATGTATTCTCGAAGGCTTTCACGGCCGGGATCTGATGGTTGTTGTGGGTTTTTCGGGCTCTTTGGCCGTGTTCTGAAGGTTGTTCTTCCTAACGTTTCGCCAGTGTCTGTGTCCGGGCATCTTCAGAGGACAGGAGTCAGAACTCTGTCTGTGCTCTGGTGCAGTTTGTTTAGATAGTTGAGTATTTATAGCTGTGGGATCAGCTTTTGTCCTTTTCAGGAGATGGTTGATTGTGGTGATCAGAGAAGAGTTCTGACTCCTGTCCTCTGAAGATGCCCGGCCACAGAGACTGGCGAAACGGTAGGAAGAACATTCAGAACACGGCCAAAGAGCCCGAAAAATCCACAACAACCATACTAGGGCTTACTTTCAGGTTAGGTTTTATTTTTGGGGAAACAGGGTATATAATATATATATTGTATATCTAAACAAACAAAAAAACAAACAAATACGAGAGAGGGTGGTGAGAGCTAGAGATGGGAAGCCCGGGGGGGGGGGGGAACCCGGAAAATTGTTTTTGCCCCCAAATTTCCAGAAACTTCACATCTCTAGTGAGGGCAAGGGCAGGGCAAGGGCAGGGCAAGGGCAGGGCGGCTTGGGCGGCTATCGCGCTTCCGCTCCCCTACCTCTGGCAGGCTCCGGCCGGCGCTCAGGCTGTAGACCTTCACCTCGTGGAGACAGGAGACCTGCATGGTTTCCCCCTGCCCTGAGTGGGGACCGCACTTCACTTCCGGGCCAGAGGCGAACCGCCGCCGCCCATCGAGTGGAGGGCCCTTCTGTACCGGAAGCGAGGGCGGGCCAGCGGGCGAACCTAGAGCTATGGAGCGCGCAGAAAAGGAGAGGCGCCTCTCGGTGGCGAGGTTGGGCTCCCTCCGCATGAGATGCTGGGTGGGCTTCGGCGCCGTTGGGTGGTCGCTCCGCCGCCGTCCTAGTTGAACAGGCGACGCTTCCGCGTGCCATCAGCTCCACTCGCTTGTCGTTGCGAGGTGTGATCTTGCCGATCTTGTGTTGAGAGGTGTAACCCGCCGCAAGGGCTTTGCCAGTCAGAGGAACGTGCCCAGTAAATAAGGGAACCAGTAAAGCAAGGGGGTGGGGAAGAGGGGGTTGCAGAAAGCAGCTGCCAAGCCCTGCAAAGGTTGGACCCTTAGTCCCCGAGGCTGGCATTTTGCCTGGGCGCAGGAGGCAGGCGATCCTGTCCCCCCCTCTTCCCCATCTCCAGCAGCAGCAGAACAGATCTTGCGGGGAACTTTGGACCGCCTGGAAGGGCAGAGCCCCGTGGCTCCCGGGGACAAGAGGGAATAAAGCCCAGCCCAGCCTTGCCTCTTGTTGGCTGTGGCCCGTCCCGTCTTCCTTCGTTAGTGTCCGAAGCACCGATTACTGATTAATTAACAAATATATCATGATGTTTGTCTAGTAATTGGCAACATGAAGAGCCTTTGGGGCAGCTAACATCAAAAACGTACATGTTGAGGGGCATCGGGCACACGGGCATAGGGGTGACGTTGCCTGTTCTTTTCCGCGCCTGTAAAGGGCTGTGTCTGTGAAAAAACCCCATTTTCTTAGGTTCACTTTGGTTCTGCCAACGCCAGTCTGTAGCCTCTTAAGTCACTTCCAGACAAAGGTGTGACAACACAGTGAGGAAAATGCGATTTCAGTCACATTCACTCACGGTGAGGTTGCAGCAGGCATTCGGGTTTCCCTGGGACTCATTGCATTAATTCCTCTCTCCTGACTACACAAAGGGAACCAAAGAAAATGGGGTTTCCTCTCTGACACAGCCCTTTCGAGTGCTGAGAAGGCAACTCAAAAATCCAATAAATAAATAAATAAACTTCACACCTGTGCCAGCGCTACACAAGGAGAGTGAAGGAAAGCCCTGTTTGCAGCTCTAGTATTGCCCTGTAGGAGGCACCCTTACAAAGGAACTACACAATAAACTGTAAAGAAGTTTCCTCCTCTTTTTTCCTCCTTTCATTATCCTAAGCCAGTGATGGTGAACCTTTTTGAGCCCGAGTGCCCAAACTGCAACACAAAATCACCTTATTTATTTCAAAGTGCCAATACTGCAATTAAAACCCAAATGCTGAGGTTTTAGTTTAGAAAAAACAACTGCTCCAGCACTGCAAGGGTTAAATGCTTGTTTCCCCCCTCCCCCCCCATGGGCGGTATTAACAAATAAATACTTACTGGTCCTCCAATCCCCCATTGGGCTAGACCGGTAATGGTCGCCATTGCACCCCTCCGCTGGACCACTGCACCAGCAGAGGGGAGTGCCGAAATCCGGGATCGGAGGACGGGTAAGTATTTCTCTATGGCGACTTACAGCTCGTGTGCCCACAGAGAGGGCTCTGTGTGCCAGCTGTGGCACACGTGCCATAGGTTCGCCATCACTGGCCTAGTGGTTCAGGTGTCTATGAATGCAAGCCTTGATTTCTCTCAGTTTGAGAGAGAGCCATAGTTCTGTTCTTTCGTTTTCATTGGGGCCTAAGGCACTGAATTTGCTGCCGACTTACTAGACACGCAGAGAAGCTTCCTGTATTCTTGCTTTGATGGGCAAAAGCCTGACCTGTGCTAAGATTTGCATGTGGTGTTATCATTCACAAGACCTCTTTCTAGTGTACCATTCATAACTGTTATACTGAGAATACATCTTTCCATGACTGTTGTTTGCAGTGGTACTAAAGGCCTGATCCAGAAGCACACTCTGGGGGCGGCGGGGGGAGGCAGTCCTGTGCCTGCTTACCCAGCAGTATGTTCCATTCAGCTCAGTTGGACTCTGAGGAGACATGTTTAGGTTTGCAAATGTCTAGCTACAAAGCAAGTTCTTCCAGCAAATGGGTCAATGTGAATTTACCTAAAATATAGGGCCCCAGGAACAAGACAGTTGGGCCACCTGCCTGCAACATCAGCTATAACGAAAATACAGGCATGCAAAGCACAGCCACTGGTATTAATTTATTGTCCAGACTCTTATTAATCATTGGTAGGTTTTTCCTTACTTTCCAAACTTAATCATGATCTACTAAGAGTCATAAAGAGTAGTGTTATGTAGGGATTTAGCTTGTCCACTGGAAGGCTAAAATTGAGGGGAGAACAGGAGCACCCCTGCAACGCTTCCAATGGCTCCATGCCTCCTCCCCCACACCTTCGTCATCTTTAAAATATTTAGAATTAACTGGGCTTTCCTCCTTTATCAGTTATTTTCTATTCTGCTCTCTTTTGTTGTTGTTGCCTGCGTATTTCATTTTAATTCAAAACTAGCACCGGTGCTCCTCCTGGCATGATTTAGTAGCCCTCAAATCTCTCGTGCTTCCTGCTGCTTCTTCCTTCTCATCTACCAAGGCATACCTGTTCTTGGCTCGTCCTCCCATGGACCCATCCAGTGACCCAGTCTTCCTCTCCACTCAGCTGTTGTGATTCTTTTTTCCTCCTCCCGGATTCCCAACCATCACCCTTTCTCTTTCTCTCTTCTCTTTCTTTTCTCTCCCACCTCACTTTTTCCCCTTGCAGGTCTATCCTGGGGCTAATTCAGATTTTCACTCTGCTCACTCGTCTCCCACCAGGCCGCAAGGTGTTTTCTCTTTTTCAACATTTGGAAGAGTTCTGTTGTAGTCATGTCCAGGATGATGGTTTCTACTCACCTGATGATGATCAGGGGACTGGAAACCAAGCCCTATGAGGAAATGCTGAAAGAGCTGAAAATGTTTAGCCTTGAGAAAAGGGGACTGAGGGCAGATATGATAGCACTTTTCAAATACTTGAAAGGCAGTTGTACTGAGGAGAGGCAGGATCTGTTCTCACTCATCCCAGACTGCAGGACACATGATAATGGGCCCAAATTACAGGAAGCCGGATTTAGGCTGAATATAGAGAAAAACTTCTTAACTGTTAGAGCAGTATGACATTGGAACCAGTTACCTTGGCAGGTGGTGAGTGCACCCACGTTGGAGGCATTCAAGAGAAAATTGGTCAACCTTGTGTCAGATCTGCTTTGACTTGGATTACAGCATTGAGCAGGGGGTTGGACCCCATGGCCTTGTACGCTCCTTCCAACTCAATTATTTTATGATACTTTGATTCTATGAATTCCACAATCACATGTATCACATTTTGCAATGACAGGAAGTACAACATGATTAATGTTTTATTCTAGAGGTGTTAACACTGAATACGCTTATATTATTAATATTACATTGGGAAGCTTTGGGAATTTCAGCTCCTTAAGAACATAAGAACGTATAAGAAGAGCCCTGCTGGATCAGACCAAGGGCCCATCTAGTCCAGTTCCCTGTATCTCACAGTGGCCCCACCAGATGCCTCTGGCAGCACACGAGACTAGATACCTGTCTCCTGATACCATCCCCTGCAGTTGGTATTTGGAGGTACCTCCCTTTTAAGCCTGGAGATTATACATCCCCATCATGGCTTGTCACCTGCGATGGACTTTTCCTCCAGGAATCTGTCCAATCCCCTTTTAAAGGCATCTAGGCCAGATGCTATCACAACATCCTGTGGCGAGGAGTTCTACAGACTAACAACACACTGGGTCAAGAAATACTTTCTTTTGTCTGTTTTCACTCTCCCAACACTCAATTGGAATGGATGTCCCTTGGTTCTGGTATTGCGTGAGAGGGAAAAGAGCTTCCCTCTATCCACTTGATTCATCTTCTGCATAATTTTATAGTGTATTCCCCTTCTTGTGTCAGCAGGTGTGTGAGTTCAGCTGGCTGTGACTTGATTTCAGCATTTTGGTAAGGAAACAATTTGTGCGGGTATGCATAACACACTATGTATGTACAAATGTTGACACAGGGAGTGATTTTGGAACTAGAAAACACAGTTTCTGAATCAGAAAGCACAGTCGGAACCCCATATCTGCGGGGGATTGGTTACAAGCCCCCCACGGATGCTGAAAACTGTGGATAATAGTGAACACTATAATAATAACTAGCATGGTAAAAGAGCAAAATCCAAGAATTGTATTTTCACCTATATCACCAGAACTGGCCAACCAAGGGAGCCAGAGACCATGCTATGTATTCTTCAACAATAACAATACCTAGTATGGTCTCGGGCTCCCTGTAGTGGCCAGTTTGGGTAAATACATTGTGAAAATACCTATTTCTAGTTTTTTCTTTTTCTTTTAATCGTTTTCAAAATTTCAGACTACGGATAAGTGAAACTGTGGATACTGATCCAGCGGATACAGGGGTCCTACTGTATGTCCAGCCTGAGAGAAATGGATGTCTACCCAACTGTCTGCAGTACTTTTGCAGTAATGTGCTCAATGCTGAAAGGGAGACAGAAAGGAAGCACTTTCTATTTATAGACATTTTAATTGGAATCCTATTGGCACTTGCATAAGATATGAGTAACTTGCCATGGCTACCTGCAGCTGATTGATGAAGTGCTGGGGTACATCCTGATTGCACAAATCAGGCACATGACCAGGCATGTGACCCAGACACTCCTTGGCACCTTTCAATTAGCCAGGGCACGTTACTCAAATCTTATGCAAACACCAGTATGCAAGCACCTACGTATAATAGGTGCCAGGCATCCATAACCAAAGGCCACCTAAGGCTAATGATGGCACCAGCAATGGAGAATGTGACGGGAGCAACTTAGTTCACAGGCTGGCAGCAAGTCTGGCATGCAGGAAGTTGCAGGTTCAGTCCCTGACAGCCACGCTTCAAAAGGTGCTGGAAAAAAGAATTTACAGGAACAAATACCCCAATAAAAACAGTAAACAAAAGCAACGCCAAAAACGCGTTCAAAGCAATAAGGCAGAACAGTCCATTCAAGATCCCAACCCAGGCAGCCAGTCCATAAGGGAAAGCTTGTCTGAAGAGGAACGTCTTCGCCAGCTTGTGGAACGACAGCAAAGATGGGGCAAATCTGCCTTCCAGTGGGAGGGAGTTCCAAAGGCTGGGAGAGTCTTTGAAACACAGCTGCATCTTTGATAGTGCAGGGATGGTGTTAAAATACTGGTATGTGTTTCAAACACTTAGGTTTTTTTTCTTAACGGGCTCCTTATAATATCCTTTTCATGGCAAGGGCAAGAAAAAAATGTCCAAAAAGAGGCAAAAAATAAAAAATAAAACAAAAAAACAATCCAAAAGGGTCAAAGGCTGCATTGTGTGACTGTGCCCATCCTTATTCGTTTATTACTTTCATTTTTTCCCCCTAGCTCAGGGCTTAGGAAAGTTCCTTTTGGTGCAAATGCTGAAAGATAACTTTTTGGAGCACCAGCCTAGAATCCTGTCAGAAGGCCAACATGGGGAGATTTAACAATCAGAGGGATTGGTGACAGGGGATACATTTATAGGCCACTAATAAAAAAAATATTTTAAAAAAATCATGCAAAATGCAAGCTTTTGTGGGTGAATCACATGATCAGAGGGACTGTTGACATCATCTTCAGGACTCAGCCAATCCCGAGGGTGCTGCTGCCACCTTGGGAACCCAACCCCATTCACCTGGGTCTTTGTGACCTCACGGGGGCCCCACCTCTCTGCTGGCAGATAAAAGGGGCTTGCTGGGCAGGGCAGGAGACCAGAAGGGAGGCCAGTGGCCAGTCCGGCAGAGAGAGCGGCAGCGGCTGCAGGGGGGGACCCAGCCCTTCTGCCCAAGGCAAGTTCTCTCGCAAAAGCGGATGAACTTGCTAAGTGGGCTTGCGAGTTAACAGCTCGAAGCTAGCGGAGATCCGTGGCTTGAAGCTGGCTGATGTCAGCGATGGACTGGGGGGCAGTCGGTGGACGTTGGCAGACAGAAGCTGGTGGAATCTCCCTGCGGAAGCTGGTTGAGGCCGCAAGGCGGAGGCCGGCAGAGGTTGGCGGATGAAGCCGGTGGTGGACGTTAGCCTCCTGAAACCAGCTAGCGGAAGCTTGGTGGATATCCGTGGATGGAAGCCTGTGTGTGTGTGTGAATGGCTGGTGAAGTGAAGGTGTGTGTGTGTCGGGGGGGTGGCTGGTGTGTGTGTGAATGTGTGTGTGAATGGGCTGGCTGGCGTTCCGTGGGGATGTCACCGGGGTGTGTATGTGACCCAAGCATTCAGGAGCTGGTGGAGGCTGGCTTCAGAAGCGGAGTGGAAGAGATGAACGGGTGGATATTCCTGGTGGAAGCCAGTGGATGTTGGCAGGGGGAACTTCGGGATGAAGTTGCCAGAACATTGGTCGGTGGATACGCCTGGGTTGAAGCCGGTTGACGGCAGTGGACAAGCTTGCCCCTTAGTTGTTTTTCTCTCTCTCTTTCTCTTGCAGGGCCCGAAGCTTCCTCTTCCCCAGGGGGATGCGAGGGACCAGAAGGCAGGCGTCCTGCTGGAGCTGAACCAGGCCGTTGTCTCCGCTGAGGATACCCGTTTAGCCTCTTTTCCAAAACCAATAAAAGAATTTTCCAGAATGGTTTTGAAGTGTTGTCTTGTTTGTCAGAGGCTGTCACGAGATTATCTTCCCCATCCCCTCATTATATCTGGGGCCCAATGCCTGGGGTGGGTCTTTGTGAAGTCATGGTGTGGGGCCTTGTGATGTCACAGGAATTGGGAACATAATATTTCTCCATGCATGTGTGAGGGAGTGAGCTAGGCATTGTGCGTTCCCTGTCTGAGCTCCTAAGCAAGTATATTATGTGTCGTGTTGGACAGACACAGGAAGCCAGTGAGCCCTGGTGCCATTCGGAGAGGGTTGGAGTTGGGTACCCAAACACTATGGCCACCCCGTAACAATAAACGAGACTTGCTCCTTCCCTTCCACCACTGCTCCTCACATTTGTTTGCCTGGCCTGGAGATTCAGGGGAGCCCAGCCATTTCCTGGCACAGCAGCTCATTCTCTGAGACCTGGCAAGCCTCATCTTCATCATCAACACCATGAGCACTCCATGGACAGCTCCTTGCAGAGTACAAGTGGGGAAAAAATATGCCACTTCAAAGAAGCTTACAATCCAACCTCTCACGCCAGTGCCACAACCGAGGAAATGGAGATGGGCAATGATTTGGAGATGAGCATACATTAAAATTCATGTGGATCCATGCCATGGATAGATGGCAAAAATACACTGGTACTGCAAAATCTGCTGCTTGAGGGCAGTGGCTGCCTCTGAGCGCCTAGCTGTGGTGTCTTTTTTTTAAAAGAAAATCTTGCCAGCGATGAGAGACTTTGTTCGCCATCTTCAAGCTGTTTTTAAAAAGGGGGGAAATTGCCGAAAGAGAAATGCTTTGTTTGCTAGTCCTAAGCTGTTTTTTTAGAACAGAAAAATCTTGCTGATGGAGGGAGGCTTTACTCACCATGCTTACCCTGTTTCCCTGAAAATAAGACCTAACCTGAAAATAAGCCCTAGTATGATTTTACAGGATGCTCGTAATATAAGCCCTACCCCAAAAATAAGCCCCAGTTAAGTGAAACCCCGCCCTCCACTATCGTGCAGCAACCAGAAGATGACATGACTGTATGTGAATAAATGTAGACTGTTGTACATGAAAAAAAAATCCCCTGAAAATAAGCCCTAATGTGTTTTTTGGAGCAAAAATTAATATAAGACCCTGTCTTATTTTCGGGGAAACACAGTATGTATGTATGTTCGAGTGGTGGCATTACTGCTGCAGTTCAGGCAATCGCACCGTCTGAACTGATGCAAGTAGATCCTTTTAAAAAAAAGTAAAAGTCTCACTGGCAAAAGGAAACACTACAGATGGGGGGGGGGCTCCAAGCTGATTTACATTTTTGGGGGGTCATGTGCTCAATGGAAAAAAAGGGGGATCAACCTGACCCAATGCCGGATGAATCATCATCATCTTAGAACTGCAGAGCTCCAAGGGATCTTGTGGATCATCAAGTCAGTCAAACCCAACCACTTAAACCACTGAGCTATCCAACAGTTCTTATTGCACAGTTCAAAACTACCCAAGCACAAGTCTTGGCCTTTGGCTTCTGGAAACTGGTTGAAAATAAACTGGCCATTGCACAACTGCAACCTCTCCTCTTGATGCACTCCAATCCAGAGCTGCATACTACTCTGTTTATTATACACCGCCACCATCTCACTCAGCAGTGTTTTCAAAACATGCTCCCTCTCAGTCAGGGAGCTTGTAAAGACACCTCGCTTATGGTCATTTTTCTGTAGCATCAACACTAAAACCTGAAGCTTTTATTCTGTACCAGGGCAGAATTTCAGGAAAACCCTTATTTACTTCATGGCTACGGCTGAGCTACCGTAAGGCCTAATGAGAGAATCACAGGGCGATGGTGGTGGGAGGGAGCAAATGCCCTGGCCTTTTCCCCTGATTAGAAGGTAACTGTGGGTTCCTGACAGCCTGTTGTATTCCCCTAAACCATCTTGTCGTCCTCATGTGGGTGGAAGATGCAATTCCATTGCCAGTATTTAGCCACCATAAAATCCAGCCAGTTTTCAGATGGGTCATGGGACACCACCATTATCCCTCTATTCCATCAGCAAATTGTTTTTGGTCCAATCCTGCCCGTTACTGAGAAAACTCCAATGTGCAAAAGTTCTCCACCAATCGGATCAATACACAAAGAGTCCCTAATAAGAAGAAGACTGAAATCCAGAGTGGTTAAGTGTTCCGTTTTATTTGGGGGGGGGGGGAGAATGTGAAGGAGACTTGCACAGGTAACAAAAATTAATCCATTAAACCTGTCACTATTAATCTGTTCTTCTTCACTGGATTGAAACTGTGAGAAAGAAGGAACTTTTGAAGTATCAAATAAAATTTTAGACAAGTCCAGGGGAGGCAGAAGGGAGGCAGGAGGAGGCGCCTCCTTTCAAAAGGGCAGCCACAGGGGTTTCTGGGGCCAGGAGCATGAGGCAGGCCACGCTCCACGAAGTGGCACCCGTTGGGTCCGCCATGACCCTCAGCCGGCGGTCGAAGGGCAAGGCCCAGCAGGCGGCCACTTGTCTCAGTGCCCGATGGGGCCCCAAAGCCTGCTTTCCGGCTGCCATGTGCCTGAGTGCCCGATGGGGCAGCACACGTCACTTTGCTGCTGCCATGTGCCTGAGTGCCCGATGGGGCAACACATTCTACTTTGCTGCTGCCAACTTACCTCAGTGACCCGATGGGGCCCCAAAGCCTCCTTTCTGGCTGCCATGCGCCTCAGTGCCCGATGGGGCAGCACACGCCACTTTGCTGCTGCCAACTTACCTCAGTTCCCCGATGGGGCCCCAAAGCCTGCTTTCCGGCTGCCATGTGCCTGAGTGCCCGATGGGGCAACACACTCTACTTAGCTGCTGCCAACTTACCTCAGTGCCCCGATGGGGCCCCAAAGCCTGCTTTCCAGCTGCCATGTGCCTCAGTGCCCGACGGACCGCCGTTACTAGTACCTTACCACCGAGGTGGTGCCTATTTATCCACTTGCAGTTACATGCTTTCAAATGGGTTCCAGCTCAGCACCCCAACCCGACCTGACCCGACCTGTCCGGGCATGGAAGCGTCAACAAGGCTGGTCCCAGCACCACCCAAAGCCTGTCCAGGCGTCGCCCCATCACACGGCTTGAGACTGCAGAGTTTATCTTGTGCCAACAACAACCACCATCCTTTTTCTTCATCAATAACAAAACAAACAACACCATCACAGGGCTTCAGACTGCAGAGCTGATCATCTGGTTGTCCTCCTGGCTTCTGTGCCGTGTGGTAAACTCTCCTGGGGGACCCAATTTGTGGGTGAATAACTCGGAGTTCTGACATCCAATCTTCACCAAACTCGGCAGGCGTGTTGGGGAAAGACATAGGAAGCTCCGTTGTGATTCTGGATACTCTAAGTACCTGGGGGGAGCTTTCCTGGGAGGTCCTCTTTGTGACTATATAACTCGGGGGTCCGTGATCTAAAGTTCACCAAACTTTCGTGAGTTGTAGAAAAGTGTCTGAGGAAGCTTCCCTGCAAATGTGGTGTCTCTAGGTCGTTGGGGGCCAGTGTTATAGCCGTTTGAAGTGCAGATGAATCGATGGATCGATTCATCGAAGAATATTCATATATTCGTATTCGTTGATCCGTTAACCTTGACAAATAACGGATCAAAACGAATAGCCATTTTTTTTATTCGTCCCCATCTCTAATTAGGGTGAATAACTAACAGCGATATTAAGGGGTTAAGCATTTCAGCTTCGACCTTCTTCAGCCATTCTAAATCAAAGTATTCCCTAGCCCAATTGGCAGTTATAGAATATAGATGGAATCTTCCAACTTGGACAAACAATGTCAGGTACTATATTTCTAGTTTAATCTACGTAGGAAATCTATCTATCCAGCAATAGACCATGGGGAAATTTCGTCTTTGAGTTATAGCTCCCAGAACTCGCAGATTGTGCCCCTCTTCCTCCATTCCTGCCTTTTTAAAAACTCTCCTGCGATTTCCTCTACCATCGTTCCTGCCCCCTCTAGCAGTTCTGTTTCTCCTGTTCAGTTGTGCCTGCCCTTTCTAAGGGACCCGTCCTGCCTCCTTTATCATTCCTGGCGTTTCTCTTTCACCAGCCAAGGTGGTCACCCTCCATTCCATCTTAGCCCTTCCCAGTTTGGGTTCTCCACTTGATCCCGGGGCAAAGGGACGACACTTGGGCAGGGAGGTTGTTGGCCCTCCCTCCTTCCCCTCAGTGTGACACTGCCTGTTGTTTAAGTTCTTAATGAACAGATTCACAGATGTCTAATTTTTCTGTGTTTCTGCAAATGCACATCTCATCAGTTCCCAACTGCATGTTTTGTGTGTCCAACCACACACTAAAAAACCCTGTAGCCTTCCAGATGTTGGTGGGCTGCAAGTTCCCTTCCCCCTCATCCACCGGCTAGGCTGGCAAGGGCTAGTGAACGACCCCAAGTGCCATGTTCCTGTATAAAACAACCTTAACATTTGGTCCTCTGTCTGATCAGGTATGCTCCAAACTGGTGCTGTCTGTGCCTTTCTCAACATTTTATAGAAATGATACTCCCTCCCAAAAAGAATTTCAAAGGAGGAGACTTTTCTGAAATGTTCTCGTGGTTCAGGATTCTTGTGTTTCTCTTGTTGCATGGCTGAAGTGTGTGCGTGTGTGCATGTCTTGTCTCTCACTGTACAGCCATCTCTCCAGCAGCTGGCAGTCCCCCACACCAGAATTCCCATCCTTCAGTAGAAGCTACAGGAAAGATGTCAGAAGGTAACTCCCTATGCAGAGCTTTTTCGGAATAAGAAGCGTAGCCAACATGGAAGATGCAGGATGAGGAAGAGAGGAATAAGGCCAAAAAGGAAGAACAGCAGGCACCCTTTGCTGCCTTCTTTGAACTGCAGAACCGGAAGAGACCCTCTGGATCATCAAGGCCAGCCCTTCTCAAAGAGGCCCAGTGGGGAATCGAACTCCCAACCAGAGATATAAACCACTGAGCTATCCAGCAGTTGTTGTTGTTTAGTCGTTGTGTCCGACTCTTCGTGACCCCATGGACCAGAGCACGCCAGGCCCTTCCGTCTTCCACTGCCTCCCGGAGTTGGGTCAAAGTCATGTTGGTCGCTTCGATGACACTGTCCAACCGTCTCATCCTCTGTCGTCCCCTTCTCCTCTTGCCTTCATACTTTCCCAACATCAGGGTCTTTTCCAGGGAGTCTTCTCTTCTCATGAGATGGCCAAAGTATTGGAGCCTCAGCTTCAGGATCTGTCCTTCCTCAGGGTTGATTTCCTTCAGAATGGATAGGTTTGATCTCCTTGCAGTCCAGGGGACTCTCAAGAGGCTCCTCCAGCACCACCATCCAGCAGTTAGCTCACTGATATTATTACTAAGCTCAAAAAATACAGCCCCAAAATTAATAATAATCTGAAGGGTCCTGAGAATAAGGTTTAAACTGTTAAGACTCTTTTTTGGGAAATCAGGTGACAAATTGTGCAAGTACTAGTGTCAGATTTTCCCCAGAGCCAGATATATTGCTGCTCTCACTCAAACCTGCCACAGGACTTAGAAAGAAGATCTGGTATTACAGACCAGGTGTATCTGCAATGATGCCTGGAAGTGTAACATGTAGAAGTTCTGAAGAAGGCGCTAAACACTGAAGAACAACTGTGGAATCAAAATTTCTCTGAAGACTTTTTTTCTGATATTTTGATTTTCTTCTCTTTCCTCCCTTATTTCTTACTTCCCTATCAAAATAAAACTACATTGAGTAGTTATTTCCAAAATATCCCTACCAATTGGGGTGGGGGAGTCTGCTTACCTGCCACCAAAAACACCATACCCTACAGTGACACTGTGTGTTCTGTGCCATCAAGTCAGAACTGACGTATAGCGACCCTAACAGGGTTTTCAAGGTAGGTGAGATATTTAAGGAGTGGTTTGACCAGTTCCACTCCCCCAGTGAGCTTCCATGGCTGAGTGGGGATTTGAACCCAGTGCTCCAGATTCCCAGCCCTTCACTCTATCCACTACACCACACTGGGAATCTTGAAGCTTGAACAGTTATTTCGACAATATCCCTACCATTTGCCAAAGGGACTCTGCTTCCTTACCACCAACACCACAATGCCCTGGAACGACACTAGCTAGAGGGAATTATGGAGACAGTAAAGTCGTGGCCAGGCTGCCCAGACCATGGTGCTCATTGCCACTTGATTTACCAATGGAAGGGGCAGGGGAATCAAAAAGGGAGAAGAAAATAAAGCTTTGATACAACCATCATCAATTGTGAGCCCCACCTCTGAGCGATAAGATAATTTTTCTTTCCACTGGAAAAAAATGTGGTGAAATTGTCAACTCAACCATGGACCCAGTCACCCCACTGTACAGTAGCCAGAATTATGTTGCCAATTTATGCCTGGCGAAGGAGATCACAAAAAGTGTCAAATAAGATTCTGGCCAGTGAATCTGAATAGCTGGGCACAGACAGAATGGCTCTGACGGTTTCCTGCGCTGAACAGTGCAAACCTCCTTGTGTTCACTCAGAACCAAGTCCTAAATCTGTGAGATTTATTCCCAGACCAGGGCTTGTGGGGAGCAGGCGTTTAGCCTGCAGTTGGACCCAAAATGTGCAGTTAGACATTCTTCTACACAGGACACCTGCCTGTTGTTTAGACCAGTGGTTCTTAACCTTGGGTTACTCAGGTGTTTTTCAACTGCAACTCCCAGAAACCCCAGCCAGCACAGCAGGTGGTGAAGGCTTCTGGGAGTTGCAGTCCAAAAACACCTGAGTAACCCAAGGTTAAGAACCACTGGTTTAGACTAACTCTAAAGAGACACACAGCCTGTCTAATTTCTTCTCTGTTTCTCCAAATCTACACCCATCAAGTTCCAACTACAATTTCCCCCCCTACTGCACATTTTTGGGTCCAATTCCATGCTTTAAAAAAAAGCCCCAGTGCAAGAGTATGAAAAGTGCTCCAAGGGTATTAAAAACCTCACGATGAGGAGCATGGCAACCGCTCCCTTGTGTCTGGCCTCCCACCGTTACATAGGTAAAGGGGGGGGGGGGTATTATTGAGTCACCCACCTACATCGTTTTCCCCCCCTGAACACCTATGAGCTCAACTCGTGTGTGTGTGTGTGTGGGGAGGCAGTCCTCATCTCAAAGAAACCCAACGATGGGACGCAACCGGCGAGGAAGCAGCTAATCCGTGGCAAGCGCCCCCCACGGCCCATCCCACGGATCGGTGCAGCTACGGGGGAGGCACTAAGGGCGAGGGGAGAAGAGGAGGAGCTTCAGGCAGTACCGCCTAGTGGGAGGCAAGTCGCGGCAGCTCTTCAGTCGCGCATAATGCAGAGCGCGGAAACGGCACCTGTAGCCGCCCAGGCTCCAAGCCCCCGGTAGCTCCGGCACCGATCCTGCCCCTCCAGCGGCCAAGACAACGAGGAGGAGGAGGCGGCGGCAGCGGTGCAAGGAAGGGGCCGATCCTGGACTGCAGGTGAGAGGCTCCCGGCCGGCCAGCCTCCAGGGGAGGGGAGGGGAGGGGAGGGGAGGGGGCGACGGGAGCGCTCTGCGCTGCGCCCCCTCGGAAGGCGGGCCCCGGGAGGGAGACGGGCTCCAACCTCCTCCCGAGGAACGGCCGTGCCAGGCGGCGGCGGCGGCAGCGGCGGCGGGGCCAAGCGCCTTGTGGCGCCCCGAAGGCTGGCGACGTTTGTCGTAGACCGGAGCGGAGGCAGCCGCGGCTAAAGGCGCCGGTCTGGAAGGCGCTGCTGCGCACCGACGTGCCGGAGGAGGCAGGGGTGGGGGGGCTGCAGGAGCCTTGTAGCCCAGGACGCGGGTTCGAATCCCCCCGGCCCCGCGAGCCAACAAGTATGTACTCCGGCTTCAAAAGAACGCGTGCGAGTACTCCGGATGAAACCGCGCCTGGACAGGAGCGAAACGTTTGGCTGCCCTTTGGCCCCGCCTTTCCTTTCCTTTCCTTTCGGAAAACAGTTTTAAGCGACGGACAGGAATCTTCCTGACTCCCAGAAATTGACATTAAGTGTGAGGTGTTGTTGTTGTTTTTAATTCAAAAACATTATTAATGAAATTTCTAGAGTGCCACGTTGGGTTGCTTTGGGTGCTTGCAAGCTTTTTTTTGGGGGGGGGGTTCCACAGAAATCTTTGAGCAGAACTTCCGAGAACATGCGGACGTTGAATTTTTGCCAGTGGTTTTAAGGGACAAAACGTAAGGGACAGCGAATAGCATGCAAAGAGGGCCGCTTTTGGAGCGGGGGGGGGGGCCGGCACCATTGTCACTCTTTGGTAAATCAAAGTACAAATGATTGGGTGAAACACCTCTGTACTTCTGGCCCATTTCTTACGGCAACCTTTTATACCAATAACCGAGGTGTCCCATTCTATGCCCATTGTAATGGGAGAAAACCCTGCCCCTGCCCCCCCCCCTTCCATAGCAACGCCTTTGATTTCCATGCCCTGTGATGCACATTTGCGTACAGTCGGGTATCAGAGATGTCTTCTTGGAAGTGAATTCCACCGAATTCAGGGATCATTTCCTCCCAAGAATGCGGCTGCATAATTGGAGCCTTCTTTCTTCGTAACAATAGTCTGTGTTTCCAGCTAGGGAGCTGGTGGCAACGTGTGAGGATCGAATAAACACACACACACACACACATCTCACCTGGGGTTTGAAATCTCTCTCTCTCTCTCTCTCTCTCTCTCTCTCTCACACACACACACACACACACACAGAGAGAGGCCTAATTTCAACACCACATCTAAAAGTAAAGAGCTGTTCCAGAGGTTGGGAGTTCGATTTCCGACCTGTGCTTCCTTGACAAGGGCTCCACTCAATCATCCCAGACCATCTTTTCCAGCTCTGCAGTTCTAAGATTATGACAATGATGATTAAATAAGAATTTGTGTTGCTGCTGTTACTGTTACCAGCCATACAGTTTCATAAATAGAAGATGAGTATGATAATAATCCCCATTTTGTATTTGGGAAAGCATTTATGTGGAACCTTTAAATATGAATTTTTGTTGCTATTGACCTTGGGTATTATTGGGATAGAAATATTTATAACAAGTAAATGAAACACAAGCCCATGAAGGGGAGTGTTATCATACCCATTTTGTATTTGGGCAGCTGAGATTAGCCTGTGAGACATTGCTCGGGAAGTGTATGAGAGAGTCAGGATTCTATCCTAGAAATTCTTCATCTAGGTTTAGACCTAAACTCTTGGAGCGAGGTACTCTCTGTCAAGTAAATGAGTTTGGGACTTCTGTGAGAGATGGAAAGGGATTGATTGGAAACTCTTGGTTGATTTCTGGAGACACACAGAGCTGTCCTTCACTTATTGAACAGTCCTCCTCATGTCTACTTGTATGTATGTCCCATTAAGCTTAATAAGACTTGCTCCCAGGTAAGTGTGTGCAGGATTACAGGTGTGGTCATAACTCATTACCGGTCATCTGTGTTGACTACAACAAAAAATAATCTGGACTCAGCTGTGGACTGCAAAAAACCAAAACAAGAAAAAATGAAGTGTTCTGGAAAATGTGAGCTTTCAAGGGGTCACCCAAGACCCCTTGTTTTATTGGGAATAAAGTTGTTGAGATGGCAGCCTGTCTAAAGGTTTCAGGTTGAAAGAGAAAGGCGAGTTTGAATTTTTTGGATCAACAAATGCACTGCCCCATATTTACTTCTCTGACTTGTTTATATGTTGCATGTTTAAAGATATATTTAATTATAACTTTTTTTTACGGTACTCAAACAACCATTTTAAGCTGCTACAGGACCTAGTTTTCTCTAGTTTGTTGTCTTCAGATTGACTAATAGTACAGGGCAAGAGGCCCAATAGCAATTTTCACGGAGAAGTTGCGTAAATTGGCTTTTAAAAAATGTATCCTGATGTTGTTGTAAATGTACAAAGAAGCCCTGACCTTTATTGAAAAATCTAAGCAGGTCCCACCTCTCGGTGCTCTTTTTGAGAAGGGAATATTTGTCTGTCCTGAGAAAAAAAGATTTCCTTAGCCTGGAGTCAACAACAGTCCTCTACGGAAATCCTACTATGTTCAGGGGGTCTCATTGGCAAGTAAACAGGTATAAGATTGCAGCTTTGTAGCAGTTTTATTCCGATCTGTTGGTGATTTTGCAAACGCTGTGGTTTGCTCCAGGCACCCATGACCTTGTGACTTGCCAGCTCCTCCCCACGGACCAGATGAAACAACCCACGGCAGGAAGAAAAGGAACAACTGCTGCTGTCTTTTGGTGACATTGAGCAAAAACAAGGTCAGATTTCTTTCAAGGGCTGGATGGAAAGGTGATCAGGATCTTTCTCCATAAACTGAAATATTTGCACTGTTTCTGTAAAAAAAAAATTAAAATGGAAAGGGCTTTCCTTCTCTAATGTTGGGGGTTTCTCTCTCCATTTGTTTTTCTTTTACCTACAGTGATTTGGAGTGAAGGGGAACATTTGCATCATGTCAGAATTCTGGTTAATTTCGGCACCAGGGGATAAAGCAAATATGCTGGCCTGGGACAGAATGAAAACGGTGACTTCCAAAGCCAACCTGTCCACCAACAGCAAATTCATCATTCCTGATCTCAAGGTAAAGCTGGGGCTGAAAGCTGGGAGAAGGGGAAAAAAACCCCCAAAATAGCAGTGGCATGGAGGGGGTAGGGAGAGGATGCACGCCGTATCTGCTACAGTACTGACATGACTATATAAATGGTCCAATATTCATCTAAGCAGCAGATACGGTTTCTCGTTGATATGTCTTGGCATCAAGAATGAAATTAGGACTCTAGGTTTTTAACTTGATTTCTGGCAGAACTGTAGAAAACTTTAATTCTTTTTTGAAATGAATCAAATAGTCTATGGACAATGCTTTCTGGTCAGATTTCCTAATTAATTAACCTGCAGTTACTGCCAAGCAATTGTGTATGCATATTTAGAAGTAAATCCTTTTGAACTCAGTGTGTCTTATCTCTGAATAGACGTATATAGTATTGTTCTGTGTCAGAGTTTTTACGGCTCAGTTCTGGGCATGTTTAGTTAGAACAGCGGTGGGCAGGCTGTAGAGGTCTGATGGGCACACGTGTCCTTCCCTGAACCTTGGAGGGTAACAGCTGGCCCCCAGTTCAAAAAAGTTTTGTTTTGTTTTGACTGAAAAAGTTTTCTTGCACATTTCAGTGGTCAAATAAAAAAACTGGATTGTGTGGCAAAACGTCATCCGTACATCCTAGAGGGCACAGAGGGGCTTTCTGAACCCCAAATCTTTAAAAAATTAAAAAATCTGTGTGTGTGTGTAGGGATTAACAGCAGCATTTCAGTCTCTAGGCCTCGTGTTGCAAGTTCACCTGAGCAGGACTTGTTATGTGTGCATAGAAGCCTTTTCCAGCCTGGAATCCTCCAGATGTTTTAGTCTACGACTTTCATCAGCCCGAACTAGCATGGCCAAGAATCAGGAATTATGCAGAGTTGATCCAAAACATCTGGAGAGCGCAGGCTCGGGCAGACTGGTGTTCGGGATTCCAGCCTTACTTGATTTACCTTCTGTGTGAAATTAACATCACTGAGGCCAAAGTCTGAATTGTTAAGCTTTTGAAAGGGACAGGGCTGCTGTCGAGTGCCTGCTTTTTTTTCCTAAGCCATCTCTTTTCCTTCCATCTTTGAATCACTACTGGAGAGGCAGGTTTTCTCCTGTTTGTTTGTGTGAAGTGTTTGCTGAGAAAAATAATAATAAAAGTCTTGCTCGCTTGTGTTTTAAGGATTCTCAAAACTTTTCACTTCTTAAAAGGTTAAATTCGTTGAAACTCTGAAATGCATCCAAAAAAGTTCTTAAATTTTAATTCACTTCCTTTATAAGGAAGCTTGCACAATCTGTGAAAATTTCTGCATTCCTGTTAACAATTAAAATCTTATGTTCTTTGAAGGAGAATTCCGATTTCATTGTTCAGTATCAGTTTGCTGCCAGTTCACTCGGGTTTTTTTCCATCTGTGCTTCCCCTTTATCTTACTAACCATCCTACTTTCAGTAAGAAGCAATGGTATCATATGCATGTGGCTATGACAGAAATGCTGCTGTGTAAGAATGTCTGTGTTTGTAGCCAGAAACTCTAGAGAACAGCTATTTGGCTCCTCCTCTCTCATCATATTATAGATGTTTCTGTGTTAGAGATAAAGAGCTGGATTCCACAGTGGACACACTATAGGAATAGGACTCTTAACACAACACAAGTGCCATTGATACAATGGGTTTACTCTAGTTGGGGCCACCCATTGGATTCAGCCCCAAGACTGGAAAATTAAATTTAATTCTCACTGAATATGGTAGCCCAGTGGTTTGCAACCTTGGGTCCCCAGATGTTCTTGGACTACAACTCCCAGAAATCCTGGCCAGCACAGCTAGTGGTGAAGGCTTCTGGGAGTTTTAGTCCAAGAATATCTGGGGACCCAAGGTTGGGAACCACTGCGGTACCAGAACGTGAATTAACTTTAGTTGCTCAGGACTGTTCTTAGATTATTCATGCAATGAGCAACCGTGTGTTTTGCAACAGTGTGTTTTAAGGAACCACATTTTTTTCAAGAGACATCCATAGTAGTCTGTAATCACGAGAACTGTGATTCTTTCTTTACTTAGACTACATTCTTTGTGAGAGCCTATTTCATGTTTCATCCATCTCCCAAAGTCCCCTCAGCTTTTCCATGAATGTCTTTGGTAATTTCATAGCACGGAAAATCTTGCTTGACAAACAAAACAAAATTCTGGGGAAATGTGCTCTGCAGCTGACCTATGTGTTCTCCTTTCTGCAGGTGGGGACGCTGGATGCTCTTGTTGGCCTTTCAGATGAGCTGGGGAAACTTGATATCTTTGCTGAAAGGTAAAATAGACCTTATTTACTACACACAAACAGCAACTGGGCATTGTGTTTACAGGACACAGAGTTCCTGTACTGACCTAACTTGGTCTTGCTTAAGCCTAGCCCTTGAATTCAGCCTTGATGGGCAGGTTTGGTTTTATTTTGCTTGAAGAAGACTTACCCCAAAGAAGGCCTAGATCCTGCATGTTCTATCCAGTGAGTGCAAAAATACCAGAAGCCTTCAGGATCAATGCAGGTAGTGGAGCTCCCATGAGGAACGGACAGGCAAATCTCAGTGGAACATGTTGCTATTCTTCCTCGTAGATTTTTTCCATTCCATGCTGTGGCACGACTCTGAAACAGAGAAAATGGGGCTCGGCTTGTGCAAAAGTATTGGACTGCAGTTCCCATCGTTCCCAGACAGTGGCCATGCTGCTCAGAGATATAAGAGGCAATCCCACATCAAGAGGCAGAAACACTGGCAAAGCCTGCTCTAAAGCTCTAATTCTCTGACTGTGTTTGTTTCGACAAGGAGGGCTGAAGGACGTTTGCTTCCCCCTCCCACATAAACTGGCTCATTTGCTCCTATTGACAGGGGAGGGCCTTCTTACATCTCACTGTTGTCAGGTGTGTTGCTGGTTGGTTTGTGTAAGAGGGTCTTCTCTGTGTTGGCACCCACAATGAGGAATCCCCTGCCCCACCAGATCCTCAACGTTCTGATTCTAATGGCCTTTGGATGCTCCTTGAAGCCCACGATTTCAGCGGGCCTTTGATTTATTCTACTATTCTGTTGCCTTATTTCTGTCTGCCATGATCTGTTGTGTCTTCACTGGTTTAACATCAACTGTTCAAATGATTGTTTTACACAGAGATGGGAAGCAATGTGTTACCTCAGAATGTGATGCTTTCTTTGTGTGCCTGTGATGGCCATGGTTGTAGTTTAGGTGGAAGAAGTATCTGCTGTTTTCCATTCTTGATTAGGGTGGGATCATATTATTTATTAAGTGCCTTCTAAATACCTAGTGTCTCCTATACCTAGACAGTGATGGTAATCTTCTGCCTCATTAAATAGTGGTTGATAATCCAATCCTGTGCACACTTACTCAGAAGTAAGCACCATCAAGAGCAGAAATCTCTCACAAGGCTACTATCCTTGCAGAGAAGGGGGACCACCCTCTCTTCCCAAGTGGGTTTTCCTAGACCTTGTGTGATAAATCTGCATATCTATCAATGATTTCTCAAGCCCCCAGTCTCCACCTGGAGATGAAGTGTAATCATGGATTTCAGTGGCTTGTTCATTTTTGCTTCAGTTCCTGTGTTTCTGTGAAGATATTATTGCTATTTAACATGGACCGTCTCTCCTCCCTGACTTTTTCTGCTGTTGAGCTTAAAGTCTTTTACTTTAGTGTGTTGTTGCTGTAAAAATAACAGATCTGTTGAATGTTGGCGTGCTCTGAAGGGATTAAATGCAGATTAGTTTTCAGGCAAAATCACTGTTGTGTAGTGGCCAGAATGTTGATTTGGGAGATCTGGATTCTGATCACTGATGAGGCACAAAGCTTGCTCCGGAGCAGTCAACCTCATCTGTTTTAGAAGGTTGTAGTGAGGGTTAAGGAGGAGAGCAATACACACAGCTTGACCTCATCGGAGGAAAAAACTGGATATAAATGTAGCCAATAATTAGAAGTGAAAAAGCCACACACAATATTTAATGCATTTCTCACAGTATCTTAAAAGTGCAAGGAATAGAATTGGCCATTTGAGGGAATCTGTGGGCCTTTTATGTATTTTCCAAGGGCTGTGCGGTAACGGGAATGCATTTAGTAATAAACAATTTATTATTATTGTAATGCAAGGTGTCATTTTTGCAGAAGAAATAATGGTTACAATAACATTTCAATACTGAATCAAACAGTGAGTAACAAGTTCCTTCTTTTTTTAAAAAATCACACCCTCAGCTCTGAATTTACATTTTTGATTATGTGAGCTGCCTTGTTTACTCTAGTGGTAAATTGGGAAGGTGAAATACAAATACAGGGGAAAATGTAGTGGTGAATATGAAATGGTAAGGAAGGTTTAACAACAATAAATAGAATACTGCTTAATTATGATAGCGTATACACACTTGAGTCCTGTGAAGCTCCTGTTAGATTCCGTGGTCAATTCAGAATGCTGGTTATGACCTGTAAAGTCTTTAATGACTTTAATTGAACCCGGGGTTCAATCCCAGGTAGCCGGCTCAAGGTTGACTCAGCCTTCTATCCTTCCAAGGTCGGTAAAATGAGTACCCAGTTCGCTGGGGGGGCAATGTGTAGCCTGCATAATTAACTTGTAAACCTCCCAGAGAGTGCTTGAAGCATTATGGGGCGGAATTGCTTTTGAGGTTGCTTACTTAATGGTGTAGGACCTTGATAGTTATCGGAATGTCTTTCCCAGAATTCAGCTATCTGTCCCATCCATTCCTCTCTATTCACGTTGTTAAAAGTTGCTACACTGAGGGAGGCCAAAAAGGCAAATACAAGGAATTGTGCCTTTTTGATTGTGGACCCTAGTCTCTGGAATGAAATGCCAACAGAGATACTCCAGGCTCATTCCTTCCTTATGTTTAGAAAGAGAGTAAAGACCAAATTATTTTAAGTCACCTTTCATATCTGAATCTCCAGGATGCTGTCAATAACAACTTTTTAAAATGAATCCTAGATTTTTAGAGAGTTATTTATATTTATAGTTAAAATTATTGTCTGTTGTTATCTCCATATTATTTTTGAATGCATTTTTTCCGGTTATTGTGGGGTTTGGGGGTTGTAAGTTTTAATTCAGTCTAAACTGGCCAGGGTAGTACTTGCACTAATGGGGCAGTTTATAGAATGAATGAATGAATACTTTAAGTATATATATGTATATGTATTGTTGCAAGAGCTGTACCATATAGCCCTAATATTATCTCCAAATTTCAGGATACTTGCAAAGTAGTTGGAATGATAGCAGTTTAGAGGTCGCCTTTAGAACCTGGAAAGCCGGGTTCCCTTCCATTTTAAAAGCAGCTCCCCCTAATCCTCCAGGATCGAAGCTGTTGGGGTGGTGGAGTCTTAAGAATTGCCATCCCAAAACAGTAGTTTTTTCAAACTTTTTTGAGCTTCCCTTGTGATCATAGGAAGGCATCCTGAGGCATTTCTGACTCCTGGTCCATTAAGCCCAGTACTGTTTATTCGTATTGTCCGTGGCCTTCTAGGGTTTCAGAGGAAGGTCAGTTACATCACCTGCCACCTTATCTTTTATATTGTGGAGATGCTTGGCCCTGAACCTGGGAATGTCTGGGCACTAACGGCGTACTCTGCCACTGAAATGTAGTTGCTCTGCAGTGACTCAAAGCAGGGTTCATTACATGTTTACTTAGAAGTAAGTCACAGGCTGCTCAGGGAGGCGTGCTCCTTAGTAAGCATGTTTAGGATTGCTGCAATCCAAGGCAGACAGTCTTGGGAGCAACCCCGTTCTTCCTTGTTCCCGGGAAAGCTGGCACAGGTTTGGGCTCTTGGTGTCTCACTTGAGATTTGAACCAGGAACTTCACGTCCTTCATAGCGGCTGTCATCTAAAACCCCTCCCTAAAGGCAAAGCAGATGGTGTGGGGGCTGCCTCAGGGCCTAAGCTTACAGGAGAGGTGATCGGTCAGACGTCAGGCAGAGAAGCTAGGCGTTGGCATTTTTGATTTCCAGAAACATTCTTTGGGCAGAGCTGTTAGTAGACCAGCACATCCGAAGCACGCTGGTAACCTTACCAAGGCAGCAGAAACCCGTCTGGGCTGCCCTTGGCTGGGACAGTAGAGAAGGGGCGAGCGTTTTCAGGGCCTGTTGTTTCCATGTACTTTTATTACTTATTTACACAGGGAGTCTTTTTCCGTGTCACTATAAAACAGCATGCAGTGCTCTGAGGCTTTCTGCCTGGTCCTTGTTCGTTTGTTCCCTTCTCAGGTGGCATGGTTCTTTTGTGTCGCTGTGTTAAAATTACAGACAGAGGTGACAAGTTGTAGATTAAAGACCTCGGTTATCTATCTACCGTGAAAGTCTGCAAAAGTGAAACAAACGGAGAAGTCCTATGCCTGTCCATTCAGAAGTCGGCCCCTTTGAACTTCTCTTATTGTGCTCAGACTTTAGAGAAGTTCTTTTTTTTTGGACTATGACAGTTGGGGGATTCTGGGACTTGTACTCCAAAGAAGTTACTTTTCTACCCTGTGGAAAATAGGGTAGAAACTTCACTTGACGCTCTGAACAGGGTGTTCCTTTTTTTGATCCAGCAGCACACATCTGGAAAGGCCACTTTGGTCTCCCTTTATTAGGTGAAAGAGGAGGTATAAACTGAGGGAAGGAAGGAAAAGGCAGCAGTGGTTGCATCCTATTCTGCATGTAGGCACCCTTCAGTCTCGAGAGACTATGGTAACGTGCTCTGAATAGAGGACTTGGAACAGCGTCTAGTGTGGCTGAGGAGGCCAATTCGAGAGTGACAATCCCTTCCACACTGAAGACAAATACAATCTGTCCCCTGTCCAGCTCCCTGATTTTGCTGATTTTGGGACTGCCTCTTTGCCTCAGCCTGCTGGACAAGGGTCTCTTCAAACTGGGAGAGGCCATGATGCACCGCCTGCCTCCAGGCTGAACGCTCAGATGTCAAGGTTTCCCATCTCTTGAGGTCCATTCCTAAGGCCTTCAGATCCCTCTTGCAGATATCCTTGTATCACAGCTGTGGTCTCCCTCTGGGGCGCTTTCCCTGCACTAATTCTCTATGCAGGAGATCTTTTGGATTCTGACCATCAGCCATTCTCACGACATGCCCAAGCCAACGTAGACGTCGCTGTTTCAGTAATGTATACATGCTAAAAATTCCAGCTCGTTCTAGGACTACTCTATTTGGAACTTTGTCCTGCCAGGTGATACCAAAAATGCATTGGAGACAAAGCATTCTATTCTAGCAATACAGTAATGTGTTTAACTTTAAAGTAAGAAAAAAATGCTTGTCTTGACAGTCCCCACTGTGACACCTCTCAGGAAATCAAAAAAAGGTAGACAGCTCTTTTGAGCCGTATGAGCAAACCAATTGTAGCCGTTTTTATCACCTCCAGGAGCAGGTCTTTTGTAAAGCAAAGGGGTTTTAATTGTCCAGTCCAGATCAAATTGTCCACTCCCCATATATTTTACCTTACATCAGGGACAGTTAGCAGCATTAATATATTATTCCCAGCAAATACACCCCACCCCACCCCCAGCTACTCTAAAGACTGCAGCTGATTTTAGAGGGAGCGTGGGAACCAGAGGGACATGCCCCCATGCCATCTTGATCCCTGCTAATCAGACAGACCCAGGTGATCGTGCCAGCCCCGTCTCTGTTACAGCTCTGCCCATGTATGAAAACATTCTCTTCTTCCTCCATGCTTCGCTGCTTATAGACTTTGGGGTACAAGTGGGAACTCTTCAGATGCACATTTGTTCTGATTAAAATTATGTGTTCTGAACCGATGTTATTGATATTTTCCCTGCCAGCCAGATGCAGCTGCTTCTGTCCCAGTTAGTCAAGTGTTTTTTTCTGTGACTTTCTGCTCTTTTTTTGCCTCTTCTGAAAACTTGGTTTATTATTTATTATTGGTTTGTGCCGCAGGTAGAGCTTACGACCATGGCACGCCTCCTTTGAAGTTCATGCAGTTGGGATCCAAAGTTTAGTTAGCAGCGAACATACCAGCAAAAAACAGTTACAGCAGAAAAGGGGATTCCTTTGCTTTTTGTTCAAAGATTTCTTAAAGATCTCTTAAGAGAAGCCCGTTTCTTAGAAGGAGGAGAATTGGATCTTTAAAGAGACATTTGGATAGAAATCTCAGTATGTGTTTCTCTGGCACCAAGTGGCAAATATGAGGGCAGGAGGCAAATGCTTTATCTGGAAGAGTCCTTATTAATTGAAAATCCATGGGTGTTTTCCCCATGACAATGAGACATTGATTTCAAAAGCCAAACCTATTCTTGCCCCCCCCCCTTTTTGATCAGCTTTCTCCAACAGTAAGAATAAGTAAAAAAAAACTGCACCTGTCTTTGAGCCTGGTGATGCTATAGAAGGATTTTTTCTTTAAATATTTGCTGCAAGTTCATCTCAGATTTTCATAACTGATTATAATTTTCTGCAACCCTTCTTTACATGTTACTTAGCGTCATAAAGAAGATTGCCCAGTATATTGGAGAAGTTTTGGAAGACTCAAAAGATAAAGTTCAGGAAAACCTTCTGGCAAATGGAGGTAGGTGCGAGTGCCAACAAACCTGGGGTTTGCTTGAAATGTTGTGTGCATTTGTTGCTTTTCTGCTTGTCATCCATTTTCCAGACAAAACAGCTGAGGTGAATGCACACAGTGAAACTGGGCAGTGCCTCCCCTTTTAGAAAAGCACTTCCAGACAAGAGTCAGCTTCTGTTTTCTGTGGCTTTGTGGAACAGAAGTCTTGCCGCCTTTGAGCTGTATCCCGGTTTGACTTTCTTCCTCCTTTCTTGTGTGATGAAAAAGCTTGTGATTCTATCACATGGGTCTCAGATCCCCAGAAGTGACTGTCCGCTTCTCTGACCACTTGGCCAGTTATGTTCTTCTTCCTTTTGTGCTGCCAAGCCGCTTTGAGCTGATGGTGACCCTAAAGGGTTTTTTGAGGTATATGAGACGTTCAAGGAGTGGTTTATTGTTGCCACTCTGCAGTGACCTTTCATGGCTGAGCAGGGATTTGAACTTTGGGCTGCTGAGACCTAGTCTGCTGCTCTGTCTGCTACACCACACCGACTGTCACCAGTCATGGAGTCCTTCCTAAAGGCGCAGACACATAAACAAGGATTGATCACACTGTATTTACTTCCTTTGTGCTGCTTATTTTGTATCTAGCAGTTGGTAGCTTTGGAAAACAGGAAGAGTGGCTTAAGCAGACAATTTATCTTAGAACCACACTGGTTTTGGTACAAGATTTGGAAGACGGTATAACAGGAAATGAATTGCATCTTCTTATGTCAATTTGGTTCATGTTTATGTCAGATGTGAGGACTCAAGTCATGGGACTCGCTGTCAAGACAGACTTAAGTCACACCAGGGACTTGACCTGGAGTCGGCTTGGGCTTTTTTAAATTTTTTATTTTTTAATGACTTGGACTTGACTTGAAATTTGGAACCCATCCACCCTCCCTTTTTTTCTGGGGGGGGGGGAAGCTTGTTTTTAATAGGGACCTGGACTTGAGGCTTGGGACTCAGGACTTGGTACCAAAGACTTGCCAACATCCCTGGTTTATGTACAGGAGCTGTGGGGCCAGTTTACTGTGGTTGCTGTTCAGTTTTCCTTTAAATGTGAAGCGGTCCTAAGTAAGACATGGAAACAGGATCTTCACCTTGTTTCTGGACTGCAGGGATGGGGACTTGAGCTGCGGGACTTGTCAAGTCGAACTTTAGTTGCACTTGGGACTTGACTTGGACTCGACTCCGGGTCCCCCCCCCCAATGACTCGCACTGTGACTCGGAACCCTGTTCTGGGCAGAAGCAGCAGGCCTGGTGCCTGGAAGGGAAGGCCGAGCCCTGCTGCTTCTGAGGACAGTGGCGTGTGGCACCAGCGGCTGCTAGGCAAGGGGTGGGGGTGCCAGAAGCCAAGCCCACTGCCTCTGAGCATGTGCAGAGTCAGGGACTGGCTCCAGGAAGGGAAGACCCAAGGGGGACTCAGACTCAAGGCGTGGGACTTGGGACCAAAGACTCCGCCTTGGACTTTGGACTTGGGTTCAAAGACTTACCAACATCCCTGCTGGACAGTGATCCCACAGAATGTAGAGGAAGCAGACAGAGACATTCTTGTGCAGCCGCCTTCTTCTTTTGCCACAACCTTCACAATTCCCTAGGCAACATGGCCAGTGGCCATGATGGATGGGGATTCTGGTAATTATAGTGAAACAGGGTCTCTGCTCAATATTTCTGGGATAAAACAGTTTAGAGAAGGCTATTCTAGAAGAAAACCCAATACTTGCACTTACATGGAATAACATTTTATTTCTGGTACCCTGTTTTCCCTAAAATAAGACCTAACGTGAAAATAAGCCCTAGTATGATTTTTCAGGATGCTCGTAATATAAGCCCTACCCTAAAAAATAAGCCCCAGTGAAGTGAAACCCCGCCTTCCACCATCGTGCAGCAACCAGAATAAGATGACGTGACTGTATTTGAATAAACATAGATTGTTGTACATGAAAAAAATAAAACATCCCCTGAAAATAAGCCCTAATGCGTTTTTTTGGAGCAAAAATTAATATAAGACCCTGTCTTATTTTCGGGAAAACAGGGTAGCTGTCTTGTTTGTTTTGTTTTGTTTTGTTTGAGGGGGAGAAGAAAATGAGAGGCCCCATTCCAGACCCTGTTTGAGGCCATATCAGGGACACTGTCAACCCGAGGCAGCTAAGGATAGTTGCTTATAGTTCTTATTGTCGCAGCTATGCAATGACCCTATGACTCAATGAATTTCCCACAGTGCCCCTGACTTGCCATTATCTGGTGATTAGGGACATTCAAAATGTGACCAGACCCACCAGCTGCCCGGCGCTACTCGAAGTCCAGCAAGGACCCACTGAAACAGATGGGATTTACAAAAAGACATGTCACCTGGGGCCACCTAAAACTTGCCCTTGATGGGATTCTAGCTTTTTGAAAAGGATCTAGGAACATCTCCTCTCTGGCTCCTCCAGTGTCCTAATTGTCAGTTCTTGACAATTAGAACACTTTATTGCTGATTGGCAGAAAACTGCTTTTAATTTTGTGCTGAAATGCTAAGGGGGAGAGAAAAGGAAAGAAGAAAGCAGTTGTATACAATAAGCTTCATTTTAAATGGAGTGTCTTTTACAAGTGTAATAATCACACTTATTATATTTCAGGGGCGAAGAATAAAGTGAAATGTCTAAAGAGTATGTCAAGTATGGGTGAAAATTGTGTTTTTGCCAGCATGCCCTGTTGTGTTTAATGACAGAACTGAGTACTGGTGACAGTTGTGTGCAAGCATGTGCTGTTGTGTTCAGTGATAGTGTTAAGCCTACATCTGGCTGTAGGGGTACAGTGATCAGGTTACGACGGATTTCTCTAGTAACAACCTCGTAGCTTGATCACCATCTCCCTATGACTCAGATAACAGCAACTGGGCCTCCTCTGTTTCTCCCAGCTTCCTCCCCCTCCACACTTTCCTTCTAACAACCTTGCATGCCTAACAAGATGGTGCAGGGACTGTTTGGTTGTGAAACTTCTCCCCCACATCTGTATTCTTGTGATCAATTTGTCTTGTCCTTTAATAATGACATTATCAGTGCTCTCAACCCTCCCTAGATAATTTTGCTTTAGCACAAGCATTTACTTGCAGACGGGTAAATTAGAGACCTCTTCACAGAGGGCCAGACTAGATATGACAGGAAACACAGAGCTGCTGCTGATACATACACACAAAAAGTTTGGTGACCTCGCCTCATACCTCTGTAGCATTTAGCAGATGTTACATTGTGTTAGGATGTCACAAAAATTTTTTTTCTTACCACCTCTTTCAATCATTGGCCGCCAGCACCAGAAGGCAGAAAATTTGGGTTACTGTGTTGTGATGTGGGCTGAGTTCTTCTCAACTTTACAGTGGGAGGGAGGGAGAAATTAGACTTGCAAGTTCCATTTCAGGAGCAGCTGAATGTTTAATGTCATATCTAGTATAATCATGCATTTGGGGTTATTAAATGAAGATGGGAGCTAACCAGGTAGGTACATGTTTTTGATGAGTGACTTCAAAGAATTAGACCTTCCACCTGATCTTTCCAGTTTGAAGACCCAGGTACTTCTCAGGAACATAAGGAGTACGTATACAGACCTCATCTAACACAGCGGAATGGTGGGAGACCCAGGAGACGAAAAGGAAGTATTCCTTGACACTTCACATAGACCAGTGGTTTCCAGCCTTGGATCCCCAGATGTCCTTGGGACTACAACTCCCAGAAATCCTGGCCAGCATAGCTAGTAGTGAAGTCTTCTGGGGAATTTTAGTCCAAGAATGTCTGGGGACCCAAGGTTGGGAACCACTGTAGATCAATGGTAGAATTCACTGATTTAAGATTTCGTTATGGCCACCGATTGGGATGTCTTTAAAACAGGGAGTAGGCAAATCCATGGCAGGTAAAAGCTATCAGTGACTGCTAATCATGATAACTGTGTATTACCTCCAGGATCAGAAGTGGTATGGTTCTCAAGTGTGGTTGCTGGGAAGCCTGAGCTTTAGGGTGCTGTTTGGCCTCCTGTCCTGCTTATGAACTTCTGCAAAAAGTTGGCTGGGACACAATGGGAGTAGAATGCTGGATTAGGCAGGATTTTAGTCTCACTTGGGATTAAAACCAATGTTACACCCCATTAGAAGCAGAGGTGGCTGCCTTGCATAAGAAGGTTGTGCCATTATTCTCCATGTCTTTTTACAGCATTTCAGAGTACTCGTTAGTTGACTTTTGTGTGGTGGCTGGTCATTGGGAGGAAATGACAAGTTCTATCTGCATATTGGTTGTGTAAACACAGCAACCCAACCGTGAAAACCCCAACTGTACCAAACTAAAAAGGACCCACCAACTAAAAAGGATAGCACATTTTAAAATGGGTCCTATTAAAACCTGCCTAATTTTAGGAGGTGGAAATATATTTTAAATGATGTTGCCTAGGAATGAAACCTTTGCCTTTAAGAAAGTGATTTTGGTTAGAATTCCATTGCCTATTTATGCTTGTGTTTCAAACGAATGTGTTTTCATGGTTAGAGCAACAGGCTAGTATTCATGCCTGTTCATTAAATATGTGAATTTAAATGTTACTTGAACTATGTTTTGAATCTGATAACTTAAAATGTAGGTGATTTTAAATCAGGGTTTGGAGAAATTGGTCCCTCCAGAGGTTATTAGAGTCAAGCTCCTATCAGCCCCTAGCCAGTGCAGCCAATGATGAGGAATGATGGGAGTTGTTGTCCAGCAGCATCTGAAGGATTGAACTCTGCTCACTCCTGTTTTAAATTTAAGTACTCTGGAAGAAATCCTACCAGAGATATGAATAATAATTTTTACCTGAGATTCAAGTGGACAGGGAAAGTCCAAAGAATACTGTGGTAAACTGTTAGCAGATTTTGTCACCAACTTCGTAAAGCCACAGGACCCTTGTGTCCATCAGTTATTGCTGTTCACATGTATAGTTTTCTTGATTTATAGTTTAGTTCTTGGCACAGTTTTCTATGGCTAAAATCCAACACTAAGTCACAATTAGAGTAGACCTATTGAGTCAGTGGGGATTTCATGAATCAGCTCCTCCGTAAGTTCCATTGATTCAGTGAGCCTACTCTATTTTATGACTTACTACAATTTGAGCCTATGCATTAATCTGATCTTAGAGACAGTTAGTTTCCTTATAATGAGACCTGTCATAAGATCGATGGAATCCACTAGTTCACTTCGCCTACAGTTATTATGTCGGATGGCCTATTGCACTAATCTCGAATTGGCTTATACAATTCTAGTCCATACATTAACAGTCCTCTGTCCTTGTGGCAAAGATATCTATCCATTGCAGCAAGCTGGCTGTATGACGTTACAGATACAAGCCAGTCAGCACTGTGTGCAAGCCACTGATTTGGCTTTGGTAAACAAGGTAGTGAGTGCACTTTCAGAATATAGCAAGCATTGGGAATCTATTTGCTCTTTTATGCTCTCATTTTGGATAACTTTACACATGTATTAGTAGCTACAATAAATAAGGAATTTGTTGACTCCATGGCCAGAATTCTAGTGCCAATTTATTCTTGTATAAGGGAAATCGTGTTAGGTTTTAGTGACCAATTACCACTCATTAACAAGTGCTGGTTGTGTTCCTAGGCATACGTAAGTATAAATCTGCAAACAGATTTTGGCCTACGGCTTCTTCTTCTTCTTTTGGTACCTAATTCTTCCTGTGCAGTTGCATCAGCTTTCCACATACATGAAATCTAAGATGGTAAGCTGATTCTTTCTGGGACTAGAGAAACTCTAGGGAAGGAAATTCTGATATAGAAAGGGAACAGCTTTCATGTCACAGAAGAGGCGGCGGCTGAATGTGTGTACAACTGTAAGAACAAGACAAATTTCTCATAAGAGACATATTTTCCACTCCTAAGATCAACTCATTTTAAATCATGGCTAAAATCCTGTTGCTTAGTGTAGTAAGCTAGAGTAGGCCCATGGCACCAGTGAGGTACTGTTGAGCCAATTCCTCTGTAAGTTCTGTTGATTTGTTTTGAGGTAGTAAGTCACAACTAGAGTAGGCCCATTTGAATCAAAATGGAACTTACAATGGAGTTCACTCACCAAATCCCCACTGAGTCAGTGAGTTTACGCTAATGAGATCTATTGTGCTAAGCAACGATTTCAGCCCATATGAGTCTGACCATACAAGGCATGGATGTGGTTGACCCATAGCTCATTGGCATTAGTAGGAAGAGTTTTGCTTTCACCAGGGGTGAGAAACCGTGGCTCTCTCAATGTGTTTGGTCTGCAGTTTCTGTAAACAGTCATCCCTGGCTATGGTGTCTGTGGTGGGGATGGCAGGCCAAAGACTTTGGGTTAGGCCCCACCTGCTCTTGACCTAAGGAATTCTCTATGTGAATGTTTGTGTCACCTTGAAGAAGTACACAGAGCCCTTTGCAGCTGTCTGCATAAATGCATGCTGGAATATTCCTTATCCTGCTGTGCCACGTCAACCTGAGCAGAGTATCATCAAATGGCCTGAAGTTGCATTTTGTAAAAAAACACACACCCAAAAAGTAATAAAATAGTGACTTAGATGGCGATCTAGTGAAAAGATAGATACAAAACTGGATGCAAGCTATTATAATGGTTTAGGCTGTGCCTGTAGAATAATGCCTATTAAAGCTGTTTATTGATTGTAGATGCACTGCTTACTGGATTTACTCGTGTCTTTTCAGTTGACCTGATTAGTTACCTGACAAGGTTTGAATGGGACATGGCTAAGTATCCTATAAAACAGCCACTGAAGAATATTTCAGAAGCGTTAGCAAAGGTAGCATCACCTTTGACCCTTTCTAACTCCTCCTCTCTCTCTCCTTCGCTTTTTATGGAAAGACGCACAAAAGCTTGTTCTCAGGACTCGCCATACAGTGTTGTCATTTTCATATTAGAGACCCTAAGATCCTCTGTGTGTTATTTTCACGGGAACAGAGGGGCGTTATGGGTTGGGTCAAGAGGTACTCCTGCTTCAAGTACCCCCACAGATAGCACCTAAGGTAGCCATGGGCAGCATCGCTCCCAGTGATTTCTGTGGGACTCCTCTAAGCTTGACTAAGTCTGGATCCAATCCTATATGTACTGAAAGGTTCTGCATTTCATATTAAAGTAAGCTAATGTAACAGAGTGCCAAAAAAACACACAAATCAAACAGTAATCCTAGGCATAAAGCAGCATACACGTCCCCCATAATCTGAATGCAGTGTTGAGCATAACGGCATTGCAGTTCTGGCATAAGCTTTGTCCATTTGCATTTAATATGCATGTTTTTTTAAAAAAATTAATATCACTATGGATGGTGGTTTTTTTTTTTTTTAATTATTATTATTATGGTGATCACAGCAGCTGGAAAAGAGGCATTTAAGCTTTTCTTCCCCTGCTGGGATCCTGTAGGAAAATGTCTCCTCTGAACAAGGGCCTGGAAATTCTCTCTATATACATTTTGTAAATGCCTTTATGTTAAATGCGAAGATACAGTTAACCTCACAACGTGTTTGGCTCCGAGGTATCTGAGAGACCAAGCAATCCAATTCGCATTCATTGTAGATTCTCTGCATTTGTGGTACTATATAAAACTGCTAACTGTAATTACTTGTAGCGTCTCTTACTTTAACTGGCTTTTTCTCTTCCGTATTTAGCAAATCACACAAATAGAAACGGACTTGAAAAGTCGAGCGGCTGTCTACAACAGCATCAAAGGAAACCTCCAGAATCTGGAAAGAAAAAATGTGTATGCATATATTAAGTGTACATTAAGTACTCGTCAGCAGAATTCGTATAAGTATTCGAATACTTGACAGTGGCCTCATATGTTAAGTATACTGGAGAACAGCCGAGTAGGTAATGATGACTCAGGTCACATGAGGGGAATGCTCTCTAGTTATCCCCCAGTTAGTCAGTTGCTTTTTTTTTCCTTCTGGTCACACAACGCAGAGACAAGATGGAGATATTTTCTTGGCCAGCTGTGTAACTGCAGGACATTTCCCCATCGCCAGGAGGATTGTGTTATTTTGTACCTTTGTTGTACCTGTGCATTCCTCACCGGGGTTGCCTGTGTGCACAACCTGCACAGCTTCTTTTCAGAATCAGAAGCCCGGAAGGTGGCCACTATTACTGCAGCACACACATATTAATGAGAGAGAGAGAGTGAGTGAGTGAGTGTACTGCTGCTTGGATCTCCCAAGTCCATTGAGTCTGCCCCCCCCCCCCCCGGGTGGGGTTCCATTGTGACCGGAACGAAAGGGGCTGGAAATGATTGCTGTGGGTGCATAGGGAAGAAGGAAAGCTGTCTGGAGTGGGGCAGAGTCAAAAGCGCTCACGCAGTCACGCCCCTTAAAGGAAGCCTTGTTTCTGATATTGATGTGTCGATAAATATTATTTAAAAAAATAAATAAATAAAGGGGCTAAATTGCCCCTTGAAGCAAGAGATAAAATAAACCGGTACCGTGGTGTCGCCGGCCATAATAATTCAAATAGGAGGAAATAAATTGCTACTGTTAAAAGTTCTTGGGATTTTCATCCTGGGATATAAACCGCATGACCACGATTCAGTACAACAGAGGTATGGAAAGTATCAGAAGAGCTAGAGAACATTTCTTTCATGTGACCAGGGCATTAATGGATCTGATGGTGAGAAAGCAGAATATAAATTATGTGTTTCGAAATGTTTAACATAGAAAGGTTGAAGAGCAGGTGTAAATATAAGTTTTCGGTGAATTGTGGTAAGGCAATAATTTTCCCCTATCCCATCAAGTTAATGCAGGCTTGTTTTAGTGGGAGAATTGGGGTCCTGAAAGGGTAGCAGCAGACACCCCATTAAGCCAGTAGCTTATCTGCTCTTACTGGTACAAGTGGGACCATTTTTACAAGTAAAGTATCACCACCATTACCTAATGCCTTTTTTCTTTTTCTTTTAGGGGGAATCTTTTGACACGCACGTTAACAGATATTGTGAACAAAGAAGACTTTGTGTTGAATTCTGAATATCTCATCACTTTGCTTGTTGTAGTTCCCAAGTAAGAAAAACCTCAGGAGATGAAGGGTACCACTCCCACCTCTTGCACATCAGCAGAGGCTGGGAAGACTCTGTTTTGAGCTGGCCATTTCCCAAATGCCTGGCTCCTGAGACTGAGGAGAGCACAGAGCCAGGCATTAAACAGCCACCCTCAAATTCCTGCCCTGGTTCTGGCATTTGGGAAGTAGCTGGCTCTGGAGAGCAGGGCGCAGCAGTGTGGATCCACAGACAGCCAAGGGCCCTCCGAAGGGGAGAAGTGAATTCCTGAATTCATGGCTCTCTACAGCTTGAGAAGGCCAACTCACTGTGTTTAGTGGGAGGGTCAGCCCTGCCAGTTAGGTCTTTGCTGTGCAGTAATGGGAAATACAACTGCAAATGTAGGAGTTCACTGCAATCTTTCCAGGTCATAATAATATGACAAGCCTGGTAAGAAGCATGCACCTAGCAGGTTCAAATCCTGGACAGCAGCTATTTTACTATTCATCAACTTGGAATTTACTGGTACAGTGTTAAGGATTCGAACAGAGTTGTGTAAGGAGACCGGCAGATGTACAAAAACCCAGTTTTTCTGTGCCAACGAATCTTTCATCTTCCTTGTAACAGGTCAAGTTACGTACAGTGGCAGAAAACATACGAATCACTCTCTGATATGGTCGTTCCCCGTTCTACAAAGTAAGCAAGGTCTCCAGACTTGCGTTTCTCTGATAAATTTTGTCTCAAGCTTTGTTCTCTTTCATGGTTACCGTGGATGACCTCTATTTATTAGCCTCCATCTATAGATTCCTTACTGTCTATGAGGCAGCGTCAAGAGCCCTAAGGTGCCCTAGCAGCCAATGGAAATGTTGAGTCTTAAATTAGAATTCAAATTAATATATGGAACGAGAAGAGACATTTAGGAGCTGTCTTGTCTTGTCTGTATGTCTTGCTGTGGTGAAGTTTTCCTTAATGGGATCTGAAGTTTCTCACCTTGGTGTCTTCTTGACCTGAATACTATGACATATGGAAGGTGGGAGGTAAACAGGAAGGCTTGCCGAGAAGGGTAGAGCAGAGCAGTGGTGTGGAAGACAGGGACCCTGTTTCTTTAGGAATTTTGAAGAATAGTGCATGTCGGGAGGTGCAGGTGGTGTCGGTTTTCATTCTTACTTTAAACGTGGTGTTTTGTAGTGATTAGACAGGAGCCTAGGAGATCCTGCTTAGGTTGCTGGGGAGCCATAGGGCTTACCTGGTGACCTTTGGCCGGTCACAAGGTTGTTATGAGACTATAGTGGGGAGGGAGCGTTGTTTGTTGTCTGTCCTCAGCTCACTAAAAGAAAGGCAAGACAGAAAGGGAACTAAGAAATATGTGGCATCTGCATGGTGCACTTAACCTGTAGTTTCCTGGGTAGCTTATACTACCTCAGCTGAATGTCTGGCTTATGACTCCTAGAGCCACAGGGTCACTTCCCTCTTCCCTCTTTTGCCTCAGGCCACCATCAGTGTACAAGGACTACTGAAGAAAGAGAAAGACTGAGTTGTTGATCCCTGACCAAAGCAGGCTCTGTTAACTTCAAGAAGAAGAGGTGTAACAAGCAGTGGTGGCCATGCCCCAGCTGTTCCTCCGGAGTCCTCACGGGGGCCATGATCATTTCTCTGGGCAATGAGCTGATGCCTCCTATGGTTCAGGGGGTCCTGCCCTTGGGTAACCCGGGTGTTCTTGGGCTGCAGTTCCCAGAAGCCTTCGCCACCAGCTGTGCTGACTGGGGTTTCTGGGAGTTGCAGTCCAAGGACACCTGGGTCACCCAAGGGTGGGAATCACGGCGGTGGTCTGCAGCAGTGCCCTCCGCTCATGGACAGTGAGGGATGCTATCCTGTTGCCAGGGCTCAAAGCACATTCTGTAGAGTGAACGTGGTGGAGGGAGGGCAGGAACATCTTGCTTGCTCCAGACAGGAACATGTTTTGGGCTAGGCCCAAAAGGGAGAGGTAGACAGCAGTTAGTGGTGTGCGCAGTAGTGGTGGTGTTTTTTGTATTTGGTGCTGAGTTTTATGATGTTTTTTCAACAGCCTGAAGTGTTTTCCTGTTAATCTAGTAAGAGGAGAAGTATAGGTAGTCAGGAATGGAGGAATGAAAGCTGAAACTGGCATGTAATCATATAACATGCATTATCATATAACACTGTTTATAGCTTATCCTAATTAGGCTAATTAGAAGAAGTAAGCTGGCTCAGCAGATGCCAGCTCTGATCATTATTCAATTTTTAAAAAATAGTTATCATCATCATCTTAGAACTGTGGAGCTGGAAGGGACCGTGTGGATCACTGAGCCCAACCTGTCAAGGAGTCACAGTGGGGAATTGAACTCCATGCCTAAACCACCGAGCTATCCAGCAGATATTAAATATTGTTGACTGCTTTTTGCATCTAATGTGGAAAGGAAGGAATTTTTGTTGAAAAGGAATGAACATGAATTACATGCATTTTATTTCTACAGGATGATTGCCGAAGATGGAGAGGGAGGACTTTTCACTGTAACCCTCTTCCGAAAAGTGATGGATGATTTTAAAGCCAAAGCAAGGGAGAACAAGTACAGTTTGTTTTCTGTTTGCATTCCAGAAAGAAATGGGAACAACTTAGGAAGCCCCTAGTTACCCTGTTGAATGGAAGCTAGGAATGTCTTATGTATATAATTACATCAGTGCTCCTGAATTCTTTACACTTAAACTGAGAACTTGCAATGTTAGTATCAGAAAAAGTGAAGAGCATTTAATTCATGATATTACTGAACTCAGTAATTTACTTTGTTATCATTAATGTTCAGGGGTAGAAAAATTAATATATGTTAATTGTAAGTACAAGCATTAAAAACATAGGTCTGTTCTGTGTAAAATCTTCTTGGGCTGTAAATAGCTCCTTATTTCCAATCACTGATTGGTGACAAGGGCAGAAGAAGAATATAGTAACTAGTAAGAACTTCTTGTTTCCTATTCCAAATTTCTTCAGCTGATCTCGGTCTCATTAAGTTAAAAGCAAAGTGCTATATTGTTCTCCCTTGTCAGTAAAAACAACCCACCCCAACAATTTAACACAATGTGGTGTTTCTAAGGTATACTTACATTGAGCATTTTAACCTTACTTTATATAAAAGGTCTCCTAAGCAATTTACTAACCAAATTTTGCATGAGGCCGTACATTTTAATTGCAACTAATTTGAACCTCCTTATTTTCAGCTGTCCAGAATAATCCTATGTATGGCTACTTGGAAGTGGATCAGTTGTGAATTGTATTCAGGATTGTAACTTAAGTCACTGTGCGTTTTAGCTGGGTTGAGGCTACTGTCTTCAACTCAGCCAGTCACAATGAGCTTTCATGACATTAAAATCCCCTCTGCTATGAGAGAAAGTTGGGATAGATATGTTACACAATCAAATGTTCATTGTGTTGACTCTGTCACTGAACCTAATAAGTCAGTTTCCTTAGCACTGTTGTGTAATTGTGGAGCTATGGGTATATCATGCCTGAAAGAGTTCCTGGTAAACCTTTAAGTTAGATTTGTGGGAGCTGCTGTACTGTCATGGCTTGTCTTTGCTTCCTGACAAAGTTTTTAGTTAGGCAGCGATCAGACGAGCATAGAGCGCGCTATTTGGTTTGCTTTTGGCTTGGTTCACCCTATTTTCCAGCAACTCCTTGTGTTTCAAGTAAGAGCAATCCATCCCACCACTTTTGTGAGCTGTCCTGTTCCTTTCAGACACAGTACTTGGGCTTCAGTTTTATTTGGAGCGATAGGGAGCGCTCTTGATTATCCCCTTCTACAGTCTGTGGAGGTTGCTTAATTTGCTCCCAAATAGAGCTGTGGGCTGCATTCACTTGGGTGACAGCCCTGTGATGTACGCAGTGGGTTGTGACAATAGAAAGGATGGCAGAGAAACCTTATCCTGGAAGAAGTGGACTTGGTCCATGAAAGCTCACATTAAAATATGGCAGTTGGTCTTTAAGCTGCCACGTTTTTGTCTTCCTTATTTTTTTTCTTTTTGCCTGACTTCTCTTTTTTTTAATCTTCTTGCATTTTTTAAAACATTCTCCTAAGTGATGCAGGACTATTTCAGATATAAGGGAGTATCTGTGCTAGGTTGATGTATTGCTGTAGTGCTGGGCCACTTCCTAAATTAAACAACAACAAAAAAGGAAGTTGCCACAACTTGTGGAATAACAGCCGTGACAAAAGGTGGGGAAAGGGGTGGGGGAGGAGGCATCAATAATTGAAAAGGGGAGAGATTGGAGCGATCTGAAGTGCTGTGTAGATCTTTCTGAAGGGAGAAGAAACGTCTCCCATGTAAATGGAAGGATCGCTCAAGTGTGAGATAAATTAGATGACATTGAAGTTAAGAGCCTTTTAAACGCAACCCGGATCGCTCCAAATTCCCTCGTCTACTCATACCCTGAGTCTTTTTTTTAAGTTTATGGACACCGTAGAGAGACCAGGCAACAGCATTCTGAGCGCACAAGTTTAATAAGGCACAGTGCCTGAAAATCAACACCGTTTTGTTTGCTTTTAAAGGTTCATGGTGCGGGAATTCCTTTTTGATGAGAAAGAGCTGAGATGTGAAAAGGAAGAAATGAAGAAGTTAGCTTCTGATAAGAAGCAACAGTATGTGAGTGTCATTTTGCGAACCTTTTGCCTAGCTCTCCTGGGAGTGCTGTTTATTTTGTCCTCAGCCGAAGGCCGGCAACCACAGGACTACTGGTGGAAAGCGAGACACAAAATTGTGGCCCAAGACCATAATACTCTCCAGGGATGCCAGCCAGGTCAAATGAATACCCAAAAGAGCCTTTCACTATTTATTTATTTATTTATTTACAAGCTATTTTAGCCGCGCCATTACCAATGGTCTCTTACCAACTATGAGAATTGTTGTTTTTTTCTTTTTAAAAAAAGTGAGGTTGCAAGTAGTATAGTTAAAACAACAAACTGTGGCACTTTTAGAGATGAACCGATAGATACAGCATGAACCTGCTTCATCCAGTGCTAGTCATGCAGCGTTTCACGTGTATATACGGGACACGTAGTTGGGGGTGGAACTGTAGACCATGAGATTGAAGGAAATTAAACTGAGAATGTATTTGACAGGGATAATTACAGTGTTAACAGTGGCTATTCACCAAACTGCTTTGACATCACTTTCCATAAGAGCGGTGCTCAGATTCCACCCCTCAGCTAGTTCTTACCTTGAGTGCTGTGCAGAACATTAACTGCACGAAGATCACATGTATCTGTTGTCTCGTGGCTGCAGCGTCACTAACAAGAGGAGCTGCCTCCTCCCTCTTCTTTCTCTGTGGCAAATTTACTTTGCCTGCTTTATTATATGTTTCTCTGAAAAGGCTGAATGTTGCTCCAGTGTAACACAGTGTATTGTAAAAGCTCGTAGGAAAGCTGTGAAACTCAAGCTGTCACAATGCTAGTCTGCTCTCCAGTGCAGTGAACGTTCTCGTCTGCTCCCTCTACAGTTATTTGGGTTTTTAAAAGTCCCTTCGCTCTCCTCTTTTCCAGCACTGCTGCAAAATATAACCGTACCCCTAGTTCCTTAAAAATAAAAAGAAATAGCCCAAGCAAGTGGGAATGGAGAGAACATACTATCTCTCCATTGAGATTTGGAGGTTGTACAGTATAAGAAGACACTGATGCTTTCGGCTGGAGCAACGGAGAAACCTTTGCAAGGGGGCCAGAGAGACTCCTGAGTCTCTCCAGCCCTCAAGGCTTAGGCAGACAAACGTAATAGCACCTGCTGTGGTGGGCAACATAATAAAAATTTAAAAAACCCACAGCTTCCAGCAATGGGTCTCCATGCATTGTTGGGCTACTGGCCCCAGAAGTCCCAGGCAACATGGCCAATGGTCAGGAATTATGGTAGTTCAATAACATCAGCGGGATTCTCAAGGTGGTATAGTGGATAGAGTGACAGATTAGGATTCTGGAGACCTGGGTTCAAATCTCCATTTGGCCATGAAAACTTACTGGGGTGTGTGGAATTGGTAAAACCAGTCCTTAAATATCTCACTTTCCTTGAAAGCCCTGTTAGGGTTGCTGTAAGTTGGTTCCAACTTGATGGCACAGAACACACACAGTACCATCCGTAATTAACCAACTTGCCTTTTAAGTCGTTCCTCACATTCTACCCACTTTCAGCCTAATGCTTGGGCCAATCTTATTCTTGTGTGTGTGTGTGTGTGTGTGTGTGTGTGTGTGTGTGGGAGAACAGCACTCATGGGCAGTTGTATTAATGGCATATGGGAATCCTTAAACCAGATGTCAGCAGATTTATTCCCAGCACAAGGAAGCATCTTATGCATGTCTTACACAGCTATTTCTGAAGTCCCTGCGTCCAAAGAAAAATATGGCATGATGTCCTTTCTTTTCTCTTGTCCAAGGGCCCGCTGCTGCGCTGGTTGAAAGTGAACTTCAGTGAAGCGTTTGTGGCTTGGATTCACATCAAGGCTCTTAGAGTTTTCTCTGAGTCTGTCCTCAGGTAAGTGGGTGGATGCATTTTCGGATCAATTTGTCTTAAATCAACAGAACAGCCCAAGGTGAATGCTTCCAAGATCCCACGGATTTCGTTGGAAAAGATTTGAGATAGTACTTAACCGGATGACAGTTCAGCAAACTGGGTGTTCTTGTCAATAAAAGGAAAAGGACCCCCATCCGATGCGCCTTAAACGTCAGGGTGTAAATGAGAATGTTCTGCCCTGAAATAGGAACCTTGTTTTGGAAGCAGCGGGACAAATAAAGTAGATGCAGACCATTAAAACAAGCAGCATTTTACATTGCATGCCGTCACATCTGTGCTTGTTGACTGCTTACCCTCTTTCTTTGAATTTAAAAAAGGTATGGCCTGCCAGTAAATTTCCAGGCAATGCTACTTCAGCCCAACAAGAAATCTCCAAAGAAGTTGAGGGAGGTCCTTAATGCGGTCTTCAAACATCTGGATGAAGTTGCAGCAGCAAGCATAATGGATGTAAGTATTCCCTGTTCAATCAAGATGGCATTTTCCATCTATCTAGCCTCCTCCTTATAGACCCAGAAGCTAAAGGAACACAAAGATTGATAACCTAAAATCTGTCTTATATATTTTTAAAATATGTTTCATAGCCCTTTTAAGTTTGGAAATTTGGAATCACACAGCTGATGGTTGCAAAACGGGACTGGATTTTGTACTTCCAACAGAGCCAGATCAATCAGCTCATCTTAATGTGGCATTTAAAATCTTGTATCTTACTCAATGTGAGCGATGAAGTGATATGCCATAAACAGTTGACTACCTCTGGGAAACCTGTTTTCTATGGCCCATCAGAAGCTCAGCTTGCTTCAGAAAACCTAAAGTGATAAGAGTCAGAGAACAGCTTCCCTTTGTTTTTCCAGACGATGGAAATAACTAGTTACAAGTAACTGGTTATGTGGAATCCCCCCCCCCCCCAATAACAAAAGCAAAATACTGTAAAGTTATATTACAACCATAACTTGGGGTGAAGAGTAACGTCACTCCTTTTGTGATGCAACTTTTAGTTTCTTTTATGATTACAGGGTGTAACATCATTGGATGGAAGAGGCATATTAAGTTATAGTAGTGGTGGCTTGTGCTCTGTGCCTCATGCTGTTGTGGGTGTTGAGACTGATGAGAGGAAAAACACAGGGGCCTTTTAAAAATCACAGGCCAGAAAGCTTGTAGCAGCCAGATGGTTTTCTGAAAGGCTGACAACCAAGTATATACTACAAGGCTACCTAACTACAGGAGTGGAGGGTTTGAACTACAGCTAAAGTAACTGTTGAGAAGTAATGTTTTAAGTGTTTGTCAAAAGCTTACTGAGCTCTCCTGAACAGGATTAACACAACCTGAGATGGTGCACCTCTCGCTTTAAGAGATGAAGTGGTGTCTCAGTGACTGGCCCGTCCTGCCCATGCTTTTACTTCAATTGGTGGATTCTACACAGTCAACAACTTCCAAATTTACCACCACCCTTCTAGCGCTGAATCTGTGGAGAACCTGTGGTCTGTGGGACAGGGACATTTCAGACATTATCATTGGCATTGATAATAATGATAATAATAATAATGTGCCGTCAAGTCTTATGGCAATCCTTTTCAGGGTTTTCTAGGTACATAATACTCAGAAGCAGTTTACCACATTCCCTTCTCCTGGAGGCACACTCTGGGACTGTGCAGCTTGCCCATGGCCACACAGGCTGGCTCAACTCATAGGAGGCACTGTGGGGATTCGAACTCCCAACCTCTAAACTTGTTGCACTATCTAGCCATTGGCATTAATCCCTTTCACCTAAAGTGAGGAAGTGAAACGCCGGCCCTCCATAGGCTGTGCTGCAGCTCCCACCGTCCAACCTTTGGTTCTGCTGCCTGGAGCTGGTAGGAAGTTGCAACTGAAGATCTGGAGAACATCCACCCCGCTCCCACCAAAAGGAAGGGGCTCAGCCTGCATAGGTGGGATCTGCTGTTTGGGGCTAGGTGTAGCCAAGCTATTAAGCAGTATATAAATCAGGCTCCAGTTTACAGATTCCTCTCAATTATTATACTGAATAAAATCACTATACTTGCCACTTACTGCTGTGTCGTAAAACCTACTGGAAAGTGATAGTATATTATAAAAATCTTTTTCCAGGCATCTATGGACATCCCTGGTTTACAGCTCAGCAGTCAAGACTACTACCCTTACGTCTATTTCAAGATTGACCTCAGCATTCTTGACTGCAGCTAAGAGATGCCTGACTGAACACCACCACCTTGTCTTTCTGCCGTGTAGTGTTTGATTGTTCATGAACAATGAAATTGCTATGCAAGCACCTCCATTCCAAGCTGTCTTTGTCAAATGCGGCACTAAGGAACTGCAAGATTGGGTGAGGAGGGGGTGGGTTCAGGCGTTGCAGACCTTTTCATGCAAGAGGGCAAAAGAGAAGCATCAGAGGTTCCCTCGTCGCATTTCCCCAGCTGGCCCTCTTCTATTCTACGTGTTAAAATTTCTGGAAGCTTGTCCTGATCATGTTAGAAAGCATGCTTCACAAGACAACCATTTTACAGCGGTATTTATTTTAATGTTTTTGTAAGTTACAAAAGTTACCAACCAGAATTTTAAATAAAATCAAGAAATATGTCTGATGATTGAAGTAAGAGTAGTCTCACGTTATGGATCCGTCATTGTTTTATGTACAGATTTCGTCTACACGGCAGCTGCACACGCTTCCGTTAGTCATGGGTCAAATAATTTGGAATGCAACTAGAGGAGAGCACGAGTTTGTCATAATCTGTTCAACTGCTTCAGTTTCCCCCTTGAGAGAAATCCAAACTGAGATTACTGTATAGTCACAACAATGGATACAAGTGGACTTCCAGGGTAATCCAATGTTTGAAGAATAACTGGCCAAAAGAGTGGAATTTGGCCAAGAGTAGACTAATCCATTTTGACAGTTTGCGGGGGGGGGGGGGGGGGGAATATTCTGACCAGTCAAGTGTATTTCAAGTACCTCTCTTAAAATTGTCCTTAAAATTAATTCCCAATGAGTTGAAATGCACTCTGAAACAAGCCATCATTTAACCCTGGTTGGGAGAATGTAGTGATTTTTAGTTGGTATAGGATGGAAACTCACAACATTGTGGATCATAACTATGTCATACAGCTCTTTTCAGAAGGCAGCTTACAAAAAAACATATGTGTGGTGGTTAGTGAATTGGCTAAGGTGATGCTGGACAAGGTGGTTCTCCATAGAACTGTCACTATCAACCTTTGGTCTTCCAGATGCTTTGGACTTGAACTCCCAGGATCCCCAGCTGCTGGCCATGGTGTCTGGAAACTGAAATGCAAAAATATCTGGAGGGCCAAGGTTGCTGTAAAAGGTAGCTGTCTATAAAAAAAACCAGCCAATCCTCTCTGTAGGAATTTCTGTATTCCCGATGGCAGGAGAGAAACTCTAGCTTAATATCGATACTGTGTACTTTGCTATATCCTCTCCAAAACAGAAGAGATGTTCTTCTAAACAACCTTAGAAGCAATCTGGAACCACATCTCTAGATCTGGAAAGGAGCAATCTCCATTAGAGAGAAAGGAATACTATACGAGGAACCTTCTCAGTTAAGTTACTTGGTTTAGCTTGCACGCAGATCAGAGCGACAACATCACACTGCACGATCAGAGGACATCGGCCCCAGATGCTCCCCCAGGGTACCATAAAGCAGCATCTTGCTTCCATGAAGCCGATGGCCTTGGAAAAGATGAGACAGAGGAATCCCATCTCATAAAGGAATATAGAAGGGATGTGCCATAGGAAATAGCTCCCTGCTGTTATTCGTGCTCACTGCTAAATGGTAACTGAAATGCTGCACTGCATTACCAAAAGATGGGAGTCTTTATATGGTAGAATAATGACACAGTGTGTCAAAAATATGGTTTTATTCTTTCATTGAAACGGAAGGCTAGAGGAACTCGCTTTCAGAAAGGGAAAGAGATCACATTTTCAAAACTAGTTACAATAAAAGTCTCAAGTCACCATCAACCACCACATACCAGCTGAACAAAAGCCAAAATAAAAAGAGTATTTCAATGAAAGACCAGTGTTGTCCTCAAGATATCTGTTGCACAGAATACAATCAATTTTACTCCATACAAAAAAAAAATTCATAGAATTTTTGAGCTCTTTTGTTCTTGAGAGGCACGCTATTGACTGCGTTCTCAACAGCCGACTCCTTTCTCAACGACAAGATGACTGGCATGTCCTTAGAATATAAAGCAATGTCCTGTCAAGCCACTGCCCAGAGTCTCTCAAGAAACAAAACGTCTTCAAGGTCTCACAATTCATCCTTCTCTTTATCCCAGTCATCAAGATCGACATCGCTGAGATCAATATCTTCTTCAACTGGCAGCTATGAAATGTGAATCAGAAATAGAAATGAAACATGTGTTTCTTCTAATGCAGTCATCCCTGTCTCTCTGTGTGTCTTATCTGAGCCACCTTTGTAAGGTGCCGGACCACAACAACTAGAAGTTCGACCGTTCAAGCAACCCACAAAAAGACAGATGGGTGAGTAGGTGCCGCACTGTCACAGGTGGCTTGTTGAGCGGAAGATGGAGTTATGATTTTTCTATGGTGCCTTTCAGACTTATTTCGACACAACAAATGGCTGACCAAGCGCTTATGCACTAGAGAATTTATACCGAACTGTAAATGATGTCCAACGCTACAACACTGGTGGACATCACCACCCAAACGAGAACTGAGCGATGCAACTTAACTACTGTTCTCACTCATACTAATTAACATCCACAATCAAATAGGGACTTCGGTTTTGACCAGCTTTGGTACAAGGTCCCTCCATCTTTTTGCTACGTTATATTTCACTTAATGGTGTTAATAAGTGAAAAGAAAGAACTAATTCCAACTATAGGTAACCCTCTGATTATAATTTATAAAAATATTCTGAACTGTGTTCTGTAAGAAGGCTTTGTTGGGTCTTAATTCTTAAAATGTATGCAAACAAAGGTAGGGAAATGGTCAAAACCCGCCTTCAAAAATTGCAAATGGATGGCAAATTATTTTGAAAAGAGAGAGAAGGCCACCGAGCACAAAACGACAAGCAAGGAAGTGCAAGATGCTGAAATGTATTGAAGACAGGTCGAGCAATTTGAATTAGCCCACACAGAAGACGAAGAAAAGAGGTCTGCAAGAGAGGGGAAAGAGAAGAGCCCAAACAAAGAGGGAGATACGACCACACTACAGCGCAGACCAAACATGTTGCAAGCTTAGTGTGGGGCAAACAAGAGACCCAGGGCACGCAGCCTACCTTAGAGGTGCAACAGGCCCCTAAAAGAAATCCTGAACAGAATAAAACACAAGGGCAGAGATCAAGGAGGGACCTCTTACCTCACCATCTTTGCCATCCCACGGCTCTACTGTGTTAATCTTCGGGAAAGCCCCTCCTCCTACTGGCGCTGTGGATCCTCGACCTACAGAGAGTTCCCTAAAAGAAGAAGATTCAACGCATTATTTCGATGGGCAGGCCCTGCTGCCAGACCGGCTGCCCAAGACCTGAGGACCCAATGGATTGGACAGAGAGATCATCCGGCCTTCTTCTGTCCAAGGGGAAGGACTTGTTTGTTTGTTTGTCTGCCTTGTTTATAGGCCACCTTTCTCCAGATAAAGGAGAACTAAAAACACAGTAAATTATACATTTAAAAACCCATTAAACGGTAATAATAATTAAAATACTGTTTTGGGCTGCTGTACCTAGCAAAGGAGTACGTTACTTAATGTTTTCCACAACCGTATCTACTCAAGGTCAGGCCTCTAAGACCTCACACAATGGAAGAATAAACAACAACAACAACAACAAGGATTTGCTTCCAGTGCTGGCAAAGTAGCAAATACAAAATCAGATCCTTCTACCTCAGGAACTCGTTTATCCCTTGCTCGCTGAAAGATCCTTTGAGGAGTGCAAATTTCATCTTTCGAGCATTAACTGCTGCCATGGCGGGATATCCAAACCCTCCAATTCCCAAGGAGTTTTCGAGATCAGACTGGGCACCAGCCTCTGTCCACAGCCACCTTTGGAAAAGAGCCAGAACGGACACCTCACAGCAAACATATAAGAAAACGCATTCCAATTTTCATTCTTAAAATCAGTTTCCAAGCCTTCGCATCTCCCTCAATCTATCAACACCGGTGAATTCCCCACCCCCCATACGCCATTTGCTGTATTTGTTATAATCAAGGAGTACGCATCAAAATACATAAAACAGTAAAGTAAGTTGGGGATGAAGACGGGTAACAGCATCACAGAAGTTTATAATTCACACACCACAATTCTAGCCCCTTGCTTCTAGGTAACAACTAAACTAGTGTAAAGCCTATAGTGGCCCACGGTAACTGTACTCCTGTTTTCATGTCTGTAAGAACTTTACTATGGGCACATGCTTTCACACAACACAGTGGCTGAAATCCAGTATTAAGTCACAGTGAGAGGACACCCATTGAATCCATGGAACTTATGGAGGCGTCCACTCACCATATCCCCACTGGTTCAATGGGCCTTCTCTAGTCGTGACTCACAACTGGATTTCAGCTACTGTATAATATCCATTAGGAGAAGCACCATGGCCAGGAGAGCATTTCTCTCTCTCTCTAAGGTATTTCCAAACAGCCTGCACTCACCCCCAAATCTTCTTTTTGTACTTGTCTGCCATTTTCAACATGACCTCCAAGTAGGAATTTCTCCCTGCGGCTCCTGTTCGATAAACCAGAATGAAGGGACAAGGTTGATGATGGCAGCATTGAAACATAGAGTCAGAGGAAAAAATGCTGCAACTTGTTTACCTGTGTCAAGAATATGGGGCAAGACCGAAACGATGCAAAGCTGATGGGCATCACACGTTTGCTTCAAAACATCCTCACTAATGATCTAAGAAAGAGAGAACAAATGCTTTACAACCCACGCAAATATTTAAACTGCTGAATAACTGCTAGAATAACTGCAAAGTTGGATGTCGGGGTCCTGGCACCGGCTGCTGTCATGAGTATCTAGCACAGCCTTAGGCCCAGCAGCTAAGGGGGTGCTGGAGAAATCAGAATTCACATTCAGGAAACGTCCACAAACATTGGTTGAAATGGGCTTCTAACAAGCCAACAGGCTTGTGAAGAGTCCCTTCTTTCAAAGTCTTTCTGCAAAAAACTGAAAGCCAATCTTTGTTGACAACAGGCAACCTACTAACAGGCAGCCAGCATTCAATAAAGGGATGGGCAGGTATCCACAGACGTGAAATGTACGAAGGCAAAACTGAAACCATCTATCCCAGAACTTACTCTCTTCAGAGAAATCCAGAGACAATTCATGATTCATGAAAATGCTTAGGTTCAGCATTCTCACTTCAGCTAAAAATTGTACATACTACTAGTGAATTCAGTTGCTGAGTGTTGATGACTCATCATGTGGTCAAATGGGCTACTAAGAAATAAGAGAAAGGCTACCAGGAAGATCTTAAGGTTTGGGGAAGAAAAGAAATGTAAACAAGCAACAGAACAGCCCATTGAGGACTGGTCACCCTAGAATGCCGATGTCTGGGAGAAGACTAACAGAGCAGGGTGTCGTGAAAGAAGGCACAGGCACCGGGCAACCTCTGCAGAAAGCCTCCATACTGCAACTTTTTGTTGCAGGTGCCACTTGTAAATTCTAAAAAGGAGGCAGGAGAGAATTCATGTATCAGAGGCAATCAACTACCTCGAGGAGTTCAGGTGGTGGTGCATTCTCTGAGAAGAGGTCCAGAGCACGAGCAACGATATCTGATTTTGTTCTTCCACCATCAAAATCAACAGGGTCTTCTCCTTTCTGGAAGATTTTGATTGTAGGAAACCCACGGATCTGAAACAATGTTGCAAACAGTGAAAAATCAGTCAGTGACCAAAGGGGGCAGGCTGCTAGTTTTAATTTTTTTAACTTTAAATATGTCAATCCCTTGAGAAACAAGGGATTGACTAAATAATAGAAGTGCATGCAGCCCTAGGAGCTACTCTGTGCAGATGTCAAAACAATTCTGACATAGCACATACAAACTACCTGTGCTCCCACTCTGTGTGTCTTTCAAAATACAGATTACATGGTGCAAGTAAGTACAATAGGACTCCCTAATCCACAGGATCAGTATCCACTAATGCACTTATCCACCATCTGAAAATATTAAAATTAAAAAAAAGAAAAGAAAAAGAAAAAATATTTCCACATGTATTACCAGAACCAGCCACTAGAGTGAGCCAGAGACCATGCTATGAATATTTGTTAGTGAAGATTACACAGCATGATCTCTGGCACACTTGACTGGCCAGTTCTGGTAATGCATGTAAAAAATAATTCCTGTTTTTTTTCCTTTTTACCTTGCACACACACTCTCTCTCTAGTGTTCACTATTATCCACAATTTTAAACATCCACTTGGAACCAATCGCCTGTGGATATGGGGGTCCTACTGTAGTCAAAATAATTAATTCAAAAATACACTTTAGTCTTAAAATTAACACCTTCTCTCAGTCTCAAATGGAGGCAGAACATGGAAGAGGGCAGCATTACTGCTTGCTGCAGTTACGTACCCCATATCGACTCGCTAAGACCTGGTTCACTGTTGCGTCGACGGCAGCCAACTTAACTTTTCCCTTTGTCTGCTCCTTCACTTCAGTTGCAGCTGCTGCCCACTCTGGCTCCAAGCTGTGGGAAAAGAATCGAGTACAGGGGTGTGTGTGCTTTCCTCCCACCAAAACAACAACAGCGGTAAATGGTAATGACACATTCGGATGAAAACACAAGAACCACCTTTGAAGCCTTAAAGTTGAAGGCAGGGCTGAAATTAAAATGAAATCTGCAGCCAACGGCATTACTTACTTTTTGCAATGTCCACACCAAGGAGCGTAAAACTCTACCAGCCAGACATCCTCGCTGTTCAGGACATTGTTATCAAAGGTATCATCCGTCAGATCAATCACATCCTTTTTGCCTGAACCTCCACTCTCACGGCTACTCTGTAGTTCGAAAGAAAGATTCAGCGTGAAGCCTCTTGACACCATGCAAGCACAGAGCTTTGCTTGTAGGTTAACAAGCAGAAGGGAGCAGGGAGTGTGTGTCACAATAAGCAACCCAGAGTAATATCTGCCCACTAGCTAGACCTTTACCTCATCATCATCGTCTTAGAACTGCAGGGTGAGCTGGAAGGAACCCTATGGATCACCCAGTCCAGCCCCTGTCAAGGAGGCACAGCGGGGGAATTGAACTCCCAACCTCTGGCTCTCCAGCCAGATGCCTGAACCACTGAGCTAGCCAGTGGTTCCAGAACAGAAAGGAATAAGCAGTCGGGGGGGGGGGGGGAGAGAGGCCTTAGTGCAAAATCGCATACATGACGTGACAAATGACAGGAAATCTTGCTGAGAAATTGTCTCCAGCCTGCTTTTATCAGCCCAGGAGAATTAGAAGAAGTGATAAGAAGGCAGAGCACCTTCTGTTGCCTCCCAGCACTAGCCAGGTGGCCCCCCCTTCACTGTTCTACTGCTTGCTGCTGCATTGTTGCCTCACAACAGCACAGCCAGGCCATCCAAAAGGCTTTGCTGGCCATGGAACCCACCACACGAGCAGGCTGAGAAGGGAAACCGTCAGTCTAGCAAACTATTCCAAGAATTTCCCCTCCATGCTATTCCCTTCTCCATCTCCAGCTCTCTGCCTCATGCAGCTACAAGCCTCCTGAGGAAGCACAGCCTGCCACTTGAATTCACAAAAGGCCTTCGAGTCTCCAGAAGACCAGCTGCTGTCGAAGCTCTCTAGAAGCAAGGATTTAGCCAGAGGACTCCGTCCGCTTATCCTTCTCCCCTAAATTCCTGCTTCTGGCCTGAGAACTATTCCTTCTTGGGATCTCAGCCCAAGATTTCCCATTCCTTTGCACTGCTCCAACTGGAGGTACAATGCTTCCCAGCGGGATGTATAAAAAATAAACAGTTTTTAAAAGTCAAATCGATGTAAATCATGATTTAATTTTTAAAATCAAATCCACCCTGCTTCTCAGAGTTTGTCAGAACCAGTCAAATGAGATGAAGACGAAATAATCTGTCACCCTTAAATCTCTTTTCACGGAGTATCTTCCCTAGACTGCAGCTGTTCCCACTGTCTTTGGGCGTGTGGTGGTGGGGCTCGCTTCTTCCCCTCTTCCCCTCCTTGTAATAATCTCTGCTTAGCCCCTAACCTCAGCACCTCCTAGAATTTGAATCAATCACACGATAATTTACCTAAGCCTTCCAAGGGCACCCTGAATTTTAGAAGTCTCTCAGCCTTGTGAGATAGCTTCCGTTAAATAAAATTTTCCCTCAAAGCACGTTAGGCCTAGCCATTCACTTACTTTCTGCCCCTCTGAGGAAGTTCAACTGCTATCTTGGCTACTCACTGTGCCTATTTTAATCCTTGGGTGCCCAACACCCTGTGTGAAAGCGATACAGTTATCCCAACCTGTATGAAGACGTCCTACTGCCACGGTTCAAAGATCCCTTACAGACGTGTCTCAGAACAAGTGCGATTATACTTGTGTCCTGACAGCATACTGGGCAACAAGACACAGCGCGCCGCTTACAGCACCTTTCCCAGCTTACGACAGCCCTCTCCTACCCAGCGCTAACCAGACTTCGTGTGTGTGTGTGTGTGTGTGTGTGAGAGAGAGAATTGAATTCCAAAATATTTGGAGGTAGTAAAAATCTGGCTTATAGTTGATGACATTTTAATTTCCCCAGCTTGGAAAAAAATAACCCTCTTCGAAACCATCAATTAAATCCCAACCCATCACACATTTAAACCCCCCCAGGAAAACAATGTTCAGTCTTCCCCCAATACCTGTGTGCAAGACTGCTTGCCTGGATAGCCTATGTATGAGGAATGGGAAGGAAGAGTTAATCACGAGTGGAAAATACCTGTTTTCCAGAGGTGTATCCACTTCCTCTGCCTCCCAGGCGATCCTTTACCAGTGACCGGAGAGCACTTAAAGCGGCATCAACGATAGCATCGCTCGTCCTGGCCCCTGAAATGTACGAGAAAGGCAGAACGCTAAGCAACAAAAATAAAACTGAATGAAGAGGCAAAGCAATGTCTGTCTACGCTTCTCAGTGACACACTCAACGGGTGCCCCGGGATCTTCCAACAATAGGATGCAAAAAACTGTTCTAACCACTGCACTGTTGTAGGTGGAGAACTCATACTGGCCTCCAAGACTCAACTCATACTTACAGGTGCTGGAGACGAGGTCTGGAAGCTGTTCATTTGAAACATTGGCATGACCACATAGTGGAGATAGGGAGCTTCAGGTTGCCATCTGGCCCAACTGCTTCTCCCCCAAGGGCCCACCCCAACCCCCCAAAATAACATATCCTGTCTCTGATACAAGGCAGTAGGAGGTATTATATCCCCGTGACAATCTCTTCTCGCTAGTCACTTATCAGAGATACTGTACATCCCATGTCCTTCCCCTACCATGCCGCATGCATATTTTGTGAAAATCACCACTGTTATCAACAGGGGCTTTTTAAAAACTTCATTTCAGCACTGAGGAAGTATTTTGGGACGGGAAATGTCACTGCTGGGGTTGGGGAGCTAATACCCCTCTTCTCCAAATATTGCAAGCCCATTCCCCAGAAATCTCCCTCTCACATGACACCCTGGCTTTGAAAAACACACCATCGGTGCCAATGGAAGCTGTTAAACGTCATTCTGAATGCACAGATGGAGTCTGGGCAAACAGATTGGAGACCACATGCCAGAAATCATGGGGTGGTCCTGCCCACTGCTGGCATATGGCCTCTGCCATGCTTGTCTGGACTTAACCCAGCCTTCAGACTAACAAAGGTTCCTTACCCTGTCATACTCCCAGCAGCTGGATGCTGACACTGTAGCTCAGAAAACGATGAAGGCAGAGAACACTGTATAGAACGGAACCCTTTCCAATCAGTATTCTACAGTTCCAACTGGAGTAGACCCATTACATCAATTAACTGAATGTTACATTAACATATATGTAAACCCTAATGTGTTAATAGGGCTACTCTAGTTGGGACTAACAAGGTACCAGCTTTGACTTCCTCTTTACTGGACAGGTCAACTCTAAGACAAGCTTTTTTTTCTGGCAAACTCGTTGCGTAAAAAGGTCAGACATCTCAGTGTCTTTCTAAATGAGCCAAACCACACAACGTAAAGAATGCTTGCAGTTTCAGCTAAGGTAATTATCCATTAAGCACACAAGAGTCAAAGCCAAGGCATTGCCAAAGCAGTAGCTGTTGGCTTGTTGTTGTAAAATCAACTAAGGGTCTGGTTGCATCCTAATATTTAAAAGGTTTTTTACACATTGACCACCCTACCAGCTCCAGGCAATGCACTGCTGAACAATACCTTGATAATCTTCTGCTTTGTTCTTATTGGCACCAAATATCTTGATTGTAGGAAATCCTTTGACACCATATTGACCACCTAGCGACTGATGCTTATCTGCATCAACTGCCCCTATTTTGACAACACCCTGTAAGCAAGGAAAACTTTCAAGTTAATTAGAACTACACTGAATTTAAGGAACAAGCAAAATACGTTAAAAAAAAAGGGGGGGAAGGTTTCTGTAGGGGGTGTTTTGCTGAACATGTCAACTAATTTTTGCCCAAACTGATGTAATATCTCAGGAAGACTACTCCCAAACACGTTTTCAAAACTGCTACCTTGATTTGGCCTGGTAGCTGCCTATAGCTAAGAACTATTTGTACTTCACAGGGAAAAGTAGTTTCAGTTGGTTTCACAGGTGAACAAAGTGTAAATCTGAGCAAATCATATACAGCTGTTCCAGCCAAACCACAAGACTCTAAGTATGTTGCTCCAGTTAATGTGCTAAACTGGTCACAAAGGGTCTTCCAAACAAACCTGATCTCTCAGTTATCTATAGATTAAATGGCTAGTATGCCATTTCAAGTGCTGTGCACATTGGTAAAGCTTCATTACAGCAATAACCAATTTATCTACAAAGCCATGTTCATGGAGAGTCCCAAATTCAACTCAACTCGTTTTGCCATGTTCTACTTTTCTACACATAGGCAAGTCCCTCTCTCAGCTCAGCCTCTCTCGCGACAGTTGTAAGAATACAGATAATAAGTATATAGTGAAGTTAAGGCTGTAATCTAATTAGGGAAATCTTTCTTGACCTATCAGAACTCATAAAATTCATTTATCAATTATTACAATTAACAACATGATGCTTCGTTGTTGCAGTCTTTGTTAAAAAAGTAAAGAAAATGAATTTGTTTTCAGAAAGTCTGTTATTTGATCTCAATGAAAATACCTTTCTCAGATGTGATGCCTAATTATGAACACATTTGCACATGGATAAATTTTACTTGTACCTTTTTAAACAGTGCGCTCACAGTTTGCAGTTCCAGCAACTTTTCAGTTAATTATATGTTTCTTAAAGTTAAGTGATTCAAGCACTAGTCAATTAAATATGATAACCCTAAGCCCATGAGATAGTATACAACAAAAGATCCAATATCAAGATTACTAGAACACACAGTCAAGATTGTGCAGAAGAGAAACAAATAAACCAGTGTTTAGCAGAAAATATTGACAAGTCTAGTTGAAGCGTAACACTCCTGGTCCACTAAAGCTACTGGGACAGGCAAAAGTGCTACACTCAAGTGCTCCCTCCCTGTCCTGCACGCAGAGGCAGCAAGCGACATGCCAATTAGTTAGACCACAGCTCCCCTGCAACTTTTGAACCATGAACCTATGATCTCTGTGCTTCCTACAAACCAGAAAAGCAAACCTAGTTTACAAGGCATGCTCAAACCATGGTTTCCCAGTTTGCACCTCACATAAAGGGAATGATGTCTTCAGTTCATCTGTGCATGCACGCACAAACACACACACACTCCATCTGAACTGAAGCATAAATGTTTAGCTGGTAGGTTAGCCATCTGGTGTACACTGGGCCAAATTTCTGTCCCAAACTCCTGCAGCCACAGTCAGACGATACAGACAATTCTGACCTAGATACACTCCAAAGACCTGATACACACTAAAGATCTTCGTGGATCGCTTACTTTCAGAGCTGTTGCTGCTTTCTTCCACTCTGGTGTTAGTCTCTGGCAGTGGCCACACCTTTCAGGATTAGAAGAAAAAAGGAACAGAAATAAAATGCATTTATTTCAAGCTACAAACAACCCCTTCTCAAGCATCAAGCTGATCCAATGATAGTCCTTTGAGCCCTCCAAAAGCCACATGCCTGGTTCATTAAACCATGAACAGTTCCGCACTCTGAAATGCACCTTCTGAAAAAGGCCCAGATCTCCCCAAGAGAAGAGCCACAGGTGCACAACAGGCAGAAATTCAATTGGTTTGGCTCCAACACAGCATTTGCACACTGGTAGATGCAGCATCTCTGGAATTTCTGTTTGCTAAAGAATGGGAATGGGTGGGAGGATATTCTATGGCACGAAGATCAACAAGGAATAGAGATGGGCACAAACCACCAGTTGGTTTTTTGTCCAGCTTCCCTGCCCTGCCTCCTCTGGGCACTACCTGTGAGTGGGCACCTGCCGGAAGAGACAGGGCTGGGAAGCACTGAATACCCGTTTGAATGAAAAATGAACCAGCATGAACCACTGAACTGGTAGTTCATGCCCATCTCTAACAAGGAATCTTAAAGACTAAGACACAGACTGCGCTCCACAAAAGCTTATTCCTAACAAAATGTGCCAACTCCAGCACTCAGTGAGACCAAGAGGCAGACTTTCGCTTTCCTCCAAGTAAAACTGGGGAAGGAGACACCAACACCCCTTCTACAGGTTGCTGTGTAGCCAGAAGCAGCCAGGTGTGCTCATGTACATCTTGATTCAGATTTCTAGTCAATTCCACTACTACTCTAACCTCCAGGTGTTGCAAAATTGTAATTCAAAAATTAAAACGGACAAGAATATTTAAACTGAGAACCTTCTATGACATGGCTGCAGAGGTTACACATTTTGAGTAGGAAAAGACGATGCAGCCAAATGTAAAAATATGCAAAAGACCAAAGGCTGCCACCCTGTATATAGCTGGGAGGTAAACATCATCATACTGAGAATGTACAAAACAGCAATTAAGATGTTGAAACAGTTTGCATAAACAGAAGCTCTGGGGATAGGCAGGCATTCCCATCTATAGGTACATGAAACACATAGGGACCGAAAAGGCTCCTTGACCACTACATCCTGCAGACGAGATGGACTCGTTGGCCGTAACTATCGGTAACCACAAGTCTGGCAACACCCATTTGGCTGCAAGAACAAACCATTTTCGTATGACTGGAAACCTGACAGGGCCTAGCATTCCCAATCCATTAAAGGTGCTTGAACCATGCAAAGATTCTACCATTAGGCGGGGTTCTGGGATTTAGGGTTTGTTATGAGGGTGTGTGTCTTTTGGTCTGATCTCTGAGTGTTCTTTGTGAATTTCGTTGTATGTGTATACGGTGTATATACGTTCAATGAATTGAATTAAATTAATGTTAGATACAAAACCGCTGGAGGGACCTCAGATAACAGCCAGGTCAGCATCATGTATTTAATGAAGCTTCTCCTCACCTCCTGTATGTAGTGAAAATGCAGGGCCGGGATTTGTGTACCCACCAGAATTTGGACAAATTACTTTTCTGCAATACAATTCTCACAAACCTCCAGCCAGCATGGTTGAGTCTGGTACATGTAGGCAAACATGACACAGACACTAGGAATTACAGGAACAGTTCCAGCCAGACATTCTGTACCAAGACACAATGACCTCTTCATGGGCAACTGGCTAGACACAAAGAAGGTGGCAGGTATAACATGGGTACTATTTATTCACCGAAAGACATGGGTTGATTAAAACGTACCATGGAGCATAGAACTCTACTAGCCATAAGCTGTTGCTCTGAATGACTTCTCTGTTGAAGTTTGTTGGTGTTAGCTCTATAACATCGTCACTTGAAGAATACAAGCTGTTAACAGCCAGAAACAGGGTGCAGCTCACAGTCCCTAGAAAACAAAACAGACCACGAATGGCTTTGTTATGTTTGTAAGCAGATGCACCCAGACACATAAAAAAAGGGAAGAAGTTAAGAAATATGAAAGATGCCTCTTCATGGACTACCAATCAGAACAGAACAAGGGTGGCCTGGAGGCCACATGCCTTGCCCATATCCAGACTCTGGAACTCCCTCCCACTGGAGGCCAGCCTGGCCCCATCTTTGCCGTCCTTATGCAAGCAGGCAAAGACCTTCCTCTTCAGGAAGGCTTTCCCTTAGTAACTGGTGGTCTGAGAGGGAGTTTTAAATGCATTGTTGCTCTCTGTTTTAAATGTCTTTTAGTACTGATTTTATTACTGTTTTTAAGGTAACACTTCTTTAATTCTTTTTAAATATTTGTATACCTTATTGTTTTTAGCATTTAAATATTGTCTTTTTAATGCTGTAAGCCGCCTTGGGTCTTGTTAAGAAGAAAAGTGGAATACAAATATTTTCAATCACTAAATAATTAATAAATATCCCACCCTTCCTATTAGTTTGGTGCTTCCAGTCTCTCCCCCTGCAAATGGTCTCACCAGAGCAAAGGGACACCTTCCCGCCGGTCCACTGTGTGCCTTTTTTGTGAGATCAATATAGTTTCTGCATGCTAATTGCAGCTATCCACCATACCAAAGCTGGTGCCATGCAAAAGTCATAGCCATGGCTACTCTTTCATGGACTACGTCAGATTTTCCCCAACATGGTTCGTTGAAAGTGGGATTCCTGCCCACAAAGCCTCTAGGGCACCCCCTGCAGGAAAGGAATTCTGTCATCTGATCACAGATAACAGCAGCCGGATGCCACTCCCCTCCCCCAGAGAAAGAGACATGGCAGCACTTACAGCCCCTAACTGACAGAGTCTCCCCTCCCCACCACACACACATGGACGGAAGTCAAGCCAGCTGCACTCAGCAAGCTTCTACAAGGCCAGCTTAGCTTTGACTAAGTCAGATCCTGTAAGTACTGCCGTCCGGGTGCTTTGCTCCTCCATCCGTTGCCCTGAGCAGCAAAACGGGAGCACGAGTGGAGTGTGCAGCAAGATTCCAAGTGGAGACTCTGCAAGCAGGTTTGGCTGGGGAGCCAGCGTTGGCAGTGGATGAGATTGCCCAGTTGGCTCTCCACCCCTTCCTTGAGGAAGCCCCATCCAGGGTTGTGGATCTCCTCCAACTCCAGCTTGGAGTTGGCACACCCAACTAGAGACTGAACTCCATCTGCCGCAACCGAACTCAATTCCAAGTGGACACACATGGGTGTGCTTGCATTTCACGCTCCGTCCCATTACTCTTGGCAAAAAAAGAGATGGAAGGTGGATGCTTTTATTGCATCCTGAATCACTTTACTGATATGATTTGGCGGCATTTTTAAACCTGTGGTTAGAACTAAAAGTTGCATTTTATTATTATGAGTAATACGCCTGGTCTTTTAAAAAGTATAAACAGAAGAAAAACATGCCCCTTAGAAATCCCAGTCATACAGGCTCCACTATGGGGCCAGTTTTCTCTACTGCAACCAAAGCAGTAGCGTGTGGAATTCAAGAGTGTTCCACATCTATAGCATAGAATATATGCATCCAAAGCAACCTATGTGAGAAGACTGTTAGGCGTGCCAATGCACCACACTTAACAACTTGGTAGAATGTAGCTGTTGGACCAGAATGCCTGGCTAATGCAATTAAGAGAATACGCCACCCTCAAGCTGTACTGATGATTCATCCCAACAAACATTGGTCCCATTGCCAGCACAAGCACAGCTGATGGGGACCCGGGAGAAGGCCTTCTCGGTGACAGCTCCCAGACTATGGAACAGAGGCTCTCCCTCGGGAGATCAGGATGGCCCCTTCCCTGTTATCCTTCCGAAAAAAGCTAAAGACCCATCTCTTCAGGCAGGCTTCTAACAATTGTAACTGAATCCCTGAACCCCATTTTAGCAGATAATTTTAATCTTTATTATGTTTTAATCTTTTAATTGTATTTTAAATCATATATTGTTTAATTTATCTTTTAATATTTAACTTGTGTTTTTAAATTGTGTGACTTTTAATGTTGTGAGCCGCTTTGGGTCCCTTGTTGGGAGAAATGTGGCATATAAATAAAACTATAATAATAATAATAACACACCCCTGCGGAAGCCACTGCATTGAAATATCAGGGGAGTCATTTCTTCCTGCCAGAGTTTTTCCCAAATCAGAACCCGAAGACTCCCCCACTGTAAGACGTTTTCCCCAAGGGACCGGGCATTTTGCATGCAGTTACTATCAACAAACTGCAAGTCCCAGAAAGTTACAGTATGACAACTATCTGACTTATATCCATCCTAGACTACCACTTGTCTGATTTAACATAGGAACTGGGTTCATTACAAAAAATAATCTACTCCCAGCTTGGAAAATACCAGACCGATCCCCCCGACCCTCGTAAACTGACTTCTCACCCCTGAGAAGGCGTGCTCAATGTTCCTTTTGGTGCACTTTCTTAGCAAGGCCAAGAGCAAAGAAAGGGAATCTCTGACCAAGCCCTCTGCCCTGCAGACCAGTGTAAGGAGAATCCTAGGGACCAGGGTTGTTCCACCTCCGTTATGCTGCATAGGGGGGAAAGTCACTTCAGCCAGGGCCCCACTGATGTGGGCAGCACAACCATACACCAGATCTCACCTGGCCCACAGAGGGATGGGCAAAGATCTGCTTCTCATGTGCTTCCAGTACCCTATCCTTCTCTAAACGATGATCACTGACTTAGAAACCAGATGATTTAAGTTCCGGCACTACCTTTGCACTGTTTGTGAATAAAAAGGTTAGCAGAGATGTCAGCATGAATGGATACTCAAAAGGAAGTCTCACTGCCTTCAGCAGGACCCATACTTAAAAGAAGGTAAGAAAAATGAAACAGGATCAGGCCCAAGGTTTAACAAGTGGAGAATTCTGTTCAGATGGCAGCCAACCACTTGCCCACAGGTGGCCTACCACTTGAACCACCAATGACTGATAACTCACTACTTCTGGGTTTGCTTTCCTCTGTTTTGCCACCAACTTCTGTATTAGCTGACTATTTTATATAGTTAGTTTTAGGAGCAGCTTTTTTTTCCTGTTTGACATTTCAGCTGATGCCTATCATTGACTTTTATCTTATGCCTATATTGCTCTGTTTGCAAACCACCCGGAGTAGTGGCTTAGCCACCAGATGGGCAGGACAATAATTTAATAAACAGACAAATAAATAATCCTAAATTCTTAAGTTAGTTCAACAAAGGACAATGTTTTTGCCAAATGATAACCAGAACTGATACCTTTGCTAGGAGCCACTAACAATGTTAAAAACCACCAATCTGTCTGGCCTCAGTTTTAAAGCCACTGAAGCCAATGGCCATCTCTACATCTTGTGGCAGTGAATTCCACAGTTTAATCCCCCCCCTTTTTTTAATCTCTCTGGATCCTTTTAACCATTCAGCTTCAGCAGATGATCCCCCAGGAGAGGGAACTGCACCGATTCCTCGGACAGCCAGTGCGATGTGGCGGTTTTAGTGGTGGGCCAGGTTTAGATCCCTCCTTCTCCACAAACCTGAGAATGGGGTTAGGCGCCCCCCCCTCCCCCGCTCAGCCTAGGCTCCCTCGCCGGACCGCCACCAAGCAGGCAGGGCCAAGGGACGGAGAAGCCTCTCTCCGCCACCCGGAGCCCCGGGCAGAACCAGCAGACTTAGGACGAGTCCGATGTACTGGAACCACCTTCAGCAAGGGAGACATCGCACCCCCAAAGACGGGCCCCCTCCTGCGCCCATCCAAGCGTCGCGTGCAAGCGGCCGGATCCCTCTTCAGATCCCCCCTAAGAAGCCACAACTTCCAGGCCAGCAGATCCACTAGGATCCTCAATGCATTTTTTTTTAAAAAAAGAATCTTCCTATATCAGCCAGATCCGTTTTTAGTCTGGCCACTAAGTCCGCTTTCTCCCGCCGCCCCCCCCCCCTCGGACTGAGTTCCTCCACGCCCACCATTGCAACGATCCCTTTTCCTTGCTAATCCCACCCCTTGCAATTAAGAAGGACCCGCTCCTCCAAAATAAGCTTCCCTTCCCCCCCCTCCCCCCAGCCCGATCACCCGGCGCCCGCCTTACCCAGCCAAAGCCCCTTCCGGCCGGATGCCCCCATGCCGCCCTCTTGAGCACCTCCGAGTCACACCGCCACTTGCTCTCCCACTCCAACCCCCGCTTTCCACGCTCGCTCTTCTACCCCGGCCCCTCCGGTGACCCAGTCCAATGTGCCGGCGATCCCAACCGTGGCCGCCGCTCATTGGCGCGCCCGCCCCGTCCTCGGGTTTGCCTGGCCAATGAGAATCGGACGGATCATGCCCGGAGCCGGGCGTGCCAACGTTCGAAAAGGAGGAGTCAATTCCGCCTGAGCTCCGGGGGAGAGGAGGAGGGGTCTTTTTTCGGAGGGAGGGGCGGGGCCGGCGTGACGCAAACGCCCGCCCCCTGGTCGAGCATCCGCAGGGAGTTGGGTCGTCCCGTTGCTCCCTGAGTGTAGAGGAAATTGGAGGGCCTGGTGGGCGGGGCGATGGGCGGGCTATATTCTGACTTTAGAGAGGGCCCCGCTCAGGATAACTCTCTGTTGCGCGGCGTTTAGAGCCGCCTCCTGGGCCGAAGCAGTACTCTAGTTTTCTGCATTTCATGTTTTAGGATCATTTTGTCTTGTGTTCATTTTCCTTCCTACTTCATGGATCTCCCTTTCAATCCAAGATATTCTGATACGAAGTAAAGATGATTGGTCCTAACAATCCAGGATTCCTTATTGGCTGGGCAGTTGTCAAAAGCATGGATTGTTCTGGAGCCTTTTATTTCATTTAACTATTTATTAAGGGGGAAAAAAACAATAAAGCAAGCTACAAGTAAAGTGTGAACCTCATCTCATTTCAATTGCTTCTTCCATCATATCATCATCATCTTAGAACTGCAGAGCCAGAAGGGACGCTATGGATCTTGTCCCAGTGTCTGTTCCAGCAACTGCATTCCGAAAGTAAATTGGAAGCTCTGTCTCATGTTATTTATTTAAATAATGTATCTGAGTGGATTGGCTGTGTTAGTCTTGCAGTGAATAATCTCCTTTCGAGATTAACATCACTGATGTAATGAGTTTGGCTGTGGCCCACAAAATTTTTACACCAAATGTGTAAGTTTTAAGATGCCACGGGACTGTGGTTTCTGACCAAAGAAGCTCCCAGAGGCAAAAAAACAAACAAACAAACAAAAAAAACAAAAACACTGTGCCCTCAGACTTGGGTGGTGGCAGAGTTTTAACATTTATTCAGCATCGCTGTGGCTACCATTTTGTTACTAAAATTATGCCTGTAACAGGGGAACCATGCCTCTATTCACCAGTTTTTTCCAGCAATGAAGACTGGGTTATGAGCATTTGTGCATCTCTATTCACACATATTTTAAATAAGTTCTTTATAAGAACAAATGGTATGTGCTTCATTTTTGTGCCCTGGCAAAGATTAATACCGGTCAAACTAACAACAACAAGAACAACAAAACCATTATCTTTATAACCTTGTGCTGTTCTTTACAAATCTCTTTAAACCTTCCAGGTGTTAAATGATGATGATGGCTATAATAAGAATAAGAATATAAGAATAAGAATAAAGGTTCAACCAGAGGCCATGGAGTACTGCAAATACAGCAGGTTAGTAGAGGAGGAAAAAAGAAGCCTAAATGATTATATCAGTACAAGCAGAGAAAAATTACTTAAGGCAGTGAAAATTGAGAGTATTTTGAGAACAACAGAAACAAAGGTTCAATATAAGAAAAAACAATTTGAAAATAAATCAAACAGCTGGAAAAAATAAACCACTACAAGGACAACACCTGAGAAATCTTGATGGAAAGCATGCCAATAATTCAACATGGGCATGGCTAAAACTGGGGACCCTTAAGAAAGAAATCGAAGGCTTGATTTTTGCTGCACAAGAACAAGCACTCCAAACCAACATGATGAAAGCTAAGGTCCAAGGAATTAGTGCTAACGGCAAATGTTGACTCTGCTAACAAAAAGATGAAACTGTGTCACACCTCATTTGCAAATGTCCAAAGATTGCACAAACAGATTACAAAGTTAGACATGATAGAGTGGCAAAGTTAGTGCACTGGTCATTATGCAAAAAATATAACTTGCCAGCCTCCAAAAACCCATGGGAACATCAGGTACAAAAGGTGTCAGAAAATGATGACATCAAGATCTTGTGGGATTTCAGGATCCAAACCAATAAACACCTTGAACATAACACACCAGACATAGTAGTAATAGAACGAAGAAAGGTCTGGATCATTGACATTGCAATTCCAGGGGATGCCAGAGTTGAAAATAAAGAATTGGAAAAACTAACAAAGTGCAGAGACCTGGCAATCGAAACATCTCGCCTCTGGAAGAAGCACACTTCAGTGGTCCCCGTAGTCATTGGGGCTTTGGGAACAATATCAAGAAATTTAACCCAGTACTATAAGCAGTTGCAGATCTCAGAAATCATACCATCAGAGCTACAAAAAAAGGCAATATTAGGAACAGCATACATAGAGCACCGATATTTAACAGATACTTAGGTTTTTTGGTTAAAACTTGTATCTATTATATACCAGTCAATGTTTTTAAAATTTTGACTGTGCCTGGTGTTTTTAATCATCATCATCATCACCATGATCATCATGTTCACTGTGCCTGTCAAGTCAACTAGGGTAGGGTATTTCTAAGGCAGCCCAGGCCCACAGCTTGTATGGTTCACTTAGAAGGCTGCAAACTCAAATGTGTTCAGTTCAGAGTAAATCCCAACAAACTAAGTAGGGCTTCATGCATCAGACTGCACAACTTTCAGGCACACTTGTGAGCTGATACTATGCATGCCATCTTTTTCCACCTTTATATTTAATATTCTCCTTTTCTCTCCAACTTGAATTTTAAGTGACTCCGCAATCTTCATCCCCCACCCCCACCTTTCTCTCTCCCCTCTCATCTTTGCCCAGGCCTGGTGTCTGTTTTCTGTCTCCTGAGAAATTTTTACAACAGAGCCCTGCAACAACAGAAACCATAAATTACTGCATGTAAATGTACCATGTACCCAAGAGCCAATGAATATTTAGTATGACACTGATATTTCATTCAACATTTCATTCTGTTTCCATATGTCTGATGAAGTGGACGTGTCCACGAAAGCTCACATTAAAATACAACGGTTAGTCTTTGAGACGCCACATTTTTGTCTTTTTTGTTTTGTTTTGTTTCTTTGGATTTTGCCTGGTAATTATTGGGAATAACCCTCATTTATTTCAGTAACAAAAATGTGCTTAGAACTTATTATTGGTTGTTTTATTTTGTTTTTGTAACTGTAGGATTTCTCAGTAGTTCTATCTCATATACCCCAATTTCCTTAACTGAGAAAGATCCACCAGGAAGTAAGTAATCTGTCTGTGTTGCTTGCAAATGGAAAACAAAAACTCAAGGGCCTTGTTTGCACAATATTTTAAGTTTGAGTTACCTTGAATAGTCTGCATGTCTGCATGGCCAGCTTTTTCTGAGGGCCTCTCCTGGCTTTGGAAAGTGATGCCTTCCATTTTAAAGGGGCAGAAAAGCAGCTTGTGATTTCTTCTGCGGTTCCAAACTGAGGTGAAGTGAGAAGAGAATGTTCATTCTTACCTGGAGTTTGCTGGAAAAGAAAAATCTTTCAGAGGATAGGAGATCCACTTAAGATGACCCACCCCGAGTGACATACAGGATGTTCCAATAGTTTTGTTTGATTTTATATGATACTAACATTCCTCTCATTTGCCTGACTTGCTACTGGAACAAAAACCTAGCTTGACCTATTTACTTAGTTTCACCCCCAAGCTTGAAGAAGTTCCCTTTTTTGGACTGCAGCTCCAAGAATCCCTGGGCCAGCATGGCTAATGGCCATGATTTCGAAACCGAGTTTAATTTTTGTAGCTCTACAAAGGCGTGTCTCTTATTTTTAATGTCAAAGATTCACATACGTATCTTTTTTTAAATGTAAAATATTGTACACTGTGGATTGGAGGGGGCAAACTCATTATGTGTACAGTTGCCAAAGTGCCTAGAATTGTAATACGTGGCGTTGGGAGCCAGAAAGATCCTTATTGCCTGCAAGTACACATAGTCTCTGGCAGGTTTTCTACAGCACAAGGTGCAAAAAGTGGCTTGTTCTTTCTTGCATCAACAGAAAACACAGAAAGAAAGCAGCGCCTAATTACAAGAGAGGTTGCATTTTTTGCGTGGTGTTTAAACAAACGTTTGTATTTGTTCTGAAGAACTGACAGATTTGAAAGTGCTTCAGAGATTAGATTACAGTGGACCCTCTACTTACGGAATTAATCCGTATTGGAACGGTGGCTGCAGGTCGAAAAGTCTGTAGGTCGAGGCTCCATTGACCTACAATGCATCGAAAACCGATTAATCCGTAACTGGCCATTTTTGGTCCATTTTGTTTGATTTTCCGGTCTGTAGGTCGATTCTCCGGCCGCAAGTCGAACCTAAATTTTGCGGCCAGAGCAGTCTGTAACTCGAAAAGTCTGCAGGTCGAGCTGTCTGTAAGTCGAGGGTCCACTGTATGTCCTAACAGCTTGTGAGCAACAACTTGCAACACTGATCTCCACAACTGCGGTCTGTAGCAGATCAGTAGGTTTCTTCTCATGCACTGGACCACTGCGACAGAATCGGCCTTCTCTGTGCTCTGGTGTGGAGTTATGGGCCTTCTGCAGCTCTCAGCTTTGGTGGACATATTCTGGCCCCACAAAAGACTCCGTGTGGCATGTCATCCCTGGTCCTGTGTGGCAGTGGCTCCTACACAGCGGCTCTTGATATTCTTAGAAAATGTCTTTCAGAAGAAACCCTAGCCACCACTGTCAAGTTTGGAAACGATTGCCCTTTGGCATATTCAAAAGAGCCCATAGCACCTCCCAGTCCAGCCACCATGTAAGGAAGACCTCGTATTGAGAAATAGAGAACAGAAGTGAGACCCACGAACAGCTGATTGCACAGTGATTGTAGGTAAATAGAATGATTTAAAACAATTTCTACAGCAGAAGCCTCACAGCAAAACTAACCAATATTATGTTGGCATCCTAAAAATTATCGTATTTATCATGGCATAAGTTTTCATGGACTAGAAGCCACTTCATTTGATACAGGAAGTGTTATCCTGGGCTGGAACAATGTCTATAAATGATCAGTGGAGAAACTAATTGGGGAGATCAGAAGAGAATGAAATGCAGAAAAAAGAGGTAGTAATAATTTCCTTATTAACAGTGGCTATTCACAAATAATTATATTGTGATTCTATCATACATCACTTGAGAGACCCTGATCTGCCGAAAAGTGTTGGATGTTTGGATATCTCACCTATTTAAAGTAAGATGCATGGCTATCCTACATCAGTTATGAATCAATATAGCTGACTGGACCATCATCCATAACCAAATCAGACACAGACATTTAACATCACCCAAACGGGACTGGGAACCAAAGGCAAGATTTTCTTCCCACCACTGTGTAATACTGTTAATTTGGTTGTGTAAACTACAGTTCATCTCAGCTTCTCTCATACGGATGGGGTTTGTCATATTTCAGCATGTCTCTATTCCAACCAAAAAGGAGAGTTGTGTTTCAATATATATGCGGGGAGGGGTGTGCGTGCTGAATGACCGGCAACCCTTTATTTAATAAGATTGGGGGAGACATTCTCATCCACACCACCAAAGGTGGAATCTGAAACCTATACCTCTGACTTGAATCAGCAGCTCCCATTTTGAAACTTACTTTTAACAAAGAGCACTGGCAAGCACATCTGCCTATGATTTTTGGAACATTAATGTTATTCCCTGCAGCATTGTCAAGATTTGGAGTGTGGAGATGGTTCAGAGACAAGTCAGTCTTCCAGGATGACAGCAAAGAGACTCACAGAGACAGTAGGTTCCTTCACCAGCAGTGTATTTGCAGACTATGCACAATGGAACGATGTACATCGGTCAACAGACTCAGTAATACACTTTCTGCAAATAAACGGACAGCACTTCGTTCAGCAACTCTCCAACACAACACTCCACACTGCACCACACTGTGTAGCACTTATATAGTTTGAACAACCCATCACTGGGCACATCACCTGAGCTCTTCCCACAGACATCACCTCATGTCCAATACACATTTCATGGATTGCATCAGCTTCATGTGCTGATTCTGTGACTGCACACCTGTTTTGAGATGGATGCCTATTAGCAAACTTTGGTTCATGTACTAAGAGTAAATTCTCTATTGTGGGTCATAATATCCTGACAAGCATGCACAACTCTGCGAAACCCATCCTGTCCAAGATCTGTACAGGGTTGAAAGTTAGCTTATGTGTGTGATGTTTTTAGTGGTCTATAGTTGACTGAAGGTGTAGGATAGTTCAGTGGCTTAGATATCTGGCTGTAGAGCCAGAGGCTTGGATTTCAGTTCCCCACTGTGCCTCCTATGTGGCCTTGGGCCAACTGCACCCCAAAGTGCCCCCAGAGGAAAAGGGAATGGTAAACCACTTCTGAGTATTTTCTCCTTGGAAACCCCTGAGAAAGTGTCACCATAAGTCAGAACTGACTTGAGGGCGCATGGCTATTAATATTATAGCTCAGTGAGTTGGATACATGGCTGTGGAGCCAGAGACTGGACCTCAGTTCTCCTCCATGCCTCCCAGGAGAAGAGCCATCCTATGTAGCCTTGGGCAAGCTGCGTAATCCCAGAGCAGCCCCAGAAGTAGAGAATAGTAAAGCACTTCTGCGTATTCTATACCTAGAAAACCTTGGAAAGGGTTGACATATGTCAGACTAGATAGCACATCATTGTTGTGGTTAATAAACCATGTATAACAAATGTTTGCTTTTATATAGTATTTTAAATGCCAAGAAATAATAGTTGCAGTTGTGATATTATGAAATGTCAGTAGTTCGTGCTGTCAGTAAAGGGTTGCATGGTCTTCAGATGAAGAAATAATATACTAGAGGGAACTCAGGGGTGTGTTAGTCATCCCCTACCTCTACCCATTCCTCAAATAAGTGTTTCAGAAAAGCTACTTGCCAGGGAGAACTATAGGCTCTTATTTTGCTTTTCTTCCAGCAGCAGAATAACAATTTGTAGTCATTGTCCCTCTTAGGGCTTCTAATGTAATCCTGAGTCCCAGTCACTGTTTCTCTGGCACCATGTCATTTGCACAGCCTTTATTTGAACCATTTGTATCCTCCCTTTGAGTTCCTTGAATGATACAGGTAGGTGAGATCGTTGTCACTGGTTAGAATGCTCATTGGACGTGTCCAGTCTTGTGAAGCTTTGTACCAATGAGCAAATGCCAACTGTTTGCAACATGCAGTCACGTTTTAATAGCTGAAGTCTGGAAGCCTAACAGCACAACACTGGTACAGAGGGCATTTGGGTTTGCCCCAGTGGAAGCAGGCAGTTTTTCCTCATAGGTGAGATCATGAGCGATGAGAAAAGAAGTGCTCCGAATACTGATGTATGAGAATCTTTTAATCCTGGCACAACTGGGATGAGAAACTTTCAAGGGTTATCTTGATTCAGCTTTTTGTGCCAATACCCTGTTTTCCCGAAAATAAGACCTAACCTGAAAATAAGCCCTAGTATGATTCTTCAGGATGCTCGTAATATAAGCCCTACCCCAAAAATAAGCCCCAGTTAAGTGAAACCTCGCCCTCCACCCTTGTGCAGCAACCAGAAGAAGATGACATGACTGTATTTGAATAAATGTAGATTGTTGTACATGAAAAAAATAGAACATCCCCTGAAAATAAGCCCTAATGCTTTTTTTGGAGCAAAAATTAATATAAGACTCTCTTATTTTCGGGGAAACACGGTAGACATATAAACATGAAAAGAAATTTCTGAATATAATCAGAATAGTTTTTCTTCAGCAAGCTGGACTTTTCAAAAGTCTTGAATGCTTTTTCTTTCATCTCTAAGTCCAGGTATTGAATATTGGAGAATTTTGTTAAAAATAGGAATTTCGTTATTCCTTTAGTTAGCAGAGTATAAGGCAGAAAAAATACAGGAAAGTGGAGCAATCTGGCCAATCCCACCAAGCACCTTCCCTGATTTGCACACAAAACTAGCACTTTGTATGGTAAAAAATCTCTCTAGAAGCATTTAAAGTAGGAAAAAAAAGTATATTTACTTATACTAACCATCTGAAGTTACAGTCAGAGGAAAAGGGGGGAATGGAATCCATTATATCCTCTAATACCACCTTCTGAATGAACAACTTTTTTTCTTCATCTTCATTGTTCAACTTTCACATTTGTATATAGTAATTGGGAATATCACAGTATGGATCATCTTGGCCTTGGTCTCCAGTTACACATCCTCACACCTGTGGATTCTATCTAGCTCTTTAAAAGCTGCTCTTTCAATTCTCAGTCATCTTCTAGTTCCTTGGCTGCCATCTCCATTTGGACCGGAGGACAGGACAATTTCACTTTTTCCATTGTTATCATTAAAGTTGTGTAGTTCTTCTGTACTCATGATTTTGGTCTTCTTAATATTCAGTTGCAGTCCTGCTGTGGCACTTCTTCACCAGGAGTTGTTTCAAGCCATTGCTGTTTTCTGCCAGTGAAATGGTGTCATCCACATATCTTAGGTTATGGATCTTCCTTCCACCAATTTTCACTTCTCCTTCATCTGAATCTAATCTAGCTTTTCCATATGTTCTGCATGTAGATTGAACAGATAGGGAAATAAAATACATTCCTACCTGACACTTCTGTCAAAAGGAACCCATTTTGTTTCTCCATATTTTGTGCTAACAATCACCTTCTCTCCATAGTATATGTTGTGCTTGTTGTGCTTGAAGACAATTAAGTGTTATAATAATAACCTTAGAACTGCAGAGCTGGATCATGGCATGGAAATGAATACTTTGAAGCCATCTGTCATTCTTGCATCTCTTCTATTTAGTTCTTCAGTATATTCTTGTGTATCTTTGCCAGCCCAACAGGAGCGACATCACTGGCAGTGGCAGGTGGTTGCTAATAAAAGACTCCCTGCTTTGATTTTGGGTTGTGTGCCACTTCCTCTCATTGAACGTCAGTTGTGCACAACTTGAAACTGAGAAACTGAAGTAGGAACTTTCTAATTAGGGGTCATATGTCACTACCAGTAACATCATCCCTGTTGTGCCAATGGAGGTGCAGCAGAATAGTGGCTAGTACTTTAATCTTCTCTTCATTTTATCCGTATCAGATAATATATTATCCTATTCATCTTCTAATGTTCCTCATCCATGCTTAAATTTCCCTTTGATTTCTCATTTCTTATGGAAGAGCTCTCTTGTTTTCCCTCTGTGTTGCTCTCTTTTATTCCTTTCCAGTGATTATTTTAATACTTCTCTTTGTCCCCCACATGCCAGTCACTGAAAACGTGTGTTTAGGATTCTGACCCTATTTCTGTCACCTTTTGATGTTGCTTCTCATCTGTGGTTAACAATTTTAAGAGTTTCATCGGTCAAACACTGAGGCTTTTCCTTTTCTTTTTATCTACAGCATTAGTGTTTTTTAAATCCTTCTTTGGTAATATTTTTTGGTTAAGTCAAGAGTTCTTCTGGTTCACGACCTTTAAATTTTCTAGGACTATTGTTTAAATTATATTTTGGCACTAAGATTTTTAAATTTTTAACCATGCTTATTTATTCATAGAGTTAGCCTGAGTCAGTGTCAGAGCTGTTGTCCATGAAAGAGCCTCTGTCGGTATGCCTTCCCAATGCTGCTCCTGGCCAGTAGCTGCCTTTGAAGAATGACTCTGCCCAGCTCACCATTTGAGCCATCGAATCACTTCTCTGATGCGATGGTTCATGTCCGGAGAGATTGGATGCCTTTTGGTCAGCATGGACCATTCTGCCTTGGGGGACCCTGTGAGAAGTCCAGATTCTTCATAAAGCCTCACCTGATAGTATTGCTCCCAGCCCTCCTGACACACTCAAATATCCTCATCTGTTATGATGTGCATCTTCCAAGAGGAGGGTTAAAATCTTCTGCCACCATGCAAAACAGTCGTAGATATGTTCGTTCACTATCACATCCAGTCATTTGGGAAGTAAAGGATTATGTGAAAAGACACAGGCAACCCTGCCCTATTGCGTTGTTGCCTTTTCCAGAGGGTCAGTGCAAGATGACAGAAGAGCCACCAGGTGGTGCTCGTTGCTTGGATGTAACAGTTAAGTAAAACAGGTTCCATAATAGCATATGGTTGCTGTACAAAGTTTGCATTGCTCCTAATGATGTCCAAAGAAATGTAGTTGGACACCTGAAAAGATAGCATTTTACATCTCTGCTTGTGTATAACTGAAGAAGTGGGTTTGCTGAAAATTATCCCCCTATATTTTACATTTGTGAAGCACAGTAATAATAATACACCGTAACGTATCAGGTGCAGTAACCAGGGCTTCTTGGGAGAGGGGGTCATAGCTCTGTCACAGCAAAAACAACAAAGAGTCTTGTAGTCCCTTGAAGATGAACAAATTTTAGTTTGCATACGCTTGCATGTCGAGATGGGCACAAGATGAACCACGAACCCAAAACCTCAACAAACTGGGCTGTTTTGTGGTTCATTTCATGACCCAGTTCGGCGATCCCATTTTGTTGAACCAAAACAAAATGCTGATTTTTTTTCTCTTTTGCATTTTTTTAAATTTGGCAAATGGGGACAACTGACCGCCCCATTCCCACTGCCCCCATCTACATGCTCATGCCCAGCGCTGCTGGTGCCATCCTCAGAGGCAGCAGGCTCGGCTTCCCTAACCGGAGCCGGCCACTGCCTCTGAGCATGCCCCCCGTGGGAGAAGCGGAAGGAGCAGGTACGGCCTCTCCCAGGCACAAAATGGAAAAATGAACCACACACTGGTTCGTTTTTCTAGGAGATCGTGGTGGTTCATGGTTAGCCATGAATCATAAACAATCACGAACTACCGGTTTTCTGGTTCGTGCCCATCTCTACTTGTGTGGACTGTAACCCATCTGAAGAAGTGGGCTACAGTCCACAAACATGTGCGCAAAATCAAACATTTTGATTTCTAGGGTGTCACATAACTCTTTGTTGTTAATCATTGGAGCTGGTCCAACTCAGTTTGCTGCCCAAAATTATCAGTTCCCCAAGATAAAGTATAATTATGAGTCAAATATTTTGGATACTGAGACAGAAGATTCTGTATATTCTAGAAATAAATATCCAATCATCCTCACCAATCAAACCACTGCAAATTTGCTGTCCTTTTATGACACCCCACATCCACCATACAGTGATCTCACCCTGCTTAAATGTAGGGCCTTAAATGCCCAACATGATTGTTCCTCACTTCAGCTCTGCCCCTCCTGGATGACTGACACTGATGTGAGAAGTGCAAGGTGTGGATGGATTGTGCCCCTTCCCTTCCATGTGTTGAACCAACATGGCTATGGAAAGCTATAGAGCATGTCCTACATAATCTTTCATGACTGTTTGGACTGGAGCTGAAGCCTCTATAACCTTCATAAATACAACCATGTCTGAAACTGCTCCAGACTCTGGTATTTATGGGAGAGCTGCTACAAAATGGGAAAGGGCTTTTAGAAACCTTGTTTGTATTGGAGTTTTTACAACCGCATTGCATGCTGCCTGGAGAAAAGTCTGTTGGTCTGTAGCTGATTAAATTCTAATCCTAGCCACTGCCTTATGCTGCTTTTATCACTTTGGAGTAGGGCTACAATACAGATTCAGATGTTGCTGCTGTTACATTTTCTCTTCAGCCTTGTGATCTCCTTTGGCATATGCGTCTCAATGAGCCATGATTCAATGCATTCCACCAATAATACCAATAATCCTTTTTCTTCCCCTTTAACCAACTTTCCCAGTCATACGTTTTTGGTTATTTGCTGGAGCTTTTCCTCTAGAAAAGGAATCAGCACCTCATCTTGCTCTTTTTCTAAACCTGACCCAGGAATATGTTTAAAAGTCAGTATACAAATTTTTAATTAAAGGACATTTCAGGGGCTACTCATTCACAGGGTCAGCTTAAGTTAGAAGTGACTTGAGAGCACCTACTGTAATGGCCATGGCCAAAGTTCTGTTGCATACTTACACCTGTGGAAAGCAAACAACGTAACACTCAGTGGCTTCTCACTGGGAATTAAGGAGTCCTCCCTTGAATATCAGGGTGTGCACCAACCCACTGGGCTGGTGTGCACCAAACTATCTGAGTGGGGATTCGCCAATCAGCAGCAAGTAGCTGCTTCAGGTTGTGCCTTTTGCCTTACACGGGCCTGAAGCAACATAATTTTTTGTCAGCAAGATATTTTTTAAAACTAGAATATTGGGGTATAAATCCTTTGATTCAAGGAATGAGTGATATATAACTGGGAGGAGATCCTGTGATTACACGTCACCCAACATCTTTTGCCAGTAAAGTTGAGAACATGGCAGATCTCCTCCTGCAGCTGGCATACATTGAGCACCAAGGGGGCGTAGATGCCTAAGCCTGAATTTTATCAAAGCATCTGAGAGGCTCTCCAGAAATATATATATATATTTTCATTTTGTGCACTGAATATATAGTACAAGAACTGTAGTGGATCAAAAAGAAGCCTTCTATGAGATTTATACCAATTTCTGAGCAGAATCAACAGGGATTAGGAAGGATCAAACAGTGCAGTCAAAATAAGCAGTGACCTTTTTCAGTCCACACAATTCCAAGAAGGTGAACCTCAGTACAAAGCACAATAAATCCGGTGTTCGACCGAGGAGGTGATGCCAAATGTGCAAGAGACCAGAAAGGTCTTGATTCTTCCAATTTTTCAACAGAAGGAAAAGGACATTTTGTAGCACAGTCCTACATGTACTTGCTGAAAATCTTCAATCAGTGTTTTCCAACCAAGTGGGTATAGGAGAGCTTTAATCCATCACAGAGGGTGTCTACAAGAATTTCTCCAGGGCAGGGGATAAAGCTGCGCGGGAGGGGTTTGTGAGCGTAATTCACACAACTAGCGCATTGTGTTCCCTGCAACACAGGTGGGACTTTTCCTACTGCATGTGCTTTTCCATTCACACCCGTTCACAAAGTGACACCACAAAAGGGAACATCCCAGAAGCTGACTTTTTGTTTCATCACTTAACCACTTCTCACCCAAACACAAAGCCGTTGTCAGGGCTGTTTTTCAACAAGTGTCAATGGTAGTGAGCAGAAGAGGGTATCCTGTATGCCATCTTGACTGCTGCCATGGGTGTTGTCAACATTCAGGCTACTCTTTGGCATATAAAGCTTGGCATCCTTTTTTCTGCTAGCAATGTGGGCATTATATTGTGCAGCAACATTGGGCCATTTCCTGACTTTTTGAATCGTGGATACAGACGCACGGTATCCCAGATTCATAAACCAGAGGATTTTTGAAGAATTGAATTTCCTGGCTATTTAAAATGGGAGTTCAAATATACATACGCTACGCACAAATTCCAACAGAAATTTCCCTCATATAAAATTACCCAGAGGGTCCCAGAAGATGAGCACATGATCAGTAGTATGATTACGGGGAGAAGACAGAACACCTGGGATGTGGCTGCAGTCCCTCTGTGCAAAAATGTTTTGAAGGGCTGTGTTAGACTGAATGAAATGGTGAAGCAAAGGTGTGTGTAACATATACAATGCAGAAACATACACACCCTTTAACCTTTGTTAAACCAATGTTACCATGTCTGCTCTGCAGAATGGAGACTTTACAAACCCTTTCTTTGAGTTAGGGAAGCTGAGGAAGAAAAGCTGTATCAGACCAAAAGCTCTATCAATGTATTATGTATGCATGTTTTCCAAAAGATGACTGTGATTGGGTTCTTTCAAAACCGGTGACAGTTCCTCAGTTTTGGCGGGAAGAAGAGACTGAGACTGGGTTAATGGGTTAACTTTCTCTGTTTTATTTTTTCACGGAGATTCAACAGTAAGACCAACAGGGTCAAAACACGATAAATTGGGTAACTGTCCGTAACTGGTCAAGACAGACCTCTCTTCCAACATCAGTCCATTCACTGAGGAGCTGGACCAAACCGCTCTCGATCGGTGATCCTGCACATGGGAGCGCTCCTCATAGCGCACACCGTCCCACAGCATGGGTGACGCGCCCAATCTCCCTCCTTCGGTGGAGTATTGTACACTGGATCGGGGCGTATCACCCTCTTCCCACGTCCTTGCCCGCACGGAAACACTATTACCATCCATTCTTGTGTCTCATAAACAGCCTCTCCTCCTTTCAGAACCTCTGGATCAGGGAGTAGACCTCCCACTTTTAAGTTGGGGAAGTCCTTTAATAAGTCCCGCGCCTTTTCATACTTCTCTGCTTTCTCTGATTCTTTCCTTTCTTTGTCTTCTCTGCTTTCTTTCTCCACTACTCTGCTGCTGAAACGTCGTTCTCCTCCTTCTTTTATATCCTCCTCCCATATAGAGAGCTTTAACTCCTCCCCTTTACTTCCTTCTCCTTCTTCTATCAGACAAACCTCTATCTCTTTCTTCCCTTCTCCTAACACTCCTGTCACTTCTCCTACGTTACCCTCCTTCAACTCTTTCTCCTCCTTTTCGGGTTCTGCAGATGAGGACGGCACACTTGCATCCTGTTCTCCTTCACAATGACCCTTTGCCATTTGAAATTTTAAAAAAGGAAGAGGTTGGGGTTAGCAAAGGATGTCACTGAAAACCAAGCTCAAAATGATCTAAACTATGTGAAAGAAAGTGAAGTAAGACAGGGACAAAAATCAATTCATTTGAAATGTGGTGTTGGAGGAGAGCCGTAAAGATAGCACAGGCAGGAAAACGGATGCTCAATCAAGTCAAGCCTGAACTAGAGCAAAAATAAGTCAACTGAGCCTATCCTACCATGTGCATATAATGGAAATATAGAAGTGACAAGAATAGGCTATATTGTTGGGAAAAGTGATGTGGAGCAGTAGGAAAAGAGGAAAAAAAACCTAATATGAGATAAGTTGACTCAATAGAGGAAGTCACAGCTGTTCATTTGCAAGATTTGTGCAGGACTTACTGGAAAGGACAATATTGCTAGGAAGGTGGGGGGGGGGGCAGTAGGAAGGGAGAACAACCTAACTTGAGATGTTGGCTTGCAAGATCTGAGTAGAGCTGTTAATGATAAGACATTTTGGAAATCAATAACACATATAGAGCCTGTCCACCCTGGCATATAGTTATGGTATATGGAACCCTGATGGCACTCTTTGGCATGAAAGAAAAAACCTTGTTCACTTGTCTTTCTACTTAGAATGATCCACCCTTCCCCTTTAAGAGCTGTCCCACACCAAACTGGCACAGGGTTAGGGCGTGCAATCTATTTGGCATGATTCATTGAGATACAAAATAGCTCTTTGTTTAGCCTTCACGATGGGTGCTTTCACCAAAATGACACTGGGGGTGGCGTTAACTCATTAGACAACCTTGTGATGTATTAGGAGGGTTGTGGCATTGAAAGGAGGGCAGAGAAACCCCTTCCTCTATTTTCATCTTCTCTAATTTTTAATATTTCCCTAACTGATGCAGTGAAATTCTAAAACCATGCCAGGTTGATGCATTGCTATTTCAATATGCCACTTACTTTTTTGACAAATAATAAAAAAGGAACGTCACTCCAGCCCGCTGAATGAGGTCTAAGAGAAAAGACAGGGAAGTGGGGCTATGTTGACTCGATGGGCTTTGCCCACACAAGGCAGCGCAACCCCAGCAAAGCCCCAAATGAGGAGAAAGGTGGGGAAAAGGAGGGAGTTACCTTCCTTCTGTCCCCCCAACCTTCACCCCAATGTTCTTCCCACATGCAGCAGCTGTCCTTGGCTGCTGTTGCTGTTATTTCCTTATTCATGAGTAAACCAAGTAAATGTACTTGCTAGTAAACTGGGTAAAACTTGCTTTGATATCATCCACCGCCACAAAGCAAAAAATCATAATTTCACAACTTAAATGAGTGAGCTGAGATATTTATTCTCTTTTTTTAATTAAAAAAAACCCTCTTTTAAATTATTTTCACAGGAGGAAGGACTTAAATTTTTGGCCAGGAAGGGGTTAAATGTTTTCCTCTATGGAGTCACTGAATGTGGTCTTGACTGGCAGGGTCAAAAGTTCAGTCCTTCTGTGGTTTTAGGCAGTTTATAGGAAAGCCCAGAAACTCAAGACTTTTTCTTCCCTTAAAATGACTATGTTCAAGTCTGTATTAGAGCCATGGATGCTTGAATTCCTTCAAAATAAAAAAAAGTGGCTGGGAGTAACCATTCTCTTTCAAGATAAGCAAACTGTGTCTTGCAGAAGGTTGCCGGAGTCTGTACAGGGGTAGCGGTGGTGGTAAAACAGTGTTACTTTTTTTAAAAAAAACACCATAACTTGAATACCATTTCCCCAAACACCCCCGTATTTGGCACAGCGCAACAGCAGACTGTCCGCTACATCTGTGCCAAATGTTGTGCTAATCAGAGATCCAGTTTCATAGTTAGAGTTCTTTGTTTGGGGCATCCCTATTTTTTGAGTTGGCTTACAGAATCCTACTGTTAGCACAATATCTATTGGTGCACTCCCATGCATACGTCATCTCACCTGAATAAGTATTCTAGCTGCCTCACATGTTATATAATCATTTTTGGACAGAAGTTTTGTTTCTGTAGTGAAATCCAGAAATCCAACAGATTACAGTGATGATTTCAAGCGCATATGATTCCTGTGGCATTATATGCTCTAGAAAGACATGCCCTTTGGAGCTTCTCAGTAGGGTGTCATAATTAGGAATACCCTATATTATATTGACCAAACTCCGGGAGGCAGTGGAAGACAGGAGGGCCTGGTGTGCTCTGGTCCATGGGGTCACGAAGAGTCGGACACGACTAAACGACTAAACTACAACAACATATTATATTAAGGACAATGTAGCTTTGTCCTGTGTGGTATTTCTTCCTGCTGGCCTCACTTCCTTGCATGAATTTGGTTAGCCACCATACAGGCCTGAAAGAGCAGCATTATTGAAAAGGTGGTGGTTTGCTCATTTCTCTTTAAAAGTGGTCGTGTGAGTGAAAGGAAGACACTTGAATGAAACTTTAATGTTCCTGCCCCTGTTTGGATGAACCAATGCCCTTCTGTCCTTAGCTAAAATGTCATCCTCTGATGTTCTTTTAAAAGGATTCTAACTTTTCTTCTGCCACCTGAGAAACAACCGCTTGTAGAGACGGACTGTGAAGTTCCCTCTATGTCCCCTCGGGATCAAAGGTGCCAAGAAGAACCTGTTAGGATTTTGCAAATGCCACCTCTCGGGAGTCAGCAGGCATAAATCCTTTCAGCTGACCTCTAAACTAAGGCTTTGAATTGGAACAACATTTTTTGGGGTAGGAATGTGCCTAATGTTTGGTCTGCTAAGAATATTATCTCAGCAAAGCGTATCCACTCTGAACATATCATTTAGCCAACCATTTGGCTACCCAAAGTTAGGCCTCTGGAATGAATTCTGGGGAAGCAGCTAGAGCGGTTCTCCTAATCCTAGCGTTGTTAACGTTCACACCATGATCAGCATCTGTCACTTTTCTTATCACCTGTGTCAGGGATGGGCAACCTCCCAAGGTCCAGGGGTGACATACGGCCACCTCTCACCCTCCTCCTACTTCTATTCTTGTGGCCACTACCGCTTCCCCAGCTTTTCTCACAAAAGCATGTTTTTAATAAAACTTGAAAAAGCGCCCCCATGTACTCTCTAGTGGCCTCCAAAGGTGTTGTTTGGGGGTGTGAGGAGCCCTGGAGGTGCTCTCAAAAATATGACACACTTGTCCCTATGACCCCTAAGGGGCACAAGGAGATTTCATTTGAGCTAAAAATTGTATTTTACAAAAAACAATAGAATTGTTTGGAGATGCTGGGGGGCCCATGTGGGCCCATGGGAGGCAGCATGCAGGACACACCCTGAATGATGTGGGCTGAAAGGGTAGGGTGAAAGGGTGGATTTGCCACACATTTCTTCCTCTTTAGGCAGACCCTCTCTCAAGTTGTTGTTGTTGGTGGTATGTGCTGTCAAGTTGCCCCCAATGTACGGCGACCCTATGAATGAGTGAGTTATCTCCAAAATGTCCTGTGTTCAGAAGCCCTGCTCAGCTCTGGTAAACTCAAGCCTGTGGTTGCCTTTTGGGAGTCAGTCCATCCCTCCCATTGGGTCCTCCTCTTTTCCTGCTGCCTTCAGCCTTTCCCAGCATTACAGTCTTTTCCAGAGAATCTTGCCTTCTCACAATGTGATCAACAATGAAAAGTAATGGAAGTACAAGAGGTCCAGCATATTGACGGTCAATAAGGGTCTGAGGGTCATTGGCAATCCTTGGAGATGCTAGACAGAAATCTAAATAGTGGTTGTTAAGAGCCATTCATAGGTGAATGATTGTAGGCTGAAATTTGCTAATCTCAAAGGTGCCACAGGGCTCTTAATTAGTTTTGCTGCAACAAACAAAGCTGCTGCTGCTGCTGCTGTTGTTGTTAACATGCCATCGAGTTGCTTCTGATTTATGGCAACCCTATGAATGAGTGACCTCCAAAATGTCCTGTCATCAGCAGCCTTGCTCAACTCTTGCAAACTCAAGGTTGTGGGTCCCTTGATAGAGTCAATCCATCTCATATTTGGTCTTCCTCTTTTCCTGCTGCCTTCAGTTTTCCCCAACAGTGTTGTCTTCTCCAGCGAATCGTGCCTTGTCATCATGTGCTCAAAGTAGGACAGCCTCAGTTTTGTCATTTTTGCCTCCAGAGAGAGTTCAAGCTTGATTTGCTCTAGAACCCACTTGTTTGTCTTTCTGGCACCACTACCTCATTGATTAAATCCATATCCTTCTGATACTGATTGGCTGAATTGAAATCTTAAAGAACCACAGAGTTGGAAGGGGATGTGCAGAGTCAACTTTAACAACCAGTCACCATAAGGGCCATGTGCTTCAACAAAAGCCAGTGGAACACTTGGTGAGTAACTGGCAGCCCTTTGTCTAAGAAAACTGAAAGAGACAATTACTGTATTTTTCTGTGTATAAGATGCCCCCATGTATAAGACCCCCCCCCCCCCACTTTTCTAACCCAAAATTAAGAAATCTAAGCGGGGCTTAGCAAGTGGAGGGGGAAAGCAGAGATCAAAGTGCTTTGATCCCTGCTTTCCCCCTCCACTTTCTTGGCAAGAAAGTGGAGGGGGAAAGCACTTTCCTCCCAAGAAAGTGGAAGGGGAAAGCAGGAATCAAAGTGCTTTGATCCCTTCCCTCCTCCTTACTTCCTTGTATAAGACAATTCTCAATTTTTAATCTAAAGATTTTAGACAAAAGTATTGTCTTATACATGGAAAAATACGGTAATTCTCTGTCCTGTGAGGTGAAAGTTGATACCACCACTCATCCAGCTGACTGTCCCAGTTTCCATCTTGGATCCTGTGCCCTCAACATCTAGCCGTCCACAAATGTGGACAAAAAATTACAAGCTAACATTAGCAACCTCCTATAAAGAAAATTTATATAAAATGTTCTATAGATGGCACTTCCCTCCAGCCAGACTTGAAAAAATGTTTCCAAATATGTCGAATAAGTGTTGGAAATGCAAGAATCATGAAGGAACTTACTATCATGCATGGTGGACATGTGATAAAGCAAGAAAGTATTGGGTTAAAATTCATATGTGGATTAAGCAAATGTCCAAACAAGAAATAGAATTTAAACCAGAAATATTTTTATTGGGATTATTGCCAAATAACATAAATACACAAAGCTATTACCTAATACTACATGTTTTGACTGCAGCTAGATTAGTATGGGCACAGGTCTGGAAGGAGGGAAATCCACCAAAGGATGACATGATCATTAAGAAAATATTAGAATGTGCAGAAATGGACAGATTAACAAAGAGATTAAAAGGACAAGAAAAATCAACTTTTTACCTAAGCTGGAATTTATTTTATGACTGGTGGAAAGCAAAAGTCCCGTAATAATGGAATTAAAATGAACAGTATGGAGAGGATCTCACCAGAAAAAGTATATCAATAAATAAGATTGCTTGTAGGTTAAGCTTATATTTTATGTTTTCACTTTATATATGATGTTGTATTTATATGTTTTAAAGTTTTATGTTGGAAAATAAAATATATTAAAAACAAACAAACATCTAGCCATAATGATGTGTGGACTTTTTAGTTCCCTGACCGCCACCTCAGACTCTGTAAGGCCCAGGTTCCATGTGGTGAACAGTCTCGAACAATCTTGGACAATCACATTTTAAATGACATTTCAGTGAAAGCTACCAATCAACCCCGCTTTCAGATTTAACTTTTAAAAATACTGTTTGTAGTTTCTTCTCCTTCTTTTAACTCTTTGTCAGCAGTTAATTGCATCTTCAGAGGGGACTTTAAAGTTACAAAGAAAAAGGCATTGAGAGATTTGATCAAAGCTCTTCTGCATGACATGAGTTTATTTATTTATTTACACTACTTCTAATTTGTTTTGTCTGAAGAGCCTCAAGATGGCTTATTAAAAGAAAGAGGGAAAAGGAGTGGTTGAGACAGGAAGAGAGAATAAACAATAGATATTTTAGTTCATCCTCCATGTTAGTGTGTCTTCAAACACTGCTTTGGTAGATCAGAACCACACAACTGGCCTCCATATGCGTGGCTATTTATGTGGAGTGGATACATTGTAGTTATTTGTATTTGTATAGTATGAATGGGAAGATGTAGACCATCCTCAGATATTTTGCTTTCTGAGGCAAAGGTTAGGATGGCCCATGTAAAAAAAGTCAGCAAGATTGGCAATTGAATCTCAAAGTGAGAATTCCCATTTCTCAAGATCGTTAAGAGGCGTAATCGAAGGACAGCTTAAGCCAACCACTTTGGTTTGATCCCAGCAATGACACATACTGGAACCTAACCAATATGGAGTGATCCTGTCCACATTTTAAAACAACAGCAACCCTGTAGCCTCTGACAGTAGCCCATCCCAACCTGGACCAATCTGCAGGACAGATTCTTGTCTGATCCTCAGTATGATTGAGCAGCAGATTAGTGTAGAGGGGATCAGGGCAGGCTGGGTGTCAGTCACAACTCTGATCTGCAACACCTCCCTATCAGTCCCTTCGCTTCAGCCTCTGTTCTCTGAGGTGGTTCCTTCACCCTATATGATGCCCTAGGAACATGACCAAGTTGATTCCTCCACCCTGAGAAGATGATGCTGACCTTGACAAATGTATGGACAACAACACAGAGCCAAACAGGTGCACAGGATTATGGATAAGGCCTTGGCGTATTGAATGTTACGTAATTCTCAATTGTTTCAGTAGGAATTATACAAGGAAGGAGATATACTTGGTAGATTGTGACTTTAGACAAAAATATTGGGTCGGATCCAGATGGAAGTTACTTCCAAGTAAACTAGGTTTCATTGATTTTAGTGAGTCAAAGTATGACTAGGTCTGGCTCCCACTGGCTATGCTTTGTGTCAGCGAAATTGCTCTGGTGTGATGGCGTCCCTGTCCTTACCCATTTGCCATCGAAAGAAGTTAAAGGTTTGGATCCAGGAAGTTGGAAGGCTGAAATCAAATGACAAGTAGAAAGATGAGATGCTAACAGAAAGGGCAAAGCAATTTTTAACTTTGAGCTAGAATAAAAATAGGTGACTAATTAGCAGCCTGTCTCTAAGGCGAGCGTCTTTAGCACATTTTTTTAAAATCCATTATTAGATCTTGCTTAAATCGTCCGAAGGCTAATAGGAAAAATTTCTTACCATCTTATAAACTTCAAGAATATTTTGGCACGATCTGCTGGTGCCACTGGTGCGAATGTTTTGACATTATTCTTCATCTGCAGACTTGAGCCTTGCCACCTGTTTATGGATTAATATTTATGCCTTGTCGTGCACAGGTGTGTCCTTTTCTTCACTGAGATTGTACTAAGTGTTCTTATAGCTCACCCTGATCTTCACACATGCCCTCTTCTCCTGCATTTGATGACACATGCAAAGCTTTCCCTCAGCATGGCCAATTGGAAGGGATTATGGGAGCGTCGGTCAGAATATTTGGTGGGCAAAAGGTTCTCCCTGGTGTTGTACACAGTGTGAAAACTATTTTTGCCAGGTTTATTTAAAGGGTCCTAGGATTCAGGAGCAGAGTGTGATAGTTCATGGATAGTGCTTGTTGGACCAGGTCCGGAAAATAAAAACATGTAATAAAAACTGCACAGTGTTTAGATTGGTGGCTTTAGGAGACCTCTGTCTGGAGCTATCCTCTGACATTTTCCCCCCTGAAGAGCCTGAGGAAGAAGCTAAAACTCAACCTTCAGATCATACCATGAGTACTAGCAACCCTAGTATTCAATGAATACTTTAAAAAAACCTGTGTTTTTGCATAAGGCATTATACTGATACATAGCTTGACTGGTATCTTTCACCAGCTGGATCCAGCTGTTTGGTACACTTCAAAGTGACTGAGTGCAGCTCAGATTACCCTCCAGAAGATGCACATTATGGCATGGGGAACAGTAGACAGCTGGAGTCTACTGGAAATTGTAGGCCAGAAAAGTAACTTTTCTAAACTCTGGCAATAACTGTGATGAAAAAAAGCAGATCCAATATGTGTATATGACAAACAGGAGTACCAGCCTGCAAAATAGGAGAGGGACTCTCAAACCTGTGGTTAACATAATAGCGCTGTAGCCTGCTTGAGCGATGGGAGAGCAATGAAAGTTTTCTAATGGAAAGCTGCAGGATTGGCTCAGGATACCTTATAAGTGACTGCTAGCTGAGGACGAAAGCAAATGCCAGTGCATATAATTTAGAACAGAAGAGGGAAACCGTTGACCACAGCATGCTGATTGTGTTTTATAACCAGTGGCAGTGAAGCACCCTGCTCACTCACTCCCCTCCTCAATTTTATTGAAACATCAGGGATCTTCTCTCCCCTGCCCGCCCCAGGGCTTCCTCTGACTCTGCCAGCAGCTATGGTCATGGACAACCAAAAGGAAGAGACCTGGGTTCATCAGGTATCATGAGCATAGACGGCTGCTGAGGTTTGGAGGCCTGAATGTTTCTCGGGATCACATGAGTGCACCCAGCACAATTCATGACGTGAACCACTTTGCAGAACTGGCTCAAGACATCTTGCTGTCTGGAGGGAGGAAGAAGATGGCAAGTCCTTGTCCCTCCATATACAGAAGCCGGCTATTCTGGTGAGACAGTGTCCTCTGCCTGATCTGAAATGGCAGGCCGGTTTAGGGTCAGGCTGTGTGCTTCAATAGAGGGAGACAGCAAGAGGAATAGCAGGGAAGCTGCCCCTTCTAGTCTCCCAACATCAGCTGCCGGGCAACTGCTCCACTCTGCCTAATGGCAGGGCAGGACCTCAGACTTTGCAAGCCACAGGGAAAGTATAAAGACTAAAGTTCTCCAATACACAGCAAGAAAATCACCCAGTGGCTGAAGTTCATAGAGTAAGCCAAATATAAGTTGTACTCCGTTCCTCCCTGGTAGACAAACTGTTGCAATTCTCAGAGGTGTGTACACATGCCGGCTTGGTGTCTGCATGCGTGCATCCCCCCCACAACAAGAATTGTGGCAGATGTTTTGTTTACCAGAGCCAAACAGACTCAACATTACGACTTGGCTTACGAACAGGATTTTGGCCAATGTGTATTCTACTGGGAATCTCAGCCAATCTTAGCTCTCCAGTGTGTCTTCAAACACTCGTTAATTGCATTTGAACTTTAGACCTTGCACATCTCAACATTTTAATGAATGTGGCTGACCACAAACCACCATCCCAAAGTTGGGCAAAATGTCCCATTAGATCCCATAGAATTTACTTCCATGCAAGTGGGCTTAAGCTCACAACTTAAAGCAAGGTATAGTGTGGACTCCACTGCAGCCCCAATACACCCCCCACAAGCACTTATGCCCTGCCAGGAGCTGGAGAAAAAGTTTGCACCAAAATTGCAGTCCACATCCCCATAGACGCTTCAAGGAGATACAAGTTGCTATTTCAACATAATCTCCTATCTGGCCCTATTTTAGGCCCATGAAAGCCTCCCCTACTCAGAAATCAATCTGTGTGAAGAAGTAACTTTGAAATCCAATGACTCTTCAGCCGTCGATTATATTGATATTGTACAGAATATTATAAGGACATTTTAAAAGTAATCACAGCGATGATCCTATTATCTAACTTAGTACCACAGCAGTAATGACCGGTGTTTATAGCAGCTGTGAGAAGGGTTTTTCATTACTGTACTAAAGATAATCAAATGGTGACTCAAGAGATAAAGGAATAACAAGAGGGGTAAATAGGATCTATAGTAATGTCCGAAGTGGGATAATGCTCTGGAACGTGCACTGCACAAAATGGCCCCCATTTTGAAGTTGCTTTGTTGGAGTTTGGAAGTGGAAAGCCAGAGTGGTACAAACTACTACCAGATTACAGACAACCTTGGATTATTTTCAAATAAGTAGTCGAGTTAGTCTGTGCAAGCATATCCAGGCAAAAGCCAAACTCTGCATAGCAGCTTCCAGAATTCAGGACCCACTGTAGCCTTGGACCGTGCTGGCAGGGGAACTCTTGAGAGCTGTAGTCCAAACGGAGTAACTTCTCCAAGCTCTAGGTTGGGGTATCACGCACGTCCTGTGATGCCAGTTAGCAATGAAACAAAGAACTCAAAAACTTGCATACAGCTTTGTGACATTTTCTTTGCCCTAATAAAGGCATGATCGATTGTGCTGGTTATGAAATGATTCCTATGGCCAAATATCATTGCTTTTCGTCAATTGAGAGAGTGAGAGTGAGAGAGAGAGAAAGAGAGAGAGCAAGCAAGCAAAACATGCCAGATTTCTTGACAGACCTTTCTAGGGCTGTGGTTCCCAACACCTTGGGTCCCCAGATATTCTTGGCCTACAACTCCCAGAAATCTTGGCCAGCACAGCTAGTGGTGAAGGCTTCTGAGAGTTTAAGTCCACGGACATCTGGAGACCAAAGGTTGGCAACCACTGTTAGGATGACCAAATGAAAAAGAGGACAGAGTTCCTGAACTTGTAATAGTTGCTTTTGAAAGAGGAAATTTCAGCAAGTGAATCAGTTAATGCAAGTGATACTTGCTGAAATTTTCCCCTCCACACAACTGTGAGACGCACAGAGTTGTCTGTCTTTCCCCCCTGCCCCATCTGGTCACCTTTGATCTGTCTCTTGAAACCAACTTTTCCTCACCCTCCTCCTCCTAATAGACTAGTTGCAGACATCCTGATACATAGCTCGGGCAAGTTGCTTTTTCCACTAGCCATGTAGGCTAGGAGGATTCTGGGAGTTGTTGTCCATATAGTGACATTCAGTCTTTGTGCTCGTGCATAGTGTATAAAACTAAGGAATGCCTTGGGAAATTTTCAAGAGTTTTACGCAAAAAGGAGTAAATGCTCGTGTGAATAAGCGACTGAGAGCACAGTTTCTGCTGGAGGACAGATTGCCTCTCTTCATCCTGGTTCCATCATTCTTCAGACTGATGGAATCTCACCAAGGAATCAGACTGGGTCAAACTCCACATGCCCTTGTCGACTCCAGTTACCCTTGATTGATCTATGTGGCACTGACTTATAGTGTGTGTTTTAAACTGCACAGCTCTTGTCCCTTGAGGAACCAATTATGTCTCTTCCACTTTACAAAAAAAGCTACTGAATTTCCTCACAGAGACTTTCTGTAGAGTGGATTTGTAGAGTTTCATCTTCCTCACTATCATAGGCAGTTATTTTGGTTCAGGGAGCTTCCCAACAAAGGGCTCCCAGTGTTAACCAGTCAACAGACATTATTCATCTACTCCCAGTTTCCTCTTCGAGATTGCTACCTGGTGCCTTATTTGCATCATACTAATGCTTTGTAGCTGCAAAGATGAATCATTTATTTCAATTGGATTTTGCTAAGTGTTGTTACGTTTCAACCCCCGATCTTGCCACATGCCCTCATCACCTACAAACGATGACTCACACAAGCTTTACATTGGGGTGGAAAATATTAAGCCTTCCAGAGGTTTGGGGCTTTGACTCCTGAAGGCCTGGTCAGCCAGGGATTATGGGAGTGGTAGTCCAGAACATTGTCGGGCAAAAGGTTTCCCTGGTTTGGGGCACAATTCATAGCTAATTTGGCAAGTCTCCTGAAGGTTAGATCCTGAGATTCAGGAATAGAGTGTGGGAGTTCATAGAGGGTGCCTCTATGTGTGTGCTCTTAGATCCCCAATGAGCACAGGGGTGTAAAAGTGACTCAAGGGCAAGAGGGTTGGCCCACTTTGCTCTCCTTCCTGCACACCATTGCATCGTTAAAGAAGAGGTGGGAAAAATAATGGGTGGATAGTGCTTTTTTCTTACAATACAATAATGATAAGAGGAGGGAGTGGAAGTGGTAGGAAGATGTGGGAAAATCACCAAGTGAAGATGATGACATCTGGGCCTTCAGAAAATTCTGTTAACAAGGCATGGAATACAAGTGTTCCCTCTGTATTAATGGCTTATGTACAAACATGTTGTGTATCTAGTAAGCAGATGAGCCAAGCATGTACACAGGGGCATAGTGGCACCTCTGCATACTGCAGAGGGAAACTCTCTGTTCAAGTCTCATCTTCACTGCAGAGCAGAGAGTCAACCTATAAGAAGACCAATCACAAAACAAAGTCAGCTGATTTGCAAGTTACAGGAGATGTGAAAAGCTCCTGCTGTGACATCAGATACCGTGAAGTACTTGAGGAATTCCCTCTTCTAATGATGAGCTGAGTGTAATGTGTTGTTTGACTCCGACCATGTTGCTTGTACAAGTAATTTATTATGTTTCCTCAGTGCAAAATGAGAGTGACAAACTGTTACATGGATGAACTGGAATAAAACAATGAAGTATTATATGAATATCTTGATTTACATGTAATCACACAAAGTTTATGATTTTTGGTGCTCATGGAGACATGCAGAAATCGACAGATTCTTCTTACGTTATAGCAAAATATGTTTTAAAAGAACAGTAAGGCACATTCAGTTTGTCTAAGCTAAGAGATGAGTGCTGTGGACAGTGAAACTAAGCAGCAACATTGAATGTCTGTGGTAAAAAGTCACCAGCTTTGAGTAGTGTGTAGTTGTCTACACAAAGCCTGCACAACCTGTGACGCATCAAGGTGAACACAACTCACTAGCCATGTAATTCAGCTTATTAGGGTCAGCTCCAGCTCTGAGGGGGCATTCACAATGTCCATCCTCATGAGATTTCAGGGCCCAAACCCAGAACCAGGGGGTGATGTCAGAGAGATTTGGCATTTGTGTCATAGGACAGTGGTCCCCAACCTTTTTAATGCCAGGGACCGGTTTTGTTGAAGACCATTCTTCCAAGGACCGGGGGGGGGGGGGGGGCTGCCACCGCAGGCGTCCATGAATGGGGGGGGGGCGTCCGTGCGTGGGGGTACTTGTTATGCAGTAGTATGTTATGCCATCATTTAAAGTGCCTCTGAGGAATCCCAAATAAAGATCAGCTGTGCTAGTAGGTCTTTCCTGACATTTTCTTAGTCACATTCTACAGCAGAAGCCATGGTCCACAGAGAGCTTTCAAAGCATCAGAGGGATCTCATTGTTAAAAAGGTATCAGTCAGGAGAAGGTTATAAAAGAATTTCCAAGGCATTAGATATACCATGGAACACAGTGAAGACAGTCATCATCAAGTGGAGAAAATATGGCACAACAGTGACATTACCAAGAACTGGACGTCCCTGCAAAAGTGATGAAAAGACTAGAAGAAAATTGGTCAGGGAGGCTGCCAAGAGGCCTACAGCAACATTAAAGGAGCTGCAGGAATATCTGGCAAGTACTGGCTGTGTGGTACATGTGACAACAATCTCCCGTATTCTTCATATGTCTGGGCTATGGGGTAGAGTGGCAAGACGGAAGCCTTTTCTTATGAAGAAAAACATCCAAGCCTGGCTAAATTTTGCAAAAACACATCTGAAGTCTCCCAAAAGCATGTGGGGAAAAAGTGTTATGGTCTGATGGAACCAAGGTTGAACTTTTCGGCCCTAATTCCAAAAGATATGTTTGGCGCAAAAACAACACTGCACATCACCGAAAGAACACCATACCCACAGTGAAGCATGGTAGTGGCAGCATCATGCTTTGGGGCTGTTTTTCTTCAGCTGGGACAGGGACCTTAGTCAAGGTAGAGGGAATTATGAACAGTTCCAAATACCAGTCAATATTGGCACAAAACCTTTAGGCTTCTGCTAGAAAGCTGAACATGAGGAGGAACTTCATCTTTCAGCATGACAATGACCCAAAACATACATCCAAATCAACAAAGGAATGGCTTCACCAGAAGATTAACGTTTTGGAATGGCCCAGGCAGAGCCCAGACCTGAATTCAATTGAATATCTGTGGGGTGATCTGAAGAGGGCTGTGCACAGGAGACGTCCTTGCAATCTGACAGATTTGGAGCGTTTTTGCAAAGAAGAGTGGGCAAATATTGCCAGGTCAAGATGTGCCATACTGATAGACTCATACCCAAAAAGGCTGAGTGCTGTAATAAAATCAAAAGGTGCTTCGGCAAAGTATTAGTTTAAGGGTGTGCACACAGATGCAACCATATTATTTCAGATTTTTATTTTTATTTCTCTCCAACTAAAAGATTTCAGTTTGTTGTTCAACTGAGTTGTACAGTTCATAGGTCTCATTAAAGGTGGAAAAAGTTCTGAAATGATTTATCTTTGTCTCATTTTTTTACATCACAGACACTTGACATTTTAACAGGGGTGTGCAAACTTTTTATATCCACTGTAAGTTGCAAGCAACTGGATGGCACATTACAGTGGATGTTTATTTTCCATATCATGGACAAACATTATTCAGTAATTGAAAGCCTTGTTTATCACAACTTTATTTTTCATCCACTTTTATGTAGGACTGTGTCTGTGTTCATTGTAATCATTGTTAGTGATCTCAAATATTTAAGACAAGCTTCAATGAGAAACTTGCACATCAAAGGTGTTGTCACCACAACCTTAAACGCCCAGTGACTTTCCTACCAACCAACCACAATCTCTGTATTTTGGTCTTTCTTATTTTAATGCCATGTATAAATATCATTTTCCCTTATGTCTGAGGAAGTGGGCTTGTCTGGATTGCTCAGTGTATCCAGCTGTGGATCCAGAGGTTGGGAGTTCGATTCCCCCACTGGGCCTCCTTGGCAGGGGCTGGACTTGATGATCCCTAGGGCCCCTTCCAGCTCTGCCGTTCCAAGATTCTGATTATTCTTGTCCACAAAAGCTCACATTAAAGAAATATAAGGTGCCACCACGTTTTTGTCTTCTTTACTAGTTCTTTTAATTTTTTTAACTTTTATTTTTCCCTATAATAATTGCATATGTAAACAAAGCACGTGTTTACTGTCAATGAGAGGAAAGGCCACTGCAGGGGTGCTTCAAAGAAGTGTTTTCCATGCCACGAACCCCCCCCCCCCCATTAAAGCCCAGTTTCTCCAGTTTGGGAGAAAGAAGGAAAGAAAAGAAAAGAAAAAAACAGGCAAAGGGCCCGAAAGACAGGCCCCCGGCTCGAGTTGTTGGAGAACAGCTGGCATCGGGCAACAAGGGCCTGAGGGGGAGCCCCCACAGTTCCCTGAAAGAGGCGGTGCAGGGGGCCACGTGCTGGGATGGGGCAGGCCCCTGAGCAGCCCTCGAGCCCTGCTCCTCCCCATGGCTGGCCGGAGCAACAAAGGCGAGGCGCTCTCTGGGAATGTAGGGTTGGGGCCCCAGAGGGATGGCAGGCATGGGCCTGCCTGGGGGGCAGCCCTTTCCAGAGCCCCCCCTCCCCACTCTTGGTTGTGCCCTCAAACACCGCCATGGCCTCACTGTCCTGCACCCTGCATGCCAAGCAACCAGGACTATTGGGGGGCTAGATGTGGGGGGGAGGGCTGCCTGGACACCCTCTCCGCTGCCCTCTGCTCTGCTCTGCTCTGCTTTCCTGGCTGGCAGCGGCTGCTGCTTGGCCCCCACACAGCCTGAGGGCTTCAAGAGCAGACCCACTTCGGGAAGGGGTGGGCTGAGACGGGGAAGACCCCACATCACTGGGGCAAAGGAGGCAGAGAGGCTCCCCTAATGCTCCAGCTGCCGCCGCCGCCGCCTCTCCTCCTCCACCACCTCCAAGGAGCCAAATGCCAGCATCTGCTGCAAGAAACCTCACCGGCTCTTCCTCGCTGCCGTTGCTGGCTTCCAACAGGCCCTGCTCCAGCTGAGGCTCAGGAGGCTCCCCAGGGTGGTGTCCCCCGCCGCGGCCCGCTCGCTTTCCCCCGAGGCAGCCCACAGCAGCAAGCGTGGCGCCAGGAGCGAGACCCGCGCGCGCCTCCCAGCTCCTGCGCCCCACGTGCGGCACCCGCCATCTTTAAACACGAAGAGGAGTCTTCAGGGGGCGGGGCCGCCACCATAACAATCTTCCATCAGGGCCTTCAAGCCCCGAGCGCAAGGCAGCATGGGAGTTGGAGTCTCTCTATGGGCGCCTTTGCATTGAGAGGAGTAAAATGGCGGGCGGAAAAGAGACTGCAATTCCCATGGGGCCATACGGCCCAGAAATGACTCACTGCCGACTCTGTGCACTGTGGGAAGAAGAGTCCTCTTTGGGGCAAGGCTCCCGTGATCCAAAGCAGCAGTCCCCAACTTTTTTAGGACCGTGGACTTGCTGAACCTCTGAGGAAGGCAGGGTACCCCCCCCCCGCGCGCTTGCGTGGGAGCTCGCGGGTGCATGTGTGAAGGGGTGGGAAAGCGCTCATGCCAGCGCTGGCAAGCACACGTCTGCGCAAAGCAGCTGTGAGGAGGGGAGTGCGTGCGGGGGGCGCAGGAGGTCTGTCTCTGCGGCCCGGTCCAGCTCAGGCCACGGACCGGCACCGGGCCGCGGACCGGGGGTTGGGGAACTGTGTCATAGGAGGCAAGGCAGGCAACAGCTGAGTTGCTACTGTTCCTGTGTGACATCATGTCACTCCTGAGTTATGTAATTCTAATCGGGTTTTTGAGGTATCTGAGGCATTGGAGGAGTGGTTTACCACAGTCAGCCCCCACTAGGTTTCCATGGCTGAATAGGGATTTGAACCCAGGTCTCCTGAGACCGAGGCCGACACTCCATCCACTACACCATACTGGCTCTCAAGAGAGTTTGTGGTGTGTGGGTGTGAGTCAAAATGCTTTGGGACCAGCTGGTTGAGGAAAGAGGCATGAGGGGAATCTGGCTAAATGGGCCACAAATGTGGGTCATTTCCCCCACCACTTGCAGGGGCAGTGAGAGAGATTAAAGCAGGGGCTTGCAGGTCCAGTCGGCATGTGCACGAGGTCCATGCCCGACACCAACACTAGAGAGCCCTGCCAGGACATGGGGCCCTTGAGACCTGCCCAGAAACGCCAGGTCTTGACGCCAGGCCTCTGGCAAGGTCTCGACAAATCTTCTGAGTTTTCTGCCAGCAGTGCAGGGGTCAGACTCAGAGGGTAATTTGTGCAGGCTGAATTGCCACTACAAGGAGAGCCTATTTGAGCAACTGCATTCAGTAGAATTGTGTCTTCATTGCAAAACAGGTAAAAAAGTGAGGTGCCACGCTGTTGATGTGGCCGACTGCAGTTTCAAAAGGTCATTGAAGCACAGCATTGTGGGATACAAGGAAGCTTGTGTTCCAGTGCTATTGGGATTTTAGCTGCTCTGAGGAGAGACAATTCTGTTCCTTTGGGGTTGATCATTGTTCTCATGTACTCTGCAGTCATTAAATGGAAACACAAAAAGAAAACTCAGACACATTTAAAGCTGTCCGAGACAAGATTAACTGAATGCTGGTAACTGATGGGAGCCTTTTGCACACTGGGTCAAGCAATTGCTTATTTTATTCCTGTCAGGAACCCCTTCCCGCTGCTCCTTCGGTCAGAGAGCCTCCAGGTATTTATCTACCTCCTTTTAGCTGGGCCGAGTCCATCAAACACCAGCAAGAGCGTAGTATAAATCCTTTCCAGCAAGTCTGACCTAAATAGAACACTCCTGCACTTACTTGTTACTTAGCAAGTACAGGCACCTGGGCTTTGTGATCCCTTAGGACTCACTAAAGCTCAGTAGAGTTGGACTCTGTCTAGTAGCAATCCTGTGGCCTATTCCTCCTTCTGGACTCAGGCTTTTGTAAATTGCTGTTCAAGAGACCAATCTTCAAGATTTTAAGATTAAAATTTTTATTGAAAAAATAAAGTTTCATAAGAATTCAGTTTGATGCATAAGCATAGCATTTGAGTACATATCCAAAAGTATTGCAGTTAAATAGAATAACAAGTTTCCAACTACATAAAAATAACTAAAAAGCTTTCTTTAGGGTAGGCAATGGGAGTAAGCCCCCCTCTTCTCTGTCCTATTCTCTACATTCTTAATCCTTCATCCTAACATAAGGAAAAAGGTAAAAAGGAACTAAAAAGAACTAAGGTTCTAAGGAACTAAGTTTTTTTCACAGAGCACAATCTTCATTTTTCTACCTCTCCAATCTCCTCCCTTTTCATTGTCCATTCAGATATTAACCAATTAGATTTTAGGGGCTGTAAAGCCTCTCTCCATCCCTCTTTCCCATGGGAGTGCAGGTGTTGTTTTCCTTCTTCCAATTAGGCTGGAATGTTGAGTCTTCTCTCCTTATCTTGTCCTTCACTGTACCAGTCTGCAGAAAACTTTCTCACAGCATCTACAGTAAACATTCCCAAGTGCTGCAGATCATTCTTACACTGAACCATTTTGACTCCATGTTACATTTCTCATGACTACATAAACCATTCCAGTTACATGATTTAAACCACATAACTCACAATCATGACAATTCCATTGTAAATTGTCCAATCCCATGGAGACAAGAGAGTATCTATGTTATATAGCACCCATAAAATCTCTAAGCAGAGTCCTAGCAATGGCTTCAACAGGTTGCAAAACTATTAATGAAGATAAGTGACAGGGGAAAATTAGTCATTAAGCACAAGCAAACACAGACACAGAAATACACACAGACACACACAGACGTGTGTGCCACCCAGCAGGAAAAGAAAATGGCACAAGGTGATTGACAAAGAGACCTTGAAGGGCAAATTGTTCGCTAATGCCCAAGGAAGGATAAGTGGGAAGCAACTCAGCAACAGCAACACAGAGGAAGTATTTAATTTGAAGAGAGGATTCCTGAAGCTAATTAACAGTCCTTTGTCCCTCCAAATTGCACAACCTGATCCTGTAACTGCATTTCATTACTAACTCACTTATTTCCCCAAGCCAAGTCATCACAAACCAGGGCTAGTGGAAAACAGACAGACAGATGGATGGACAGACAGGGAGACAGACAGACAGACAGAGAGACAAAGGGAATACAGGAGACAATGGAAGTCTCTGGCCAGAATCCAAAGGGAGGTTCTGCTGCTAGATCTGGTTTCATCAGCAGAACCAGGAGGAAGGCAGTTCTCTGTGCTCACTTCAGCCTCTTGCACCCCTTAAAAGCAGTTCTAGAGGGCTGAGAAACCCTTCAAGGCTGTGGTACTGAAGAGAGGAAGGAAGGGGAAGAAAATTCCATGGTTCTGGCACTCAAGGGCCAGCTTGATGTTGGGTTCAGATCCCGGCTAATGATTTAGAACAAACATAATCTACATGCTCTGTCACAACTAGTTTAACAAAGGACAGCAGCACAGGGGAAAATGAAACCAGCATGTAAGCATGCATCCATGGTATGTAGCAGCCATTGGCAACAAATCCTTTTACTATGCTGGTATCGGAATGGCTAAATTCATGTTATACAAGAATTCTAAACCTAGGCTGCTGTCTAAAGACATTCTTTCGAGATTTAGGAAGAGTTCTGCTCTGTTTATTTCTCTTATTTCAAGTGTCAAGATGGACATGTTGGTCTCGTGCTTTGGTGTGCCTTCCCTCCCTCCCATCTTTGCTCTGCAATCACTGAGAAGATTGTATATGCTTGAAATGAATGTTGAATTATTCACTGCCCGAGGAGTCATGCCTTTCATATAAATATACATGGGACAACATTGGCAGAATTGGCAGTAGCTGGGTCCATTTTCTCTTGCTATCAGATGTCATTCCTGACGATAAGAGGTACAGAGTCTGCTCATCACTATAATAGCTAGCCAGAAGGGCTGCCTCGGGTTCAGAGGGTTCAAAGTAGCTGTCATCTGGTACAACCCTCCCTTGGCAAATCACAAGGAAAATTTGCACCTCTTCTAAGCTAGTGGGAGAATAATTTCAGAAGAATGTGATGCAGAAGGGTTTCTTTCTTTGACCTCTCAAACTCAGAGCACAAAAATTAGCTACATTATTTTCCCACTTTCTAAAAATATAAGCCAGGCAGGCATAAGAAGAACTAAACTCATTTCATATATTTCATTAGTATTCGTAAAGCAATATATAGAGATAACCAAAACACTTAAGATGTGATTCCGTTCAAATAACATAATAAAACAAAGGTAGCTGTGACAAGTTATCTAGACAAAGCAACAGCCAAGAATCACAGTTGTGCAATGTCATAATTTCCAGATTTTTTTTTAATACCATCAAACTGATGAATAATTTTTAAGGCCAACTAAATGTATAGAATTTATCTCCTACATATCTGAGAAAATATTTCATGTTTCTACCACTGATCATAGGATTTGCAAACACATGAGATAAGAATGGCAAAACAAGCTTTCATAAGAATATGTAGGACCAAGCTATAATGCCCAGTGTATTGGTTGATCAGATGATGAATACAGGATTTCTGCCTATTTCACCTTTGTGTGGAGGTACAAAGTTCAGCAGACATAGGTTTCATTAAAAGCATCACCTGCTAACCTTTCCCCTTCTTAGCAAGTACTAAAGATACAGAAATCTTGCCCTCTTTTTCATCTGATTGCTATATCACTGTGGATCTAACACTGAATTGCTGCAATCTATGGCTTGTGGGGCTCACTGGGAACCATTTTTAGGAATATTATCACTGCACGCGAGCACAGTTATTTTATTGTGCTAGCAGAACAAACTGGTTTATGTTAATGATATTGACCAATAGGAACTGGAGTCTAACACCAGCCAGAGTGCTACCAGTTGTCCACACCTGCTATAAAGAAATAGTCCTTCATAATGTGGTTCTGTGCTATCAGCCTGTTCAAGGCCATTTCCTCTACAAAGGGAGTGCACTAGATCTCCCTCATTCATCCTTGCTTCCATCATGCAAAAACAACAGTTAGAAAAGCACAGGTCGTTCTAGATGTGGGCTTTCCATGTGAGCCAGAACCTCAGATGTTTGTGCTCTGGCTCACAAGGGGAACCCACACAGATACAGAACAGCTTCCCCTCTTGAGGCTGTGGCTTTTGTATGAGAACAATGATGAACTGCCGGATAGCTGAGTGGTTTAGGTCTCTGGCTGCGGAGCCAGAGATTGGGAGTTCGATTTCCTACTGTGCTTCTTTGGCAGGAACTGATGATCCATAGGGTCCCTTCCAGCTTTGCTGTTCTCAGACAATGATGATGATGGCAGAGATGTGGGGCTACCATTTGTCCCCATATTACATGATAAGGACACAATCATCAGAATGATTGGATAGGGTGATATCTGTCAAAGCATTTGGAGATAATCTCATAGAATTCCTCATAAGGAAGAGGCACTGTATACAAAAGGCAGACCAACGGCAACAGAATCAAGGAATTGTGTGAAGTTTAGGAGACAAAGCATGGTTTATTCTGAGAAATTATCCAGCAGAAAATGGATATTTATGTTTGCCAACACTGTTTTAAAATGCTTGAAAAGCCATTCCCAGGCAGAGAAGAATATTCACACAAATAAATAAAATTAAAGAAATATTACTTAGGCATAAAAGTGAGAAGTCCTATGATACCTTTAAAAAAAAAAACCCAGAAAAGCTATTATATTATAGCTGAACATTCTTCAAGTTTTCTGTGGACAATTGTCTACTTCCTCAGATCCACTAAAACTCACGGTGCAATAAATTTGTTAGACTTTAACGTGTCACAGATTCTGTATGGCTTTTGCTTCCACACACTGACATGTCTGCCTCTTCAGAAATCCCTCTGACGTGACATGTTTAATTTTCACAGTAATCTCCAAAATGCCACATGATTGGAAGTTCATAGTTGGCCCTTCTTCGTGTTGCTGTTCCCATCTTATGAAAAATGTTTAGTGAAAATAAATTCAGTAGCCAAGTTGGTGATCTGGACTTCCCATCGCCTTCCCTTTATTGTATTTTAAGGGCAGCCAGGTGTGGGTGTCAAAATGGATCAGGCCTGTTGTGTTAGGAGGAGGAAGGTTAACCCTTTCCGCCATGCTGTTTATTCAATGTAAATTTCGCACACACAAACACACACACTTCCTTCCTAGCTTGCCATTTGATCTCTATTAGCCTGAGATCATGGGTAGCACAGCAAGAAAGACAGACCTTCACAGCCAATTTGGTGTGCATTTGAAACTTCCTCAGTGGACCATTCACAAATGAGGATTGGGCTCTTTGATGTTGGCTCAAGACATTTTGCTGCCTGAAGAGAAGGACAGGTTGGTGCTCTCCCTCCTATTCCATGCATGAAAGCAAACCAGATTAGCAGCTGAATCGGATGTTGGTTCTGCTGACAGGACTACATACACCACCACACCCGAGGAGATCATCCAGTTAGAGCCCATGTTTCCAGATGGTGTAACATTATGTTTATTTTTTTAAAAAAACCTCAATGTGTTCCAGCCTCTCAACATGTCAAGACCTTACTGAGGAGGGTTAAAAAGAGTGGTGTGCAGAAATTTCTACCGGGAATCTTCAAACCGACAAAGGGTGTGACCACACTGGCCCTTTTGGTGTGGGCTGGTGCAGTCTTGAGGTTGGAGGGAGGAGTGAAAGGCCATTTGGACATGATCCTTGTATCTAAATGGCACATTGACCTCAAGTGACTCTATGGCGCCATCAGTTGAACACTTCCTCTGCACCTCTGCAGAGGGTCACAGAAGGCAAAAAAAAAAATCATTGCTTTGTGTGTAGTGCTGCTGATCAAGAAACTGGCTGCAGCCACAGTTTTGATTGGCACTTCACACAAAGGCAAAGATTTTTTAAAAAATTAATTTAAGTGATTCAGTCAACAGCATTGGTCTAGCATAGTCAGAAACAATAATTTCACTTCCTCTGCTGCTCCGCAGAAGAGCAGGAGAAGTCTTCAATCTGCTGATATCCTGAAGTAGCCCACTTATTAAGCCACTTCATGATACCAGAAATTGACACCAGAAGTAGCCTTAGCAGATTTGACAGCTGCAAGAACTGCTGGATAGCTCGGTGGCTTAGGTCTCTGGCTGTGTAGCCAGAGGTTGGGAGTTCAATTCCCCACTGGGCTTCCTTGACAGGGGCTGGAGTTGATGATCCATAGGATCCTTTCCAGCTCTGCAGTTCAAAGGTTATTATTATTAAAGGTTCAATTTTAGCCCATTCCCAGCAATCACACATGTTGGGAACTGACTAAACTAGAGCACACCAACCCACACCAAAAAAAAGGAGAAGCCCCTGTCAGGGGCTCAGAGAGGTGTGGGTTGGGGTGCTGTGAAGACAAATGGGTCTACGCTAGTGATTATGTTGTGTGGTTGCTGGGAAAAAAAGCAAAGCAAACTGCCCGTGCAATGCATCAAACGGACAAATGCCTGTCTGAACGAGCCCTTACTGGTGACTGATAACTGAAGTTAAACTGGCTATAGCTGATAACTTTGGAACCCTGAAAATTGCAGTTTTGTGAAAAGGCAAAAGAACCTGCTATAAATCATTGTTGCCACCTGAATGAAATTATAATTCTCCATATTATTTGGAATATTTGTAAAAAATAATTCTACACACTTCAAATCTGTACTTTGGTTGCACCTTATATACAGTAATATGACTAAGGAACATTGCCACAGTGTGTTATTCATAATGCAGTGGCACACACTTTCCCATGCCCTAGAAATTTTGACTCCCCCCTCCCTGCGTAGAAACAAGCTCCCAAAACATACATTCCAGTTAATGAAATGTTCCAGTCATTCCTCCTTGCCCCCAGAGCTACGTGGATGCATTCTGCTTAGGAATGAATCAAAGTGGCATGGTTTCCATAAGAGAGAATATCCAAGTATTTAGCCATCCATGCTCTCACTAAAGCTTCAAAATGTAACTTTTGTAGACTACGACTCTGAAAAAACCTGAGCCAGTATGGCCAGAGGCCAGGAGAGTTGCAGTTCCACAAAATAACTTTTCCAAATGTTGATTGCATGTCAACTTGGCATGCTGGGAAAACCTTAGGTGGCAATATTCTAAGTAGTTACTGGTTGGCTTCAGGGGGGCTCATCTAGAACTTAAGAGGCATGTTCCCTTTTATGACTGCAAAAAAGGGAACTGGGGTCCTCTTTGCTCCACCTCATGTGTTTGGTAGGCACAACACACTGGAAACAGGTCACCTTCTCTTCCTTCTTTGGCTTCTTACAACTTTGACCCGGCTACAGCTTGGCACCTGGGATGCCCAATGAAACCAAACGATGGCCGGTTCTACAGACAGAGAGGGACATGATGTTAAGCCCCATCAGCTTGAAATATCTGTATCTTCCTTGCCAGCACTTCTGTTCCTCCCCAGGCCCTTCAGCTTATACCTGGAGGAGATCCAGGAGTCCTGCCATAGCTGAACATTTTTATTTCCTCTTCAATATTAAATTACACCTCCATTAATCATTTGTAATATGAATCAGACCCATTTTGTATATGGTATGTCCTCTCTTTCTATTGCATTTGTGACCCGGAGAGCCTCCCCACAAGGACGATGAAGTGCTGTACTATTCACAGAAATGATTTCCTACTGTTCTTATGCTAGGCAGAGAAGAGTCTGGCCCAAGGACACGCCTTACTATCTTGATGCATGAAAAGAAACTCTTAATCAGATATAATAATCCACAGAATACTTGGATTATTATCATCCTATAATCCAGGGGAGAGGGAGATAACATAGTTCAATGACCAATATGCTTTGCATGCATATCAATTTTTTTGCATATCTTTGCAATGTGGCGGGCATCTTCAGGTAGGTCTAGGAGACAAACCGGTCTGAAGCCCTGCGCAGCTGCTACCAGTCAGTGTTGACCACATGGGGCTTGATGGGCCAATGAACTGACTCAGGATAGAGCGGCTTCCAATACTGCTATCCATTTCTTACTGATAATACAGACTTCTCTTCAAGCCATGCGTATCTAACACAACATTTTTCAATAGTGGAGACATAATATAATTGTATTTTTCATCCTTCTACAAAGCCAGGTTTTCCAGAGAGAAAGGTACAGAAATTTGAAAATTTTTAGCTTTTCAAATACTCAGGTTAAATATGAAATATAAAGCTTTCAACTTTTATGTATTCCCTCCTTCCCTCCTGTCAATACCTAATTTATTTGCCATCTTCAATTGTATTAATGTTGTTGTTTTTATTGTTATTATTGTTATTCTTGAGTGTTGTTAGCCGCCCAGAGCAGACTTCGGTCTACATGAGCAGGATATTAAATAAATAAATAAATAAATAAATAAATAAATAAATAAATAAATAAATATGGACATGTATTATCACAATCCCCATAGCTGTAGATGCTCTTCATGCTCATCCTCTTCGTGGTTTTCAACTACACATTACAGATAGCCCCTGTTTAAAAGAGGGAATTTCTTAAGCGCAGGAAGATGTCTGGTTGTCACAGCTTCACACATCTCCCCTGTTTGCACATTAGCTTAATTTAATGGTTAGTTGGGAATGTGGAAAGACAACAAACAGGAGTCACTGCCATCCATTGTGAGATTCAAGCAGAATGGTGGTGCTTACCGTATGTGTAAGTGTGTGTGTGTGAAAGACAGTGAATAATATCTGTCCATCATAAAAGTGTTTTCTCAGAGATAAGCCAAAACACGTGGGAGGAGCACTGGAAAACCACTGGAGAATGCCAAACAGATAATGACAATGTGGACCCCAGTTTATGACCCAGCTGCCCATAACTTGAGAGACTGAAGCATGGCAACTCCAGTGTGAAAACTATTGTGGAACTCTTGTTTCTACTTACACCACTGCCTTCAAAAAACACCACCACCACCACGTTGTTTCAAACAGCTTAGTTCCAAAATGAAAGACAAATGTCCCAGAGTCACTGATGATAGTATTTTACTTCTCAACAGACTGCTCACATTTGGCTAATATAGCTGCAGGGCTTCTTTCCACAGCCAAATAGATACCGCCTCCAGATAATAATTATACCCTTCTTCACAAGAGGGAAGAGGATTGTCTGGCATTTTTTCTTCTGAAACCATTTATTTAAAAGTCACAATGATTTTAATTATTTTAAAGGAAGACTTTAGTGACATGATCAGCAGCACTGTGTGTGTTGGGCGACCGTTGCTGGGCCGCACTGTTTCAGACAGGAGTTGGTGGTGGGTCCATGTTTTTGTTCTCCCTGACACAGAGATGACCCATAGTTGGAGGGGGGCAACCCACTTCAAATGGTTAGAGTGAGGTGCCCCAACTGTGAACTGCCAATGCTCTAGCAGATTTATTTTATACGCGAAAGAAGGTTTCTTTCCCAAAATCAGATCCAAGCGGACAGTCTTTGGCTGCAGTCTGAAGTGATACGATCCAGAACACTGCATCACAGGCTGCTGGTCGGTCGTGTAACCTTTTCTGTTGCCACAGTGAATGGGCTGCTTTAGAGGCATAATTTCCCATTTAAGAGGCGTATAGTATAGGACAGAGTGAGCATATTTGGAAGAGTTTCTTGTGTTTGTTTATACAAGCCTTTCACTACCAGAGCAGCTATTGCTAATAATGTCTGCTGTATTTGCTCCCATAAAGGGGTTGACGAAGAGCAGAAACCGTTTCTACCAGGGTGTAACAGTGCCGGTTGAATCCCTTGCTGAGCCTCTGGCTAAACAATGTGATAATGCGCCCAGCATACTTGAGGGGAGCCTGGTGGAATAATAGAGAAGCCAATACCTAAATAGCTAATTTAGGCTGTAATCCTATATGCACTGACCCAAGAATAGGTCCTGTTGGACTTGGCAGAGTTTACTTCTGAGAAGACCTGTTTAGGAGTGTACTGTGCTCATATTGTGAGACACCTCCTCATATCTCCTGTACGATGTAACCCAACCAGGACTGACACTGTTTTTTAGAGGGGATCTAAAGCTCTGTGCCTTTACAGCAAGGTCACATCACTGTGCCTTGATCTCCACTGGCCATAGATGAGACAGCTGTTGCTGATACCTTGGTGAAAAGCCTCAGATGCCTCAGTGAAGCCAGTGGACGTAATAAGCTGTTATGAGAGAAAGAGGCCTGGCAAGGTTGATGTGACTCATTCCGGATGCCCATCTGAAACATTAGCATGTCTTTGTGAAGGGAGAGAGAGAGAGGTCCAGAGAGGCAATTTGTAAAAGACAATCGTGGCATGTATGTCGTCTTAAAGGTCTGCTCCCATAAATACCAGGAATCCTAGAAGCTGTATACACAGTCGGCTGTTTCAGAGTGCAAGCAACCCCAGAAATGACTCTTCCCAGCACACTTCGGTTCCAAGGACCTCCCCATGGAACCAGCATGGAAGAAAAGGAGGTAATGCTATGTGGGCAGCAAGCTTCTTGATTCAGAAAGTGTGGTGGGTGCCTTATTTTTCCCCCCTCTGGTAAGGCACACTGGAGATATCTCCAGTGTGCCTTACCAGAGGGGGAAAAAATAAGGCACCCACCACACTTTCTGAATAAGAAAGTATATAAGTACCGTGTTTCCCCGAAAATAAGACAGGGTCTTATATTAATTTTTGCTCCAAAAAACGCATTAGGGCTTATTTTCAGGGGATATTTTATATTTTTTTTCATGTACAACAATCTACGTTTATTCAAATACAGTCATGTCATCTTCTTCTTCTGGTTGCTGCATAATGGTGGAGGGCGGGGTTTCACTTAACTAGGGCTTATTTTGGGGGTAGGGCTTATATTACGAGCATCCTGAAAAATCATACTAGGGCTTATTTTCAGGTTAGGTCTTATTTTCGGGGAAACAGGTTATATATACTTATCAGGCATTAATTGGGTCTTCATGGGAGTAGCTCAGCAATGGGGTTGAGGCGTTGCTTCCTGTTGCAGGTGGCATACAAGTTTGGGCTACAGAGCTGCCCCTGACTTCAGCTCACCAGAAGATGAGCAGGACAGGGCGCCTGCCTCAGCCCCTACATTTGGCACCCCTTGGGCTTAGTCCCAGTTGCCTTGCCATAATTATGGCCTGATCAGTTGTCTCCTCATGCCACTTGATCGCAGGGGAAGATGTTAGCTAATAACAGCTCTGCCTAATTAGGTACTTATCAGAGTATAATTCAAAGGCTAGACTGCTCTCTCATTTCGCCACGTCGCAAGGAACATCAACTTTACATTTCCTAAGAGACTGCATTTCCAACATCTGTTTAGGGTAGAGCCAGATGTTTTGTGTGTCAAATTAATCTTTTAATGATGACATCCATGATTGCTTCATGGTAAAGCACAAGGGAACCACTGTCAGATACTAAGTGCTCGTTTAGGAAAATACACACCTCTATGCACAATATTTTGCTTGGTGTGGCCGGCTGAGTGCTATTGGTATGAGCAACAAAATGGAAAATGTCAAAAGGAGGCTTGGATTGCCATTGTGAGCCACTGTCCTGCAGATCAGGATGGATCAGGATGTTAGCATGTCTGCCTATGCAAAGCTGTGTTCATAGCCTAGGCAACAGAGATGTGCATTTGATGATCACAAGTTCATCTATAATAATAAAAGAGATTGTGTGTCTCTCTATCTGCCTGCCAGTCGACTAGCTGGCTATCACCACGATTTGAAGACTGTGAAATGCAAACACCTGAACTTGGCATGGACATTAAGCGAACCCTAAGGGTTTGCATCTTGTTTTCTTAAAAAAATAAAAAATAATTAATAATTAAAATTAATTAATAATTTAAAATTAACTAATTTTTATTCAATTAAAATCTGTAGCTTGCAGTCTGTAGCTTCAGTTACCAGGTCGCAGACATCTGGCCCACATGGAGTAAGAAGTCTCCTCGGAAGGAAAAAGAGTAGGGGGTTCCTCTCAAGGGCAGGAAGCCTTCAGTTCTGGTCTACATGCTTTCAGCTGGGTTTGGGTGGGTCAGAGTGCGGGTGACGTTTTTGAATGGTCGCATCTTGCTGTTTTCTACGGCTATAAAAGCACAAGTTCCATTTCTGTAACTCAGCTGAGTGGTGACCCTTGTCTGTTTCTGATTCCGGTTGCAGGATCAGGCACACATCTTCACAGGTGTCTGATCGCACCCTGACAATAACAGCTGAAACCAGTATACGTTTCTCTGTTTTATTGTTGTTCCAGTCAGTTTATGTTTAAAATGCTTTGGTGAGACTGAGTTAATCAACAGTTTCATTAACTCTTAATTAACTCTTTTTTTAAAGAATGAGGAGGTGGCAGTTCTGCCTCCCCCTCTCCAGACTCACTCACATGACATGCCTTCAGGATCTGCTCTGGGGGATTGGGGAACCCTTGAGGGCAGATAGGGGAACAGTGGGGAGCAGCAGAGAGAAAAGGCCTATTGTGGGAGCAGATTGCCATCTGTGCAATACTAAATTCCTGTCTTTATTATTATTAGGCAACATTTGACAGGGTTTCACCAGTCCAGTCATTTCCAACCAGACCAATTAACCCTGCTGAACTGTCATTCATTGAGGTTAATTGGTCTGGCAGAGTGTATTAACTGATCTATCAAATGTACATTTCCATAAATTCCATGGACTCAGATGTCAGAGGGAAGGTATTATTGACACAGCCTAATCACTTCATTGTCTAGAGCAGTGGTTCCCAATGTTGGGTCCCCAGATGTTCTTGGACTAAAACTCTCAGAAGCCTTCACCACTGGTTGTGCTAGCCAGGATGTCTGGGAGTTCTAGTCCAAGAACATCTGGGGACCCAAGGTTGGAAACCACTGGTCTAGAGTCTGGATGCTATGGAGAAAATAACTGGGAATACCTGAGGGTAGGAGGCCAGCTTACAGGGCATGGAGCAGGCTGCGTGGCACACAGTGGTCTCCTCTAGTACCTTGCTATTTCTTTGCACCCCCAACTGGAGGGAGCTGCTGCTGTATGTCTCCCGATGGCAGGGTTGACCCTGAATGGGATGGTCTGACATGAGATTCTTCACATGTTCCATTGAATTTACTCCAAATTAGGTAACAGTGGATGCTGTTCAACAGCGGTGTGGATTGCTCCAGAGGGTGGTGGACTCTCTTTCCTTGGAGGTTTTAAAATAGAAGGTAGATGCCCACCTGCCAGTGAGGCTATGGATGTTCTGCTTTGGCCAGGGGTTAGAACCCTTAGAGTCCCTTCTAGCTCCACAATTCTAAGGATTCTATCCTCTTTCCCCATGACTAGGGACCCTGCATTTCCTGGTTTTCCTGCTGCATGAGGATTTCTAAGCAAGTTTGTCGACTGTACTTACAGTTTCCCATTGGGCCTTCCCATTAAATGTGGGGCAGTTGGGAAGGGGATTGACCAGGGCTGGGTTGGTAGATGTGTCTCCACTATTTTTCCACATATTATGCTTCCTTGTGTATATGAGTAAGGCTAAAAAACAAAAATCAAATAGCTAATGTTAGACTTGAATAATTAAATAGAATGTTTCAGACATCTCTATTCTACCATCCCCATCCACCCCTTTAAGATTATTACTGAGCTTTTAGAATTCTACACCCAAGGCCTCATAAGCCGATCCTTTGTTTCTTTGCTTTGGTGAAGTATTTCTACACCACCTTTTCCTTCTTCATAAGGAGGTTCTAAACATGGTTTCTTAGACTAATCAGGAGCTTAGAAAAGCTACTTTTTTAGACCGCAATCCCCAGGACTTTTCCAAGTTCTGTACTAGTCATATACGATGCAATAAAAATGCAATAAAAAATATAAACAGCAGCATTAACTCTCTGAGCCTGGCTTCGGCCGTGGCAATGAGTCAATACAAACAGAATACAGCAGATTGGTGATTAGATCTCTCAACATCTTTTCGGAACCTTAAATCAGCTATGGTGTGTGTGTGTGTGTGTGTGTGTGTGTGTGTGTGTGTAAAGGGATTGTATTTGAGGTGATGGTATTGGATAAATGGGTTCAGTCCAAAAAAGTAACTTTGTCTATCTCTGCCCATATATCTTTCCTAGCAGGGCAAAGAACAGCTGGAGCTGGAAAAAAACAGCTTAGGGTTAAAGGATTAACCACACACACACACCCATCCCCACCCTGCAACCCATCACATCCAAGCGGTTTCCTCTGGGCTTTTCTAAAGATAAAAGCAAATGTCAAAAGATCTTCTAACAGCGCTCTGTGTCTCAGTTAATTTGGCCCTAAAGTAAAGGTAACCACTACCTGCATAATACGGACCATCAAAAAACTCTTCTTGCCTAATGTTCTTTTAGACAGGATGTCTTTTTTAAAAATTGTTTATCTTTGGAAGAGTGACATTGACGGTTTCAGTTCTCCTTTAGACAGCAAGTATTGAATCGGTAATTCCAAGCTTGCGTTCTAAAATGCCAGTTATGTTCTGTAAAGTGCTGCAGGTTTTACTATTTTGGGGTTATAATTATTCCCTCCACTAGCCGTGGCCAATTTCCTATGAAATACCATTAAATTAGAGAAGCCTTAAGGCGCATTCTTAAAGCAACTCATGCTGCCTGCTAATGTGTGATATTTTTGGTCCATTACTTTGGATTTAAAGTGCTGTGAGAAAATCAGCCTTGAAGCCAGAGGAAGTTTTACCTAAGTGAGAATCGCAGGAGCAGGTTGAACTGCTTCATAAAAATGTATATTTCTCCACTACCTGAATATAAAGCTAACTACCAGCTCTTCAAAACGTAGGCCTAAAAATATGATTTCATGGCTTCTCTATGTAATCGGCATACATTTTGGGGAGACTCGAAATGAATACTGCAGCACACTTTTCCATGTGTGAAGAAATCACACCCATACTCCTTTCTAAGAAACCGAGAAAGCTTGCATTTATTAGGAAAATACACTTGGGAGAGGAAAGGCAACAGAATTCCTGTCTGTAGCTCAACTGGAGAGGTTCAGGAGCCACGGTTGCCTCTTTTGTCTCTGGAGGACAAAGGCAAGATGTCCCCTTCCTTGCAGGGACAAGAGAGAGCGGGGTGAGATGGAGCAAAGTGACACCAAGGATGGTAAGAACAACCATCTAAGGCCAAAGGAAGGTCAGCACCGATCAGGGCAAGTAAAGAACAGTCTGGGAGACTGGAGGAGATCCTCTGTCTCTTTACTTTTCCCCATGCAAAGACATATATCTTCTTGAGTATAAAGTGAATTGTACCTAGTCACTTCCAACAAGACCACAATGCCCAGAATGCTCCAGTCAGTGTGGACACTAGATTGTTCTGGGAACGGGTGTTCGAACTAGTAAGCTGTCCTAACTCTGATCCAAACTTGGTCGAATGTAGCATAGACTCACTGACAAAGTAACTTTTCCTCTCTCTGATGCAGATCACCTCCAGTGTAGACCTAGTGAAATCAATGGGATTTAACTTTGATGTACTAGGATTAAAAACTGCCACCTTGTACTTTAGAGAGTTTTAGGATGTTTTCCAAGTACAATGATAATTCCAGTGTACTCAGCATTATGGTCAGGCTTGCCCATCCATGGACTGGCCCTCTTCTCTCCTTCCAAGGTTGTTGGGTGACCCCTGTCTTGAAGCCTACGGATCTCAGTGTTCTAGTGGATGACTGGCTAGATAGATAGAGCAGCCAAGGTATGCAATTCCTATCTTGCTAATATTTGCCAGATCTGTCACTTTCTGACTCCTGAGACGACAAAACTCCTTGTCCATGCCCTGGTGGCTTCATGCATGCCATACCAGCCTTTTGACAGGTGTTTCTTCTTCTTCACGTTGTCCTCTTGCCCTGGTACAAGTGGTTTTAAACTTAACACATTACTCCCATATTTCCCATCATTGTAGGGCATTGCATTGGCTGCGTATCAGGTCAAGGACAAATTTTAAAATCTTTGTCATGACATTTAAAGTCCCACGCTCTTTCTGTCCCAATTATTTAGCAGAGCTGGTGTCATGACATCTTCCTCTTAAGAGAACTTGATCTGCCGATTCCAGACTTTTGGGGGTCCCTTGGACTAAAGTGGCCAATCCCAGGCTTCAGGCGTTTTCCCACTTGGCTCCAAAGTTGTGGAATTCTTTTCCCCAACACCTTCGTATGGAACCAGAGTTGGACAAATTTAGACAAGGTTTGAAAACCTGTCTGTTCAAGTTGAAGCCACAGGTGTTGGGTGTAGGGAAAGATCAGAAACCGGTGTAATATTTGAACCTTTTAGCAGTTTTTAGCAGTTGGCTAATTTTCTTTTGATTATTGCTTGTTTTGAGGAGTTTTAGGTTGATGTTAATATAATACAAGCACTCCTCACTTAACAATCTACCTGTTTAACAAGAGCTCGGATTTACGACCCTTTACGACCCTCGTAAATGGATGCTTGTGTCTTCATCATGTGATTTATTACTCCTTTATTGCTCCTCACTTATTGACCAATTTGCTTAACAGTCTAGTCATAGGAACAGAACTCGGCCATTAAGTGAGGAATGCCTGTATTGAGGTTGTGCTTAAATGTTGTGTTGCAGGTTTGTAGGTTATTGATTTTATTGGAATGCACTCTGATGTAGAATACAATATATATATATATTTGGTCAGAGTATGGGTCAGGTATAATGGCCCTTTCCTGCACTGTATTTCCCACTCCTCCATTGTCCCACCATCCACCACCATGGAAGAAATTTCCATTTTCTCTGAAAAGCGTCAACCTGCTCATCACCAGAGTACATTTATTTTGCTTCGCCAGATCGAGAGTCAGTGGAAAACAGCATATAATGTATATACTTCCAATGTATTCTGTTGGCTGAAATAAAAAATTATCCAAAAATGCAAAAAATCAACAAGTTTGTTGGAACATTTTATATCCCTGCTGTTTTTCTTTGTAGAAAAACACAAAATGCCAAGTGGTAGAAATTTAAGTTCATTTAAAACTAATTTTAATTACTTTTAAAGCTGTATTAACTTAATGTGATAATCTATTTAATACTAATTAAATCCTGTAATTTATTGTGTTTTTAAAAACTGCATCTTTTCTTTTTAATTTTTGTTGTAAACCATCTTTAATCCTGTGAGAAAGGTGGGGTTTAATTAATTAAGTAAGTAATTAACAACCATGAAAGAGCCAATGGTGTAAAATGTCTAGACCATTAGAGCTCTACTTCTGTGTGAACTTTGCAACAACACATAATTCTGGGAGACTATAACATCCTGTTCTGATGCATGAGGGTTATGTTAGCCAGGAATAACTTGTCTGATTGATTTCAGTTGGCCTTTTTGATAAGGATGACTTATGTCTGGATCCAACCCATTGTGCCCTCTACATTTCCTGACATTGGTCTCTGCATGATTCCTCCTTATATAATTCTGCAATATTATGAGCCAAATTCAGTACTGAAATGGTATCAGTAAAGCACTGAGTGTTCCTTTCTATCTAGAGAGCTCCAGACTTTAACTCGAATGGTGCAATTACATTGCAATTTACCCCACAGTTTGTATTGATGTTGAACGGTTAAAACCGAAGTATTTATTGATGACTACATGACATAAACTGGAGACGTGGTGGCGCTGCGGGTTAAACCGCAGAAGCCTCTGTGCTGCAAGGTCAGAAGACCTGCAGTTGTAAGATCAAATCCACGCGACGGAGTGAGCCCCCGTCGCTTGTCCCAGCTCCCGCCGACCTAGCGGTTCGAAAGCATGCAAAATCCAAAAAAATGTGAGTAGATAAATAGGTACCACCACGGTGGGAAGGTAACGGCGTTCCGTGTCTAGTCGCGCTGGCCACATGACCACGGAAGATTGTCTTCGGACAAACGCTAGCTCTATGGGTTGGAAACGGAGATGAGCACCGCCCCCTAGAGTCGGACACGACTGGACAAATTGTCAAGGGGAACCTTTACCTTTACATGACATAACCCCTTCACGGATTGCTGCCTCGTCGTGGTGAAGGGGCTTGAGTAATTCAGAGAAGCTATGGGCTAGGCCGTGCAGGGACACCCAAGACGGACAGGTCATAGTGGAGAGTTCTCACTAAACGCAATCCACCTGGAGCAGGAACTGGCAAGCCACTCCAGTATCTTTGCCAAGAAAACTCCATGGACAGAAGCAGAAGGCTAAAAGAGATGGATGGACAGTGTCATCGAAGCTACCAACATGAATTTGACCAAACTCCAGGAGGCAGTGGAAGACAGGAGGGCCTGGCGTGCTCTGGTCCATGGGGTCACGAAGAGTCGGACACGACTTAACGACTAAATAACAGCAACAACATGACATAAAGCTACACATGGTGAAGCCCAGTCTTTTTCCATGAGTATTGCTTTCTTTTTTTGTCCAGCTGGCACGGGATGGTGTTTAGGGATATGCAGGTGGAAAACTTTAATTTTCATTTTCATTTTGGAGTCTTCTGGGTGACTACTCTTCTGTTTTGGGGATTTACGAGTGCCATGCCTTTCAGTAAACTCATAAGAAATCAATTCTTTGGGGTTCTTCCATTTCAATATTCCCATTCTGGTCTCTGGTTCTGGTGCTACAGCCAGTTAAACCCTAACAGGACAAGGAGGTGAGCCAGCAGCAGCAGGGGTGAGGTCGGAGAGGGACAAGAAAGATCACGCCTGGGAGAAATGGCATTTTTATTGAAATATGAAAACATAAGATTTGCTAGTCATTCTTATGAAATACTGGATCTTACAGATTTAAAGGGCTCCCTTAGGGGAAGCCACCAAAGAATCTGAGGACAAAGGGGGGGGGGGGGGGGAGAGAAAAGAACAAAGTTCAGGATTTATTTATTTATTTATTTATTTATTTATTTATTTGATTTCTATCCCACCCATCTAGACCAAAGGTCTACTCTGAAAGAGTGCTCTGAAAATCCTATCCCTCATATAGTTTATTTTCAACTGATTCTGCTGCCATTGTTTTCTGGTTTCCAGTCTGTGTGATGGCCTATCTCGGTCCAAAGAAGCAGTTGCAGGTATGTCCTATGATGACATTGATGGTGCTGTTTTCAGTGGGATGTGGAATTACAATGGAATAGTTCCCCTCAACTGAACCCCTGTTGCCTTCCCTTCTCTAAACAATTTTGGTATTTTTAAAAAATTATGCTTATCCAATTTAGTGCTGTATCAGAGAAGTGCAATGTCACTCCTGAAAAACAATATAATAATGTAGTAATAAAAGAGGACGAATTAAATGGTGAGGAAGAGGGCAATGTTGAGAAGGTGGGGCTGTATTTCCAGTGCAAATTGAACTAATTGGGAAGTGTGGTGTGGGCTTTTGCAAACTGATAATTAATCAAATAATGGTGCAGAGGACTACAGTGGTAACTACCAGACACCCGGTTTGAAAACTTGGAAGCAAATTAGGTGTTCATCCCTGTATAGTTGCACCTCAAGTCCCATCTGCCCCAGAAAGCAGGGTCAATGGTCCGGGATGCAACGTCTTAGAAGCAGACTGAAGAAGCACATCTGACCTGTAAAGGATGTCAGATGTGAGGCACAGAAGACTATGTGGAATGTTATGACAGAATATGGGGAGCACAGGAGAACATGGGGAGGGGGGAAACTGTCTGAGTCCAAGTACTGAGAACCATGCAACCTGAGATATAACAGCATGCATTTAAAAGCTTGGTCATAGGATTCCTTTTTGCAGAGTACCTGAAACAATGCACACCTGTGCTCTGCAATTAGGCATATGAATATAGCTAGCAATTAGTCTTTTGCTCATGTTTCTTATTAGCTGCCCTTGTTATCAGCAATGCTTCTTTCGCCTCAAGGTGAGAGTTTGCTGCACCTTCAGATATACCCAGAGTCACCTGGGGTCCAAGCAAGCTGGCTGCCTCACCCTAAAATGGCCAAGCGAGATCCCATCTCCCTGCTTGGACCGTGAGCAGTGACTGGTGATACCTGGGCATGGATGTGGTGACATTTTCATGTGAGGAGACTTAACAGAGAAGACGCAAGGGAAGGAAAGAGTTGGGGAAGAAAGGACACGTCTTTCAGCATTGTCACACAACTCACGCATAAGAACCTGCTTTTTATAAATAAAATATTACTTATATTTTATTCATAATTTTTTCAAAAAAGGTATTTTATTTATTTAGACTGGCAGATCAGTGAGGCAGTAGTCCCTCAGCCTGCTAACATCTGTGGCAGACGTCTTCTGTAATCGATGGGCAGAGTCCGCACAACTCCCCATCAAGGTTCCAGTTAGACGTGCACAACAATGTACTGGCTGGCAATAGTACAAGCAGTGGGGACACTTCAATCCACATGCCCATTGGCCCTTGGGCTCCCGATGGGACCATCCCAATCCTCTTTTTCATGCAAATGATTTGAAACATGTAAGAGTTCCAAGTCCAAGAAGCTGATCTAATCTTTGAAGGGAGTAAACAGCTCTAGGCACCCCTTCTCGAATTTTAAATGAAGCCCTCCAAGACTGAACCGCAAGCCGAACCTTCTTGTCTAGCAGCCTAATGATGTGAAAACCTGTCAGCCTCATTTCTCCAAACCCCACCTGCATTCTTATTCCATCCTTGGTTCAAAATTGGGGGGGGGGGGGGATGCTTTCTTTACTTTAGATTCTGTGCATGTTTTTCACATGTTTTTTAAAAAGAGCATGATTGCACATACAGTGGTGCCTCGCTAGACGATTGCCTCGCAGGACGAGGAAATCGCTAGACGATGGCTTTTTGCGATCGCCAATACGCTTCGCAAAACGATGGTCTCCTATGGGGGATTTTCGCTAGACAACGAGGTTTCCCCATTGGAATGCACCGACTAGTGGTCAAAAGCTGTCAGTGCATTCCAACGGGGACCCGCGCTCGCTAGACGAGGTTTCCCTATGGGAGATTTTCGCAAGACGACGAGTTTTCCCTTGGAACGCATTGAAGAGATTTCAATGCATTCCAATGGGGAAACGTGCTTCGCTAGACGATGTTTTCGCAAGACAGCGATCTTCGCGGAACGGATTAACATCGTCTAGCGAGGCACCACTGTATTTACAAATGTGCACCTCTTATATACATTTTCCTATTGACAAAGCATATAGGAAAAGCATATTTTTCAATCATACACATTTCTATCCCAGTCGTAGTTTTAAGATGCCTCTCTATGGGTTTGTATGGAGAATTTGTGCAGGGAAATCACCGCAGAGGGAGACCACAGCTGCGATATAAGGATATCTGCAAGCGGGAAGGCCTTAGGAATGGACCTCAACAGATGGGAAACCTTGACATCTGAGCGTTCAGCCTGGAGGCAGGCGGTGCATCATGGCCTCTCCCATTTTGAAGAGACCCTTGTCCAGCAGGCCGAGGCAAAGAGGCAGTCCCGAAACCAGCAAAATCAGGGAGCTGGACAGGGGACAGATTGTATTTGTCTTCAGTGTGGAAGGGATTGTCACTCTCGAATTGGCCTTCTCAGCCACACTAGACGCTGTTCCAAGTCCTCCATACAGAGCACGTTACCATGGTCTCTCGAGACTGAAGGATGCCTAAAAATGGGTTTACACATGTTCTTCTTCTCCAAATGCCTCTGAAGCCTTGCAAATGTGCAGATGTCCCACATAAGGCATCTTCTTTCTTACACTGAGTTTGAGGAGGATCAGAATGGATATTTTGGGGGACACTTGCCTCGAACGGAACAAAATTCTCTTCTATCGCCGGAGGAACTTGTATGTGCATTGAAGGGTTTGTCTGGGATTGCATGTCTTGCCACTAGAAAAAGAACTCAACATAAATGATTTGTCCCTCTAATCAATCAAAATGGCACTGAGGTAACTAACTGTTCAGTAAGTTATATGTGACTGTTTTCCTCCCTTCTGCCTCATTTGTTCATACTTAGGTTCTTCCAGATTCAAGCCAAGCGCATGCACACTAACATCACTGAAGGGAAATCGGGCGATGCCTCTTTTTCGTTTTCTTTTGGCACAAGTGTAATGGGAGACGTTGCCTTTGGAGAATATTTTATTTTTATCTCTGGTGTACAGGTTGCTTATCACTTCTTATTTTCTCTTTCATTTTAATTACCTTGGTTCCTGGGATCTGGTTCATAATTAAAAGTAGGCGAGGCCTTGGGGAATTTTATAGTTCAATAAATAAATAAATAAATAAATAGAAGCCCCACTTGGGTGTGCAGTTTTCGGAAACTGAACACAGAGATCCAGAGCAATTTTACAGGTTCTCCGATTATGCTAAGCCAAAGATAGCAGAGCGGGGTAGAGGTATGAAGCGACAATAACCAAGCATAGAAAGAAGGTGTGTGTGGAAGAGGGTGGGCAAGATGCATGCCAGGCTTGAAACCTAAGTGCCCAAGTACAAGCCCCTCCCCCCAGCACCCACAAACTTTTTTTAAATAAAAAGTTTGGCGGGGGGTCCATCGGATGTCCCTTTGGCCCCTCTGGGTAGGAGCCCCTTTTACTATGTTTTAATGCTTTTTGTCTCTTTTTACCTGGGATTTTAAAGAAAAGAAAAGAAAATGCTTCGAGCACAGCCTGTCCCTTGGGTAAAATTGTTTCGTTTGGACAATGGGTGTGTGTGTGTGTGGGGGGGGTATTTCAAGATATTTTTAATAAGAAAGATATTTGGGATTGGGTGTATGTGCATGTAGGCCTCTGGACGTTGTCTACTGGGGACAAGGGCAGGGGTGAGCAAAGGGGTTAACTCCCCATTAGCTATGCTGGCTAGGGGTGGTGGGATATAAAAGCTGAAAACATAGATGTTCACAGCTGCCCAGTCCAGGTATAGGATGTACGTAGAATTCAAGGAGGGAAGTTGCTGGAGTCAGGTGTCCTGTGGTCCCAGTTGGCCCTCTGAGTTTCACCTAATGGCTGTGCTCCTTTGGTTTCCCAATGCTGGTATGGGATTTTCTCAATCTAAAAGGCCTCTCCTGTGGGTCAGAAAGAACAAACAAAAGGATCAGTTCCTGCCAGCAAGAGTTTAAAGCTAAAATATGCGGGCCTTTTTAGTCCCACACTTCTGTCCTGCCCACGACTGGATATATGGTCACCACCGTCTCTCAAATTGAAATTGGTCTGCAGGCTGCCGGGGAGTGGCCGTGGCAAAATCATGTCTTTGCACATCACACATACCTTGAAAAACCCTTTCGGACCACCTTAAGGTGGAAGCAACTGGCACAGTACAGAAAAAACAACTTCTTGCCAGGCCATAGCGAATCTTTTATCCTGGCCCTCCAGCAGAGAAAGAAGTAAACTTGTTGATCAGCGATGATGAAAGTTATCTTGCTCAGGGATGTTAATAGCAATAGAATAGTAATTGCCAAGGCTATAATGAAGATAAAATAGGAAAAGCCAAGGTTGCGGTGTCTTGGAGGATGAGATGGCTGGACCGTGAGAAGAATCAGCATCTGCCAGAATGAAGCAGATTAATTGGCACTAGGAGAGAGAGAGAAAAGGGAGTTGGGAAATGCAGATTTTCTTTCAGGAGAGTGGCGGTGAGGGATCATCATTCCAGGCATGTTTTGAAGATCAGTACCTATCTTTGTATAAAACTCATATTTCCAGACAAAATTGTACATTTAATGGCATGACTAAGACTCAGGCCTATTTTAAGAAGTGATAAACCCTATGCTTCAGGCTTTGTTTGTTTGTTTCTTGTGTGTGTGTTTTTTTGCTTGTTTGATTTGTGGCATTATTTAAAGGAACCGTAGCATAATGAATTGGTCTGTTCAGAACACCCTATCAGTTACAGTAATTATCTAGCAGTTTGTGACTTAACTACTTTTTCTACAGTTCCCGATTCCCTCTCCTCAGATTGTTAACGAAGAGAAGGAGCAGCTTGCCTCCTGCAAGAAGATTACGGGTTGGGTGGGCAGAAGGCGGCTGGTTGTTTGTTAGTCGGTTTTGTTCTGCTTTGCTACCCTGGAATGCCATCCTTTGAGATGGCACATAGAAAATGGGAGGGTGGGGAAGTAAATTGTGATCCATAAAGGAGGAAGAGGAAGGAAAGAGCGAGGACAGCTGTTTTAACCCTAATTTGGCTAGAGTTCCATGTGAGCTAAAGCTGGTGTGGTGGAAAAGCTGGTGTAGTGCTGTAGGGTAAAGTCCTGAGACTTAGAGGAGATCCTAGTCTCCAGTGAGCCATGAAACTCATCACTTGAGCCACTTGTCCTCTCTCAGACTGAACTACCCTACCAGGTTATTACGAGGACAGAATGGGTAGAGGAACCATTTCAGCCACTTTGGGCTCACTGAAAGAAAGACAAGATGTAATGTAACCAAAAGTGTGATTAGACGGTGAGAAAGGATCACACATCCGATCACACCAGAAAGAGTGGCTTTGCTGGGAGTGATCTCCCTCACAGTGATCCTTCTGTCTGTGCACGAGTTGCTCCAGCTTGCCTCTCAAAAAGAGGAGCCCTGCTGCTGAACCAAAAAGGTCCATCTTGGGTATAGAACAGAGTTGGGCCGGTTCATGATCTCCCATGTGTTATGTGATTGCCAGGAAATAACTTGCACCGGACCATGCCACAAGGGGTCCAAAAGGCAGGCATGTTCCCCATCTGATTGCACACCAATTCACACCCTATTTATCAAGAGCAGGCCAACCAAAGGGGGGGGGGGAAGCATGTTAAATGCAAGAAGGAGAGATGAAGAAAATTATGTGATGTAATGTCAACATTTGGCAGAGCAGCTCTGTGGAAATTGTGATAAGCGTGTCCAGAAACAGATGTTAGAAATAGGCCATATTAATAGCCCATTAGTGAGCTGAAACCATGTTAATATTGCAGAGAGATGATTGAGGCAATCTTTCTATTTTTATTGAAGGAATCCCACGCTTAAGGGCTGCAGACCTCTCACCAACTGATGCAAGCTAATCTGCATAATCCCAGAGGTAAAGCAAAAAGTGTGCTGCTTATATATTTTTCCATAGTGCTTAAAGCACTTTCTGGGCCGTTTACTAACCAGAGCCTGTTGGGATCAAACTCAGGTTGTGAGCAGAGTATTGACTGAAGTACTGCCATTTACCCACTGCACCACAAGGTGAGAGAAGCTGAAGTAATTTCCCTTTCAGCGGTCAAAAAGCACATTGCTGCTTCAAGTAAGGCCATCCTTGTTCCTCACTCAGTTCACTAGAAAAAACAGGCCATTTCCCCCCACCAACGCTGAGGGTGAAACATTCAGTCAACTGAGGTAAAAACTGTAACAAGTGTGGGAGATCCATGGATGCCTCGTAGCAAACAACTAGATTTCTGTGTAGACTGCAAACTTGCATATTTCTTGCAGTGGGGGGTGGGGGTGGAGAGGCTCACAAGTACCATGGACTGGAGGGACACAACAACAACTCGCCGCCCCGAGTAGACATTGTCTAGGGGGGCGGGGTAGAAATCTAAAAATAAATAAAATAAAAATAAAAAAATAGATCATGAAAAGAATGGCTGTGCTGGAGCTCATTATCATTGCCTTCACAGAAGAGTTGTAATTGTACTGTAGCATCCATACATTATGCCTGCAGTCCAGCCCACCGCGATATGCGCTTCATCTCATTGACCTGAATGTGACTTAACCCATGTATAAAAAATATGAGCAGAATCCTAGCTCTCTCTCTTTAGTGCAGTTTCTGTGTAGACTGCAAACTTGCATATTTCTTGCAGTGGGGGGTGGGGGTGGAGAGGCTCACAAGTACCATGGACTGGAGGGACACAATTGACCTGGGAAATGTGGACCTTAAGACCCCCCAAACACTGCAGCTTGGAATAGTTACTTTGGGGGCTGCAAATGGTGGTTATTGCGTTTCGATTCACTGTCCTGGGGAAGAACTTTTAGTGTTGTTTAGACTAGTTTTGCTTTAGAGGTGGTTTGCAGACTGAGCACGGAAGGGATGCTTCACCCCATCCCCAGTTTCAGGGGGTGGCCCCCCTGCCTCAACCACAAGCTGTCGAAGGTACAAAGATAACAATATAAGCTCCCCCTGGCCTGGTTCTCTGCAGGCCACGGGTGCCATCTTTGGAGGCAGTGGCAGGTTCCTGGCAGGGAAGCCACGCCCACCGCTTCTGCGCATGTGCCCACCCCCTAGCTGGGAGGTTCATGGTTCAGTTCGTGCCCCTCTCTAGTCCTGAACCCAGAGTTCAAATGCCATGAAATGCCCATCTAAACAGCAGTCTAAAACCTACCTACCTAGATTAGAGTCAAATCTGTGGAACTGAACTGGATGGATTTCTGAGTAAACCTGATAGGATTGCCGCCCTATAAGCCTCCTTTCCTGTCTCTCGGGTGTCTGTCAGAAAAGACAACTTGAAACATCCTTAGCCTACATGAACAGCTTGTATAAAAATTGAGCCTGGAAGCAGTTATCTTTTCTTTCCTCAGACTTATTTTAGATGACACAAACCTGAGACTCAGAGGGTTGAAAAGGACAAAGCCCAAGCCTTTGCTGGAGGACAGGATCGTCCATCAACCAACTCATGTACCCTCACAAATGCCGACCAGATTATTCTTTTCCATTATGAGCACGACCAGTGCCATGGGATGTGTGTCCAATACAGACCACTATGTGTAGAGGAGAAGCGGAATGGAGGAAATTGCTTGTAGCACAAATGGTTTCAGGTAACTCACAGTCTGGTGCTAGATGTTTGAGAAGTACCTGGCGTAGCTCATCTAGCCTTGCTGGCTGGGTGCGGAGTTTGCCTTTGAGCGTCTGGCTCAGCTAAGACTTAGCGAACACTCTGCACTCTCAAAATTTAGGCTCATCAAAACTATGAAAATAAAATAATGTCTCTGGACATGGGCCAAGTGTGCTTCTTTCACCAATCAGGAAACACATGGATAGCATAGTCTAAAACATGTCGACTCAGAAGTAAATCCCATTGAGTTCAACATGGTTGTTATCAGATAGGTAGCTATGGGATTAAAGTATTTGCCATCTTACAGTAGAAACAGAGAAACGCCTTTTAGGAGAGGGCTCAACCACACTGGTTGAGAATGGCCGGGAAACATGGGACCCTCCAGGTATTTATGGGTTCTAGTTAACATGAAGAATGAATTCTGCTGCATCTAGAAGGCAACAGTCTCCTGGATTAGAGCTCAGTAAAGCTAGTCTTTTGCACTAACACCCAGGCTCCCCTCAGCCTGTAGCCACATGTACTTAGGGATTCTGGGAACAGTAGTCCAAAAACAAAATAATTTTTCCAAGTTTTTGGCCTCCCTGGCTCATTTGCAAGAAATGTGAACAGCTTCTGCTTCTTCAGATGCTTTCAACATGTCAGGAATACCCTCTTCCAGTGAAGTGCTCTCTGCAATGTAGATTTTGATCCTTAAATCACACTGCATTGGTCCCTTTTTCTATTTGTTTTGCCTCGCTCCAAAGTAGATTGCACATTAAAGTGGAGGAGTGGACAGTTGTGTTAATCACCTACTATAAGCAATTTATTTATGTTGTTCCCTTGATTGGTAATTGAAAACAAGCTTTATGGTTTAGCAAGAGAGGCTCATTAACACCACAGAAGCAACAATTAAATCCCACAGGACATGACTATAAGTCTTTTATTTACTCTGCATGATATAAGGTGGAAAAGAGAATAAAGAGAACAAGTGGAAGTTGAATAAATAAAAACTCCTGCAGTTGAACCAGCCCCGGCTCTACCATTAGGCACAGTAAGGTGGCTGCCTCAAGGGAGAAGCTGGGAGCAAGGGACATTAGGGAGTAGTTGGGGGGCAAAGTGATGTCTACTACACAGCTTGGCTGGCAGGCCCATCTGAGCTCCTTAGGTATCATCAGCGATGGGAAAAGACACTGATACCCTCAGCAGCAATGTAGTAAGGTCCGGCTATTATTCTAATTGGCTTCTGTGTGTGAAAGGGGAGGGGTACTGTCTTATCCTTTGTCTCAGGCAGAAAAATGTATTGGACCACACTTCCTTAGTTGAAGAACAATTGCTGTGATGTCTCTCAAAATAGCAACTGGCATCATCCTTCTCTGTGACAGGATGCCAGGAATAGATGCCCAGCCCCATCTAGCTTGGGAACTGGCAGCTCATAGTTCAGTAGGCAATGGCTGGAATCCTGTTGTGAAAGTTACAACCATGCAACTCTGATGCCGTCACAAGCCAGAGCCTAGCTGTGGCCATTTTGGGGGGAATTAGAAGTATCCTATTCCCCCAGCAGTTCCTGGGGATCTCTAGGAATCCACTTTGTCCTGGAGAAGCCTTCAGGAACCACAGAAAGAGAGGGGGAACTCTTTAATGCTTGGGGGGGAAAATCCACCACTGGGATTTTCAAGCATTCAGGTGTTCCTCCTCCTGTTCCGTGGCTTCCACAGGTTTCCCCAAGATGAAGGGATCCCTAGGGATCTCAGAACCTGTGTAGGAATAGGAAGCTTTTGATTTTCTGCAAATGGCAGAGCTGTGGTTCAGCTGTGGCTTGGCTGCAGCTGATGATGCCATCACAGTTCATTGGTTGTAACTTACACAACAGGATTCTGCCACTGTTATCACTCTGTTGTGTGATGCAAGTCGTGATGTATTGCATGGTCAATTATAGGAGACAGTGAAGAGTGAATTTAGCTTGATACAGGCAATTGAGATTATTAATATAATTTATTTTTGTAGGGAAGGAGGCTAAGGTTATACAACCTTGACTAGGTTCATAGGATGGAAGGCTGTTCTGAAAACATGCACACTGCCAAACATTCAGCATAATAAAGAGCAGACGTCATCCACACTTCCACTTTCATACCAAAATTAAAAAAAAAAGATTGCTTTGCTTGTGTATGTGCAAGGAATTGTCTCTCCTGACAGAATGTGTCATTGAGAAGCCTTGGTGTTGCTCAGCCTCCAGGAGGTGCGTTGAACTGCAACTCTTACTGCAATTCCTTTGCTGGCTGAGGTTGATGGGAGTTTCAGTCCAGAACCTCTGGTGGACCCCAGGCTGCAGAGGTCTGGTAGAGGTGGAGGCAAGGGGGCATAGGTTTGTGTTGCATAAATCGATCTTCCATGGCAAAAAGATTTCCCTTTTACATTACCAGGTCTTCTTCTCTGTCATCTTTTATTTTGTCCAGAAACACGGTTCACAGCACTCCTTATGTCTCTCTCCCACCCAGTACTGAAAAGGAAGAGGACAGAAAAGAAAACAAAAGAAAAGAAAAGCGTGCTCCGTATCTCTAGAGACACATCCTCAACTGTACCTAATAGTCTCCCCAGTACTGCTCATGCTTTTGCTGCATCTCACCAGAAGAGGGTAGAGTCTGGGAAGCACTTGACGTCAGCCTGGAATTCCTATTGTGCATGAAAAACAGCAAGGGGGAAACAAGCACAACTTTCTCCTTGGCGCACGCTGCAAACCGTTGCACAAAGGAGTCGGCGAGCCGTTCCAGAAGACTTCTGGATAAGAAGACACTCGGCAGATTTTTTCCTTATGAAGACAAAATACTGCAACAGCTGTTCTTAGTAGGATATACATTTCCTCTCTCCAAACTGTCTGTTTAGTTCACTTTCAGGTACAAGACCTAGAGCACATGGATATACTTCTCTGATGACAAAGACAGCTCCAAACAATCGCAAATGCCGGTGAGTTTCTCTAAGTGTTTCTCCTTGTCTTTTTTTTTTAAAGTCAGCTGTCTAAAAACAAGAGCTGCTTTCCAAACGACTGTGCTGTCCCTCAGAAGTGGCTAGCGGACTTCTTCCTTCTTCACGGCAGCTTGTTGCATACTTTCATAGCCTGCAGGTCTGTTTCTCCTTTGTTAGTCCTGTTCAAATGCCATTGCCTTCAAAATTTATTCATAGCTAGCTTTTGATTTCTTGCAAAACCACTCCAGTCAAGATTTTGGGGGCAGACAAGGCTGGAGAAAACAAGGCTGTGATAACATTTAAAATGGCAAGTGAGGCTAGTTTTCAAGAGCTGGACAGTGGTGGGTCAGAAAACAGTGAAGAAACTGAGATTATCATCAATGTTGGTGGGGTGAGACAGGTGCTGTGTGGAGATCATCTCAACCAGTATCCCGACACAAGGCTAGCGAAGCTTGTGAACTGTTTATCAGGGGGATATGACACCATTTTCTCCCTTTGTGATGACTATGATCCTGGGAAGAGAGAATTTTATTTTGACCGAGACCCAGATGCCTTTAAATGCATAATCGAGGTCTACTACTTTGGGGAGGTCCACATGAAGAAAGGAATATGCCCCATCTGTTTCAAGAATGAAATGGAGTTTTGGAAAGTGGATCTGAAATTCCTGGATGATTGTTGCAAAACTCTCCTCAGTGAGAAAAAGGAAGAACTCGAAGAGATTGCCTGCCGGGTCCAGTTGATCTTGGATGACTTGGGGTGGGACAAATCTGAAAACCGGTGGAAGAAGTGCCAAAAGTACATTTGGAAATTCCTGGAAAAGCCAGAGTCTTCCTACCCAGCAAGAGTAATAGCAGTTATGTCTTTTCTACTGATCCTCACCTCATCTGTCGTGATGTGCGTGGGTACAATCCCCGAGCTACAAGTGACGGATGATGAAGGGAAATCTGCCGAGCACCCAGCTCTGGATAAGATTGAGACAGCTTGCATCGTCTGGTTTACCCTTGAGTATATCCTCAGGCTCATTTCCTCTTCCAATAAGTTGCACTTTGCTCTTTCCTTCATGAACATCATCGACATTTTTGCAATCCTTCCATTCTACATCAGCCTGATCCTGACCCACTTGGGAACCAGACTGATGGAGTTAACCAATGTGCAGCAAGCTGTCCAAGCACTCAGGATCATGAGGATTGCTAGGATTTTCAAGCTAGCTCGCCACTCATCAGGCCTCCAGACTTTGACCTATGCTCTGAAGCGAAGCTTCAAGGAACTGGGCCTTCTCCTCATGTACTTGGCTGTTGGGATCTTCGTTTTTTCTGCTCTTGGTTACACCGTGGAGCAAAGCAGTCCGGACACACTCTTTAAGAGCATCCCTCAGTCCTTCTGGTGGGCCATCATCACCATGACCACTGTGGGTTATGGAGACATCTACCCAAAGACAACACTGGGGAAACTCAACGCTGCGATCAGTTTCCTATGTGGGGTTATAGCCATTGCACTACCCATCCATCCCATTATTAATAACTTTGTCAGATATTATAACAAGCAGAGAGTTTTAGAGACAGCGGCCAAGCATGAACTGGAACTGATGGAGCTCTACGCCGGTGAGAAGAAGAGTGGAAGTCCCAAAGAGGAGCTGGCATCTCTTTGGGGGAAAGGAAAAGGAGATCCTCAGTGGAGCCACCGTCTCAAATTTTCCTACAGTGACACCTTCGTTCACCTCCTGTCAGATGAACACCACCACCGGAACAGGCTGCAGAGCTGTAAGTAGGTTGTGGGTTTGCCCCCATTGAGTAAATGGACAGTCTTACATGGAAGTCAGCAAAGGAACTCTTCTGAGCTCAGCTTATCTTAGCCACATCTGTACATATAGATGGTAAACATATCATGGTTTAAATGTGAAAGCCTTGTAATGTAATTGAAGCTCTATATAACAACAACAACAATAGCAACAACAACAACGATTTAGCAGATACTTAGGTTTTTAGTTAAAACTTGTATCTGTTATATAATACCAGTCAATGTTTTTATAATTTTGATTCACTGTGCCTGATGTTTTTTAATAATAAGAATAAGAATAACATCAAGACAGCATGTGGCAAAACCTTGATCTCTCTAGTAAGGAAATGCCGCTTGAAAGAAAATGAAGCCAAGTGGTCATTTCTAAAACAACTGTATGTCAAATACTGCATGGGATGTTTACAGGTGATATTCAACTAAAGATATGGTGGACAGTGAGAGGAGCTAAAATTAAAGACCCTTTGAACTCTCGTATGGAGAAAATGCTGCCTTCCATTTTTAGTAAATAAAAATACTGATTATTCCAAAGAGATCATCTGAAAGGGCCAGTGTGTGCATGATCAATATGCAAAAGCAACTATGAGGGACCTGAATCAAATACAATGGCTAAGACTTCCCTTAAAAGACCCTTCAACTTCTTGCTGTAAATTTAGACATTATAACTCAGAGCTTTAGACTTGCTTTATAATTCCTCTCCCCCCCCCTTTCTGAAAGATTTTATAAACCCCTTAAGAGTTACTGAGATACTCAGTGTCGTGTAATGGATGGAATGATGGACTAGGACTCAGGAGGCCTGGGTTCAAATCTCAGCCATGGAAACTCACTGGGGATGCGGAGCCGGTAAAACCACTCCTTAAATATCTCACTTACCTGAAAAACCTTATTAGAATCACTACAAGTTTGTTCCAACTTGATGGCACATAATAAGAAGTTGCTGAGCACCTATATGGACCTCCTACTCCCCCTTTGCAAGACCCTGAAGGGCACTGTATCATGTATTCTATTTATTGTGACATAAATATTTGTAGAGTTCAGCAATTTCTTAATACCAGGTAAGGATCTTTATCTACTGGCCTGCAGTTCATGTCTATCATTGACTAATTTATTCATTAGACCCAGTTCTGCAGCCCAAACAGCCAGCTAAAACATCTTATAAAATCAGCAGGATTTTAAATGCCCAGAACCACCTCTGCTTTCCTCTGGGATTGTTTGATTGTGTTTCATTGTCATGGCACTGAAAGACTGGTGCAACTCCTGGGTAAAAAAGTGGATTACTAATGTTAGAAGTGCGGGAAATGTTGTGTGAACCTTTGGTGCCCTGATAGCAAGTGCCCTCGACAAGATAGGTTGAAGCCACTTTCAAGTGTTATGCCATCATCTTCACTGTAAGCAAAATAAATCTACAGGTGCACTCTAATTGATTGACATTAGAAGTTTGACTTTGAAAGCACTTATTTGAATGAGCAGCGTCACTCACTTCTGCAAGTCACCCATGATCAGAGTGTTGTGGATTTTTTCAAACTCAGAGAGTAGATGGCAAGAGATCATTTTGTCCATTCTGAGGAGCTAACTTAGTGTTTCCTGGATTTATTATGATAGTTGAGAGATTGTTTTTCCTGAATTAAATCGGGCAAGATACATCGGCATATTTATAGAACTTGGAAAAAAAATTACCTTTTTGGATTATAGCTTTCAGAATCTTGCAGCTGACATAACTCTTGGTCATGCTAGTTGGACAAGTATGAGAGCTTGTGGTTCAACAATAGCAACCGTTACCACCACAATTGTTGCCACGCTCCCTTGACAATGGATGCAATGTTGACTGGGGCACAGAACTCTTTTTTACTTCTGGGCCCTGCTCAGCACATATGGTAGAATTTGTGCCGGCAAGAGGCTCGGTTTGTGATCAGGATGGTGACAGTGACGGCGGAAGTAGGGTTGCTGCCCACCTGCGTGCCTCGGCCCTTGGACAGGTCTGCCTCTCTGATGCTGATGCCCATTTGTTTATTTACATGGCTGCCCATCTGGGAGGTCTTTGGAGAAGGGGTAGAAATGAGGAAGAAGAGTCCCATCAGAGGAGGAAACCAGCAAAAGTGTGGTCAGTCAGGGCCCTGGCCACACTTGTCTGATATGTTCCGGGATCTATAGTTTTTAATGGTAACTTTTACTTCCATGGTTGCTTATTTACTTTATTTACATTCTGCCTTTCCTCCAAAGAAACATGATGTGTTCTGTCTCTTTCCTGGGCTCCATATTATCCTCCATATTATCCTCCACCTTTGTGAGGTGGGTGAGGCAAAGCAACCGTGAAGTAGGTCACCCAGGAAGCCTTGTGGCTGAACAGAATTTGAACCTGGACCTCTTCAGTCCTAGTGTGTGTGGCAAATTAATCATTACACCATAGGCAGCAAGGTTAGTGGTAGGCCTGGGCCAACCTCACTGACCCTGACCCTTCATGCCACCCGTCCTGTCTCACAGGCACCCTTATTTTGGTGGTGCTGGGCAGATCTGATGCAGAGAGCCAGCTTCGTGTGTTTGATTTAGAAGCCTGCATGATTAGGGTTCTCCATCCACAGCTTGGAAAAGTAGTTTTCTAGATAACAACTTCTGAACAGGCCACTGAAAGTTGCAGTTCGAGAAGTAGCTTTTTCAAGCTCAGTCTAAACTGAGACAGGCCATGGCCATCCCAGAAACCATATGTGGACCACAAAGCCCGCCCGCCCACCTCCACGGGACCACAATTTTATTTAGTCTAAAAATGGGCAAGTTATGCTCCGAGAAGCCTCCAGGGGGCAGAACTATCCATTTTAACATTGTTCCTTCCCTGCCTTTTTTAGACCAGAATGGCCTTTTTTAAAATATAAAATATAAAACCAGAAGCAACTTGCCAGTTACTTTAAGTTCTGAAAAAAGGGAGTCATGGGCAGCCCTTGGCAGTCCAGGGTGTGTGGGAAACGGTGTGGTAATGGCCCCTCCCCTGCACCTGCCCATCCCTGATATAAATTGTATGATGACCCTTCATGGCAAAGTGGGTTCTTCTTTCCAGACCTTCCTCCTGCCAGTGGGTGGGGATGAGGCAGATTGGGAGCACATCATCAGTCAAGTTATTGACTTAGTCCATCGGCCACAGGAGGACATAATGCCCAATGGGCAGGGCCTCAACCCCATCCCACTCTACCCCATGTGCTATCAAAGGGGTTCTCGGATGAATGACCTCTCAAGGCGAGACAGGGCAGAATGACTCCTCTGTAGAAGAGCCAAGCTAGAAGGAAGCAAGGCCAAGGAGGCAGAGGTGAAACGAGCACCTGCTTCTCCTCTCCACAGGTCACTCTGCTCCCCGGTCCAGCAACGGCAAAGAAAATATAGCTTAAATAGTTCAGGGAGATGAATAGAAAGATGACCAGAAAGGCAAAAGTTCAGCAACATCTCCTCTCTTCTTCCTTCTGCTAAGAAACAGCTTCCTTTGGTTGTTTCAGGCCACAAACCAGAGAGAAGCGGTGGAAGAGTCACAGAGCTCTCCATGACAGGAAGTGCAAATCTAAATGACATTTTGTGGCAGATGATTTTCTGCTTTGCCAAACGGAGCTTTCCTTATGTCTTATATCTCCCTCCTGTATCGTTCGACAACTGAATGAACTGGATGATCCACCCAAGATGCTTCTCTCTCCTCAAGGAAACAGTGTGTGTGTGTGTGTGTGTGAGAGAGAGAGAGAGAGAGAGAGAGAGTGAGTGAGTGAGTGAGTGAGTGACACGGCACTCCACCACACACTGAAATATGTGAAAGGATTTATGGTGCCACACTGTCTACCATCCTCCTTCACACTCTTGATGTGACTGGCAGCACACTACACCCAACTAGTCTGCACCAGAATGCATTGGACAAAGTTACATCAATGCTCCTAAGTATGTACATAGTGTTTCTCCACACAAAAGGGGGACACGGTTGGCCAAGTTCTCTCCTTGAATGGAAGAGACCTATGCAGATACATTAATGTGCATGCGGGAAAGAGACAGAGCTGTGAAGACTTGGGTTTGTCAACTACAGCTTCCGGAATCCCCCAGGCAGTGTGACTTAAATACTGTACATACTACATGTAAATAGTGCTCCTCTTAACATGTTTGAGATCCATGTGCAGCAGGATATGTTGAGGGTTGGATCAAGCTAGCTCATGCAACTTTTCTCATGCTTTCCTTAACTATGCAGAAGAGGTCACTTAGACCTTCTTAGCAGTTGTGTATGGGTGGAGGATGAAGGTAACAGAATCCCCTAAGAGGGGGGATTCCCATCATCCTCAGCAAACTACAAATTATTGCAATCATTTGAGAGTAAACATGGCAAACAAACTGTCATAAATTCATGTACCTTTGCAGTGCCAACCTCCCCACATTAGAAATCACAATGGTCTTCTTTGCATGGGTATTGTGATGATGCCTTTCTGCATTAGTGAAGCATGAATGCACAGCATTTCATACACGCAACTTCCTCTTCCTTTGCCACAAATTTCATATGTTCAACTCTAATCCATAAATTGGAGGGTATTTTTTTAAAAAATAATTCTCATTCTCCGTTCTCCCATTTGTATCCAACATATCTCATTACCACGGCTTAAGCTAGCTAGTTGCTTTGACAGGAAAATGCAAAAAGGTGCAAGATGACATTTAATCCCATTTCTTTGTTTCACTTTATTACAGTTCTGTCATATAGTTCTGTCCACGATACTTGGATAGTATGCATGTCTATTCCTTCCACCTTGTATTGAACTGTAAGATAAGTGTGGCAGAGAAGCAAGTAACCAAAAATCATGAAACAAAGCAGAAACACAGCAGTGAGATCTATGAACAGAATATTAAAAAAGAACAGCACTGGCCAGTTCTTTTACTGAAATACCAAAAACAACACCACAACCGGTGTGTTTTGAGTTCCCTAGAATGCTCCATTAGGCAGGGCATTACAGAATGTGGGCTGAGTGGAGAACAGAAAGGTTCAGAAGCCTATCCTGGCCAAATGAAAAAGGTGTTAGCCAACCAGTAATGACCATCAAAGGAGTCTCACAGCTGAGCTGTGATTGGTTTTCATACAGATATGTGTTCTGTTATGGGAGCACCTGCAGTTGAAAGTGGAAAAACCCAGCCCAAGAGCTAGCCAGGCCTACTTCAAAAGCAAATGGGGGGTTAAAGGAAGACCCAGAGCAAGGGTAACTATACATTGATTTATGTTAACTTTCCCACTTTGACAGCTTCATTAGCTGCTTTTGTAGAGTGAAGTCATCCATGTGTGTGAAATCTATCTTCACAGGTGGGGAAAAGCTTTTCAGACATACAGAATACCAGGGCTTATGGCTTACTGTGAATATGTTCTGACCAAAGCCACAAATATATGCTGTTTTGCAGGTATACGTAATGTTAGTGGTGAGCCTGTGGAAGCACACAGCGTGTATTTTGAGTTGGTGTGTACAGTCTTCTCGCCTTTATTATGCTGAGAGTGAGGTTGGGTTCGGTTTTATTTCTCAGGTGTTTATCACAAATTGCTGTGCACTAGGGATAGGCAGATCTGTCAAATCCATGTCCATGGACTGTGGCCTTCTCACACCTTGAAATAAATCCCATGCTAATCTCTTGGAGATTTTTTTATAAGAGAAAAGGAAAATGTGTATGTATTTTTGTGAGCATTTTTTTTAAAAAAGTATTAAGTAATGGGCACATACCTCAGATGTTTAAAACATGTTTTATTCAGTTCTAGAAATGTAGGCAGTGGGGTGCTTTTTGCACATTTTTCAAATGCATACCAGTTGCCGAACATATTTTTGAAATATGTCATAAACCCAGATATGTATGTATTTTCTACAATTAATTTCATCCAGTCCTATGTTTGGTCTGGGAGACGCAAATTTGGGAAATCTGTGGAAAAAAACACTTCAGCTAATTTCTTGCATATCTTGACTTTGTGCAGCACTGACTGGCTAGCCACTTCCCACTGCTCAGTTATCTTTCACTTGCAAAAAGGAAATGAAAACCCTAAACAAAATGCAAGGGGAATAAAAGATAAGATAGCTGCCTGTCATGGACTGCCAGAGGAGTCATCTGTTCATAGGCACCCGAAAGGCCGCTGATGTTCAGAATATAGGGGTCATCATACACATATTAACTCAGTGGTACATCCCACTTAGGTCTCTGGGGCTTATTCTTTTAAAAATATTTAGGACTGCAGCTTGAAATACTTAGGCCTTGTGACAGGGATGCATCTCGTCTGGACAGGTGCTTAGACTCTAATCATGCACATGTAAATCACCACAGAATCACCATTCTAGGAATGTAAACGAAGGCTTCATCAGTTAAAACACAAACTATGGTATTAATAGTGTCTGGATATTACGATGTGTAATTGATGCTGCTATTCAAGATGCCAAAGCAAACCGCTGATCATAAAAGTGGAAGGCAAGCTGGTGATGCAAAAGGAAAAGCCGTCTATGGATTAGGAATTAAAAGAGATCAGAAAGCCACAGCTCAGAGACCTAGACATTGTTTCGTGCTTATTGCACTCAAAATTCCTACGCACTGAAACAGCAAATGCTCCCCTCCAAGCCGGTCTTACATGATCAACATCCAGGACAGGTGACTCTTTTGAATGTTTTTCTCTCTCTGTCTTTCTCTTCCACTTGCTCACATCCACAAAGGTGCACGCATGCACACACACAGCCCTTAGCTTCTGGTTTTGCACACGTCCCATGTGGCTACTTTGAACAAGGGGGAAACGGTCTGTGGAGGGCCCACAACATCACCCAGAATACTGATCCTGTTGCTTTAAAAACAGTTGAATTCAACATGGTAAAAAGCGAATGAATAAACCAAGAAATACATGTGCATTGATTTGATTTTTTTTTTAAGCGAGACACCCTGCCTAAACAATGTGAATAGGACTATTTTGGCAATGGAAAATAAAATTGCATGACAGCGAAAAAGCTAGCCAGGACTGCTGTTTAAATATTAAAGTCTGTCTTTCCTTGAAAGGAGGCAACTTATGGAAACACAATTAGTGAACATGTGGAATGGAGGAAACGGGGTCATGCTCACTATACCCCCCCAATCCATGTGCAGTATCATGTGCATTCATTACCCCATTATTCAGTACAGAACTTGGAAGTGCTGTGTTACAGTTAACAATGTTAACTGTAAAATTTTTAACTTCCATGGTGAATAAGGGCATTGTGATGTTCCTTTCAATAATTATTTAAGACTGGCAACACCATTCCTTTCCTCCTGTGAGAGGTAATGTGTGCTTCTTTAATGTTCTTGTTGCTTTTTGCACAGTTAAAAATGCTTTGGAGATGGGTTGTTGGTTTTGGTAGGTCATTTTCTTACTTATAAAGTCCCCTTCCTGTAAAGGTATTTAACAACCGTGAAAAAACAATTAGGAATGCAATAGAAATGAGCTACAACTCTGCAATGTTCAAGGTAGAATGGGTGGTAATAATTATATAACGAATTACTTTTTCGAAGTCATTTTTCTGAACGCTGACTTACGTGCCTCTGCATGAGTGCCTGGTCTGAAACACACCCAAAGACACTTTGCCATCAGAAGTAAAAGACCAGGGTGCCCCCTCCATTTCATATAAAGAAGCTGCCTGAACTAGCACCTCCTTTGCACTGGAGATGGGGTAGCATTTTCCAGCACACCAAAAGCAGCCAACTGGCTTAGACCGTGTGGCATACACAGCTGTGCCTCCAATGGAGCGGAAAAGGCCAGGGAGCTCAGAAAGATCAGCCGAGGTGCCCTTGTCAGCACCTTCCACCTGAGGTCATTGCCACACTTTGCATAATGGTAGAACTGGCTCTGGTACAGAATCTGCTTACTACCTATGTGTTGTAAATACATATGCTCCATATGGGAGATCAGCTGAATGGCAGCAGGAACAGCAGACTTAAGTCCAACTCCCACACTACCCACATCCCTGCTTTAATGCCTTCACTAGTTATGTGAATAGGGCTATGGTCTCTCTTCCCTTAGGAGACTGCAAATGTTAAATGCCATGCAATCTGCTCCTCTGCCTGTAAAAATGTCAAAGGAAAGCAATAGGATATCAGGGAGTTCAACTGCAGATGCAGAGCATCCATTACAGAAAGATCTCACACAAGTAAGTAGGTAAGAAATAAAGTAAGTAAGTAAGAAAGTAAGTAAGAAAGTAAGTAAGGAGGAGTGCCATCTCTTTTGGTGATTAAGTGGTATTGATTACCATATTCATTCGCACCGTGAGCTGATTGTGCACTTCACCTAACCCCGTTGATGTGCTTTCTTTCATTAAAAGAAACCCAGTGCCTTAACATTGTACTTCAAGCAATCAGTGTGGCATTTTTATGGAAATGGATTAAAACCAGAGATGTGCTCAGAATTAGTTGGGGAGGAAAGCAGTACTAAATAATGAAGAATAATCAGATCACACTAAGATTGCTAAAAGGAAAAAGGTGAACCTGCAGTGTAAATTCCAGGTCTATTACTTATCCATTATGTATGAGTATATAATATATAACCCATTATATATGAGTACATAATTATGTTTTTATGCTTAGTCCTATATAGGTTTGCTAGTAAATCCCATTAACTTCAGTAGAACTTATTTCAAAGTAAGGTATATAGAAGGGTAGGAAGCCTCCAGAGCATAAGCCAAATCTGGTCCATGATGTCCCATCCCATGTCTTGCAACATCTTCTCCATTTAGGAAGATGAATCCCCTCTCTTATCTCTGATCAATGATCAGAAATAACAGAGGATTCTGAGGTTGAGTCTTGGCTGGTGCTCAGAGGTGATGTTTTTTTTAATGTGCACTTCCACGCACACCATGATAAGCGTCTGCAGGAGTTTCTCCTTCACGTACTGGCCAAGTCCTTCCACGTTCCTCAGCACTGGGACTTTCAGCATTCCAGATATCCCAGTGACCCACATGGCTAATGGCAGCCACAGCAGGGCAGCTACAAATGTGCACCCCATAGGATAAAAACTGCTGTTTTGTTCAAGCACAGCCCTGTTGTTATTTCTATTGGGATTTTTCTTTCTCATGTTAGAATCCACGCTGAAAATATTTATAAACAAACAGGTGCCTGCATTTTGCTGCGGAATCTCCCCTACATCTAGTCAGTTTACTGTTGAATGTTGACCTATGTGCAGGGTTCTAACCATGGAAGCTGATAATCTCATCAGATGCCAATCACGGGTAAAGAGGCAAATGATTAGCACCTCATAAGATCACTGCAACATGTTCTGTGGGGAGTCCCATGCTTGTAAATATCAACAGGACCCTGGCCTCTGTTTTTAATTTCTTTACATCACCCACCAAGCAAGGGCCATGATTTGAATTATACAGCAATGTGTGAATCTGGAAGAGGTTCTAAGGACTGGACACCATTGTGAGACTTTGCTCTTGACCCTTCTTGTGAGCAGAAGCTTGCACTCTGGAGCTCACTCCTGCTTTCTCAAGAGTTTGCTTCAATGTACCTCACACCAATCACCTGCATATCAGGAGCTTAATCTTCAGCCAAGTCTATCAACATTGTCTGGGCAACAGAAAATAGTCCAAGGAGCATGTGACAGAGCTTCAGGGCTGTCCAGTCTAGTAGTCCTACCTCAAGATAGCAGGAGCGTACTTAGCGCTTAAGAGGAAGTAGCTGTATGCTTATACTGGTGCATGCATTAATTTATTAAAACCATTTATCATTTATTTAGCCTAGGATAGCCTTCAAACCAATGCATAACAATAAGAAGATACCTTAAAATCAATATTAAAATCAGTGTTAAAAATCAGCATTCTTGAAAACAGATCAGCTACTCTGAAAAACAGCTTTAAAGCCATTGTTACAAACCAAGGCCATTCAAAATATGCTTACTGCTCTTCATGTAAGGGAAGATTTTGGATCAGCTCAGGTTCCCCAAACACATGAAAGGAGTGCACGTGAATTAGATCAGGAGGTTAGTAGCTTTGCGGTGCAGTAGTTAAACTGCAGTACTTCAGTCAAAGAATCTGCCTACAACCTGAGTTTGATCCTGGATTCAGACAACTGGCTCGAGGGTCACTCAGCCTTCCATCCTTCCAAGGTCAGTAACTTGAGTATCCAGCTTAATTAAATCATTAACTGCACAGAGAGTGCTTTAAGCACTGTGGGGAGATATACAAACAGCATATCAGAACATGTACAAGCCCATTCTCCTGCATGCTGAATGGCTGGATGGGGGCCACTCTCCTCCCTCAACACAAGTGGGTTTTTAGTCTCAGTCACCCTGCTCACCCATGAAATGTGGACGCTGAAAAAAAAACTCACCAGTATCTCGTTTTTCAAAGGACACAGGCTGCCTCAATGTGATGATGCAGCTTTTTGAAGGCTCTCCTGCCTCCATAAAGTTTTTACCTCCAGAGCAACAGGCAGAGACATCCAGCGTATTGTTGTGCTTTGAGTGGAGTCTGTGCAAATGTCTCTAATGCTTTTTCCTTTGTAAAACAAAGCACATGCACAGTTACAGGGGCAAGGTCAGGACATATAAGTAATGTCCAGTTAAGATAAATTCAAGTCTCAGCAGGCAGACTCAAGGCAAAAATCTTCTTATGCAGAGAGCATGCCAGAACAGGACCTTGGACAGCTACAGTGGACATGCTGTGGACACTGATGATTATTTCTCCTTCTATGGTTAACTCCAGAAGGACCTTGTCTTAGTAGGAACCAGATACCAAGGGATGTCTCTGGAAACTTGAAGATTTGTAATGCGATTAGTTCCACGCATCTACACAGGAGGATATGACTGGCCTGTTAAAGGCCGCTCATTGCATTTTGCACTTTTTGACTGTTACGAGGGTCAGGACATGGAGATTCTCCTGGGGAATCTAAAAGTGAAGGTTATGTCCTCCAGTTGGGAGGACCTGAAAAGGACCATCCTTCCCCTGAAGGCTCTTCAGGTGACTCCTCTGCTGTGTAAGTAATTAGAACCAACACATGTGTGCTGGATCCCTGCCCTTCCTGACTCATAAAAGCAGCCTGGGGACTGGCCAGGTGGATAAAGGGAGTGGTGAATCATCTCTAGGACAAGGCAACCTATCTAAAAGGAAGTAGGGGTAAGACCTTCACTGGCTGGAGGAACCTTCCCTGAATCACACCAGCTGGATAATTACCAATCTGCCTCCAATATTGCATTTATGTGCTTGGTGGCTTCTCTGCTCCAGAAGTTCCTGGGTGAAATGGATTAACTCAGTCCATTACCATCTGGCTTCCAACCTAGGTATGGAATGATGTTTTGGTGACCTTAGTGAACAATGTATGCCAGAATTTGGACAGGAGGAGCTTATGCCTGTTGGGTCTGCTAGACTACTTGACACTGCAGCTTTCAGTACCATCAACCATGCATCCTTCTAGGCTGCCCCCTGAAATGAGACACAAAGGCACTGTTTTGTAGTGGCTCAAATTCTTTATTGGAAGGTCAAGCTCAGAATGTGGTGCTGGGGGTTCTTGGGCATTGGTCTGTAGGGGCCCTCTGGTTTCTATCCCATCCTGTCCTGTTTTGCATGCTATTCAACATTTGCATGAAATTATTAGAAGAGTCTATCCCCAGTTTTGTGTTTAGTGTCACCTTTATACTGCCAGCCCCCCCCCCCCCCCACTTTACCTCTCCTTCCATCCAAATGCGAAGACTTAGTACTATTTCAGTATCAAGCCAATATTTGTCATCAGTAATGGGCTGGATGAGAGGAAACAATTCAAAACTTAATCCAGATAATATCAAGGTGCTGCTGGCAGCAAAAGTCAGGTCAAAGCATAGGGATGTACTCTGTGCTTTTATGCTCCCCCCTGAAACCTCAGATTCACAATTTAGTGGTAGTCCTGGTTTCAGCCCTGAGCCAGGCTGCCCAGATGTCCACAGTGTCTAAGAGTGTTTGGCAGAGTTAAAACGCATGTGCCACTGCTCCCAGTCCTAGAGTTATCTAATGTCAATGAGAGATACCTTAGGTATACCCCCGTTGGGTTACTGAAACACATTTTTGTGGCGCTGCTTTTAGAAAATGTTTAGAACCTTCCACAGGTCCAAGGCGCTTGTGGTCAGATGGCTGATACACGCCAGATATCTTGGGAACGGAAATGCATTACTAAAACAGCTTCACAGGACTGATGGTCCATTTTCAGACACGTTTCAAAGAGGTGCCACTCTGTCTAGCTCACACTGCACGTCCGTCTCAGTTCAGGACCCAAGGCAGTGCACAACATCAATGAAAACAAGTAAAGCTAAAAAGACAATGAGGGATTATATTAAAATGCAGTTAGGTCAGTTATCAGGTGTGGTGTTTTTTTTAAAAAAACTATTTTAAAAATATCTAAAGCGCAACCAAAAAAAAGGGCGTAATGTAATGCTGACCCTTCAAAGACTCTTTCTCAACAGCCCCATGGTGGTCAAAAGCCTTTGCCTGCTGGTGGAAAAGTAGCAAGGAGGGGCTAGCGTGGCCTCTTTTTGGAAGGGAGTTCCACAGCCTGGCAACCACCAATGAAGTCTTGTGCTCTTAATAAGTGTGTCTGTGAGTGATACCAAAAACAGTCTCTTGTGAAGATCTTAGTATCTGGACAGGATCATATGGAGCAGTACGGCCCATCTGGTAGCTTGGATCCAAGATGTATAGGGCTATGTAGGGGATAAGAGAGAGAGAGAGAGAGATAAGATTCTGAGGTCCAAGATCGTGGTAGTTACCACTGCTGTCCAACTATCTAAAAACCTTTCGCAGAGTTCTACATCATGGTACAAATGTATACAAGTCACAATCATTATAGGTAAAAGCAAAATAGAAATAAAAAGTAAAAAGAAAAGACAGAAATGTGGTGACACCTTAAACACTAACTTTTATATTTTTTTTAATGTGAGCTTTCCTGGACAAGTCCACTTCATCAGACGATATCCAAGATGTTGCTTGTCCACGAAAACTTACATTGAAAAACTATACAAGTTAGTCCTTAAGGTGCCACCACGTTTTTATCTTTTTCTTTCTTTTTTCTTTCTATTTTGTGTTTATCTATAATGCTTGCACAGTAAAGATGGACACAAATTGCTTCATGCCGGGTCATTGTAAGTTGTTGGCATGGCACCACAGGTACCACACATTCCCTTCCCCCACCCATCCAGCTGGCTCCCCTGGTGAGTGAGGGAGCTGTCTCCTCCTTTTCGCTCAACCGTCCAGTTGCAGCAGAAGTGCTTGCTTCCCTCCTCCGCCTCCTCTGGCAGGCGGCCACTCAGACAAGGGGGAGGGACAGGGATTCCTGCAGTACTGCCTTTGAGTGGGCAGCTGCTGGAGGAGGCTGAGGAGGAAAGCATGCACTCCTGCTGTGACTGGATAGTCTCACGAAAAGGAGGAGACAAGCAGCGTGTGCCAGCTGGTGAGTGGGGGAGCTGGCCAGGGGCAGAGGAAGGGAACGTGTGGCACCAGTGGTGCCGCCCTGATGACTTCCAGTGACCTGGCACAAAGCAATTTGTGCCCATCTCTACTGCACAGGCTAACATGGCTACCCCTTCCACAAGTCACAATCATGTGGATCACCCCTGTGATTCATTTGCTCCCCACAGCAGCGGCACTAGTAGGCGATGCTATGGCTTAATAGTAGAGATGGGGGTATTCATATTTGTATATGAATAACCCTCCACAGGTGGAGATAACGAGGGTCTGGTCCAGGACCGATTAAGACCCCTAGAGGCCCTAAGCACTTAAAAGATTTTGGTGCCCCCATATATATGTAATTCAAAATATAAACAATAATAAACCATAAAATAAAATTTTATTTATCAAAATTAAACAAAACTTACAGTAAGATGGAAAATAATGTTTATTTTTGTATATTTCCACTTTATTTATATTTGAAAAGTTTTCTCCTACTTTTTTTAGTTGCAAAGTCTTTGATCAGATCCTCAAAACTAATCTTACGTAACACATCTGCTTCTATACTTAATAGAGACAAGGCATCCACCTTGCCTTGTTGCATAGTTGTTCTGATCGGATTTTTAATGTACTTCAACTGAGAAAATGAATGCTCAGCTGAGCAATTTGTGACCATTAATGTTAAAAATATACAAAAGCCAACGTCTACATTTGGAAAGGCATACTCAATATTGTCTTCTACAATTATTTTATGAAGTTCAGCAGAACTGAATCTTGTTTTTACATTTTTTGTTGCACTGAACTTATGGCGCACATATGAATGAAACTGCTGAAGCTCAGCTGAGAAATTACTGTTGAAGTCCTCTGGGTAAGCATCAATCAGCTTTTGACAGCACTGAGAATATCTTTCAATGTTAGTAGATGATGAAGTGACATCATGTGACATATCACTTAGAAAAGAAAATCTCTCTGCTATTTCTTTATATATCTCTCCCCTCATTAGTGGCCTAGTAGCTGCTGCTCAGGTCAGGGCCTGAGCCTGCAAACACCAGGCAATTTCTGGGTCAAGCTGGCCCTGATCCTGCAGTTACCTTACCAGAGCCATATAGGCCAGATCCTGACACAAAGTTACAATGTTAGCACATGTCTTGTTGCCTGTTGGCACGCTGGACGCTGAGTGCGCTACTAGCACCCCTGCACAGTCTCATTCTCGGTGGACAACTGAACGGGACAGCCGACATGAACAAGACTTAGAAGTTAGACAAGAACGATCACGTGAGCCTCCGTGGACCGTGGGGCAATTAAACTTACCAGATTTTAATTTTGTTGTATTCCCACGATTAATGTATATCATTAACCTCTATCATTACTATTATTATCATTTTTACTTCCGGCGAAGAGGTTATGTTTTTGTCGGAGTATGTGTGTGTTTGGTTTTTTTCTACTGACGTTATACAGATTGTTTACAAATTTCACAGACTGCATACAAAGTTTCCCCTGCTTTCATTTATGGGGGGGGGGATTTTCCCCCTTTGATTTCATGACCCTTGGCAGAGGTCTACACTCTCTGAATGCTCTTGTTATTATTGTATATATCTGTATGTAATTTTTTCATGGCTGCACCATTTGCAATATTGCACCATATGGCCCATGGTAAATTCGGCTATGGAAAATTTCTGTTGTGCCCCCTCTTCCCTTGATGACCCTAAGCACGTGCTTATTGTGCTTAATGGTTAGGGTCCGTTGCTTGCGATGGATTAGCCACTCTGCGACCTGGCAGAGAGGCTCGTCATCCCGCCTTCTGCCAGGATTGGCTAATCTATTGCGAGCAACGGAGTGATAGGAAGGCACCACGGAGCTCGCGGCAGCGGCGGAATCGTGAGTGGTCGGTCTGGCCCCAGGGGGGCGGACCCTCGTTATCTGCACCTGTGGGGGGAAATATTCGTATTTGAATACGAATATCCCCATCTGTACTTTGTAGCATAACACATATTTTGTGTGCATAAAGTCTTAAGTTTTCATCTTTCACTTCTTGAGTTATCGGAGCTGGGGAAAGACCTCTGCAAGAAGCCCTTGCGAGCTGCCGCTGGTCACAAGCAACTCAATGGTACAATCTCTGGCTTGGCCCTCTTGCAGCGGCACCTGAACGGGTAGGAAGCTGTGGTGCTGCCCTTTCCTCGTGGCACCAGGGTCTCCCACAGACAAACCACAATGGCAGCTGTGGTGCTGGAATGGCTCCTCTCGAGTTAAATGCTGCCTGCTCATTTGCACAGAAACAAAGCATTGCTTCGTTTGCCCAAAGGCTTTCATTATTATTGCCAATACAACTTTGAATACTTGTCAGCATAATAAAGTGCAATAAAAACTGGGAACCAGCCGACCAGCTGGGAAACTAGAAATTCTTTGGAGGGTGAATGTCAACCAAAATGGCAAACAGCTTTCCAGTTTCAAATACTTTGCCAATTAGCCATTCATGAGGGGGGGAGGGGGGGGGTTGGGGAAAAAATCTTCTCAGAAGGAAAACCAAATCAGACCTACTGCTGTGGAGATGGAGTGTTTGCCATAAGGACAAAGGGATCACCCCTGGACACCATGATCTCTGCTTCTTTCTAAATATGGATCAGGGCAGCATTGCAAATCTGTTCAGCTAATATCCAAAAAAAAGGCAGCTCCCTCATAGTGACAGTGGCAGGTTTCCAGGCAGAAAGCAGGCAGCCAGCCTTCAAGTCCTTGTATTGCCTCAGGTACTGGAACAGGAATAATCCTTTTCCTGCCACTGCGACTGGGATGAGTAGAGTACCCTGGACATATAGATTTCCTGGACTGGTCAAACGTAAGGTTCCATAGCAACCAATTTCCACTTACCTTGGTTTTCCCGTCTACCTCCCCCTTGTCCAAGGCCTGAGTCACATACTGAATTTTTTGTTTTTGTTTTTTGAAGTAGTGACGTCAGCCTACAGTCTCTCTTACTGCAGACTCAGGCGAAAGAACCCTTCCCTGTTCCCCAAATTAAAATAGTCACATTAATAACATTAACATTTTATTAGAGAAAAAAGGTTGACAGTGGAAATGGAAAGGCCGCTGCTTGGATTGGCTGCAGCAGCGTAGTATTGGTGTAGCATAAGGAGCAGATCCCTGAATCGGATGACCCACCTGCCGTCCAGTGTCCACCAACCTAGTGCGTTGCTGAGTAGCCAAGGGATTTGGTAACCAAAAGTTGGTATGCACCCCCCCCCCCCAGTCATGAATCCATGAGGGTGGAGAGAGACCCCCCTGGTTCCAACTGTGGGGAATTGTGGCAGCCCTCCTGAACTGGGCTATACAGACCTCAATCCTCCTGCAACTGAACAAGAAAAGGAAAAGAATGGGGGACCCCACCATTAATGATAATGCACCAGCTGCAAAAACCCACTCAAAGACTGCAGGAGAGGAGCTCAGAGTGGCCTCTATATCCCAGTCAGGTCCACTAGGCTGGGAATGCTTCCTTGAAGTGCTGCTGGCCATTCCTGATTGGCTTCCTGTGTCTAGAAAGATAATACGTACAGGCGTTGGTGGCAAATTTCAACCATTGGTTCTGTAGGAACCCCAGAAGAGTGAAGTATGTCTCTCTATGTAGAGACACAGACCAGACCACCCAGTGTGCCTTTTCTAGAAAAGCAGCACATCCAGCAAACATGCATGGGTGATAGATTTCAGACCGCACTGGCACACTCTGTCCATCCCTTGTCTTATGTTCTGCCTGCTGAACCTTTCTATGTGTCTAAATGAGACTTGAGGATGGAAGGCTACCATTAAAAAACATGCCTCTCCTCTTCTCTCTTTTCCTTGGGAACAGGCAGAAGCAGCATTGGGAAAGGTTAGGAGGGCTACAAAAAGAAGACAGCAACATCAGGGCTCCCCACAAAACTGAGTGGGTGAGGAAGAGTGGTGGTCTTGGAAAGGCATTGTCTGGAAGCATCCAATTCACTTTTGAAGTCCGCGTGGTTGGAACAATCGACACAGTATGTAGCTGCTGGAATTTTGACTGGCACAGCTTTGTTTGCTCACATCGTGCTGTAATCTGTCTGGATCACTGTCAAATATGCTATGTGTGAGGATACCTTTGAATGACGTTCAGAAACTCAGCTGGCCTAAGACGCTGTGGCTGGCTGGTTGGCCAAGTCGAGATAAAGGGAGCACATGATATTCTTCTTATAATGGCATCACTGATCACTTTACTGGTCTGTTTTGGGGCACAGTTCAGAACAATCTAGATAACCTGGCCCCAGGCTAGCTGAAAGACTCTATTTCCCCAGATGGGTCTCCCTAGATTTTAACCTCTTTGGGGAGGTTCTGCTGTGACTCCCACCCAATGCCATCACAGGGACATCATCTGGTAAGGACATGGGAGAGGCCTTTCCCATCAGCCACTCCCAAGCTCTTAAACCAAATGAGGGAGGCTAGGTTTCTTTCCTCCCCATTGTCATTCAACACACAGGCACAGAGCTTTTTCATCAGTTATACCTTTATCAATTGACTGCACTTTCTGTGGAAAGGACTTGTAACAGGAGGACTGATGCAGTATTTTTCTTTTAATAATAATAATAATCATGTTCTGTCAAGTCAATTCTGACTTATGGTGACCCTTTCCAGGGTTTTCTAGGTACAGGATACACAGGTTTACCCTTCCCTTCTTCTGGGGGGATCCTGGGACTGACTTTGCAGCTTGCCCAAGGCCACACAGGCTGGCTCTACTCACTGGAGGCACAGTGGGGAATCCAACTCCCAACCTCTGGCTCTGCAGGCAGATACCTAGCCAGCATTTTTCTTTCACCCATCTGCTTTTAAATTATATTTTAATATTTGCATTCTCTTTATATATTTCTGCTATTTTATTGTAAGCTGCCTTGAGTCCCATTCATTGGAGAAAAACAGGACAGAAATCAAATGAATCAATGAATGAATGAATGAATGAATGAATGAATTTTAAATAGGTTTCATTTTCTGCCTGTTCATATCCAATATCCATTCAAGGTAGTGAAGTTTACATTTACAGCCCTTAATGCCCTGGAACCCTATATCCAAAGCAGTGCCTTCTCCTATTTAATCCTTCTTCCCCTTTAATGACATCTCCGAAAACTTCTGTGTGCCTGCCTCATCTGAAGCTCATGAGTGGGAAGCGGAAACTCTTAACTAATGTGAGTGTGAGTGCCTCTGTATCACAGCACAAATTTCTCTCACCTCCTAGATCAGTGGTTCCCAACTTTGGGTAACCCAGGTGTTCCTAGACTGCAACTTCCAGGAACTCCCACCAGCACAGCTGGCAGTGAAGGCTTCTGGGAACTGCAGTCCAAGAACACCTGGGTGACCCAAGGTTGAGAACCGCTGTCCTGGATGATGCAGACTCATTTGTTTTGCTTAGCCATTGGTTTCAGCACTTAAGCATCAGATTCCTTTGAAGTCTGATTTCATAAACTGGGGAAAAAAACTGCCTCAATCACCTCTGTGCAACTTTAACATGCTTCCAGATGTAATCCAGCTGTAATTACCAATTAATTCATCAATCTATGATGTCTGTTTCTGGCCTGAAGTGAAATGGATGTCAGTGAAGAGGAAGGCTTATTCTGCTTTCTTCTCCCAATTATGGCATGCCTTTCCTATTACGAGGCTAGCATGGACCGCGGTCTGTTATACAACAGGCAGAAACATTGCCACTTTCTCAGGCATTTTAAGACTTGTGGTGCCCTCCTCCTAAGTTCTGATGTTTTATTTAACTGTTAGAGCAGTACAACGAAAGAACCAATTACTTTGGGAGGTGGTGAGCACCCCAACGCTGGAAGCATTCAAGAGGAACTTGGACCACCCTCTCTCAGATCTCCTTTGATGTGTATTCCTGTCTTGAGCAGGGGGTTGGACTTGATGGCCTTCTAGGCCCCTTCCAACTCCTTTATTCTATGATTCTATGATTTGATGCTGTTCTCAGGACCAGGCCATTTTGTTTTCCAAAACAGAGGTGCATAAAGGCAGTTCCCCTACATCCCGATGAAGATGTCTGACACACAAAGCCATCCAGGTGATTTTAACACATGAAGCAGACATCTCACAAGTATTTCTCCCTGTTCCTGGAAAAAGAAACGCAATAATAGCAAAATGAAGAGGTCAACAAGTAGCTGCTTTTTTATTACCGCCCACCGCCTGCTGTCTCTTCGTAAGACAGGTCCAGGCGATACTTTTAGGTGTTTAGTGGCATTGCTTTGTTATGATTTTAGACTTTCACTTAACCACAATGAAATTTAGAAAGAGAAAAGCTGGTGTGTAATGGTGTCAAGTAACTAAACATGCCAAGTATAAGAAAAGCAAAATGAAAATAAAACATAGGAAAGTACTGCAACACCTTAAAGACCAACAGATTTCTTTCGGAGTGACATGCTCTTTGTTATACATGGTGATACAGACTAACATGGCAGCCTCTCTATAAACACACCAATACAAAAATAAGCACACATACAAATTTAAGACTGTAGGCATTATGCAGATGTGCAGTGGAATAGACATAGACCGGGGCAGCAGAACCTTCCACGCCCTCCATATTCCTATGTGTTGGCAGTGGACCACAAGTGCATTTGCACAAGTAGAGTTAGTGAGCTAGCAGATGCCTTTTCTGGAGGTGTCTGACGTGGCCTTAGTTACACCCTGTTTGGACTACTGTAACACCCTCTACGTAGGGCTGCCTTTCTGAACTGTTCAGAACCTTCAACCAGTTCAAAATGCTACAGCCAGATGATTGAACAGGGCCAGTTATAGGGAGCATGAAATTCCCATTAAAATGGCTTCACTGGTTACCATAGATCAGCAATGGTGAACCTATGGCACGTGTGCCACAGCTCGCATGCTGAGCCCTTTCTGCCGGCACGTGAGCCATAAGTCGCCAGATCGCTACTCCCCCCCCCCCCCCCCGTGCACAGCCAAACCTGAGAAGGTGGCTGCAGCCGCAGTGCTGGCGCTTCGGCAGGCGGATCCGGAGCAGCTGGTGCTGGCAGCGGATCCGGAGTGGGGTCTTGAGGCACCTCCGTGCCGGGATTCCCCCTTCCGCTGCCACTTCCGGTTCCGCCGCCGCGGCACACCCGCCCGCTGTCCCCCCCCCCGCCAGTTTGGGCACGCGAGCCCAAAAAGGTTCGCCACCACTGCCATAGATGTTGGCAAGTCTTGGGTCGGAGTCCCAAGTCTGAGTCTTTGGTACCAAGTTCTGAGTTCCAAGTCCAAGTCCCTATTAAAAACAAGATTTCTTCCTCAGAAAAAAAAAGGAAGGGTGGGTTAGGGTTCCGAGTCATGAGTCAAGTCCAAGTCATTAAAAACAACAACCATGAGTCGAGTCAAAGTCAAGTCGCCGGTGTGACTTAAGTCCGACTTGACAGCAAGTCCCACAACTCAAGTCCCCATGCCTGCTAGTTACTAGACCAGTTCTGGGCACATTTTAAAGTGTTCAATATGATTTATAAAGCCTTGTACGTCTTGATAAGCAGCACACTTTGCTTTGATTCCAGGCTGTCTGAAAGACTGTATTCTCCCATAGAAGTCTGTCTGTGCTTTGAGATCTGCAACAGAGGCCCCCACATTGAGAGGCATGTCCATGGAGGACAAAAGAGAGGGCCTTCTTCAGCAACCATCCTTATTCAGGCAGGCCTTTAGCAAAGGATCAAGGAACATGTTACACTTTTTTCTATTGCTTGACTGTAATTACTATTTCTAACTTTGATTTTTTTTAATTGGATTCCCTTTGAAGATGATAATTGATTTGATTAGGTTTTTATAATATATTTTTAAATTGTATTGTTTATCAATTATACTGTAAGACATACTGGGCCTCAAGTTGGTAGAAAGGTGGGATATAAATCAAATAAATGAGTGAGAAGAGTGCAGTTTCTCACATAATGTATGATCAATATGCCATGTCATGGCGGTAGGATGGAGGCATCCAATATGTATCCCATTTACCACTTTTTTGATGTATTTCTGTGATCTCATACAGTGTATGAAGACGGTGCTATCAAAGGTTACCAGTCAGAAAGCTAACAGTGAAACCTCCTGTAAGGAAATGGAAGGAAACTGGGAATTGTAGTTATACTAAGATGGAGTCTGTTAGGTGCTGTGTAAGATGAATTTAAAAGAGATGTTTTTCAGGAGCTTGTTGTGCAGAGTTGTTTGTCAAAGTCACAAGGTCGGACAGTCCAGGAGAAGAAGACGAAACAGAAGACCGAGATAAGACACCTGGAGCCTAGAGCATGAGAACTTTGGGCGGTGATCAGAGTGATCTGAGTTACACCCACTTGGACTTAATTGGGTGTCAGCTTGAAAGTGTAATGAAGAAGGAGGTCCTAAAGAGTTGTAAAATGAGAGGGTTTGTGTATGTGAAGAACCGTCAGTGAATGCTGTGGAATGTGAGACAGAGATACTTGTTTTTCTTTTCAAGAAGAAGGGGGGGGATAGCCCAGCTTCTAGATGCCAACATGTAGGACATAGAGCAAAGATGATTTGTTGTTGTTTAGTTGTTAAGTCATGTCCGACTCTTCGTGACCCCATGGACCAGAGCACGCCAGGCCCTCCTGTCTTCCACTGCCTCCCGGAGTTGGGTCAAATTCATGTTGGTAGCTTCGATGACACTGTTCAACCATCCTCTGTCGTCCTCTGCCGTCCCCTTCTCCTCTTGCCCTCACACTTTCCCAAAATCAGGGTCATTTCCAGGGAGTCTTCTCTTCTCATGAGATGGCCAATGTATTGGAGCCTCAGCTTCAGGATCTGTCCTTCCAGTGAGCACTCAGGGTTGATTTCCTTCAGAATTGATAGGTTTGTTCTCCTTGCAGTCCAGGGGACTCTCAAGAGTCTCCTCCAGCACCACAATTCAAAAGCATCAATTCTTCGGCAGTCAGCCTTCTTTATGGTCCAGCTCTCACTTCCATACATCGCTACAGGAAAAACCATAGCTTTGACTATGCGGACCTTTGTCGGCAAGGTGATGTCTCTGCTTTTCAAGATGCTGTCTAGGTTTGTCATCGCTTTCCTCCCAAGAAGCAGGGGTCTTTTAATTTCGTGGCTGCTGTCACCATCTGCAGTGATCATGGAGCCCAAGAAAGTAGAATCTGTCACCGCCTCCATATCTTCCCCTTCTATTTGCCAGGAGGTGATGGGACCAGTGGCCATGATCTTAGTTTTTTTGATGTTGAGCTTCAGACCATTTTTGGCGCTCTCCTCTTTCACCCTCATTAAGAGGTTCTTTAATTCCTCCTCACTTTCTGCCATCAGAGTGGTATCATCTGCATATCTGAGGTTATTGATATTTCTTCCGGCAATCTTAATTCCAGTTTGGGATTCCTCCAGTCCAAAGATGATTACCTACCCTGTTTCCCTGAAAATAAGCCCTAGTATGATTTTTCAGGATGCTCATAATATAAGCCCTACCCCAAAAATAAGCCCTAGTTAAGTGAAAGCCCACCCTCCACCATTGTGCAGCAACCAGAAGAAGATGACATGACTGTATTTGAATAAACGTAGATGGTTGTACATGAAAAAAATAAAACATCCCCTGAAAATAAGCCCCAATGCATTTTTTGGAGCAAAAATTAATATAAGACCCTGTCTTATTTTCGGGGAAACACGGTAGCTGTTTTTATTTTAATTGGAAATTGTAAGTTTATTTAAACATTGTAATAGTCTGAAAATGCTCAATGCTTATGCTTTAAAGCTACAACTGTACTCTAATGAAACTTTTTTTTTCTTAATAAAACAAATATAATTCTTCAACAAGGATCTAGTCTCTTGATACAGCAGGACTATCTAAATCCAGTGTGGATGAAAGAAAGTTAATAGTTGCTACTGTAAGTTAAAAAGTCCTACTGTCCTACTTGGTAAGGCTGGTGTGTATTCTAAGGAAACACAAAGCCTATGTCTTATTGCTCTGGAAGCAATCAAAGATTACCTTTAAGGCTCAGGCTTGTCTATGGGGCTTACTACGCACTTCTGAGGCCTAGAGCGGTGGTCCCCAACCTTGGGCTTCCAGATGTTCTTAGACTTCAACTCCCAGAAATCCTGGCCGGCAGAGGTGGTGGTGAAGGCTTCTGGGAGTTGTAGTCCAAGAACATCTGGAGGCCCAAGGTTGGGGACCACTGGCCTAGAGGACCTACCTCAGGAAATAAAGGTGGTAGTTTTGTGCCCAGAGGGACTCCCTGACCGCGATCATTGTCTCTTTAGGGAGACGGGATCGTTACACCTCCTGTTTCAGATACAGTGATATAGTATTTCCAGCTACCCTCTGCTAGAGACTAGCAAGAGCAGTGAATATTGCCATGACATTTTGCTCATTGATATCCTGGGCCATGCAATTGGCAACTGTCCGTAATAAAAAATAGTGACTTAAAACTAGTCAATTTTAGCAGTTTTCATATCTAGCTTTTTTGTATGATCTTGGGCAAAAACTGATATTAAGGTCCAAAAACAAAAACAAAATCTGAAGCACATTTTAAACTAAGGACCAATCGGCCATGACTCAACTTCCAGATAAGGACCAGGTGCTTTAGAAAACAGTTAACTGTTAGGAAGGAGGTGGGGAGAAGGGTCTGTCTGTACTATTGCTCTGTATTGTTTCTCTTCAGCAGAGGAGTTTACTTCTTACTGTGGCCCACCATTTTTGTTTGCAAACTTTGAAAGGACTAGATAAATGTGATGCCTTAATGCCTTAAAAGAGGCTGCACTTTTTAAAACCTGGCTTTTTGAGGTCAGATGTGAATTTCGAGAGCTTAGTCTCATGAGGATCACAGAGCAGGTGATCTTTTTTAACATGGAGTTTGTGATATCTTTATGAGGAGTTATCAAATTCTTTCCTCTTGGATCTCTTCATATTGTAGATGCCTGACAGGTTTGTGGCAGCAGTTTAATTTCTGCGTATTGAGCATCAAGCAAGCTCATGGTACACTTGGGGTTTATCCTACCGCCCAGAGTTCAGCTGGTGGTGGCTGAACAGTGAATGTCACCATTCAGGAGAAGGCAATTTAAGATTGGCTCTTCTAATGTGGACATGTGTGCTAAGGAGGATTATAAGTAGAGATGGGGGTATTTGTATTCGTATAAGAATATGAATATCCCTGCGCAGCTGGAGTTAACAAGGGTCCAGCTCACACATCAGGAGGTGGTGGCCTCTCTCTTCCTTCCAGTTGCTCCGGAGCGCCACTCGACTAGCCACTCGGCAGCCTTGCAGGGAGACTCGTCTTCCCTCCCTTTGCCAGGAGTGGCTGGACGACCAGGAAGAGAACAGTGCTCGGGAGCGATTGGAAGGATGAGCGGGGCCGTCAACATCTTGACAAAATTAGGGGGGGGAATGAAAAGAGGGAGGGAGGGAAAGCAAAAGGCAAAATGCTGTGGCACCTTGAAGGGTGACAGATTTCTTTCAGTGTGAACTTTTCTCTTTCTTGTATGTCTAAAGAAGCTCACATTGAAACAAATCTGTCAGTCTTCAAGGTGCCACAACATTTTGCCCTTCGATTTTTCTCCCTCCCTCTTTTTAAATTTAATTACATCAGTGGCTTAGGAAGGGACACTGTTAAAATAATTCTCAGGCCGTTGATGTAACTATCAGGCCAAATAATAAAATAATGTTTAAGCAAGAAAACAGTTTCCAGAACTATAAAAATAAATAATAATTTTCTTCACATAAAAAGGCATCTCAGCTCATCTCTTACGAGGGGGTGTTCTCATGGGGACAAACAACAGATTGTCTCCCCTCCTTGTAGAGGTGCCATCACACATGAATATTCGCCCACAGAGGTCCCATCTGTATATGGTGGGAGAGAAGGGACATGAATGGAGTCTCACCTCTGGGATGGAAAGGGAAGGGAAGGGTGCTCCTCTACCAGGTAATGGCTCCTAGCAATCAAGCAAGCAAGGCTTGGAAATGTAACTTTTTTGGGGGTACAATTCCCAGAGTAGATCCTTTAAGTCCTGCAAGTTGCAATGTAGAGCCTCTATGGATTGGATTTGGTGTTTCTGCACATCCCATAGATGCTCCTCCATCAGATTGAGATATGGGGAATCTGGAGGCCGAGGTAACACCTTGAACTCTTCCATGTTCCTCAAAGCATTCCTGAACAATTTTTGCCGTGTGGCAGGGTGCACTATCCTTGGTGAAAGAGACTACTGCCATCAGAAAACACCATTGCCATGAAGGGGTGTACATGGTTTGCAACAATCTCTAGGTAGGTGGTATGAGTCAAAGGAACATCCACATGAATGTCAGGACCCAAGGTTTCCCAGCAGAACACTGCCCAGAGTGTAACACTACCTCCGCCGGCTGGCCTCCTTCCCATATGGCATCCTGCTGCCATTTTTTCCTCAGGTAAATGATGAATACACACCTGGCCATCCACCTACTCTAAAAGAAAATCTGATTATCAGACCAGGCAACCTTCTCCCATTGCTCCATGGTCCAGTTCTGATGCTCACGTCCCCATTGTAGGTGCTTTTGGTGGTGGACAGGGGTCGTCATGGGCACTGACTGGTCTGCTAGGCAGCCCCATATGCAGCAAACTGCGATGCATTGTGTGTGTTCGGACATCTTTCCATCATGGCCTGCATTACGTTTTTCAGCATTTTGAGCTACAGTAGCTTTTCTGTGTGATCAGACCAGACGGGATAGCCTTTGTTTCCCATGTGCATCAATGAGTCTTGGGCACCCGTGACTCTGATGCCAGTTCACCAGTTGTCCTTCCTTGAACCACATTTGGTGGACACTAACCACTGCATACCGGGATACCCCACATGTCTTGCCATTTTGGAGATGCTGTGACCCAGTCATCTAGCCCAGTGGTTCTTAACCTTTGTTACTCAGGTGTTTTTGAACTGCAACTCCCAGAAACCCCAGCCAGCACAGCTGGTGGTGAAGGCTTCTGGGAGTTGCAGTCCAAAAACACCTGAGTAACAAAGGTTAAGAACCACTGATCTAGCCAACACTATTTGGCCCTTGTCAGAGTCACCCAGACCGTTTCGCTTGGCCATATTTCCTGCTTCCAACACAAGAAAGGCAAGAACTGACTCTTCACTGGCTGCCTAATATATCCCACCCTTTGACAGGTTCCACTGCAACAATATAATCAATGCTATTCACTTCACCTGTCAGTGGTTTGAATGTTGCAGCTGATCAATGTATAAAGCTTAAGAGCAAATAGTGCTTTCTTTGTTTTATGAATGTCAAGTTCTCTACCAAGACTTGTGTGAAATTACCTTAAACTCTTTCTTCCTATGACAGTTTTCAGTTACAAATTATATAATGTAAGCTTTATACATTGATATATCTCATATATATCTCATATATCTCATATATATCGTATATGTTTCCCCAAAAATAAGACAGGGTCTTATATTAATTTTTGCTCCAAAAAACGCATTAGGGCTTATTTTTGGGGTAGGGCTTATATTACGAGCATCCTGAAAAATCCTACTAGGGCTTATTTTCAGGTTAGGTCTTATTTTCGGGGAAACAGGTTTATGTGTGTGTGTGTGTGTGTGTGTGTGTGTGTGTGTGTGTGTGTGTGTGTGTGTGTGTGTGTGTGTGTGTGTGTGTAAAAATGTATATATATTTGCTAAGCTCAGAGGATAAGACAACTCAAGATATGGAAGGGGGCAGCCTCCTGGACCAAGACCATGAGCTACAGCCTGCTTTGAAATGGGTGGAAAATCTAGACAGAAGGTAGCTCCAGCAATCTCCCTTCACCCAACAACGCAAAGAGAGGCTTGTTCTGTGACCTCAGTAGAGTAAGGGAACAAGGATGCTGCCTGTGCTGGATGGGTTACACTCCCACAGGTGTGTAACCTGGGGGTACTCCCGGATTAGTCTCTGAGCTGGGACGCCCAGGTTTCAGCAGTGATCAGGAGAACATTTGCACAGTTAAAACTGGTGTGCCAGCAGTGCCCGTTCCTGGAGAGGTCTGATTTAGCCACTGTGACGCTTGCCTTAGTTACATCCTGGCTTGATTGCTGTAACACACTCTATGTGGGACTGCCTCTGGAAAGTGTCAGGAAACTTCAGAGGGTCCAAAATGCAGCAAGCAGATTGCTAATTGGAGTTGGACACAGGGATCACCCGACCCCCTGCTCCTGATTACAGCAGCTCCACTGGATACCAATCCGTTTCTGGGCAGAATTCGAAGTGCTGGTTCTAATCTATAAAGCCCTTAAATGGCTTGGGTCAAAGCTTTCTCAAGGACTGCATCTCCCTTTATTATCCTGCTCAGGTGTTAAGATCACCAGAAGAGGTCTTTCTCTCAGTCCCACCACCTTCACAGGTGCATTTGGTAGGGACACGGGAGAGGGCCTTCTCTGTGGCTGCTCCCAGACTCGTGAACCCCCTCCCACTGGAGGCCTGGCCCCATCTTTGCTGTCCTTCTGTGAGCAGGCAAAGACCTTTCTCTTCAGGCAGGCTTTTCCTGAGTGAATGGCTGCCTGAGTGGAGGGTTTTTTTTTAATGGATTGTTTCACCTTACTGCATTGAATGTCTTTTGGTGTTGCTTATGCTTTTTGGCATTGTATTCATTGATCCTTTTAGTATTGTATACTCATTGTTACTAACTTAAATACTGTCTTCTAGATGTGGTAAGTAGAGATGGGAGCTTCGTATTCGTATCCCTGAGGATACGAATACGAAGCGCAGCACCACAGGTGCCATGGAGATCCGTTCCCTCCCCCCCAGAACCAGCCCAGCCCACTCACTGAGCTCCGTGCAGTGCATGTGTCCGTCATCAGCAACACTGAGCCAATCAAAGACCTAGCCCAGCCAGCGCTTCCCTACCTCCCTGTGCTGCTGACCACTCAGAAGCTCAGCAGGGAGACTCTTCATCCCACCTCTTTACCAGAGTGGTACAGGGAGGCAGGGAAGCACTGGCTGGGCTAGACCTGTGATTGGCTCAGTGTTGCTGGCGATGGTGTGTGTCCCTTGGAGCCCAGTGAGTGAACCAGGTTGGTTCTGGAGGGAAGGAACAGACCTCTGTGCGTCTGTGGTCCTGCACTTCATATTCGTATCCTTGGGGATACGAAAACAAAGCCACCATCCCTAGTCAAAAGCCGCCTGGGGTCCTTTTTAAGAAGAAAGGTGAGCTAAAAATATTTTAAATAAATAAAATAAATAAGTAATAAAAAACAGAGGCATTCCTAAGAAATTCACATTCTGTTATTCAGAGTACATTTTCCTTTTCACACGTAGCCAGAATGCCCGACAAATACAAGCCTAAAGAGGTGCGCTTGCACATTTGTTTTGTTATTTCTTGCACACCTGTTGACTGAAAAGGATTGTTGAAACCTCTGCTACAACTTGCTCTCCACAAGTTTTTTTTTCTTTTTTGCCTAAGTGTGAAGTGAGGGGCTTGTGTTGCTTTAGCATATGGCCTGGGTTTGTGTTCTCAAATGTTCCCTTGGCTTCCTTTTAAAAATTCTGAGTGGGCAGGTCTATGGGCAGATGAATGCTTGCATTCTTGTGACGCTTTCCAGTGTGCAGGTCATAACTGCACTGCAGGATGTTACAATCTGCTTCTCTTGCCCCTCTCTTTGGCTTCTCCCTTCTTGTTGATAAGATGGTGCCACTGCCAACATTCATAGGAGCCGTCTCCTGCTTCTCTTTCTCTTGTGTTCTCTGGGCTGGGGTTGGGCAGATAATTCTGTTGGAAATAATTCTGATGATTCCTTTAATTCTGTCTCAATTCGCTCATTTAGAGGTTAATAAACCAGCTGTGGGCAACCTGTGGCCCTCCAGAGGTTGTGGGAGTGCCATTTCCACCATCCCTAGTCAGCATGTCTGTGGAGGGAGGATGGGAGTTGTAGTCATGCCCCTGTTGTAAATCATCTATAGGATGCCCAACTAGGTGTACATGGACAGGAATCTGATTGAAACAGAAAGTACCCAACATTTATTAGTGAACTCCCAAATAAATAGAACAGACCATGCAATATTTAAATGGTACTGATGAAAGCATGAGTTGGATTTCTTGACCGTGGCCACATGTCCTAGTTTAAGGAGAGCTGTCTTTCATCTTAAGAACTGCCAGAGGAAAGGTCTCCATTTGAAAGCATCCTTCATTTGAAGGGCTGCCCATGTCTGATTTAAAGGTAAAGAATCATAAGGGTGGGGTGGGGGGATCAGGGTCCTTAAAGTAGCTCCATTCAGAGTGAGCACTAGGAGGGCAGACTTAGTGATCATACTGGTCACCTGGTCACCCACTGTTTTCCCTACTTAAGTGAAATACTTTGTAATTCTGTTCACATTACCCAAAAAAATATCATTTTTTGGTTTTGCCTATATGCATGTCGATTAGCACATGCAATTTCATGCAAATCAGTGTCTTTTTTACATTTTCTTTTCTGTGGTGTATAGGCGTCCATCCTGGTCTTCGTTCCTGTATGGTAAATTCTGGCAGCTGCAGCCCAAAACAGAAACAGTTTCCATCTTTGGGAGATGAGCAGCCACCTACAGCTCAGTGGCAGAAGTAGTCCTCTGGTTGCCACCCTCCTGGTTCTCCGAGGGTACCACTGGGAAAGAATCTCTACTGATGATCTCAGTTACCAGGCAGCACCACTGGAAGGTGCAGTCTACTTTGCATTAGAGATGGGATATTTGGACCCACTCTGCAGAACTGCCTGGTCCACTTACCGCTCACAGCGCAGTGCGGCGCAGCGTGCGCACCCATCCTCATTGGCGCCACACCAATCACGGAAGTAGCTTGGCTGGGGCTTCCCCACCTCCCTGTGCTGCTGACCACCCTGGCAAGGAGGCGGGATGACGAATCTCCCCACTCAGCTGCTGAATCATCACCAGTGCAGGGAGGTGGGCTCCTTCCACGAGGGGTGCAGCGTGAAGGAGGATGGCTGCCTGCACCACTCCGTGAGCAGTAAGTGGACTGGGCAGTTGTAGGGGGTGGGTCCAAATGGCCCGGCCACCTGTGAGGGCGAAATTCATATTCGTCTCCGCCGGGAGACGGATACGATTATCCCATCTCTATTCTGCATTGATCTGTCAACCACTCAGAGACAGTCAGTAGACAAGGTGGTTAGGACAGAAGAGTGCAAGCACCCTCTTGAGTAGTACATTATAGGGTTTGACACAGACATGAGAGATGTTGCTTCCAAAGCAACTCCGGATCAAAAGGTCCAGAACGTACTAATCTCAATAGAAAAACTTATATGTTTTTGTCATGTTTCTATATTTGCTTGCACCACGTCTACTTCATTCCGAATGTGTCTTAATTTTCTCTGGAGCGTAGGCAGCTCGAGGCATCAGGCACTGCAGGTGGAAACCTCTGCACATCGTTTCAGAAGTGCCAGGTGGGAATTTGAGCTCAGGTGGCTGCCCTTGAGAACGCCCAGACACAAGGCAACCGTTTGGGTGCTTCAATCCTGGCCTATTTCTGACAACTCTTCTGCTTTGAGGCACAGCATGCCCTGCATGGGTTTGGTTTTGTTTTTCTCTCAGCTGCAGCCACCAAGGCCAATTTACAATGTTTTTAATTACTTTCTTTCACTCCACCCAGCTGGCAGACCACTCCACTCCTCTGTGCTAATGTTTGACATTTGTGTTCTTGGGTCTTGTGGCAGAGCTACACAATGCTGCTTTATTTCATGATCTCTACGGGTCATAAGTTCGGTCTACTAATCATAATTTACTCTCCCCAGTTCCTTGTAATTTTTTCCTGCTGCAAGGCATTATTCATGTCTTCCTGTGCTTTTATTCTGCCAAGTCGTATATTCTTTCTTTAAACATACAGCGGGTGGCCCTTACCAGCACTGCAGGCTTGCACGAGGCCTGTGTTTAGAGGATAAAGTATATATGCTGAACAAAGCAGACAGGGAAGGAAAAGCAGACAGGGAAGTTTGCTACAGGAAGACTGATGGGGATAGCAAATGTCTACTCACCCCCACCTATGGGCATTCATTGTGATGGCTCAACATATCTCCTCTTATACATTCAATGGAACACATGGGAGTTCTGTTTAAGCCATCCTAATGTACCTCCGTAGCTTCAGGAAGCCTGTTTCCACTTCCTCTAAAAAGTGTGTTCGCTAAAAAGAGTTTTTGAGAAATGAAGCTGAACAATCATGACAAACCACAGCTTAGAATGTGGTTTTTCAGAAATTGCAGGGCTAAGTGCATAATTAGTTGCTCCCTACTTGATGCCTCTGATGAAGAGGATTTCAGTCTGCGAAAGCATGTGCCAGACAAAACGTCTTGGTCTTCAAGATGCCCCAGGACATGGTCAGTGAAGTTAATTACTGTTTGAGGGCTCATCCAGACTGAGCATTTGTTGCATTCTATGTGTACCGATTAGAGATAGGCAAGACCCACTGGTTTGGCAGTTTGTGCTGGTGCGTACATCGGCCAAACAGGTGTTTGGCGCTACAGGGCCCTGCCTCCTCCGGCGGACACTCACTTAGAAGCAGGAGACAGGGCAGGGAAGCCAGGCCACTGCCTCCGAGTGGGCACCTGCTGGAGGAGGCAGGGCTTTGAAGTGCTGAACACCTGTTCAGCTGTTAAACAAACCGGCACAAACCACCAAACCAGCAATTCACACCCGTCTCTAGTACTGATGATACTAGTATTTTTCCCACTGTCAAGATGACCACAGCTTAAGCCAGTACCAACTGTGACACAGTGAAAGGACAACAGCAACAACGAAGACAACAAACTGTTTTCCCAGGGTTCTGCAAAACATCTCAAAAGGTGTTTTGTTTATGTATTTCACTAGTTTTGTGTGGGGCAGTCGTGTGTGTGTGCACATGCATTATAGATGTTATAGATTCTGAGTGCAACTAAATGACAAACTTTTTTTCTTAGGGCCAGGTTGATGTGAATTATTTAATTTTAACAAACTCTGGTGGTGATTTATATTCCTCACATTACTTGCACTCCTTAAGGGTCAGCTCCGTGTGCAGAAGTAGTTCTTCTTGAACTGAGCCCACTTCATGGGCTTCTCCTGTCCCTCTGGGCCAGTCCATACCACGGCCCTGATGGAAAGGGCTTAGCGAATAGAAGCTGCTCTTCCTCACTCTGCCTGCTGCCGCTCTCACTCACAGGCAGTGGGAAGGAAAAAGCAAGGTTGGGGGCTTTTCGGACTGGCAGTTGTTGTTGTTGTTTAGTCGTTAAGTCGTGTCCGACTCTTCGTGACCCCATGGACCAGAGCACGCCAGGCCCTCTTGTCTTCCACTGCCTCCCGGAGTTGGGTCAAATTCATGTTGGTCGCTTCGATGACACTGTCCAACCATCTCGTCCTCTGCCGTCCCCTTCTCCTCTTGCCTTCACACTTTCCCAACATCAGGGTCTTTTCCAGGGAGTCTTCTCTTCTCATGAGATGGCCAAAGTATTGGAGCCTCAGCTTCAGGATCTGACCTTCCAGTGAGCACTCCGGGTTGATTTCCTTCAAAATGGATAGGTTTGTTCTCTTTGCAGTCCAGGGGACTCTCAAGAGTCTCCTCCAGCACCACAGTTCAAAAGCATCAATTCTTCGGCAGTCAGCCTTCTTTATGGTCCAGCTCTCACTTCCATACATCGCTACAGGAAAAACCGTAGCTTTGACTATGCGGACCTTTGTCGGCAAGATGATGTCTCTGCTTTTTAAGATGCTGTCTAAGTTTGTCATCGCTTTCCTCCCAAGAAGCAGGCGTCTTTTAATTTCATGGCTGCTGTCACCATCTGCAGTGATCATGGAGCCCAAGAAAGTAAACTCTGTCACTGCCTCCATATCTTCCCCTTCTATTTGCCAGGAGGTGATGGGACCAGTGGCCATGATCTTAGTTTTTTTGATGTTGAGCTTCAGACCATTTTTGGCGCTCTCCTCTTTCACCCTCATTAAGAGGTTCTTGAAGTCCTCCTCACTTTCTGCCATCAGAGTGGTATCATCTGCATATCGGACTGGCAGAGAGGGCATTAAATGACAGATGCTGACACAGGACACAACTGAAACACTCGGCTTAGCTTATTTCACGACATGGGGGGGGGAGTTGAATATGCTCCTAAAGTCTAAAGGTCAAAACATCTAATTGGACAGGGATAGAGAAGGTGGAAAGTGTACCTTTTTGGCCTACGGAGGACATTGCAACATTGACTAAGATCCTGTTGCTCAGCATAGCATGTCGTACTAGAGCAGGCACATTGAATCAGGCTGAAATCCTGCTACTTAGAGTTGTAAACCACAACTAGAGTAAGCCTATTTTAATCAAGAGCACTTGCAGAAGAGCACTTATGCTGTCCAGCACCAGGGCAGACTGGAGGGACGGGGGGGGGGGGAAGTAGCCATTGTATATAAAAATACCCTGGAGGTTACTAGGCGCTCCACGGTGGTGAAGCCGGGTTTGGAGGCCCTCCACGTGTCAGTAGGGGCCAGGGATGGTATTGGGATTTTGCTGGGTTACCGCGCTCCCCGCGACCCAGCCATTTCCTTACCGGAGCTGGTGGACTTTGTCTCCGTGGCACTGCTGGAATCCCCGAGGCTTCTGGTCTTGGGTGATTTCAACATCCATCCGGAGGCAGAGGTTTCTGGTCCAGCTCTTGAGTTCTTGGAAACCATGGCTTCCTTGAACATGTCCCAACATGTTAACGGCCCCACTCACGTGGGTGGTCACATGCTAGACCTGGTTTTCTCCACCAATTGGAGTGAGCGTGGTCTGATGGTGACTGACCTTGTGTCGGTTCCTTTGTCATGGTCGGATCACCACCTAATAAAATGTAACCTCTCAGTGGCTCTCCCTCCTCGCAGGGAGCACGGATCTATTTTAATGGTCCGCCCTCGAAGGCTACTGGATCCCATAGGATTCCAGGACTCCATGAGAGGGATTCCGGCTGATCTGACTGGTGCTCCTGTTGAGGCTCTGGTTGAAGGCTGGTTCACTGCCGCCACCAGGGCTGTAGACACGATTGCTCCTAAACGCCCTCTCCAATGCAGAGCTCGGCCTGCATCCTGGTTCAATCAGGACCTACGAGCGATGAAGCAAATTAGGAGAAGGCTAGAGTGCAAGTGGAGACGGAGCCCGATGGTTTACAATCGGAAAGCTGTCAGGGTCGCAACTAACCTTTACCTTGCTAAGGTAAGGGCTGCTAGTCGAACTCACCTCGCTGACTGGAAAAGCGAAGCTTCAAATCAGCAGGCGGAACTTTTCCGTATAGTCCGCGACCTATCCGGAATTGGTCTAAGTGACGGGCCTCCTTCTAGTATCTCACCCGACCAATTTGCAGCATTTTAAAAATCTAAAGTGGAGGCCATCCACCGGGAGCTCTCTCCTTTTTTGGATACAGTGGATCGAGCAGAGATGTCCAGCGCTCCGCCTTGCCCGGTGAGTCTTGATCTCTTTCAGTCTGTGACGCCAGATATTGTGGACAAAGCACTTGATCACTGTCGGTCCACCACTTCATCCCTTGACCCTTGCCCGGCCTGGCTAATCAAAGCAGCCAGGCCTATAACAACTGAATGGGCCACAGTAATAATTAATGGGTCTTTCCTGGAGGGCAGGGTTCCTCCTGCCCTCAAGGAGACACTCATTAGGCCCATTAGGAAGAAACCAAATTTGGCGGCAGATGATATTGGCAATTACAGGCCCGTCGCCAATGTTTCTTTCATTAATAAAGTGGTGGAGAGGGTGGTGGCCGATCAGCTTCAGGTTCATTTGGATGAAACAAATGCCCTGGATCCATTCCAGTCGGGCTTCAGGCCGCGCCATGGTACAGAAATGGCATTGGTCGCCCTGTTGGATGACCTATTGAGGGAGGCCGACAGGGGAAAAACGTCTCTGTTGGTCCTCCTCGATATCTCAGCCGCCTTTGATACTGTCGACCACGGTATCCTCCTGAGGAGGCTCTCCGAGTTGGGAATTGGTGGCCTGGTGTTTGCCTGGCTCCGATCCTTCTTGGAGGATCGTCCTCAGAGAGTTCAGCTTGGGGAGAGAGTTTCGGCCCCGTGGAGCCTCAATTGTGGAGTTCCGCAGGGCTCGATTATCTCCCCAATGCTGTTTAATATCTATATGAGGCCGCTGGGTGAGGTCATCAGGGGGTGTGGGGCATCGTGCCATCAGTATGCTGATGACACTCAGCTCTACATCTCCTTTTTTCCAACCACAGTGGATGCCGTTCTGTCCCTTCAGCGCTGTTTGGAGACTGTACTGCAATGGATGCAGGAAAATGGGCTGAGGCTGAACCCGCACAAGACGGAGGTCCTGAGGGTGGGTAGCCCCATCATCGGTGGTTTAGGAAACTCCCTCTCTTTTGGGGGGGTGAATCTCACCGCAAAGACTGAGGTTCATAGCTTGGGGGTCCATCTGGACCCGGCGCTTACCATGGAAACTCAGGTGGCGTCAGTGGTCCGCTCCGCCTATTTCCATCTTTGGCGGATTGCCCAGCTGCATCCCTATCTTGATGTTGGGGCGCTCACCACTCTGGTCCATGCGCTCGTAATCTCGAGATTAGACCACTGTAATGCGCTCTACGTGGGGCTACCTTTGAGATTGATGTGGAAGCTTCAAATGGTGTAGAATGCGGTGGCCAGACTTCTCAGTGGGGTGAGAAAACATCAACATAACTACCCCACTCTGGCCGCCTTGCATTGGCTGCCCGTTCGCTTCCGCGTTGATTTCAAAGTCTTAATGATTACATATAAAGCCCTAAATGGTTTAGGTTTATTTGGCGGAACGCCTCCTCCCACCTAGATCTACTCATATCACTCATTCCAGCCAGGAGGTGCGGCTGAGGAGCCTGACGCCGAGGGAGGCCTGGAAAGAAAAAATAAGAAACCGGGCCTTCTCGGCGGTGGCTCCCCGTCTTTGGAATAATCTCCCCTCCGAGATCCGCTTGGCCCCTTCGCTGGGAATTTTCAAAAGCGAACTTAAAACCTGGCTATTCAGGCAGGCCTTCCCTCCGGTCACCACTTAATCTATTCTCTTTCCTCCATCTTGAATGACTGTTTATTGTTGAGACATTGTTGTTATTTTTCAATTGTTTTATTCTATTTGTTGTGAGCCGCCCAGAGTAGACATTGTCTAGATGGGCGGCATATAAGTTTAATAAATAAATAAATAAATAAATAAATAAATAAATAAATAAATAAATAAATAAATAAATAAATAAATAAAAGAGTTGACTCACCAAATCCCTATTGATTAGATGGGTCTGCTCTAGTAAGACCTGCTGCACTAAGCAACAGGATTGAAGCCATTGTCTTTCAAACAATGCAACAACTGGGAAGGTGGCTAATATTTATCATGTCATGCTTAATGTTGTTCCTTCTTTGTATTTTTAGGGGGCTGGCTAAAATGCTTCCTTCGGGTATTTTGAGGCAATTTCCACTCCACATTTACACAGTTTTATTATTTTTAGGTAATTACTCCTCTGCCAAAAGGAACTAAAAAAGAAATGAAACAAGCATGAGCAATTTTCTGAAGAACAACACAAGCTATAATTTTTTCCTGCATACCTTTAACAGACATCATTTACAGGAGGGTGCAATGTACGTGCTGTAAACTAGTTCTAAGAAGTAATCTTGTAAGCTCTGCTTAACCTTTGGTGTTCTGTGACTGCTGCATGAAATGGCACAGGTGTCTCCTGTGATAAAAATACTTAATGCCTTTTAAGATCTTCTGGGGAGGCCCCTCCCAAGCTCATTTGATGGGGACACAAGACAGAGCCTTCTCAGTGGTTGCTCCCAGTCTTTGGAACGCACTGCCCTGAGAAGCCAGGTTGTCCCCCCTCTCTCTTGTTCTTCCACCATCACACAAACGTTCCTTTCCAGGCAGGTTTTTAAGCAATAAGTGGAGGTCTCATGAATACTATATTTATTGAATTTAGAGATTTTTTTAATATTTTAAAATTGTTTTTAATCTTGATTTTAAAAAAATCTTAATATTTTTAATTGTTTTTACATTTGATATTTATCTAGTGTTGTTAAATCTGTCATTTTATCCGTTGTAAGCCACCTTGAGTCCCCTATTGGGGAAAACGGTGGCATATAAATAGTATAAATCACAATAATAAATAATACAAAGGTTTACCACATGGTCCCACAAAGTCCATAGGAGAAACGGTTGACTATGTCTCTTCTTTTTTTCTTTTCTTACAGAAGTGCTAAACTTATCCATGGGATAAATCAAGAGTCAGTTCTACATTTCTGCCAGTGAAATAATTGACTTCAACATAAACACTCGGTTGCTAGAAGAACCCAAATTTATGACAATTCCACAGCACAGAGAGAAGCAGAAACTGAAAACAAAAGGAATTGCAGGCAGCAACACAAATAATTCAAAACGAGGAGATAAACATTTACTACAGAAGCAGCGCTGACTCCATTCTGTCCTCATGCGAAATGCATGAGAAGAAAAACTTCTAAAGAGACTGTCGTTTCAAGAGAGTCATGCCCAGGCGGACGTTGTGACAACTTTTTGAAACTGCTTCAGGTTAAATGGACCATCTGTGTTTTTTAAATGATCAGATAAGTTAAACACACTGGCCCTTTCCGCACTGTGGAAGTAAGATTCAACTGCCCATCTCATCAGCTCCAGTACTTGGAATGGGAAGAGGACGCCATTTTGTCCTTTGCCTCCAGCAACAAGATTCTTGATCCAACCTTGGCTAGAAGTGATAAACGCGCTGTTAATTGTCACTTGTTCAGATTTGTTTTTCTTTTACAGGTGTTGACCCTCAGACCAGCTGGAAGGAGTTTAGGAACTATAGCCTTTGTTAGGGATATGGGGGAAAACCAAATAGGTAAAGCCTTTCCCAGCCTAACATATTAGGAAAAGCATTAGTTTAAATTGCTATTTCAAATCCACTACTTTGAATGGTCTTTAAATCGTGAGTTTTATCATTAACAATGGCAATATCAGTTTAAAAAATTTAAATCATTGGTTTCAACTTCAGCTCATTGCCTTGACAGTGTGAACAGGAGAATATGTGTGTGTGAGGCAATCCTAATTACACTATGTGGTGCCTTGTCTAGTACTGCACCTGGCAGACTTTACTGGGGGAAAATGTCAGCAGGAAAGAAATACTTGTTTTCATCTTCACAATTAAACTCGGAAAGGGCTTTGTAAGTATTTCAATATGTGCAAGCTCACTTGGTTCTGTTCTTGGTGGGGAAAAATGCATTTCTGGCAGATATTAGCAGGAAAAAAGCATTAGTCAGGCTGTCAGTCAGTTCTTGGTGAGTGGATGGTCGGCCTTGAATTCTTTGCCAATCACACCATGTTGATGCTGGGCAAGGAGGTGTCTGTTCCTCCATTAATGAATCGCTCAGTCAGGCCTGACTGATGCTTCTATTCAAAAAAGGATTTCCAAATTTATTTGGAGGCTGCCCTCCTGTTTTTGGAAAGGGAGAAACTACTTTTTAACTAATATGTTTCCTGGTTTTTTTGGGGGGGGGTTGTTGTTTTTTAGACAGGGAAACACAATTGAGAAATCTGGCAAGGCAAAAAGAGTTTTTAATTTTTTAAAAAAATATCTGATCAGCGATAATCTTAAAACGGGGAGGGGGGGAATCCACTTCCCCAGCCCTGTGCTGCCCAGGGGAAGTGATTAATTTGCCAATATTCCTATTAAGCCACTTCATGATATTGGGTTTGGAATGGTTGGGCTTGATTAGAATGATCTACTCAAGCCTGACAAGTCACAGAAGCTCCCTGCAGCTAGTGTAGCCACACCCTATGTTGCTTACTGCTAAAAGCACAGAAGGAAAGGCTATTAACAAACAGGAAATCTGTGGAACAACTTTGTAAAATCACCTCTCTCTCTCTCTCTCTCTTTTTAACTGGTCTTATTCTTAGGCTTTTAAAGCAACCCTACAAAAAAGTATTTATTTATTTATTAGATTTCTACACTACCCTGTTAGCAATGCACTACTCTGAGCAGTTTACAACATGATAAAAAAGACACAACAAACCATAAGATTCAAATAAAAACAAACAAGCAATAAAACAAAAACTACAAGAGGGGTAATTTGCAGATAGAAAGTGGAACACAAGGCATAAAATCAGGCAGGTTTGCAATGCAAGACCTATCTCAAAAGCAATGTTTTCAGGAGCCTTTTAAAAACTGGGAGGGAGGGAGGGGGCCAGATGCTGCTCCACTGGGAGTTGATTCCAAAGTGTTGGTGCCATCATGAAGAAGGCCCTACTTCTCATGGATGATTTCCTGGCCTCCTTTGTAGTGGTCACCCAGAAGAGCATTACCTGTGAGGACCTAGTGGAGTGGGTAGATGACCTTGGAAAAAGGTGCTCTGACAAGTATCATGGTTGCAAACCATGAGGGCTTTGTACATGATCATCAGAACCTTGAATCCGACCTGGGATACAAGAGGTAGCCAGTGCAGACAAGCCAGAACTGGGGATATGTGATCAAATGTTCTTACACCAGCCACCAGTCTGGCTGCAGCATTGTGGACCTGCTGCAGTCTCTGGGTCAGCCTCAAGAGAAGCCCCACATAGAGAGCATTTTAGTAGTCAATCCAGGAGGTGACCAGTACATGCACCAGCATCCTGAAGGCTCCCTTGACTAGGCATGGGTGGAGTTGGGCAATATGTATCAGCTGATTTAAGGCAGTTCTGGAGATGGCAGCAATCTGGGAGTCCCAAGACAGATAAAGAAGCATGTCCAAGTTGTGGACATGGTCCCTAAATGGGAGGACAGCAATCTAAGGGTAACCCCCCCCCAACCTATCCAAGAGCACCCCCAGGAGTAGAATCTCCATCTTGTCCAGATTCAGTTTGAGCCTGTTGGCCCTGGTCCATTCTAAAAGCAAAGCCAGGCATTGCTCAAGGATCTGGATGACATCCACTGCAGAGGTGGTAAAGGAGAGATACAGTTGTGTATCATCAGCGTACTTATGATACATTACTCCAGATCTCCTGATGACCTTCCCCAATGGCTTTATATAGATGTTAAAGATCATTGGGGATATTGACGACTCCTGGCACACCCCACAATTGATGGTCCAGGGAGCCGAGAATTTATCCCCAAGCTGAACTCTCTGGACATGACCCTCCAGGAAGGACCAGAGCCAGCTCATTGCCAATCCCCCAATCCCCACCTCTGAGAGCCTGTCCAGAAGGATACTGTGATTGACAGTATCAAAAGCTGCTGAGAGATCCAGGAGCACCAACAGGATAGATCCTCCCCTGTCCGCCTCCCTTAAAGGGTCATAGTGTAGTGCAACCAGTGTTGTCTTGTTATCTCACTGTGGCCTGGATCTAGACTGGAATGGATCAAGGTGGTTCTCCTCTCCCAAGTAAGTCTAGAACTGCCCTGCCACCCCCTGCCTGATCACCTTGCCTGTAAAGGGAATGTTGGCGATGGGTCTAAAGTTGTTGAGATTATCCATTGCCAGATGTGGCCATTTAACAGTAGGCCGGATGATGGTTTCTCTCACACGAGAGGGAAGGCATGCCTCCCTCAGTGAGGCATTCACAGTATTCACAGACCAGTTGACCATAACCCCATGGGCAATTTTTATTAACCATGCAGGGCAAGGGGCGAGTGAAGAAGTCATAGGTCTGCAGCTAAGCAGTGCCTTGGATACCTCCTCTGATGTTCTAGACCGCTGTTGTTGTTGTTTTTTTCAGTTCGGGCACACGAGCCCAAAAAGGTTCGCCACCACTGTTCTAGGGTCAAACTGAACCAATCGGGCAGAGGGAGAGGGCGCAGCAGCAATCCCCATCTGATCAACCAAACTGCTGGTGGAATTAAGACCTGTCTTGATGGCCTTGATTTTAGATTTTTAAAAGCCTGCAAAATGGTCACTGGGGAAAACACCAAGATGAGGCTGTTGCTGACTAGGGTTGACGAGGTTGTGAACCACCCAGAAAAGTTCCGCTTGTCACTTTGTGTCTCCTCTAGTGATCTCCTGGTCAGGTCGTAACTGCAGCCAGGTTTTGATCCTTCCTCCACTTGCTGTCCGGCCGTCTCCTTACTAACTTTATAGCTTGAAGCTTCCCAGTAACCTGGGGGCAGAACCAGCCATGAAGCAGAAAGGATGTTTGGAAGTGGTTATGTCAACTGCCCAGGTTATTTCTGCATACCATCTATTGGTCTAGGCTTCGGCAGGGTCGCCAGCCAGATCAGCTGGATACCTTCCCTAGGCCTCCCAGAGCCCATCAGGTCAAGAAGCCTCTGAGGGCAGACTATTTTATGGTTGACGTCAACAGGTTGAATCTGAGGAGGAGGTGATCTGCCCATGACTGTGGGAGGGAACTCATGTTCCACATTCTCAAATCATTCTCTACTTGTGCAGACAAGAATCCAAGGTCCAGAGTGTGACCTGCTTTATGTGTGGGGCTGATGACATGCTGGGATAGGCTCATGGAGGTCATGGATTCCATGAACTCCAGGGCTAGACGTGACAGTTCAGGTTCAGCGTCAATGTTGAAATCTCTGGCTATCAGTAGTCTCAGAGACATCAGCTCTGAAGCCAAAATGAACTCGGCCGCAGTCCCAGCAGGGAGAGTTCTGGGTCGCGGGGAGAGCAGTACTCCAGCACTACACCAAAGCTATCCCTAAGCTGCACCATCAGGTGTAAACACTCTAGGCCCAGGCTCAAAAGCACAGTGGTCCTTGTGATATGGGCAGAGTCCCTGTGGACTGTGGATTATCGCAACCCACCCCCACCCCGCCTCTCCGGCCTGCCTTGTTGCTGAATATGAGAGAGCAACCCCTTCCTCATTGCCCACCCAGGTTCCCATTATACAAGCCCGGTCTGTTCTCTCATCAATGATGAGGTCATGAATGAGATGGGATATGTTATAAGCAGACCTGGCATTTATCAGCAAGAAGGTCAGATCAGAGGATCAGCAGAGCTGGTTACCACATTCTTCTCAGAGGATGGGGAGGTCAGAACACATGACAGACACCAAATGTTTGACCTGTTTTCCCCTGCAACGGGAGGCCTTCCCACCCAGAGCATATTTTCCCCAACCTGATATCACCAGAATATAATTCTGATCCCTTACAACTGTATCTCCTCCCTCTAGGTCCCAGGCTAACCCCATCGCAGGAACAAAAGAAAACCCAGGAGTTACAACAATAATAAGAAAAAAAATGACCCTCTCTAAAATATAAAAATACAGAAGTAAGGTTAAAACCTCTATCTAAAAGAAACAACACAACTCAATCATCATCATCATCATCAAATTCTACACACATAGAATGTAGTCCCCCCCAATACACAATAATAAACAAATCAAATTAAACCAAACATGAATACACCAATACCAACTTAAATGAAATTAAATTTAAATTTAATTAAATTGGATTAATCAATATAACCTCTCAGGCAGCACCACAGCGTGGCCAGCCCAGGTCCAGTCCAATGTCATAGCATAAATCCAGCAGACAGTGAGTCCCAATAAGGTCGACAGCATCTCTGAATATTGAAGGAGTCTCCCCAGTGCATCTCCACAACTTCCACCGTTATCCATTTCATACAGTCCATACTTCCTGGATCACCATTTCCACATCTCAAGTCCTTTACGTCTTCCATTCCAACCAACACCATCTTGCTTTTCCTTCTCTCCTTCTTCTTCAGGAGACTAATCACTCCCTTCAGCCCGATCCCCTCCATATCCAGATCATGTTCAGTCCACCAAAACATTACTAAGTCCCCCCCCCATCTATCATCCATACACCATCAGTCCATCTCTCATACCTTTCCATGTGGGCATCCAACAAGGGGGCCGTTCCGTTCTTGACGTTACTTTGCAGCTGCATTTGGCATGACCAAGGAATATTTCAGCACCAGATGATGTACCCCCCAGCTCCACCCACTGGATCAGAGCAGCCCTCAGTGTGGGCAACTAAACGATACGCAAATCAACCCAGTATAAAGAAAAAATAAAAAATGGTGATGGGTACTGACATGCCTCTGTCCTCCTTGTGCCATCTTTGGGGGAAAACCCATGAAGGTTTTCCTAGCATTAAGGTAAGAGGTGAGAAAAGATCAGGTTAGATTCCATGCTGTAGAAATAAGGCTAGATTTAAACAAAACACATCTTCTAGTCCTCCAAGCCATCACGTTGGGTTGATCACAGGCCTCAGGATTTATTTTGACAGCCTGTAAAATTACTGGCCTGATCTTATTATTGATTCTCAAGTTGAAATTCCTAAATAATACCTCAAGTAATTGTATGGGCTGATCATTAGCTCTGTCTGCCTCTGTACCAAGCGACTTAAAAGAAACGGATCCATTGATTTAATTTAAAAGTCATGGTCAGCAATAGAGATGGGGATAAAACCTAGTTCGTGGGTCGTCACCCTTGATAACCCACGAACTACAAATTGCCTCCCAGTGGTGCGACGAACCACAAAACAATTTGTCGGTTCATCAGGTCTTTTTTGGAGGGGGGACAGCCTGTGGGGCTATCTAAAAGAAAAAAAGCTCCCCGCCCCCACAGCCTGCCCCCACCATCTTCCCACTGCCACTTACCTGGCCAGGCTGCCTCCTCCTGCTCTGTGACAGCTTCCGCCAAAACAGAAGCTAGATTGCTGGAACCGCAGTTTCAGTTCCAGCAGCCTAGCTTTTGCTGGGAGGAGTGGGGAGGGCTTCCCTTTTGGCAAGCCTGACTGAAGCGATTCCACCCCTGTCTTTGCAAAGGGAGCGGGGGGTGGGGGAACCACTTCAGTCATGTTTCCTCCATCCTTCTATGCCCCGGTGGGCATAGAAATACAAAGGAAAGGGGACCCAAGGGCATAGAAAGACAGGGGTGGACTTGCCTCAGGCTTGGCCAAAGGGAAGCCCCCCACTCCTCCTAGCAAAAAGAGAGATAGCGGGGGTGGAGGATTGCTTGCGTCCCACTTCCCTTCTCTTTCTATGCCTGCCCGGGCATAGAAAGACGGGGGAAGCCTGACTGAAGCCTGACTGATTCCCCCCCCCACACCGCTTTTTGCAAAGACACAGGTGCATAGAAAGACAGGGGAAGCCTGAGCAAAGCGATTCCCCCTGTCTTTGTAAACGGGGTGGTGGGATTCCCTTTGGACAGGCTTTAGCAAGCCACCCAAAGGGAAAAGCCCTCTCTGCTTATGGCGCCGAGGAACAGCTGATCCAGGGGGCATCAGCAAATAGGAATAGATGAAGTGACAGATATAAAAGGGTTATATTGGTTGCTTCGTATTCGTTGGGGTCTCTGGACCTCAAGAATATGAAGCAACGAATATCTGATGAATCAGGGATATTCACTGAATATCCCAATTTGTTTTTAAATTCGTCCCCATGTCTAGTCAGCAATCATGAGTGTTTGGAATAAGGTGAGATCTGAATCTAGATAAATAAATAGTGGCATCCTAAAGTAGGCTCTTATGAATAAGAGAGGGAGATGACTTTTCCTACTGATGGGCTCCTTCTTTACAAGGGTCACCTGAAGCAGAATTACTGGGAGGCTGCTACCAAGAAGACTGAACCCCTTCTGCTAAGGATTCTCCATTTCAGCTTAGCTCTAGGGACGTCAACAATCCTACAATTTGGTTTTGTTGCATTTCTCTGAATGCCTCTAGCGTTGCAGTACTGCCAGTGTGATGGAGTAGTCAGATGGTCAAAGGAGGAATCAGGCTGCTTGAGTTCAAATCCCCACTTGGTCATACAATCCACTGAGTCGCCTTGGGTCAGTCACCCTCTCTCCATCTGGCCTGCCTCAGATTGGGGTTGTTGTGAAGATAAAGTACATAGATGGAGCCTCGCTGGAACCGTGTCGATGCAGACATCAACCCTTCCTCTTTAATCTGAGACTACAAATTAATCCTACAGAAAATTGTCTTGTACACACACCGGACACCAAACAGATATTACCCAAATGAGCTTACCAGAACATCACAAAATGCCATAGACACTCTAAAGATTTGTGAGGGGTGTGTGTTCTAATGTACATGCTTTCTGCTTGTCCGATCATTGCTCCCTTCTGTCAGGAAGTAGTAAAACCTATCTTTTTTTAAAAAAAAAAATACTGGACCCAGCAGTGGATTTCTCTGCTTTTAATTGACTGTTGGGATATTTTCCTGTGAAATGGGATTGTGGAAAGGGATACAAACTTTGGATTCCATATGCTGTCATGAGGGGTTGCAGTGCTGAAAGGCCCGCACCATCCCACACATAGATAGACGATCTCTTGATGGTAAGAAAGGAAAGTGACATTTAAGAGGCAAGTGGAAAATATCATGGCCTTGGTACTGTTTAATTGTCAACTGAGTCCTGTGAGGAAATATGAACGCTATGATTAAGAAGGCACCTTCCTTGTTACCTGTCCTCCCTCCCTTCCTTTCTGTGACTCCTTTTCCCCACTCTTGACTTTTGACTTTCATTTATTTGATGGCTATGTGCTTGCATGTCTGTATGTGTGCCAAAACTGTAAGTTGTAATGCCAGTTCTAGTTGTTGTTACACATAAATGGTAAGTGCTCAGGATGCAGAATGGGTAGTATAAAGGAAATGTGGGTGAATCTCAGATGTTTTCTATTATTTCACTGTACTAAAATTAATTAAAACTTTATCTAGGAGAAAAAAAATGGTGCTTTGGATTTTCTTTTCCAAAGCCCTGAAACACAGACTTAACCAAACACACTTGCATGAAGAGAGGAGTGAAATAGGAGTGAACAGGCGGTGTGTGCCAGAATGCCACTCATTCACATCATGGTGCTTAAAATCAGGGTTCTGACTTAATATGATGACCAAGCAAAGCCAATGTGGATGTATTCTTCCACCAGTATTTGATTGCAGCAAAAATGGACTGGGAAAATTGGCAAGTGGCATCTATTTCATCAATTAAAGAATGGCTAATCAAGGCTTAGAAAACCACAGGACTGGACGAACTGGTACGGACCTGTACTCACCTAAGATTAAGTCCCATTGACTCTGAAGGGAAAAGGCTGTATGGTCCTTTTTCAAAATCTAGAAACAAGAGTGGATGATACCATATTTGACAACTAAAATCAATTCAAAAGGGGCCAACTTTCGAATCATACACTACTCTTCATCAGGCTGTGCATTGCAGAACCAGGAGAAGGGGAGGCAAGATGAAACAGAAAAAATTATTGAATAAACCTGGTCAGGCTCTTGTAAGATTCAGGTCTAAAACAGCAGCTGCAACCTTGTAGAATTAGCTTGGGGTATCAGGTTTTATTTCAGGAAGTACAGGTTTTTATGGCCAGAATCCTATTGTGCAACTTTACACTATCAACAATTCAGACAAAGTCATCATCCATGTCCGTTCTGGGGGAATTAAACATTTCTATTTTCCCTCTAGATTCTGGAGATCCCTAGGGATCCCCTTCATCCCTTCATTCATTCTGGAGCTACAGACTTGGTGTGTGTGTGTGTGGGGGGGACTTTTTAAGATCTGAAAATCATTGTTGCCAAAGTCCTGGTCCTGCTGCTGGGACAGGTGGCAGCAATTTTTCTGACAAAGTATCATATACCCCTGTTCCACAGCTCCCAAAATCTCTCTCTCTCTCTCTCTCTCTCTCTCTCTCTCTCTCTGTCTCTCTCTCTCTCAGCTGGATTGTGGAAGATGTCTTGAATCCAGGGCATTACCTACCATCAGAGAGTCCAAGGCATTATCTATGATCAGAAAAAAATCCTTTGTTTTTGGATTTTGAACTCAACGGGACACACTTCAGAGCAGACATTTATGAGACAACACACTTGAGTTCACCAGAGGCACAAAAATTAGAGAGGGACAACAATCTCAGAGGCAGAAGTGCTTACGGCAGGCATATATTCTATTCCTAGCAGAACAGTGGGCAATGTCAGCAGACTGTGCCTTTTATCTTTTCTTCCACCTGATTCTGAAACATAAATGTGTTGTTAGCATAGCCTATGGCATTTTTACATATGCTGTGCCACAGGGACGTCAACTGTTGAGAACCATCTGTCTGTAAATAACATTTTAGCTCATGTTAGTCTGGTGTATGTCAAGAACCTATAAATAGCTGGCCTTTATTTTAACAGGATCCCGTTCTTTGTTTATTAACAAATTGGGCATTTAATTTACCAGTGGATTATAGCTCCTACACCACTTGTCTGTCAGCAGTTGAAATCTAGTGTCCATAATAAATAACCCCCTTTATAAGCAGCCAGTGTTGTCTGCCTGTTTTTATGAAAAAGGTTTGCAGTTTTAGAATCACTGAACAGAACAACACCCACACAGTATCATTTGATAAGTCATGATATTTAGGAAATTGCTCTGCAATTTAACTAGATAATAATGTTCCCATTTACTGAACATTAAATGAGCCATGCCATCAATAAGAGGCACTGCAGTAGAGCTGTGATACAGTAGAGGTGGGTCAAAAGCCAAGGGACAAATTGCTCAAATTAGGAGATCTGAGACTAAAGAATAGAATGCACACATAACCAGAGCACATAATCTGAGTTTTAAGCTTTCTCCAGTCCTCATTTAGCCAACTGGAGCAAGGCTGCCCACATTTTCTCACACTGAAGCAGAGAAGCCAGTGGCCTCCTGAAGCCCTTCTTACATCAGATTAGCAGCCTTTTGCAACCAGAATATATTACAAGGAATTAGCATTTTATGCTCAATGATTTCTGTGACAGTAAAAGTAAGTCCCGGAATAGAAGGGGGACTCAGAGCATGTATGTTCTTTAAATTTGTTGTTAAATGTTGTTCTCTTTTACCATTCTTTTATGCATGCCTTTGAGGGATGATACATACATTTCTAAATCTTTTGAGAAAATATTTATTTTTGAGTGATCTCACCACTCCATTCCTCTATTTCCTGGCTCCCTTTTTCAGACCGATGAAAACAAATACAGAGGAGAATGTATATTTTCATTCTGTCGATTTGTCTTCATATTCAGCTACTCTCTGGAGCGCAGTCCAAAGCATATTACCTGACAAGCAGGTCCACTGATATAGAAGGTGCACTCCTTAGCAAGTGTGTTTAGGAAACACAGCTATGAAGTGCAATCGTGTGCATGTTGACTCAGAAGGGCTGCCTATGGAGATGAAAGAGGCTTCCTCTCCCCTATTACACTATAGCTTTTCACACCACGGCTCCTTTTGGATTAATTCAGAAACGTGTCTGAACGACATCAATTGCAAATTGTCCAATCACATTTCATTAAGGTTGCAGTAGGAAGGAACCCTTTATCTGGGAAGGGGTTTCTTTCAATGCTGCCAAGTAACCATGGGGAGACTCAGCTTCTTGGCAGTTCTGCCCACAACACAAATAAAACTACCTTGAAGCCTCAGCGTCTCTCTATCCTTTGTGAATATTATTATTATTATTTTTGCATACCAAATTTTCCTATTGCCGTTCTCGCTTCATAACACAGCAGGAAGTCTCTCTGTTGCTTCTGAGGCACACAGATAATCATAGTGTGTCTGCCTAAAGGAGAACAGTCTGATGTGCAAAACACCAAGTGGCTTTAATATATCACAAGCTGCACTTTGATCTCAGTGTGATCTTGTTTATAGTGTCAAGAGAGGGAAAGGTTTTTATCCAATTAAACAATGGCCAAGCAAAGAGAAAATGCTCCAAGTAAAAACAGAAATTTATGCTGGGTACAGGAGGTCATCAAGCATCACGGCTCTTACAGTTTCTCTCGAAGCCTTGTGGTGGCCCAGCAGAGAATGCCACTTTTGACAAGAATTTAGTCATGTGCAAAGTTCAAAGATTTTTTTCAGAGTAGTTAGTTCCCATTATAATTGAAATATTTAAAAAGTAATTATTTATATTGTTCCTTTCCTCTTGAAAATCTGAATGCTATGTAAGCTTTTAGCATGTGGCACAAAATCCACCTTCTTCTTGTCTACTTGACTGCCGCCTTAACACTCCCAACGGAGCAGCAGGCAGCATTTCAATCATTTTGATATTCCTCCTCCATTCTTTAGCGAAACCATCCTTAGCTTAACAAACAAAGAAAAAACAGGACTGAAATGCTGCCGCTTAATGTAGCAAAGTCACAACTAGAGTAGGCCTATTGAATCAGTGGAAATTTGGTGAGTCAGTTCCTCCATAAGTTCCATTGATTCAATGGCCCTACTCTAGTTGTGGTTGACTACACTAAGTCGCAGGATTTCAGCCCAGAAGTTGTAGTTATGTCATTTGTGTTAAGTTATCTCCTGTTAAGTTACAACTGCATTCCAGTGTAGTTCAACCTAGATATTGGGGAAGGGAATCTATTAATAACTGCTAGTTATTATACCTAGTTACTTCCAAGAAACAGAAGATCCAACCACAGACCTCCACTAATATATGTATTATGGCTATTAGACTACTATGTCTAATTTGGCTCTGAGTACGTTCAGAGGTTGTTATGATTATGTGACAGATCATTTTTAACAAAGGAACTATGGGGATGCCTGACTACTGCAAGAACTAGGAACTCTGCCAAACTGCTGAAAATAAAAAAATAAAAAAAAATAAATTAAAAATTAAGATAATTTTTATTTTTTTTAAATTGCTACTTTCTGCCTGAGCATAGTCAAGATCACCTAGTCTTGACAGGGGTGTTCAGGAGAGCAGACCAAGTACACACCTTGTGATAAAGACTCTATCAGCCTGATAGCTGGGTTCCACCAAACTTTGTATAAGAAAGCTTTGGCTCAAAGGGCAAGACTTTACACTGCTCTTCTTCCCCCTGCAATCCCTATGCCCCCGTCCAAATCCTCCAGTCAGAGCTTCGGGGGCAGAAAGGGAAGTGGGGGAGTCTGTTTGACAAATCATGTCCATTCCAGTGGTTGACAGACAAAATAAGATACATTAATTTTTGTTTTTAAAAATGAGGATGTGTGTGATGTTTGGCAAATTACAAGAAACCAGGAGGACAGAACCAGATAGATGGGTTCGCCTTAAACTATTGCACTAAAGAAGGATTACAGCACCAAAATCCGTCAAAAAATAGTGCCATTTTTCTGAAGAATTACAATAGTACTATCAGAAAGTAAAACTAGACATCAGCAATGCTGGTGATATAAAGAGACATCCTCTCTTTATAAGGGGAGAAAAATGAGCCAGAATGAGTTTGAATTCAAAAGTAGAACTGAAGGGGGGGGGGGGGGTTAGAAGTGCCAGATTTGATTTGATTTTATAGTTACAGGCTAATTGCCTAGCCAGAAGCATGATGTGCTAAACAAATAATTACAGGAGCAGTCAAGACAAAATTGGCTTTCAGATACTTCTCAATGCTTTGTTATGTCCCCTTATATGTTATTTCGTATGACTAAACAGTAGCCAGAATTGAGCCTCTGTAAGTACAGTTGTGTCCTACAGAGCAAACCGAGGGCCACGTTTGGGACCAGCGATGCTATCCCACCTGTTCCCACTAGGGGTAGACAAACGTTAGCTCTCTGTACTGATGTACCGCTACCCACATCATACGTGGCACTGGCTAGGGCTGGTGAGAACCAGAGTTCTATAGCATCTGGAGATATATATTTTTGCTAAATACAGGAAAAATCACCAGCTATCACAATTGGTAGAAAAAGCTATGGAATATGACTATGTTGAGTAAACACACTTGAACTAAATGTGGAAAATGAAGTTCACAGTAGCTACTCTTCTAAAATTGACAAGCTATTGTGCATACTCTGTTGGAACACAAATACAGACTTTGATACTTTCCTATTAATGCTAAAATAGACTACATGTACATACTTCCACTGTTATTATGTTATTTCCTTTGTGGTGCCTGACCAAAATCCTGCTGAAAAAACTGCACAAGCAAAAGTAAATACACCAGCAGTACAAATGCAAGAGCAGGTAAAAGCTTTCTCAGATCACTAAAAAAAAAAAAATCAAGCAAACAGCTAGCTTTCAATGATAATTCATCTTCTTCAGGCTGTGCAGCAAGATTTTGTGAATAGTTAGTTATATATATACAATTTATTAGAGTCTCAAAGGTTAATGACAGATGCTTGTGCCAAGCCTGTTCTTAACAAGAGTTCAGGAGCAGTCTGCAAATGGCTTGTGTGGTGGTGGGTGTAGTTTCAAACTCCCCTCGAGGCAGCTGTTGGTTGGAATTTACCTCCCAAACAAGCTCTTCAAACAAACAGGAGCAGCTGGTTCCTGTGAAACGGTGTCCCTTGTGCGACCAGGTTTGCAACCAGTTCACAGTTGCATTACGGAGACCTTGCTAAAGGGCACAGACCACTTGCACAATTAACATTGTGTCTACATTCTTTTTTCTACAGAATTCTCCCCGTTGTCCTTTTTCAGAAAGCACTCTGCCCAATGGTAGAGAGAAAGAGAGCTTTGGTTGTATAGATGTCTACAGAGGCCAACAACCTGCTGCCTCACTGATAGAAACAGGAAACATTACCTTTTTTTTAAAAAAGAAATCTACAACACAGGTTTGGAATTCTGGGAGTTGTAGTCCAAAACACCAGTCTTTCCCATCTGTGCAGTGGATGGACAGAGAACAAGGGCTGGAGGAACATGAAAGCTGGGGATGGGTCCAGCAGGTGCAGTGTTCTCTCCATTTGTGAGCTACACAAATAAGCAGGCTGCTCTAAGCAACCCTTAGGGCTTCCATTCAGCAAACCCTGAACTTCATATCCATCCTTTGAGAACATGTAAACACACCATGCCCAGAATCCTGCAGCAAAAATCCACACACTGAAAGGCATGCATGTTGTGGTTTGCCAGTTGTCTGCCACATGGCTGGTTGCACAACTGATTGTGCAATGAACAGCTGACAAGAGAACACTTGTTGCTTGCATGATTACAATGAGTGAAGGCAACAGAATTCTGCCCCCCATTGTTAAGTGGGATCAGGTGCTGATGCTCCAGGGTTGAAAACTGAGTAACTAAGCTCTCAGACCTGAACCGGTTCCCCTTAGCCCCTTGACTTTAATCACAGAAACCAAAATTCTGCTAGGATGGAATGAGTTGGGGCAGGGGGAGGGAATATATTTTACACCGGTTGTCTTCCCTTGATCCTGATTTTCATAGAAGCTTCTTTCTGTCTTTCCAGACTTGAAAGAAATGCTAAAAATGTCAGCAGTTCACACTTTTCAACTGCCACCGCCAAAGGGAATCTAACACATTGCTTTAAAAAGAAACTGTTTGCTGGAATACAGAAAGGAAGTAAACAGCCTGATTATCATGATTTCACTCCAGCTTCACATCAAGAACCAAGCAAATGACAGCTCTGGTTCTAGAAGTGAGCCCTAAAAGCAGCAAGCATTGGAAAAGAATATGAAGACTCAGAAAGAATCCCTTTGCAATGTCACAGTTTGCTCACTGCAATGACAGCAATGGGCATAGGAAATAGTCATAAAATATTCACTACAGGGCCAGTTTATGGTATTTTCCCTGTATTTGCTGCACCACTCCTGATGCTGAAGGCAGCAAAGCCCAGGGTGTGTGTTTTTTGGACTCCTCTTTTGTCTTCCACACCTCAGCCACCAGCGCATGTTATCACTGGTGCTCTCGCTATTTTCTGAAGTCCGTCACAAACTCTAGCAACCTAGTTCAAAGGACTAACTCTCTGAACTAGGCCACGTTGAATACGTCTTCACTACAATATTCTTGATCTTGGTGTTTTTCCAAGTCTTTAATCCAAGATTCCTCAATGTGACCCTTCCCTTTCTCCCCCAGATTTCCCATTTTCCTGTGAAAAATAAGACACCCATTAGTAAGATAATACTCCTGAGGGTAATAATTGTTTCCCTACTGAGCCATGCAGCTGGTCTGGAAGACTTTTTAGCTAAAGATTTAAAATGCTTTAAAGAGATGGTGATAATACATGCCCTGAATTAAGTTGGATTCTAATGTATCTGTACAAATCAGGTGTGAACAGTATCTCAGTGCTTCAGTGGTATTCTAACCACAACCAAATGCTATGCTCACGGGCGCATTGCTTTCCTGTTTTTCAAAGAGAGGATGTGAAGCTTGTACCTGTAGCTTTCTTGTCATAGGGATTTCTCTGTGTGAGATTGTTCTTCACCCTGAGATGTTTTGTGGGAAATCTTGTGGGATTTCCTGGATGTTTTATGGTCTTCTTTTCTGGAAGGAATGCCAGGTAGTACAGGTTATTATAATTTCTGCATAGAACGGGAGTTTTTCCTGCACAGGATTCCCCAGAAGAGGAAGCAAGCTGCACAGGAACTGGTAGTTTCCTGCACAGAACAACAAGCAAGAAATGGGTTGTGGGGAAGTGGGAAAAGAGACCCTCTCCTGGCTGAGGTTGGACACTATCATAGTTATACTGTGTTTGGCTATGACAGCTCTAAACAATGTTAAGTTGCCTCCAAATCACTCTCTAAGTTCCTTCAGCCAATAAGCTCTTCTCTTTCTGCATGTTTCTCATTTATTTGCACTTTGAATGATCAGCTGTAACAATTTGTACTTTTCTCATTTCATGCTCAAAGTTTTCAGTGTTCTGCATTTCTTGAGTTTTAGGATTTCTTCGTGTTCATTCATATTTTTTAATTTTATTTTAATTATATACCACCCCATTAGTGCAATGCACAGTTCTGGGCAGTTTACAGACTAAAGAGGCAAATGTAACAGACACACAAACACAAAAACCCCACTCCACCCCACCCAAGAGAAACATATAAACATTTTGGCACTTTGTTGTTAGTTACATTTTCAATCCAAAGAATTCATAACAAGAAATTAATTGCTTCTTCTTCATCATCATCATCATCATTTAAAACTTTTTTAAAGCATACAACACATATTTTTATATTAGCTCAATAATGAATGAGTACAATATGGTTGTTTCCATTTTGCATTTGAAATGTGGACATAAAGGTAAACCTAGGCACAGTAAAGTAATTTTTTTTTTTTTAGACTGAATGTGCATTGAGAGTATATCCTTGTTCATCTGCTCACACTCCCCATTTGCCAGAGATGTCAGCAAAATGCTACCGCTCTCCAGGTCTGCAGACTTCCCCTGCCCTGAAATGGGTGTTTATACCTGTACCTCTTTTCTTCACTTGCTTGAACAGTCTGGTGGCAACTCACACATGGTGCATATCTCTTGGTGTAAAAAGCATTTCCAGCTCTAAAGTGGATTCTTGCAGCTCAATGATGATGATGATGATGATGATTGATGATGATGAAACACCAGGCACAGTCAACATTATAAAAACATTGACTGGTATTATATAACAGATACAAGTTTTAACCAAAAACCTAAGTATCTGTTAAATATCGGCACAGTATGTATGCTGTTCCTAATATTGCCCTTTTTTGCAGCTCTGATGGTGGTGTGATTTCTGAGATCTGCAACTGCTTATAGTATTGGGTGAAATTTTTTGATATTGTTCCCAAAGCCCCAATGACTACAGGGACCACTGAAGTGTATTTCTTCCAGAGGCGAGATGTTTCAGTTGCCAGGTCTCTGTACTTTGTTAGTTTTTCCAATTCTTTATTGTCAACTCTGGCATCCCCTGGAATTGCAATGTCAATGATCCAGACCTTTCTTCGTTCTATTACTACTATGTCTGGTGTGTTATGTTCAAGGTGTCTATCAGTTTGGATCCGGAAATCCCACAAGATCTTGACTTCGTCTTTTTCTGACACCTTTTGTACCTGATGTTCCCATGGGTTTTTGGAGGCTGGCAAGTTATATTTTTTGCATAATGACCAGTGCACTAATTTTGCCACTCTGTCATGTCTAACTTTGTAATCTGTTTGTGCACTCTTTGGACATTCGCAGATGAGGTGTGACACAGTTTCATATTTTTCTCGGCAGAGTCGACATTTGCTGTTAGCACCAATTCCTTGGATCTTAGCTTTCATCACATTGGTTTGGAGTGCTTGTTCTTGTGCAGCAAAAATCAAGCCTTCAGTTTCTTTCTTAAGGGTCCCCAGTTTTAGCCATGCCCATGTTGAATTATGAGCATGCTTTCCATCAAGATTTCTCAGGTGTTGTCCATGTAGTGGTTTATTTTTCCAGCTGTTTGATTTATTTTCAAATTGTTGTTTCTGTTGTTTTCAAAATACTCTCCATTTTCACTGCCTTAAGTAATTTTTCTCTGCTTGTACTACTGATATAATCATTTAGGCTTCTTTTTTCCTCCTCTGCTACCTGCTGTATTTGCAGTAATCCATGGCCTCTGATTTTTGTGGTAAATATAATCTGTCCACATCACTTTTTGGATGTATTGCGTGATGCATGTTCATTAGTTTTCATGTTTTTCAATCTAATTCTTCTAATTCATTTTGAATCCAACCTATTATTCCAGCTGGGTATCTAATTACAGGAACTGCCTGTGTCTTTATGGCTTTGAATGTATTTCCACCATTTAATTTTGATTTTAAGATTTTCCACAGTCTTTTGATATACAGTGGTGCCTCGCTAGACGATGTTAATCCGTTCCGCGGAAATCGCTGTCTTGCGAAAACATCGTCTAGCGAAGCACGTTTCCCCATTGGAATGCATTGAAATCTCTTCAATGCGTTCCAAGGGAAAAGTCGTTGTCTTGCGAAGATCGTCCATAGGGAAACCTCGTCTAGCGAGCGCGGGTCCCTGTTGGAATGCACTGACAGCTATTGACCGCTAGTCAATGCATTCCAATGGGGAAACCTCGTCGTCTAGCGAAAATCGCCCATACGGAAACATCGTTTTGCGATCGCATTAGCGATCACAAAAAGCCATCGTCTAGCGATTTCCTCGTCCTGCGAGGCAATCGTCTAGCGAGGCACCACTGTATTCCCTTTCTGTCACTTCTTTCACTTTTGTGTTCATGTTGTTATCTGCTTCTAGTATTCCAAGGAATTTATAACTGTCATCACTTGATAGTGATTTTATAATATTGCCATTTTTTAAACTCTGTTCCATCTAGTTTTTGGAACTTGCCACAGTTTATAGACAGAGCTGAACATTTGTCAATTCCAAATTTCATTTGGATATCTTCACTTAAATATTTGCACTGTGTTTAGTAGTGATTCTATCTTTGTGGAACTTTTTGCATATAGTTTTAAGTCATCCATGTATAACAGAGGATTGATTTTTCCTGCTTGTTCTGAAATATGGTGGCCCAATCCAGTTTTATTTAAAATTATTGACATGGGGATTAGTGAGATGTTAAACAGCAGTGGTGACAAAGAATCCCCCTGAAATATTCCTCTTTTGATGCTAACTTCCCCAATTTCTTCACCATGGGCCATTAAGACAATTTTCCATTTTTCCATGTTTTTCTTGAGGAACCTCTGAATGTTTTTACTAATCCCAAACATTTTTAGGCAGGTGTTAAATCCAACTGTGTGGCAATGAGTCAAATGCCTTTATATAGTCTTTCCAGGCCATGTTAAGGTTTGTTTTTCATCTTTTTGCATTCTTCAGTATCATTTTATCAATAAGCAGCTGATCTTTTGTGCCTCTTGACTTTTTAACATTCCCTTTCTCTTCAGTTGTGTATAGGGAGTTTCCAGTTAAGTAATTATATATTGATCTTGCCAGTACTCCTGTGAGGAGCTTGAATGTTGTTGGAAGGCATGTAATTGGTTGATAATTACTGGGTTCATTGCCCTTTTGATGATATTTTATTATCAGAAATGTGTGGCCTATTGTCATCCAGTCTTCAGTTGTAGAATATTGAAGTAAGTTGTTAAATTGCACTGCAAAAGTTAATGGAGATTTGTTAGATGCTTTAACCAAAATCCGTGCAGCTCATCTGGACCTGGTGCACTCCAATTTTTCACAGCCTTTACTTGCCTCTTAATCATTTCAGTTGTTATTACAAATCATCCATTTGTTTTTCTTGAGTTTCTTTACAATACAATACTTTGGAAGTCTTTTGCACAGTGTTGGGAGGAGGAAGCAAGTTTTGAAAGACTTGCAAAGTATAATGAAGAGCAGGGTTAAAAAAACAGAGAGAGGAGATGCAACACACCTTTCTTTACAATTCAAAGCAACGAATGTCTCTGTTCAATCCTTCTTTCACCCACAAGGGAAGGGGGGAAGACTGTATCCTTTAAGCTGTCTCCTTCTAAGCAATGTATTCATGTTGTTTTTGCCAGCAATGGCGGCTGTTGCTGCTGATTTGTCAATATACCTTTAAAAGATATATTTTTTAAAGGAACAAGTGCAGTGGTCATGAAGTGGCCACTGTGCCCAGTAACCCAAGCCCTTTGCAGAGGAATTAAATCAACATCAACATTCACACAGACTGAAACAATAAGGAACAAAGCAATTCATCATTGGTACATGTGGCGACTGCCCATGTCACTCATGCCATTCATATTCATGAGCTGATTTGCATGAACCTATGAGAGGGCTGGAGAGGCAGAGTCAGCAGCTACATGAGGCTTGGCAGGAGAAGGAGGAGTCAGATAGGGCTGGTTAGTCAGAGAGGGAACAGATACTGAGATAGATAGGGTTAATCAGAGAGATAGAGCTGATTAGGAAAATAGGTAGAGAAGGTGGTAATGGGATTGCAAGAGAAAATAAGTATGTGCTGAGAGGACAGTTGATGATTTGCTTATGTATAATGTGTATCAGAGAAACTTCTGTTATTATTCAATCTGCTTCACTTCAATAAATAATTTCTGTTTCTGTTCACAAGACAAGTGTTCTGATATACGTCATTTATATTGTGGATTGAAGTAATCCACTGGTGGCAGCGAGAAGAGAAAGCGATGTGAGCCTTTGTGAGGGAAAAACAAGCAGGGGCCACAAGGGTAAACATCACAGTACAAAACAAAACAACCCTCCCAGCGGAAGAGAAATAAACCACTGGCTGGGGAAATGATCTATCATGGCCATGAGTCATGTGACTAGAAATTTATGAAATTATTTTAAAGACTGCCATGTCGGTATAACTGGGGTTCTTTTGCCAGGTGTGATTGAGCCTTGACTTTCATACATGCTTGCTGAATATGCCTCAAACATATTCCTTCAGAAGGACTAGTGTGAAAGAAAAAAGAAGGGAGAAGCAGAGACCAAAAATGAGATTGTACAAAGAGGGGACTAATGGGGGTTTGACCAAGGGAAAGCTGGATATTCTCATTCGTTGCTAATATTGATGATATTTCAGCAATAAAACATTGTGGATGTGTTCTGATGTTTTGGAATTCAGCTCTTTTATCATTTAGAATTCTGCTTGCAATAGGTTATCGCCTCTAGGTCTGACTTGAGTTGAACCAATTATTTTAGTTAGCCCTCCTTTAATAGAATTGACTTGTCCTGTTAATGTCTTACATTTATTTGGAAATTATTGTAGAGAGGGCTGTGAATCATACTTGATGGAAGTGCATCTTATGTAGTCCATCATTACAAATTCTTGTGGAGAGAGGGGCAGATAGTCAGGGTAGCCTGTGATGTTTAAGGCAGAACAGCATGGATGTCAAGATATGTATGGAACCCAAAACCAGGCAGGCACCGAGCAGAAGATCCTCACTTTTGGCCATTAATATATTATAACCATTATTTCAATAACTAACTTTTTGCTGCTTTTTTGTCTAATGGACCTTCTGTCAGACCTGCTCTGACTTAGATTCCTGCACTGAGTAGGTGGTTGGATTCAACGAGCTCATAGGCCCCTTCCAACTCCATGATTCTAACATAGGGCAAGCCCACAATTCTCAGACTAAAATAAATTTCATTATGTTTTCAGACATATTTCCATCCCAGTGCATGAAATTAGTATTTGTGAAATCATCTTCTCTTGGGGTGAATTTAATAAGTTGACTTGTTTACCTTGAAAGACTTCCCTGAAGTCAAAGTAAACAGGGATTGCCATCTCAAATGTCACGTAATTTTCAAAATATGCTTGAGCCACATTTAGATCTAGAGAAAGCACTGCCAGTACACAATTTATTTTAATGAATAGGGAGCTTATGCTGCACTTTCTAAGACGCCCTCTCTAATGAACAGACACAGAAAGGCACATTTCAATTTCTAAAGCATAAATACTGGCTATACTTTTAATAACTCAGTGGCTGAAATCCAGTTGTAGAAGTAACACCATGATATTACCAGCTGCAGCTGTGCCACTGCCATTCCAGGGGGATTAGAAGCTTTCAACCCCCCTCCCCTGATTCCGGATATCTCCAGATATCTCTTTCATCCTGGGGAAACCTTTAGGATTTGTGGAATAGGGGATGGTACTCTTTAAGGCCCGAAAGATCACAGCAGTTGCTCCTGATGTTGAGACCGGGTGGGAATGATTTGGGGGCTTTAAAGAGTTTCCTCTCCCATTCTGTAGCTCTCAAAGGTTTCCCCAGGACAAAGAGGATCCCTAGAGATCCCCAGAAACTGGGGGGAAATAGGGAGATTTTAATTTCCTTGAAATGGCTCTAATATGGACATGAGTGATGCCGTCACGGTTGCCTTGAAGGATGCAGAAAAATGTGCATCACGTTGGCATTCCTGACGGTACAGTAATGGATACAGAAAATGGTCCAACTTCCTTCTCCTATTGATATTTTTACCTGCTCAAAGGCCAGTCTCACATTTTTAGGATAATTTCTGCAGATGAATGGGATGTTCAGTTTCGTTCTTGGTTTCCTGTACTGTATGCTGAGCGACTCCTGGGCTTACTGACTGACATTGGCTGTTTTGAGATTAGTTATTATGGAAATATAGTTTACTCTCTCTAGACATTGAGGACTTTATGCCTTTTATCAGGCCTCCCACAAACCCACACCCGTATCTTCTTAAGGAGGATGTACTCTGAAGAGAATTTAGCCTCCTCTCAAATATGCAGAGGTTTGTGGGCCAGCTGGGCTGTGATTTTGATAGCCATTTTGGTAGCCTGCACTGAGTTGAGATGCACACAATCGGCAGCTGAGACACCAAATCATATTTGCCACCCACATGACATTTCTGATATGAAATACATTACCAGGGGCTTGCAAATACGATAATCTAAAGAAAGCCGCAGGTCACTTTGCTTTTTTAACTACTGGTAAGCAAGTCTAATAAACATCTAGGAACAAATGATATAATTTGGAAAGGCATGTTAAACTGGATGTTCTTTAACCAGGTTCACATTCCCCTGATGAAGAAATTTGGGCAGTGTGTAAACAAGGCTAATTTGCCATCTGTAGGAATCTTTCTGGCATCATTTAGGTACCCTTTCTCCTTGCGATGAAAACAAAATTAACCTGGAAATTAAGCAATCAAGTCATTCATGTTGATTGCAATGGTTACAGATGCCACAGTTATTACTGGGGATGATAAAACTGCAGATGATTTTTTAAAAAATTCAATAGTAAGAGCACACAACATGACCAATAGCTCTGTGGTTTTAAACCTGCCTCATCGTCTTAGCCATAGAGAAGGTCCCGCCTTCTTTTTTCATGTTCAGATTAAAGCGAAGCAAATTCATGGAGTGGAAGAGATGATGGAACACAGGGAAACAGTGCTGGAAAAAGTTGCTTTGTGGAATACACCTGCCAGATTTCCCCAGCCAGCATGATCACATAGTCCAACAAAGTAACTTCCCCAGATTCTACAGGTAAAAATTAAGGAATATACAGAACCTGTTTGAACTGAAGCTCAGCTTGAAAAAAATGAAAACCAACGATGAGCACTGGAATATATAGGTGTGGTAAAAAAATAATAAAGAAATCAGCATGACAGATGATATGCAAAGTGCATTTCTTTTTGAGTAATCACAGTAATTCCCTAAATATATGGGGAATTCCCTGAATGTGAGGGCTGTCCAGGTGCTGGGTGGCATCTCCTGCCAATTTTAACCATCATGGCCAATGGTGAAGGATGGAAGATGCAGCCTAGCAACACTTGAAAGCCAATACATTCTCTGTCCATGCTCTAAATACTTGGGATGGGGACAACAGGCTTACACCTCCTGGGATTGGGCTGTTGTCTGGGTAGAGTCAAGAGCCAGGATTTTTGAGTGAGGACCAAGAAGCCATCCGGGCCAAAGCGGGGGGGGGGGGGGAGCAGAAGGCAAGGATGGGATCTGATGTCAGGAATCGGAATGGAAGAGCAGTGGAGACCTGGAACGTTGCATACGGCAGAGCATGGATGGGGAACCTTTGAGACTCCAGGGGTTCTGGATTACAGTTCCCATTATCCCTTGCATGCAGGCTGAGGCTTCTAAGGGCTAAAGACCAAAACATCTGGAGGGCCAAAGTTTCCTCACAGCAATGCTAAAGCTTTTCTGTCCTTGTTCAAGGAAGGCCCAGCTGCAAAAGGAAGTCTTCTCCACTGTTTCCCAACCTTGAGTAGCCCAGGTGTTCTTAGTCTGCAACTCCCAGACACTCCAGCCAGCACAGCTGGTGGTGAAGGCTTCTGGGAGTTGCAGTCCAGGATCACCTGGGTTATCCAAGGTTGGGAACCACTACTCTAAACTCTTTCCTGCTCAGGTAAAGCCAATGACCAGCCAGGCCCAACCTGGAAGAGTCTCCCAGAAAAACTGAACTACATACTATGTTAAAATCCATTGCATGCAGTTTAAGATCAGTTTCATTTTTACTCTCAAGTAAGCGTGAGCTGCATATGGGTAAGACTGCACATCTCTTCTCTGCTAGCTTTCATTTGGAAAAAAAATTCCCCGCCCCCACTGATATATGCAAACGTCTGTGAGTATGAACTGTAGATTATCATGTATTACTATTGTATGTTTGCTGGATGTACATTTACAGGCTTGAAACATGCGGCCAGTTGCCCCTTGCTAGCTGTGCATATTTGCAATCATAATTTCGGCATGACAGTACACAGTTGCCCGCTGTGCAACTGCTGCCACTTCTGTGTGGCAGGCTTGGGGATTTGTAGTCTTCCAGGTGTTGTTAGACTACAACTCCCATCAGCTTTAACTCACAGAGGCAAGAGGGACAGATGTTGGGAGATGCAGTCCAACAGTATCTAGGCAGGATATGTGTTCCCCATTCCTGTCATAGAGAAAATGGCCTATATCCGGTAGGCCTAACTCACAAGCAATTGTGTTCAAACTGAGGCATCTTCTTGTTCTAAAAGTAATTACTGGTGTCCCTCTGGTGTTAGCTTTACACTTGGCCTCCAAGACAATAGGGGAAACATAAAAAATGTGGAAGAGGAACCAGTTGTGCAAAGTTGTCGCTTTGGAGGAGGCCAGTTGTACAAAGTTACAAATAAAGTACAAAATGACACAAAAGAAGGCAGGGCATTAAAATGAGTGTTGTTGGATTGAGCTTTAAAATGATGTTGTCCCTTTGAGAGAAGGCGTTTGGCTCATTGCTCTCCTGGATGCCTCTGGACAAACCATTTAAGTTGAAACAGGAGGCATCAAGATGCAAGGAGAGGTCTATAGCAAGCCACGGAACAGCTGTGTGTGATGCATCCCAGGTTTTGGTGACATCCATAACTGATTCCTGTCCTCACAACTGTTCTACTTGCTATAGTGGTTCAGGAGGACATTTGGTCTGATTTCCCTAAAGCTTGTTTCCACAATCCAGCCATGTTCAAGCGAATCCGATTGGCATAAACAACACTTCAAGAACTGGACGCCATGTGTGAGAGCCAGGCTAACTCACAGAACAAGCAGGAGGTGCAGGACAAAGGAGCAGGGAATGGCAAGGCCCAGTTGGCAAGGGAATGGGTTCGATCCCCTGTCCTGGCAGATGGGTGGGGAAGGTCCTCCCCTTGAACCTTAAAAAAAATAAACAGCTATATGTACCAATCCTGAAAATTCAAAGGCATTTGAAAAAGAGGTGAGAAGGGGCAGCAGAAAAAGGATGATCCTCACTCAGTCCTAATAATTACCATTGAATTATACATTGTCTGTGAATTATGGGCATACATGTATAATTCAAATATTGTTCTTCCCACTAGCATGGAGGTAGATGGTGATAAAGGCCTTTGTAAGCACAGGTAGCTCCAAGGGACACCACATGCAGGAGATCATTGTTGCAGAGGTCCTCGTGGTTAGACGCTTTGTCAGAAATTTCATCCTCCCACCTCAGAATTGTCTTCTTATTTTTTCCTGGGGAAACAGGATACTTTGTTTAGTCTGTACCTGAATAGAAATGTGATGCATGTCGCTGAGACATGTTCCACAACACAGCTTTGCCCTCAGGAATACTTGGTGTGGCACCAGGTCTCATTGTGGGGACTGGGAGTGGGTGAGATATTACCGTCAGCCATTTTAAAATAAAGGTCTTTCTCACCAGGAAAGATATTGCTGGGCAACCACTCATTGTCTCTTCTAGCCGTCTGTCTAGAAAACCAACCTGCAGGTATGTACCTGGCGGTGAGTCAGGGGCACAGAAGAGGGATGTGGTTGGTGTGTTGTTCATTCCCTCCCTGGCTGGGCTGGCAGAGGTGATGTGCGCTCACCCTAATAGGTGTGCTTCTGTTTTTAACAGGAATCGGGTAACAGATGCAGCCACACACTCTTCTCCAGGAGAATGGGCTCTCCGAATATTGTTTATGCTTTTGGCTGGTTGTGAGGAGAAACAGAGGCCAGGCATTGATTACTTTCATACCTTTGGCTCCAATTAGAAATAATCGCCCTTGTATCTGGTTTTGATGTTACCCCATCATTTACTTGGGACTTGCCGCCACTGTGAGCGCTCAGGTATCTCCATCTTTAAACGGGGGAGGGAGGGAGAGACAACAGCCCAGCATTTATAATTTATATGGAGTAGCTGAGTTGTTCAAACCAAATAAAGTATTTATAGTAGAGAAATGGAGCATGGAATTAATTACATTTGATCTGAAAGACCCCTCCCCTCTTTTGCTTCTAACTTGGAGCAATTGTTTCATGGCTACTGTTTGAAACAAAACTTGTCTTCTTTAGCTTGAAAAGCTAGTGGGGATTCAAATTGGTACGTCAAGGGTAAGAGAAATGGGCAGATACTTCTAAAGGAGGCATGATGCTTTTGATCTGCCTCCCTGCTTGGAAAATACACTTTTTTTATTCGACAGCTGCCAGAATCCCAGCGTTAGTACTGTCCCTCCTCTTGCCTCTGATCAGACCGCCACGTCCATCAGGTCTATTGCGATTGCCCGGGCCTCATTGAAATCATTATCATCTCGATGGTCCCAGCACTGTCTTCGTGAACCAGGCTCACTTTGTCTGTTCTTTGTATCGTCACCTGCTGATGAGACACATATAAATATTCTATGCAGCTCATGTATTTGCAGACCAACATCTGAGGAGACTTCAATTAACGAAAGCACACACTGAAATAAAACGGATGGTGTTTAAAGCACTACAATAGGTCTTTTACTACTTCTTTTTTCTTTTCTTTTGCCAACATGATCTGGCAGTTTTTTCAGGTTTGTACAGAGCAGTCCAGCAGTTGAAGAGAGAAGCCCTGGGGAACAATGCCAGTTAAGATGTGCCATTGAGTCATATATTTGGACATTGTAGGCTCATGGATTCTAAACCTGCCACTTTTACGATAAAGGGCTTGTACTTTTAAGAGCTTCATAAGAGGCAGGAATGGAAGCAGTATAATTTCTGCATCCTTGCATCTCTATGTCACATGCTGAACTTCTGCATGCCTTTTGCATTCATGGTGAGCATTTGTTCCTCTGTATGCTGATGACTAAGCTGTCCTGCTAAGCTGGGTGAGGTGTCCACCCCAAGCAGAGCAGAGTGAGGGGTGGCAAATCTCATCTCCTCCAGTTTAGGAAGAACATCTCTGACAGAAGTGGTGGAGAGAGGAGGCTGGAGAGGAACATGGTCAGAATGGGGGAAAGCTGAACAGTGAAGAGGATGGCACATGGCTTCTTGCCTTAGGCAGCAGAATACCTTCCATCGCCTGGATATGAGAAAAATGTAAAGTGAGTAAAAATATCCGTAAGGATGAAATTTCACTCATTAGCTGGTTTTATCATGATGATTCTTAAGAGTGATTGGATTCTCAGCTGAGAGTTACCATGTTAGCTTCTGCTGTGCAAATACTTTCATATTATCACTGAAGAACATGAGAAAACAGATTATCTCACTTATTTGTTTAGTATAATTAAGAGCATTCTCTAGGTGAACCTACTGTGTTTTTATCTCATTACCTCAGGCATCTTGTCCAAGCTTCCAAATACACAGCTTTTAAGGAGTGAACAAGCAGATTAATTGAAATAACATCTCTTATGAGGTAGATATATATTAACAACCAAGGTTACTCTATTTTAAAGTCTGTGTGTAACAGCTATAGAGAAAATCCTAAAGGTCTTGTGTACCCAAATCTCGGTGGTGATCCCTCATCCTATGTACTTTTTTCATTTAGAAGTGTGTTTACAAAATCCAGTCAAACATTTTGAATGAGATTAAAAATGTGTTTTTCTGGATGAACATTGTTTACAACCTGGATTGTAGTCCTTAAAATAAATAGCTTAACGGCCAAGGACGATTATTTCCTAAATATGCAGGGAGACTGGGGAAACAGATAATTATTTAAAGAGGTGAAAAGGTCACTCTGAAAGAGCCCAGAAACAACCACAATCTTACTAAATCTTATTTAACACACTGCATAAGTCAAAAAGTAATTTTCTGTCTCCATTAAGGCTTCTGTTCTGAGTGTGAACAGCCACATCATTTTTTCAAGTAATATATTGCACCGCTATCTTTCAAAAGGGGTCTCCTCATTTCCACTAGCTTTGCTGGCAGGGGGAGTCTGGCAGTTGAGGATCCTTGTACTGAAATTATGAGACCCCGAAACACAACAACATTTTGCACGGATACTACTCACTTCTAATTTAAATATCTCAATAGGTCATAACTTAACTAGCTGGGGGGTTCTGTCCTCTTACCAAACCAGGAAGAGCTTGTGACATAAAATTTTGCACCAATATTACCAGTCCCGACTTACAGTAGAATCCGACTACATTGCAAAATATCACACTGTCTTGCAGATGGCGTTATTTTTGTCAAGGATTTGGAGACAGGAAAAACGCAGAGTTATTGAAGACACTTACAAAGTTCTTCTTCTTTTGCAAGACAGTTATATTTACAGTATTTACAGTTATTTACAGGCAGGCATCACATCAGCATGGCAGGAGCTCTTTACACAAACGAACATTGTGAATAGCAGCAAGTGGTGAAGAAAGAAGAGAATGATACACAGACACTGTTCATTTATATACATATACATGACATCTCTAGTCCAATCAGAAGACACTTGACTTCATATTCTGCACCTGGTGTCTTCTTATTTCCAGACATTGCATCATCTTCAGAGTGACTCAGCATACTCACATCTGTGCACAATGGCAGTTCGTTAATAACACATTTATTCAGGTTCAGGCCTACAAAATTTTCTATAATCTGACAATTTTCCAGCGACTGCATAACATAAAGCTAAACGCATGGAAGCCCATGGGCATTTGATGCATTTTGATCCACCAGCAAGGGCGAGCAACCTATGTAGCAATTCCACCTGCATCTGCTGTGTGCAATAGGCTGTATTGCTCCAAAGGGGGTAGATTGTGTATGTCCTTAGGTGATGCTGACAGTGAAAAGATTTTAGCTTTCCTCAGAATTTCTTTCTATTTAACAAAAAAATGGTTCTGTCCATTGTAACATAATTCTTTCAGCACCTTTAGATCTCCATGGATGATGATTGTAGGGGACCTTTTTTAAAAGATTACACCCTGCCTTGAGACATCCACTAAGTGAGTGAGAAGCTGACTTTAAAAACAGCTACTACTAAGAATACATAGGGTAAGGGGCAATTATACCCGTATAAACTAATAGCACCCTTTCTTTTCTAGACTGTACAGATCACAGATCTTTCCTCCAACTTGATGCAAACAGGAGTTTGGTCTAACTTTCCAGTTGAGACCACTAAGGGTATGGGGAGAGGACAGCAGAGAGAGCTTCCATGGTGGGGAAGAGAATTAAGGAGGGGAAGGCAGGGCAGGCCAAGGCTGGGGCTCAGAGCATGCCAGGCCATCAGAGGAAGGACATGGGAGATGGATCACCCATGGAGCTGCTTGTCTGCCTCCTGGGAGAAACCAAGTCAAGCAAAGCTAGTATATTTGTCCAACAAATACTATACTAGCTTTCTCATTTTCTTAGAATAAGACGTGTAGATGCAGATCCTTTCCATTCAGTTTCCAGGGACTGAAACCACAACTTGTTGGTTGCTTAGTGTTCCTTGCTTTGCTAACAAATCACTGGATAGTGTCTTGACTGCCCTGCTGGCTATTGGATGATGGGAACTGTAGTCCAAAGAAGCTACCCGGGGTTCTGGAAATTGTAGTCTACTTACTAAAAGAGTCCGAGCTGGAAACACGAAATTTTCCACAGATAGTACTGATATCTCAAGTTAAGTAACTGGATTAGTTATATCTCGACTGGTCATGTCATCTGGGGGATTGTATATATATATACAATATATATAATATATATTCAGGATGGCTAGGGAGAAAGATCATGGGACTGAGTGTTCTCACTGTCGCAAAACATCACTCGTCAGCTTAGTAACACAGCCCAGACTCACACACCCCATGCTTTTGTAGAATGAAACAAATGATTACATAGGGAAAGCATAGTTTGAATCGTTCCAGCTTTAAAAGAGTAGAAGCCCCCAGTAGCAGAGGAAGAAATACCAAATTGGAAGCAAAAAGGGCCAGGTCGGTTTGCATTGGCCATTGTGTCGTGTGATCATTGAAATTCATTTGAACTTACCTGTGCTCATTGCAGAGCAAATCATGAAGTATTTGTGAATGTAGTCACAGCCTTGGCTGCATCATATCAGAGGTCTGAAAAGTTCCTTTTTTCTGGGGTACAGCCCCCACAATTCCCCGAGCCAACATTCATGGCTGTGAGTTAATTACTTTCTCTACACTATTTGCATAAAACTGTAATAAATACGTTTAAAATTTAAGACACAAGATGGACTCATGTTCCTGGAGAACTCAGCATTATCTACCTTAAATAAGCAGTTCTAGTCATCAGTGAAGCGCTAGCTAGCACTGGCCTTCCCACTACAGCCTATGATGTTGATCTTCCTTGGTTCTTTAATGCGCCCCTCCGGGAGTCACTTACTTGCTGCTCTCAGTTTGATTCTACAGCCTCCGATTTCAGCTTAAAGAACTGAAGAGAACTCAGCAACACCGTTACAGAGATCATCAGATGGAAATGCTTAGTTGACAGCATCACCACTGAACATTTATCAGGGTTGGGAATCTTAATTGAAAACTATAATTAATTTAGCTCTTGCCGTTTTCCTTGAATTCTTAGGAGATTTATATCCATGTTTCTTTCTACCCTTTGGGGGGGGGAGTTAAAAAGCTGATTTGAGAGAGAGATGAATATCACAGCTGTAACCACCCAGAGGCCAAAACAAATGGTATCATTGCAGCAATCTAGATTTTACAGTAAAGTTTGGCTTTACTCAGTTTGTCTCAAAATAGTTATCTTTGGGCCCAATCCAAGGTCTGTGTTGAAGACCTGATGGTAATTTCTGAGTTCTTTCCTTATTTACCCCAGTTTAGGCCTACCATATATGGCTCTTTGGGTGATTATAAGTCTCAGGTGTGGTACTGCCATTCTGAAATTTCATTTTCTGTGCCTCTTATCCACCTTGGGTCCCCATCCATACAATGGATACTTGATATAGCTCAGTGAGGACAGGAGTTTGAATCTTCACTGTACTTCCTGGGAATAAGACCAGCCAACATCACTCAGAATGTCAGGCTGTCTCAAGTTCACAAGATATCTTGATATGAATTTACAAGTTGTGCAGGATTCCTGGCCTCTAAGCAAGGCCAAACTAGAATGTTACTTTTTAAAAAAATTATCAAGATCTCCATACTTTGTACAAAACCTGTTTTCACACAAAACTAACGTACTTTCCCTTTAAAAAGCAATGCAGATACACATAGCAAGCCTAAAACAACTTTCAGGTTGTTTTATTTTAAAAGACACAAGAACAATGGGGAAATTATTTTGATTATTCCCTCTTAGTTAGCACAGTAAGAAACATGGAAAAATCAGCCCAGTCTCCTACTACCCCTCCCCCAGACAAGCACTTTGTTGGTATAAAATTCTTCCAGCAACATTTAAAGTAAAAGAAAGAAGGAATCTTTACTTACAGTTGCTGTCTATAGTTACAGTCAGAAGGATAAAAAGAAAAAACAAGGAAAAGTGAGTCTTAACCACGGGGGGAGACATGCTGGCATGTCTGCATGCTGTCCACATGGTCAGAGATCAGAAGCAGAAAGACTACCAGACAAAAGGAAGTGAAGCAAACAGAAAGAGGAGAGGGGCAAGCCATAGGCAGCAGGGGAGGGGAGAACTTTAGTAATAGGTTACTGGCAATCACTATTGTTTGTGAATAGCTCCTCCCTGATACCAAATGTTAGTGCATGCAAGATAGTTATTTTCTCAACAAAAACAACCTGTGTTTCTAATCCTGAAAAGCACACAACACAACCAATACTATTTTGTACAATTTGTTGTTAAAGCATTATTTATATAAATTTGCTTAATTTACCTCCCCAAAACATTTGGGGGTTCATAGTCTTGTCAAGAGCTTTGCAAAGTACTATACCCTCTTGCAAGGGGGATAATTTTGCAGTTCCTTATCTTCACATGTGAGGATGAGATGAGGAAAGATTTACCTTCTTACCTACAAGTCAGGAAGCAGAAACTAGGTGCTATAGTCACCTATATGTTTGAATCCTATAAACAGTGTGTCTTTTCCCAGAGGGCATAATCTAGAATAGCTTAACCCTGAGAGCTCACTTTGATACTACAGTAATGGTATTTTTGTTGTTGTTGTACAATTTATAGAAACCAGCTCCCCAAACAGCGGCAAGCATTTTGACCAAACTGCAAAGCTTCCTCTTTCTGAGGAGCTACCCCTTTTGGTTGTCTCTACATATACTTGTACTCTCCTCATTTTATCTACAGTACATTTGCTTCTCTCTCTGTTGCCTTATTATCACATTGTTAGACGATACAATGGCTTCTTTACTGTTTGATTGCATGGCAGCCAGTTATACAACGCAGGATCTCTCTGAATACGATATGCAGAGCATATCGAGGGATAATGATAGCACACTAAACAATTCTTATAAATCAGGCCTGTTCTTGTAGAACTTCCCTTTGATGGTGTGCAACATTTATGTCCAGCCTCTTTTAAAATTTTGATTACTTAATTATAGCTGTTATAGGCTAAAGACATTCACCCCACCCACTCCCAGATCTCCATGAATTTGATTTGACACTTAGAAATCTGTTGATGTACATTTTATATCTAAACTTCTTATGCTCGCACTATTCTTTCTTTCTATACAGAGAAATGTCTTTGTTTTGCCTACAAGAGTAAATGTTTGTGAAATGGAATGCTCAGTTACCTCACTGGGATATAAACAACATTTACAGTTGGGAAAGATCATCAATGTCTAGTGTATTATTCTGTGAGGAAAATTAGTGGGAACAACACTGCTTTGAAGAAATAACATAAAGGCTGAAATCCAGCAGTAAGTCACAACTAGAGTGGGCCCATTGATTCAGTGGGGATTTGGTGAGTCAACTCCGCCATAAGTGCCATTAATTCAACTGGATTTCAGCCAAAGATTGCTAACAATCTTATGTTGTGTAACAGGTAATATTTACTATGGATTTCAAAATGCTGTTTTCAGGGGAATGTACGAGGAAATGTTTGATCATTTTTGTTATTTTTATGCTCTTATTTTTAAAAATAATTTAAAAGTTATGTGTTAGCAACATGCTGCTAACAAGTCATAGTGTTCATTATTCATGAGTAGTGAGCAACACATACTTTTGTTAAAGTTTATTGCAGAGCATCTTAACATTCAATATTGAAAAAAAAAACAATGTTTGAAACATCATTTTCAGCATTCTTTCACCAGAGGAAACATCTCGCTTCATGTTCTTGTTATGTGCCATCAAGGTCCTTCCACCTTGTGCTGACCTTATGAATTACTCAACCTCCCAGAGACCCAGTTATTAAAATCCCTGTCCAGATTTTGTAAAGTCAAGGCCATGGCTTCCTTAATTAAGTCAATTTATCTCATACCGCATCTTCCTCTTTCTTTGCCAATTTCCACTTTTCCCAGCATTATTGGTTATTTTTTTAATCCTAATCAGTCTTCTCTTTTCATGATGTGCCCGAAGTACAATGGCCTTAATTATCAGTTTAGTCATTTCATGCTCCCAAATGGCCATATATATCTTGTCACACAAAATATATTTCACATATATTTATTTGGAATGTAATGCTGAAGAAATGATAATATTTATCAAGCCTTCAAGGTATTAAAGTCCAAAACCATTTTAAAAATTCCAAAGATAAGACCCTTTATTCTGTGAGGAACTGATAACTTACTCCCAAATATAATTCACAGGGTGGATTTGATTTAAATCAAATCAATTAAAATCAGCATTCAGGTCACTACTCAGGAAAAAAAAAATCAGTTTAATCATGTGACCCCTCCCATGCACTTTCCCTCACTGTGACTTTACTACATGCACATACTTTACGGAGCTCTCCCTTCTGGTGAGGAAGGATGCTATGGTTGAGCTCAGGCAATGGATACCGTATTCAAAAGACCTCATTAGAGTTCTAAAGCATTGTTTCTCATATAGTTTCTTCTGCCTGCCTCTTCCTTTGTGCATTCAGCTCTATATGCTTCTTCTCTTCGCCCAGACTGACTCCACCTCCAATAATCCTGTGCTCATGGAGAGCTCCAGAGTCAGAAAGTATTCTCAAAGAGAAATGTAAAGACTTGACCTAGTCAACACGAAGTTGCAGGGAGCCAATATCTGGCATCACCACTCTAAAGGAACCAGCATTGGTCAAGATCGGAAAGATTGGAAAACCCAGCCACCCTTCTCTGAGTGCAGTCCTTATGGTGGCGGTGGGAGGAGTGCTAGAATTGGGTTGGTTTTTTTTTTTTTTGTTGACTTGACAGGACATCTCTCTCTCTCTCTCTCTCTCTCTCTCTCTCCCTCCCTCCCCTGCTATGAAAAGGATGACCTGGAAGATTTGGAAAATGTTGACAAGGTGTGTCTGTGTCTGGACCTCACACACTTGCACACACTGACAGATAATGAATGTGAAGCAACACAGCTGCCTGCAGTTCTGGTCTCTCCTCGGGATATGGCTCCAGATTAAACCTGTCCATATACCATTGGTGTTTTGCCTCAGGCAGCAAATGGAAGGGCAGGCTCACTTCGAGAGGAAAAATGCATCCATTTGTGCTAACTGTAACTGTCCCCGGGTTCTCTCCTAGAGACAATGGATACTCCTAACCTGTATGGGCGAGCTGGAAAATTCTATTTATCCAAATCAGCGAGGCATTTCTTTATTTGTGAAAATTAAGAGCCACATTTTATTCTTACCTGATGACGTTTTAGGCATAATCTAAAACTGCACAGTTTGTACAACTCAGCAGCACTCTTTGCCCCACCGAATTCTAAGAACTGGACCGTTCTATCCCTAAAATGTAATCTTGTAATACAGCATCTACAGAATGGTTTTTATTTAGAAGACAAGGCTGTCAGCGCTTTTGACTTGTAAAAAGCCAAAGCAGGGTGTTGCAAAAGAATTGTAACTGGGATTCAATTTTATGAAGCCATTTATGGGGACCATTTTTCTTACTCGTGTGAGTCAGGCAGATAAGCAACATTTGAATATAAATCTCCAATATATGAAGCATGTCTTTGAAATGTATCTTCTTCTCCTATCTACCTTCCTACAGTATGTAGTGCTTATCTTTAAACAAAAATGAAAACGCCACCCAGCTGTCAAAAGTGAAGAAATGACTTATAATGAGAGATCATTGCTAACTTTTTAAAAAGGACTGCACATACTGGGCAAAATCCTGTTGGGAAGGAGTCTTTAATAGTAAAAAAAAAAAAAAAAAAAAAAAAGTGCTGCTGGATCACCAGGAGCAGCCCCAATCCTGGCGTTGGTCCTCCATTTGTACCATTACAGGCATTTACACAGAGACACAAAGTTCCTAAAGGCTTCCCCCCCCCCCAAGGCAAAAAAAAGAGAGCCCTAAGGGACCCCTGGAATCTAAAAGGGAGAGGGAGGGATAGGAAGCTTTTAATTACTTTAAATTAAATGCTTCTGGTGCTCAATCTGGGCTACAGCATCACAAAATTACACCATAGGATTTTGCCCAATAATTTGTTACTTATATTCTTATGACCAGATGACAGTGTACCTCTAGGGTACACTTGATAAGTGAGCGTTATAAAATGGGTTTTCTTCATTTGTTTTCAAAAGTCATTGACAAAGGGGGGGGAGTTACATCTCTGTTATTGCTGTCAAGTTGGAACCACCTTATAATGACCCTAATAGGGCTTTCACAGCAAGTGAGATGTTTGAAAAGTAGTTTTACTAGTTCTATCCACCATTACCCCATTGAGTTTCCATGGCCAAGTAGGGATTTGAACCCAGGTCTCCTGAGTCCTAGTCTGCCACTCTATCTACTACAAATGCAGGGTACCTCTACATCTAAGAGTGCCATTTTTTAATTCTGTATTCCCAGTCTACATGCTGCCTATCAACTTCCCCTGACTGGCCTGTTTTATATTGTGAGAATGAGTCTATAAGTAGGATCACCTTAGTTTTTAAATAATATGAGGGAACAACTGGTTAGTGCTGGATAGATTGACAGCCACCCCCCCCCCCAGCCCAGAAAGATCCCTCCCATTCACACCTCATAGAGGCAGCATACAAAGTTGCAAAACCTTCCAACACTTCTCCCATCACCACCCCTTTATTTTTTGTATTAAAGGTGAAAGCAAAATGAAAATAAAGAGTTAAAGGAGACAAAAACGTGGTGGCACTTTAAAGACTAACTTTTATGTTCTGTAGCGTGAGCTTTTGTGGACAAGTGCTGGAAACAGGGACCTGGTACATCCACTAGTGGCAGAATTCCAAATTCTTATTTTACGATTGTCAATCTATGACAGAGGTTCTCACATTCTTTACAGCTTCTGCTAAAGACCTGCAAAGATGACTTGGTGGGGGAAGTGGCAGTAAGGGGAACTCTAGGCGAGAGTGACCATGTCCTTCTAGAATTCTTGATTTCAAAGGAAACGAAAGCAGAGTGTAGCCACACACGTCTGCTGGATTTTTAAAAAGCCCATTTTAATAATCTCAGAACAAGGATAAGTAAGGTCCCATGGCAGGAGATCCTAACAAGAAAAGGAGTCCAAGAAGGGTGGGAGCTTCTAAAAAAAGAAATTCTAAAGGCACAACTACAAACAATTCCAACAAGAAAAAAAGGTGGGAGGTGGCAAAAAATGAGGCCAGTGTGGCTTCACAAAAAGCTCAGGGAGGACCTAATAACCAAAAAAAAGACATGTACAGGAAATGGAAAGAAGGCCAGGCCACCAGGGATGAGTACAGACAAGTAGCAAGGAAATGCAGGGATGGCACTAGGAGGGCAAAAGCTGAGAATGAGCTCGGGTTAGCTAGAGACACTAAAAGCAATAAAAAAGCATTCTTCAGGTATGTGAGTAGCAAAAGACAAACAAAAGACATAGTGGCACAGCTCCGCAATGGAGACGGAAAAATGATAACAGAGGACAAAGAAAAGGCAGAGGTGCTCAATTCCTATTTTAGTTCAGACTTTTCCCATAAGACAGACTATGAACTTCCAAACAAATTGGAAGTGCAAGTGGGGGGGACAGGATTGCAGCTGGAGATAGATAAACAAATAGTCAAGGAATACCTTACCACCTTGAACGAGTTCAAATCTCCAGGGCCGGATGAACTATATCCAAGAGTACTGAAGGAACTGACTGAAGAACTCTCAGAACCGCTATCCATTATTTTCTTGAAATCATGGGAAACAGGGGAGGTGCCAGAGGATTGGAGGAGGGCCAATGTTGTCCCTATCTTCAAAAAGGGCAAAAGAGAGGAACCTAGGAACTACAGGCCAGTCAGCCTGACATCAATCCCAGGCAAAATTCTGGAACAGATCGTAAAGCAGTCATTGTGCAAGCACCTAGAAAACAATGCAGTAATAACTAGAAGCCAACACGGATTTGTCAAGAACAAATCCTGCCAAACTAATTTGATCTCATTTTTTGATCAGGTAGCCTCCCTGATAGACAGAAGGAATGCTGTAGACATAGTATATCTTGACTTCAGCAAAGCTTTTGACAAAGTGCCCCATGATATCCTGATTAGCAAGCTAACTAGGTGTGGGCTGGATAGATCAAGTGTCTGCACCTTGGAAAAAGAAACCAATTGCACAGTTACAAGATGGGGGATACCTAGCTCAGCAAAACTATGAGCGAGAAGGATCTTGGAATTGTCGTAGATCACAAGCTAAATATGAGCCAACAGTGTGATGTGGCTACAAAAAAGGCAAATGCTATTTTAGGCTGCATTAATAGAAGTATAGTTTCCAAATCCCGCGAGGTGCTAGTCCCCCTCTATTCAGCACTGGTTAGGCCTCACCTTGAGTATTGTGTCCAGTTCTGGACACCACACTTCAAGAAGGATGCTAACAAATTGGAACAAGTTCAGAGGAGGGCGACAAGGATGATCACGGGGCTGGAAACCAAGCCTTATGAGGAAAGGCTGAAAGAATTGGGCATGTTTAGCCTTGAGAAAAGAAGACTGAGGGGTGATATGATAGCACTTTTCAAATATTTGAAAGGCTGTCATACAGAGGAGGGGCAAGATCTGTTCCCAACCACCTCAGAGTGCAGGACACGTAACAATGGGCTCAAGTTAAAGGAGGCCAGATTTCGGCTGAATATCAGGAAAAACTTCCTAACTGTTAGAGCAGTACGACAGTGGAACCAGTTACCTCGGGAGTTGGTGAGGGCTCCAACACTGGAGGCATTCAAGAAAAACTTAGATAATCACCTGGCAGATCTGCTTTGATTGTATTCCTGAATTGAGCAGGGGGTTGGACTTGATGGCCTTATAGGCCCCTTCCAACTTCACTTTTCTATGATTCTGTGATTCTATATCAAAGACACGATCATCACAATGTCCTCACTAACCAATCACAACCTTGATGCCACGTATAAATATTTGCCATGTTGTATCTTCTTCTCTTATGTCTGATGAAGTGGACTTATCCATGAAAGCTCACATTAAATATAAAAGTTAGACTTCAAGGTGCCACCAAGTTTTCATCTTTTTTTACATTTTTATTTTGTGTTCACCTACAATGCTTGCACAAAATAACACGGCTACCCCTTCTACAACTACTTTATTTTTTGTGATAGTGATAGTTCAAATGCTCTCCTCCTTTTTTAGTGGTAGGCAGGGTAGCTACAGACTAGACAGGTGCTTCCTCCATCATGAACAGAAGAAAACAGAGAGCAAGGAAAAAGAAGGGGGAGAGGACCATGCTTGGGGAAACAAAAAAGTTTTAGGAGCCAGAGGTTACTATCAGATACTATTCCAGGTCCTCCAACAGCTTTTAGGAGAAGTAATAGGTCTGGATGAGAGCAGTTTCACATCTTTACGATGTTTACTTAGCTTCCAAAGCTAAGTAGGTTAAAACGGGAAGAAGCCAAGTTCATCCTAGCCATAATAACATGAAAAATAGTATGTCCAGTAATCACACAGCCAACCCTAGGAGCTGCTGTTAGATCTGGGAGGGCAAAACCCCAAAGACCCAAGTGGGAAATGCTCACTTGACAGGGGGTTTATGGGGATTTCTTAGCACAGGAGAAAAGGTTTAAACTGAGGATAGGAGTATGTGTACCTCCACATGTTGTGGTAGCACTGCAGCATCCATCAGTCCAGGCCAGTGAGAGAAGACAGAAGTAGCAATCTGATAGCACGGTGAGGGCTGCACAGATATTCTCCACCCTGGGCTTGAATCTCTTCAACCCCTGTGTTTCTACTCCTGATGAAGGCAGCAGCTCCTCTTCAATGTAAACACTGCAGGCTTCAGGGCAAGATCATGCCTACCTTGCTCTTGCCTCACCACAGCTTTGCTCCATTTTGGACCCGATGAAGAGTTCCTGAATGATAAAGCTCAGCCACTCTTCTCTGATCTTTGGGTTAGCCCTAGTAAAGAACAGCATCACATTCTGAGTCTTTGTGAGTAGTATTTAGATTTTCTTTTCCTTAAAAAATCAACACGGCTACCTACAATTTCAGTATACTATAGCAATGAAATGCCAGGAAATGGCCTGATATTGTGCAGCGTGCCCGTGTTGCCAGCAGGAAGAAGGATGCCAAGCTTTGCGTAGCCAAGGGCAGCCTGAAGGTTGACAACACCCATGGCAGAGGTCAGGATGGTCTACAGGATACCCTCTTGTGCTCTCTGCCATTCACAAAGTGACATCAAGCAAAGGCAAATCCCAGAAGGTGACTCCTTTTTTCATCACTTGCCCACTGGTGGAAAAAACCAGCCCAAAGCAATTGTCAGGGCTGTTTTTGTTTTTTGACGAGTGTGAATGGTTGGGTGCAGGCTGTCTTATGGGCTGTATATCCTCGTCTGAGCCTGCCTGGGCTACGATCTTCAGGAGAGGTCTTTCTTCTATCCTATCAGCTTCACAGGCCTGTTTGTTAAGGAAGGACACAAGAGGGAGTCTTCCTTCTGATGCTCCCAGGCTACAGAATAACCTTTCAAGGGAGACTCAGTTAGCCTCTTCCCTCTTGTCATTCTGCCCGCAGGCAAAGATTATTATACAGGTCTTTGGCCACTGGTTGACTAGTGAGAAAGAGGGGGTACTCCCTTTGGTGGTAAGTATCGCACGTCTTC